>CM068299.1:61166859-61766859 GCA_034768395.1 Linum lewisii
AATTTGGGGAAAATTTACAGAGAAGTACCGGGCGAGAGCCTTTTGTGTGGGCGGAACCGATAGCCTTTAGCGTACAGGTGAAAGCTTGTAGTATCAGGCGTATGGTCCTAAGTCTGTCCTTTCCTTCTGAATGGGGGGACCCTGTTATTTATAGGTCCCATTGGTCTGGCAGGGTCCAACGTGTCCTGCTCTGAGTGGGCCGCAGCGGGTCACCCTCAACAAATAATGGGTGGTGGCCTGCTGTAGACATGACAGGTGATCCCTTGGCTGAGGGACAGAGGACCGCCCTGGAGCGACGGACCGCCCTGGCCCTGTTCGAGGGCGGATTTTTCCACTCGGGCCCATTCAATTGCCCCCAGTATGGTCTTGAGGCCGTAAGAGCCTCGAGGCGATACTATGGAACTGTTTCGAACGCCTTTTGGGGTGATGGACTGCCCTCATCATGTGCGAGGGCGGATACAACTCAAGGGCCCATCAATTGCCCCCTGGTATGGCCTCGAGAGCGCAAGGGTCTCGAGGCGATACTATGGATCAGCTACTTGATCCCCGAGGGGGGATCTGACTCCAGGTCTGCCTTTTGGTGAGGGCGGATACTGATCCGCCCAGTTGATGAGGGGGGATAGGCATAAGCCCTTTGGTGAGGGCGGATACTGATCCGCCCAGTTGGGGAGGGCGGATAGGCAAAAGCCCTGGGAATTCGAACTTAGGCAAGGGGTTGGATTCCCCCCTGGGGAATCCGAAAACCGTGGAAATGAGTTTGGATTCCGCCCTGGGGAATCCGAAACTTAGGTAAGGGGGGGGGGTTGGACTCCCCCCTTGGGAATCCGAACCGTGGAAATGAGTTCGGATTCCGCCTTGGGGAATCCGAGCTTAGGCAAGGGGTTGGATTCCCCCCTGGGGAATCCCAACCGGGAAATGAGTTGGATTCCGCCCTGGGAATCCGAACTTAGGTAAGGGTTGGACTCCGCCCTTGGGAATCCGAACCGTGGAAATGAGTTCGGATTCCGCCTTGGGGGAAACCGAACTTAGGCAGGGGTTGGATTCCGCCCTGGGGGAAACCGAACCGTGGGGAAATGAGTTGGATTCCGCCCTGGGAATCCGAACATTAGGGAAGGGGTTGGACTCCGCCCTTGGGAATCCGAACCGTGGAAAAAGAGTTGGATTCCGCCCTGGGGAATCCGAACTTAGGTAAGGGGTTGGACTCCGCCCTTGGGAATCCGAACCGGGAAATGAGTTGGATTCCGCCCTGGGGAATCCGAACTTAGGTAAGGGGTTTTGGGCTCCGCCCTTGGGAATCCGAACCGTGGAAATGAGTTGGATTCCGCCCTGGGGGAATCCGAACTTAGGTAAGGGGTTGGACTCCGCCCCCTTTGGGGAAACCCCAACCGTGGAAATGAGTTCGGATTCCCCCTTGGGGAATCCGAACTTAGGCAAGGGGTTGGATTTCGCCCTGGGGAATCCGAACCGTGGAAAAGAGTTGGATTCCGCCCCGGGGGAATCCGAACTTTGGCAAGGGGTTGGAATTCCGCCCCGGGGAATCCGAACCGTGGAAATGAGTTGGATTCCGCCCTGGGGAATCCGAACTTAGGTAAGGGGTTGGACTCCGCCCTTGGGAATCCGAACCGTGGAAAAAGAGTTGGATTCCGCCCTGGGGAATCCGAACTTAGGTAAGGTTGGACTCCGCCCTTGGGAATCCGAACCGTGGAAAAATTGGGTTCCCGGGTGAACCTTAATTGGATCCCCCCTTAATAAGGTGGAATATTAAGTTCCCCCGAGGAAAGTAGGTCAAGGTTGGATTAATGGAAGACCCATGAAGAGATTGTAATAACTTAGAAGGGTTTTATTGCTGAAACAAACTAAATTTTAGTAATGATGGTTGGGTTGTTTGGGGAATCCAATTGAAAATTATTACCCCAATAACATGATTTTATTCTAATTCGAATTAACAGGGCTTGAGTTATTAACGATTAATTTTTCCAAATAAATTTTTTTCCGCTGGGTTTAATTAGGCTTTATTGTTTAAAAGATCCTTGGAAAGTGGGGTTGTTTTTCCATGATTGGGGAACAAATTGGAAAAGGTTTGATCGAAAACACCCTTGGGAATCCATTGAAATTTGGGTTCGTGGGCAAATTGAATAAATTTAAAATTTGAATAATTGGGAAAAAATTTTTAATGAATTTAAATTTATTGCTTGGGAAAAAAAGTGGAAATAAGGGTTGTAATTTGAATTCAAGGTTGGGGGCATGGGAAACCCAACCAAAAAGTGGTTAGCATGGGAATAATTTAAAGGAAATTTGGGAATAATGAAATTTGATTGTGGGTTTGAATTGGAAGTTATTTTATAAACCAAACACATAAAATGATTATTGCTAAAGTTATAAGGGGCAATTCCCCATTTGTCATTTTTCCAAATTTTTTTCTATTTGCCTAAAATATTTTTTTCCCCACGTGGGAAATTTCCTTTAGCTCGATTTTTTTTTAAAAGCTTCAAGAAAATGGGCAATTTAATTTTCAGGTTGACTGCTTAAGTTGGATTTTTGGGCTCCTTTGGAAGCCCCATGTCAACAGCAGGCCACCACCCATTATTTTTTGGGGGGTGCCCGCTGGGCCCCCCACTCAGAGCAGGACACCGTGGACCCTGCCAGCCAAAAAGGGGCCCCTTATAAATAATTTTTTCCCCCTTAGAAGGAAAGGGACAGACTTAGGACCAAAACCTGATTAAAAGCTTTCACGTTGTACGCTAAAGGGATGGTTCCGCCCACACAAAAGGGCTCTCCCCCCGGTACTTCTCTGTAACCCCTTCTCCCTACATTAAAAACATACTTCCCCCCTTTTCCCCCTTTACTAACCCCTTGCCCGCCCCCCTCCAAAGGGGGAAACCACCCCCGGGGGAAAAATTCCGGGGAAAAGGATTCATCGCCTAACCCCCAAAAAAACCCATTTTTGATCCCGGGCCCCAAATGGGGGGGATCTTTTTGTACATTAAAAAGAAAAATGGTAACTGGGTCTTGGGTGTATCGAAGGGGCAAAACTTTAAAAGTCTTAAAAATTATTAAAAAAATTGAGAGTATTTTTTCAATTTGATTTTTTTTTTAAATTGGTATTTTTTTTAAAAAACCTAATTACATTTTTATAAATGATTTTTATTTTTTAAATTTTTTTAAGGGCCCCAATTTTAACCAAAATGTTTCATTTTTCATTTGTTATATTCCAAAAAATTTTTTTTTTACAGTGTGGATTTTTTGGGGCCCTCAATTTTTTTTTTGTTTAATTTTGGCTTAAAAAAAAGTTACAATTTTATTTTTCATTTGTGTTGAAGGGGAATTTTTTGGGAAAAAATTATTTGGAGAAACCCCCAATTTTGGAAAGGCATTATTAAAATTTTGATTAAAAATTTAAAAATTTTGAAAAAATTTTTTAAAAAAAAATTATGAATATTTTTTGATATGGGGGAAAATTGAAAAAAAAAAAGATTCTACCTTTTAAGCCCCAATGGTAAGTGAGGCCAGGTGAAAAAGAGAATGGGGTCATGAGATTGAAATTTTAAAACATTTTAAAAAGTCTTAACTTTAAAAAAAAAATTGAGTTTAGAAAAATTTTAAAATGGGATATTCATTAAACCTAAATTTTTAAATAATTCTTTAAAATTCTTTTTTCTTATTTAAAAAATTTTTTTTTTTTTAAAAACATGCCAATTAAAGTTTCATTTTTAATTATATTAAAAATTTCCCCTTAAAAAATTTTTTTTACATTGATTTTTAATTTACCTTTTGATTTATTTGTTTGAAATTCGTCGGGAGATTTTCAATTTTTTTTTTTCATTTTTTTTTGAATTTTTTTTTTTGGGGTAAATTATTTTAAAAGACTAAAAATTGGTAATTTTTTATTAATTTTTATCCTTGATCAAGCTGAAAAAAAAAAAAAACAAAATTGTTTTTTATATTTTTGTTTAAAAAGAAAACTGAAGAAAAGGTGGGGGATTGTAAGATAAAAGGTTTTTGTGGGGATCTTTTGGGGTATAAGATTATGAGTAAAAGGGTCATAATTTTAAAAAGGGTTATATGCTTTTAAAAAAAATTTAAAAAATTTAGAGTATTGATTAAAATTGTTTAGTTTAAAATTTGGCTTTTTCTTAAACCCCAAATTATTTTATAAATGATCCTTTTTCCAAAAATTTTTAAAATTGGGGGCCCCTTGGGGTAATTTAGGTTAAAAATTTTTTTTTTTTTAAAAAATTTTTTTTTTTTTTTTTAAAGTGATGGTTTTTTTAAAATCAACTTTATTTGTTTGCAAATGTTTCGGGGGGGGGTTGAATTATTTTTTTTGTTTAAAAAAAATTTTTTTTTGGGTTTTTAAAAATTTGATTGCGTTTTGGGTTTTGGGGGGGACTTAACTCATTAGAATATTTAGTTTGAATAAAATTAAATTTTGTAATGTTTTCCCCCCCTTTACAATGATTTTTAATTGACCTATTTTTTTTTAAAATGTAATTAAAATTAATTTTTTAAAAAAATTTTTTAAAATTAATCAAATTATTAATTTAATTTTAAATTTTAAAATTTTTGGTTTTATTGAAAAAAGGGAATTTTTTTTGTTTTAAAAAAAAATTAAGGAGATAAAATTTTAAAAACCCCCTCTCCTTAGTAATAGAATAAAAAACCCCCCCATCAAAAAATTTTTTTTTTTCTTTTTTAAATTAAAATTAAATAAAATTCCAAAAAACAAAAAAATTTATTCAAAAATTTAAAAGAATTTTAAAAAATTTTAAAATTTCCCCCAAATATTTTAAAAAGGATAAATTTTTATGAAGAATTAAATTTTCCATTTATTTTGTTTAATTGAAATTGAAAAATTTTTAAAGTTTATTTTCAATGATAATGGGCAACTCCCTTATTTTATTAAAGGTTTATTTCTATATTTTCAAATGTTTATTTTTTCCCTGTGTAATAGGGTTAACTATTTAATTATTGAGTGTTCATTTAAATTTTAATTTAAATTTAATTTTTTTTTTAATTTTGATTGCTACTAAAAATAATATTAAATCATGATTAAAAATAAAAATTTTTTACTAATGATACTAAAAAATGCCAAATTAAAATATAAGTTACATAAAATTTTCCGGCCAACGGGGGAAAAAAATTGCTAGTTTTTTTTTATGAAAGTGGGGAATTATTATTTAAGAAAACAATGCCTGGCTTGGCAAGTATAAGGGGAAAACAAAACTTTGGCCAAGGGGGTCCTTAACGGGCCCCAAACCACAAAAAACCAAAAATTGACTAATAAAAAAACTGGCTGCCAAAACCCAAAACCCAAACCCTCCCCCAAATCAACAATCCCCTCCGAAAAATTCCCTTAACCAGAAGCAGTTAAAAACCCAGAAGGACAAAAACCCCCTTTAAAACAGCCACCAGGGATTTCATTAAATAAATTCAATTTATGTTAAAATTTTTTTCCCCTTTACCATTTTATTGTGTGGTAAATTCATTTTATATAACAGAAAATAAAAAAAAATTAATTCTAACATCGTTTTGTGCATGCGTTTCCATCATCTTTTCCAAATCCAACCTGAAAAAAACTTATAAGTCAGAAAATATCAAAGTCATCGTTTTTTAATACGAAAGAGTATTTGGGGTATTAAACCTGTCTAATAAAAACCCACCAAAATTTTTCCCCTTGAACTCCTCCCCAACGAAAAGTTTAAAATTCATATCTTTCTTAGTTTTGGGGTTTTTTAATTTGTCCTTAAACCAAGATTTAATCTAACTCTCACGCCCGCCCTCACATCCCCTATTTGACTTTTCCAACTTATCCCCCATAAATTTGTTTCCCAAATGTGACTTGTCTCTAGGGCTTATTGCCAAATTATGCCCATGTACAGATAGCTCACCGGAAGATGCATCAAACCTCATCATGAGATCTTCAAAAGTTGCATTTCAACCCTTTTGTTTCTTCAGTTTCAATAAACGCCCAAATCCCATTTCTTCAATATTTTTCCCTTTTTACCATCCAAAATTACCAATGAGTTAAAAGAATTAATCAACGCACATCGACTAGTTAAATATACCTAATCATTTAAATTGTATTTAAAATTTTATTTTACAGGGTTAAATAAAACTTCAATAATAACTTGCCCATGATATTTCCTAACCGATTCAAAATTTTAAATTCATACTTTTTTGGTGGAACATTAGTAGTGTCAAGCTTTTTTTTGTTCTTTTGAAATCTTCTTTGTTGGTGATTTCCTCCTAAAATCACCAATTTCAAAGGAATAGAGCATATGTATTACTTTGAAGTAATTTGGATACAGATTAAATTAATTATTGAAGTATAATTCATCAAAAAAAAATTATTTAAGTATAACACACGATGCCAAATTGTAAATTAGATTAATAATTTATCGGTTGTGGCTTTTAAAGAGAACAATAACCTTTTTTTACTAAACTTCTAATTCAGAACGATTCCCACCAAATAAGTCACTTAAATGTTGGCAACCAAAAACCAAGTTTCAAACACCAATTATGAACGATTGAACGAAAAACCGGGAAAAAATTTTGTTTCTTCACAAATATAAAAATTAGTTTCATCACAAACTGAAAAAACCATTAACCCAACCCCATCCCCAAACCAAAACCCACCGTCCTTACCTTGGAAAAAATATGAAAATCAACCAGGGGGGGGCCCCCCAACAAATCAGATGCGGACAATAATCTACTCTTCTTGTTTGAATTCCACGAAACTGGAACCAAAAGGACAAGAACACAGACCAAATTTCAAATTACACAACTTATAAGTCTAACTAAACAAAGAGCATAATTAAGGTTTTCCGGCGCACATTACTTGAAGCCGCCAATTGCAACGTTTGGATTCTGAGAATTGTAGAGTTTCTATTCCAGTAGGGGGGAAATTTTCTTGGTTTGGTTTAAAAAATTTATTAATTCTTTTGGATTGATTAAAAAACCCCCACTTCTCCTTTAAACTGGGGGTCGTTTGTTTGGGGGGGGGAATCCGGTGAGTTTATTAAAACGCTGATTTTTTAAATAAAAACTTGTTTGTCCAGCAAGTTTAATACGGTGGGAAAAGTAATTTCCAATCCCCAAGGCTAAGATTCCCCTCAAGTGGTTATTTCAACAATTTTGGGCTTTTCACTTGATATTGTAAGTTAAAACAGAGTTTTTGTAGGCCCAATTGAACAGCTTTTAATTTTCCCGTAACTGCCCCAGCCAATTTAGCCCCAATTCCCTGTAAACCCACCAACGCCCATTATTTTCCCATTTTTGCTTCCGTTTTCGCTTATGAACAACAAAAAGGGCTATCCTTTTTCCAGGATTATTATCTACACTTCATTTCTGTTTCCACTTCCAAGTCCGCCCGCAACGGGGTAAATTTTTGGGTTAAATAAAGCAGGAAGACTGGGCGAAATAGAAGTCCAGGCCCAGTTCTTTCACTCAACCCTCTCCCCCCGGCAATCCCCCAAAGTAAGTTTTTTCAATTCAAAAATTCAACCCTTTGAAACCCTAAACACATTTCTGCCAAATCTTAAAAAGCCCCCACTTCTTTTATCCACTTTCGCGGGATTTCAAAAAATCTTTATTACAATAGATGAATAAATGTCCGAAAATTGGGTTTTTTACATGACCCTATCTTTTTTTGTTTTTTACCGCCTATGGGGAATTTAATTTTGGAAAGGCAACTTGTTCCACATTTTTTTCTTCCCCATTTAAAACTTAGCCCTCATCGGCATACAATTATGCAATTTTTTTAAATTAACCCCTAAGAACCAAAATTTCTATAACGGGGTTTAAATTTTTTGGAAATTGAGGAAGTGTTTCGACACACGAAATACCACAGAATACATTGCCCCAGGAGAACAACACTATTCGGGAAATGGAATTCCCCTGGTCTTTCATTTTTTGGACAATATTGTCATAAATTTATTGTGCATTGGGTTCTTGTGGTTGAAATCGTTAATTAACGTAATTGGCTCCTAGCTGGTGAAACAATGGCAGGGAAAAAAACCCCTTCGAGAACGACGACGAATTGTAGCCCTTACGTGTTTTTTGTGGTTCCAAATCTTGCAACATTGTGGGGCTATTTTGCAAAGCGTGAACAGGAAAGGGAATTGGCGGATGGTGATGCTGAACCTATTCCCGACCACTTCTAGGCGAGAGGTTTAAGGGTTTGGGGTTTTTACTAACACAAAACTTATAATTTTAAATTGCTTAATATGCTACGTTTGAGGCGCCCGATTTTTCTGGAAGTGTACGTTTGCTTGAGGTAGAAGGTGGGGTTGGAAGAACTAAAAATATGGTCGTGGATGAAATTTTTGGCCATATTTTATAGTGAAATTGGACACAACATAAAGAATCGACAGTAATTGTTGTTCCACCGTTCGGCGAAACAATTGTCGACCAACATGTGTGCCTCAACAGTTTCAACTCCATCACCTCTATCCGCAGCCCGTACCGTACCACTAGATTTGTGACAATTCCACATGGAAGTTTTCACGGTAATACTCACACGTTCCAATTGGTTCCATAGCTCGTAATTTTTCAATCTCATATCATCTGTATGTTTTTGGTGACAGGATTGTTTGGGAGCAATTGTGGTAGCGATAAGTCATGACTACAAAAGAAAGGCCGACCGTGGGTTTCGTACTGGAAGGGCACAACAGAATCAATTTTATGCCGTTTGCAACCCAAATTTGCAGTTCACGTATTGCTTGGCTGGGTGGGAAGGCTCAAACTATGATAGAGGTGCTTCGAGCGCACTTCACGAGGGGGGGTTTAGAGTACCCCAGAAGGTAAGACATTTGAAGTTTAAATTCCGACTTCATGCCAAGTTTCATGCCAATGGTTTCTGCTGGCATTTGATTCATGTCTATTCCTTTCATATCCCGACTCCATTCTATTGTGATTGCAATGGTTTTATTTTCCATTCAAACAGGGAAGAATATTTGTGCGACGCAGGTACCCAACGAAAAAGGTTCCTCGCTCCTACAGGGGTCAAAGATATAAACCCGGGAGTGGGGGAAAACCAACCCCCCCAGGGGGCCCCGGGAAAAGAGTACTTCAAAGAAAAACGTAGTGAGGAACGTGTTTGAAAAAGGCATTTGGGGTTCTAAAGATGAGGTGGGCCTTCCTCCCTGAAACCCGTGGTATTCCCCAACGTATGGTTGGCTTCTCCAACGCATTTTGCTTACTACATAATTTCATAGCAAGGTGGGGGGTGTGAGTTTTCGAGATGGATACGTCCCCCCGGTGAAGAGGAGAAAACGTTTATGGAGTCCATTGATGGCCAGTGAGTACGTGGAACCAACGAAAGATGGACCCAATTTCGACCCACCTAGTGAGTATATGTGGGCGAACAGGGGACGTTAATAGAATTGTCTTGATTACCTTGTTATTTCCATGTTTGAATTGTAAGGATGTATTTCTCATACACTTTGAGCTAACTACGTTGGTAATTTCAATTCATTGAACAATAATTTCGGATTGTGGGGTGTAAACTGAGCAGGAACGTACTTGCTAATGTAATCTGGGATGCATAACTGAAGAAGAGTTCAAATACATTGCTGAAGTAGTTACTAATTATGTCAAAATAACAATTTCCCTCTAGCCTTATTATGTTTGGTACATGTCATTAATGTACGCTGCAGCAATAAAAGAATGGGGACAGCTGCTGATATGCAGATGATAACATCACAGCTGGCGTTTAATACCATTGACATTTCTGAAAATGAAGAGTTGTTGGGGCTCTTCTAGTGGTTTGAGTTGCATTAACACCACTTTGCCCACCTTTTATAAGCAGACACACTGCAGTTCCATTATCCTCAACACTCCATTAAAATTAGTTCCCTGCCTACTCATATTTTTGCAGAGATAGTTGGAGCTTGCACGGTAATCTCCTCTTTTGTATATTCAGTCAATGAAGTTACCTCTGTTTAATGTTTCTACGTGTTACCCTTGATTACTTGTGACTCATGTAAATTCTCACTCATTGCCGTTGTTATGTTGGTAGGAACGACTATGGTGAGAAGAGCTACCGCGGAGGTTTCAAATGAGAGAACGGGGAGACTACAAAGTGTGGTCGAAGCACGATAGGAGCGAACTCTTGTCATGTGTATGCCTCGATCTTTACGGAGAAGCGAATAGTGGAGAATGGGAAATTCCGTCTGCCTGGCCTTAAGGAGCTGGAAAGAATGATGCATGACCTGGTGGACAACTGCCAACTGGCGGGCTATACCTTACATAAGTCGAAGGTCCGCTATTTTAAGGATAAGTTCACGCGACATTGGAACTTAAAGAAGCTAGCGGATTCGGGCTGGGATGATGCGCGTGGCTGTGTCATTGCGAAAGAAGGGGGTGTTTGCTGAATGGGTAAATGTAAGAGCCTCTCTCATTGTTTTGGTACTTAATTTGGTTCTTGGTGAAATTTTGACATGTTAATATCATCTTACACCCTCTTATGTTTTTGTGTTACTTCCGAACAGAGTCACCCAAAAGGCTGCAAGACTGAATACAAAGCCTCTCCCATTCTTCGATGAGTTGAGTAAGGTTTTTGGCGTGAATCACGCAATGGGAAGCAATGCGGTGCAAACCATCTGATGCCGCAAAGCATGTTGGAGCGCGAGTTCTACTCTTGATTTCATGTCGGAACATAACACTGTGAACGTGACTCGTACACCTTTCCGGAGAATTTGGACCATGATGAGGTGATGGCCGAGATTGTCAATCAAGGCATTGATATGGAAGCAACAGGGTTGAAGGAGTTAGATGAGGCAATGTCCGGTAGGAAACTGAAAAGGCAAGGGACAGCAATCTGCCACGTCGTCGGGAACTAAGAGGACAAGAGCAACAAGCTTTCAAGGAAGACAGTGGTCGTATTGCTGATACGATTGAGGTCGCAAACTGAGAACATCGCAAAGATTGCGACAAATTACTGCATCGAAGGGGAGTTAGCGTGAAAAGGCAGGGCCTATACCAGGAGCTGGCCGAATTCTATGAAATTATCTGTTGTGGATCTTACCAGACACTGAGGCACCTCAACCGTGATGACGGTGATGCAACCACTACTTTCAGCTTCCGACCATGGAAGAGAAGAGGACCTTTGTCAGTATCTTGCTAGAGTAAGTTTATGTAGTGTTTAGTGGAGTATGTTGGTGGCCTTTGCTGGTTATGTATTATGCAGTAGTCTGCTTGCAGCCTTTATGTGGCTGTTATTTTGGGAAAGGCCTTCATGCCTCCTGTATAGTGGGATGTAGAAGTATGAAACTAATGTTATGTATGTTGAGTGTGCACTTCGTCGGTGTCACACGTAGTAGGAGGGAAGTAGTAGTAGCTTGTACGTGTGTTGAATATTGAGCAACAATCACTGATGTAATATATGAACGCGAGACTTATGATGTTATGGTCTACATATTCATAGTTGTTTGTCACAACATCTCTGAGTTCGCAAATATTACGAGGGAGTACATAATGTCGACCTGTCAAACCTTGGTTCAAGTTAACATCCAACACAGCAGAACTAAATATGAACTTAGATATGTAAACTGAATTAGTAAATGCTCAAGTCAGTCGACGCGGTGACAAAGTTTTTTTGTATCATCTGAGGGCCTTAATCAGCAGTACAGCGGTGTTTACTTCATGTGGGTTGACTGCCAATTTGTTTTCCAATGCAGTAATTTTTTGATGCATGGAATGCCATTTTGTCTTTTCAGCTCCTTGTTTTCTTGTTGTAGTTGCTGCAACTCTACCCGTGATTCATATCATCGTAACAAAGTACTTCACCGACTTCTACTATGAGACCACGAGAAGAAATTGATCCTCTGTCCCCCCTATTAAGGAATGTCAGACACCAATACTCTGGTTCGATCTCAGCATGCATAGCAACGCAAATGAATTACCTTTCGAGACCACTTGCGGCAACCGTAGAACGGGTCGATTTGGGTTTGATGCTGTTTGCGACGCAGAAGGGACTGCCCGATCACCGCAATGGCAGCGAAGTTCAGTCGTCGCAGGAAGAGGTCGTGAGGTTTGTGTGGTGGCCACGAGCTAAAGTGGTCTTGATTTGATTTCTTCATCCCTAATCTGTACAGAAGAAGGAAGGAATTTGTATCAATGCATCGGATTTGAAGTTCGAGTAATAAGTGAAAGATGTACAGATCTCCAACGCAATCAAAAACATAGTTACCTGATTAGGAAGTCGCCTCTCGGTTCACGGGGAGTGAGTAGTGTGGAAGAATTGGAGACGACAACTCCTCAGAAGCGTGGAACGATTTCTTGCTTTATTACAGCTTGTGAGAATGAGTGTAGAAGATAAGGGGTATAAAATGTCTTTCTGCACACACTTTGTTTGTTGCAATATTTTATTTTATTTGTGTTTCCGGTCTTTCCCTCTTACCAAACAGGGAATTATAACATGCTCTAGGATTGGAGAACACACACTTTCCCAATTCCCTCCCCCCACATCCGCTACTCGCTTCCCCCCAAACAAACGACCCCTAGGAGTAATCCACGGGAAATAGTTTACAACCGGTTTTACCTTTTATTTAATTATTTTAATTATAATGTTAATCATGGCTCTAATTTTTTAACTGAAATTTTAATTGTCCAAATCTCTTTTCATTAACTCCAAGTTACCTTACTTTGAGTTAAATCAAGTCATGTAGGAGATGCCTATTTCGAAATATCCAGGAGATTTGAAATTTAATCATTAGAAACTTTAAGAAAAATATACGTACTGTTAGTAAACATAAGGTGAGAGATTAATGGATATCGATGAAAGTAGAGAGAAAAAACCTGCCCCGGCGAAGCAGGTTTCTGCAATTTTTTTAAAATCTGATCAGAATTCTAACAGCGGATATATAGCGTCCGCTGTTAGGTTTAATGGCAGTCGCTTATCCTGTTAGCTAAGTTTACGTTAGTCAACCTAACAGCGGACACGCGTCCGTCGTTAGGAATTTTACCAACGAATATTCATGTTAAAACTGTCTAATTTAAGAGCGGAGAAAAAATATTTATGAGGCAGAAAAGTGTGAGGGATGGAGAAACCCACAAGTATTCAAAACTCGTCAAGAATGAAGATGAAGGGGCCCATAAAGATAACTCAACGGACATCGAGATGAGGATGAGGGTAATTGAAGCTAGGTCCCAAATAGTAATATCAACTTCACATAAACAATTGACAAGACTATATGGATGTTCTCATTGAGATGAACCCTCTTTTTTTCAAGACTCGATAAGCTCCATCCACCATATCTCCAAGGGAGCCATGCTTGAACTCAAACCCCATCTCAAACAGCTTTTTCGACGACAATCTATAAAACGATGCCGTTTCCACTAATCTTCAAACTCCTACAAAGGATAACATGATAGTTCGATTCTAGTATAAGAAGATGTATTCAAGAGTTGAAAAGTAGTAGTGAATTGAACTTACTCCTTAAATGGGTAAATGAAGATGTGGGTAATTAGTAGAAACAAATTCCCACATCTCAATTTAAATGTAATGTGTGCTCTAACCACGTCCTCTACGTGCACCAAATCAAGCCTTGGTATTTCATGATCATAAACACCCTTGTTTCCATGTCACACACATTTATTAACTAGCATTGTTTCGGCCCGTTGGCCGATATGTTATATTTTTTAGTATAATTAGTAAATAATACTATTTTATAATGATAGATTTAATATTATTTTTAATAAATTGTAAATTAACAAAAAAAATGAATTGAATGATTAAAATTAAAAGAACACTCATGGGTCAAATTACTTAACATATTACACAGTGAGAAATTAAACAGTTTAAAGTAGAAAATATAGAAATAAAATAAAATTAAAAAGTGATCCACACATTGTATTTTCAAATATACTTTAATCATTTCAATTAAACTAATTTAAATGAATAATTTTACTTTTTTCAGTTTTTCCTAAACTTTATTATGTTTAAAAACTATTTGGAATTTTATTTATTAATTATTTAATTTATTGAATGATTTAAAATGAGAAGAAACAAAATAATATGATATGTTAATATCCTATTATTAAAGAGAGAGTTTTAAATTATATCTCTCTAATTTTAAATGCTCATATAATATATATATAATTATTTATGCAATACCCAAGAAAATATAATATTTAATTTGAATATTGTGATTAATCATAGGATATTTTCGACAGTAATTAATTTTAATTACATAATAAAATAAAATAGGTCCGTTTATGATCATTGAAAAGGAGAAAATACATCAAAATTTACTTTTTATTCAAACAAACTTTTCAAATTAGCGAAGTCCTCTAAATCAAATATTAATTCAAATGCTCTCCCAACAAAAGTATGCTTAAGACAAATGGAAAAATTGCAATTTTCTCAAAATATTTGCAAACAAATAGTCGAGGCTAAAGAAATCATCACTATAAAAAAAATTTGAGGAATAGTTAAAAACATAAACAAAATTGGAACCTTAATTGGCCTGTTAACACTTAAAATAATTTGGAAATAAGGATCATCTTATATGAATATATTTAGTTTTAATGCGTATGTCTAATTCAAACTAATCAACTCGATCAATACTTTAAATTTGTTAATAACTAATGACATGCAACCCATTTTACTTACGATCCCATGACTCAAACTCTTTCATCATGATCTCAATCACAATTGATCTTACTAAGATACAACCTTATTTCTTTAGTTTTCTCTAAATCAATAAATATATTAATTGAAAAAATTTATCTTAAATGTTCATGATTTTTTATGTTTTATGCAGCTTGATCCCTGATCAAATTAATTAATGACTTACCAAATTTTGAGTACTTCAAGTAATTTACCAACAAAATTTAATTCAAGAAAAATGAAAAACAAAATTGCAACTCTGGCAAAACATTTTCAAACTAATAAAGTCGAGGCTAAAGAATCAATCATCGTAAAAAAAATCATATAAAAAAATCATCGTAAAAAAAATTATTTTGTGGAACAGTTAAACATAATGAAAAATGAAACATCAACTGGCCAGTTAGATATTAAAAGAATTTGAAAATATGAATAATGTTATATGAATGTATTTATGTTTAATGAATATGCCCAATTTAAACTGACTCAACTCGATCAATACTCTCAATTTTTTAATATTTAATGTCATGTAACCCATTTTACTTACGATCCCATGACTCATACTCTTATACACTCATGACTTCACTCACCATTGATCTTACTAAGGTAGAATCTTATTTCCGTAGTTTTCTCTATATTATAAATATATTAACTGAAAAATAATTCTCTTAAATATCCATAAATTTTTATAATTTATGCAGCTTAATCAAATTAATTAATGACTTACCAAACTTGGAGTCCTTCAAATAATTTACCAGCAAAGGTCATTTCAAGACAAATGAAAAATAAAATTGTAACTTTCTCGAAGCATTCAAACAAATAAAGTCGAGATTAAAGAAACCATCACTGTTAAAAAATTATTTTGAGTAATAGTTAAACATAATGAAAAATAAAAACCTCAATTATATTGGCCCGTTAAAACTTTTAAAAAAAAGTTAAAAATGAATATCATGTTATATTGAATGTATTTAGGTTTAATGAATATGCCCAATTTAAACTAACTCAACTCGACCAATACTCTTAATCTGTTAACAATTAATGACAATTTTACTTACGGTACACTCCTGAACTCAACACCATTGATCTTACTAACGTACAACTTTATTTGTACAATTTTGTCTAGCCTAATAAATATATTAATTGAAAATACCTCTCTTTAATATTCATAAATATTTAAGATTTATGCAGCTTGATCCTTTATCAAATTAATTAATAACTTACCACACTTGGAATTCTTCAAATAATTTATCAACAAAATTTAGTTCAAGACAAATTGGAAAAAATTGCAACTTTCTCGATGCATTCAAACAAATAAATTCGAGACTAAAGAAACCATTACTGTAAAAAAAATATTTTAAGGAATAGTTAAACGTAATAAAAATGAAACATCAATTTGTCTGTTATAACTTAAAATAATTTGAAAATAATGATAATGTTATATGAATGTATTTAAGTTTAATGAATATGCCTAATTCAAACTAAGTCAACTCAATCAATAATCTGAAGTTGTTAATAGTTGACATGTAACCCGCTTTACTTACGATCTCGTGACACATACTCTTATACACTTATGGCCTCACTCACCAATGATCTTACTAAGGTATGACCTTATTTCTTTAGTTTTCTCTTGATCAATAAATATTTTAAATCACAAATAATTCTCTTAAATATTCGTAAATTTTAAAATTTTAGCAGTTTGATCATTGATCAATTGAAATTATGACTTACCAAACTTGGAGTCCTTCAAATAATTTACCAACAAAATTGAGTTCAATACAAATGGAAGACAAAATTACAATTCTCTCAAAGCATATGCAAACAAATAAAGTGGAGACTAAAGAAACTATCACTATAAAAAAATGAGGAATAGTTAAACATAATGAAAAATGAAAGTTCAATTGACCCTTTAAAACTTAAAATAATTTGAAAATAAGGATCATATTATATGAATGCATTTATGTTTAATGAATACGCTCAACTCAAACTGAACACAACTCGATCGATACTCTGAATTTGTAAATACTTAATGGCATGTAACCCGTTTCACTTACGATCTCATAACTCATACTTGTATACACTCATGACTGCACTCACCATTGATGTTACTAAGGTGCAACTTTATTTGTTCAGTTTTTTGTAGCTCAATAGATATATTAATTAAAAAATACTTCTCTTAAATATTCATAAATTTGTACAACTTTATTTGTTCAGTTTTTTGTAGCTCAATAGATATATTAATTGAAAAATACATCTCTTAAATATTCATAAATTTTAAGCTTTATGCAAATCGATCATTGACCATTAATCAATGACCTTTTTAAAGGGAATTAATCAATGAATTAGTTATCTTGAATGTCTATTAAAAATTCATGTGAGCAAATACATTATCCAATATAATGATTTAATTATTCTACACAGAGCGTCGAGCCCGATTATTAAAAAACACAGAGCCCATTTAAAAAAAGTATCATCATATTAGAATAAACTATATGAATAAATTATTATCATAATTTCATTCACTCTACTATCTATTCAACTTGTTAGTGTATTTCTACAATAAACTATTGGTTATCATAAAATCAATGAATGTGTTAACCATTAAGGGTGAAATGTGCTTCAATTTGTGCCGTAAAATACATAGGAGTAATGTGCTTTAATATTTTAATGTAATTATAAATTAATTTGTCTAGCTTAGTTGGTAAAGCACATAATTTTATCCTTGAGGTTGTGGATTCGAGTCTCGTAGTTACTGAAAAATTATCACCTTTATTAAAAAAATATTTTTAATAAATTTAAATCATATAAAATTCATTGATTGGCCAATTTCCTATGGAGAATCCTAGGTGGCAATAAGAAAAAAACTAAAATGCTTATGTAGATTTGTAGATTACACAATAAATTTCAAACCTTTTACGAGTTGCGTTTACTGATTCCTATCATCTAGCTTCAAATTAATCGTTAATTGTAGTCTGGGAAGAGAGGAGAAGTTCTGAAATAAAAGGGAAGATGAAAAGACAATCCCTAAGTGGGGAAAGAAGAGGGTAATGGGTTTTGGGTTGAGTTCGTTAGAATGAGTTAGTTTAGGTTAGGTTGGTTAATTAGGTTAAATATGATGTTGAATGGGTGATGTGACATGGACAAAAAAGTTGAGTTGTATTGCTAATATCAACTCTTAACGAAAAAATTGGATGGAGACTTGACGAAATGACCAACTCATTACAAATCGAATAGGTTAATGATCACACTAAAACGTTGCTGACCAGTATGTTACAAACTCAATACGTTAGTGACCAAAATAGATATGAAACCAACCTTTAACGAACATTTGCAAAGAGATAAGAACGCAAAGCTACCAGACTAATCGGTTGGTTCACGCAGTAATTAACAGCTAGTTCAACCGAAGGGGCGGCGTGGAAACAAAATGAAAAGGGAATTAATTAATTACGTGGACTAACCGAGAAGCAGTCCGGCTATTGGGCTGAAGGCCATAAATCTCAGCTCAAACTGAGAGATTAGGGCAGATGAGAGAGAAAATGAAGTAGAGGGAGGACAGAGAATATGGAAGAAAGAGACTGTCAACTGTTATGACACTAATACATCAGTGCTATGATACTGATATGTCCTTGATTATGTTATAGTTATGTCATATCACACTGTTATATTGCTACTATATACGTGTTATGCAACTATTACAGAGTTCTGATACGTCATAGGATTGACATAACACTTACATAGAGGTTTGATTTTTACCTCAAAAAAATCAACAAAATGTACAAAATTGATGTCATTAGACTCAAAAAAAATATAATAAACAACTTTAATGAAGAAAAAATATAGTTTTAACCTTTGAATAAAGAGTTATTAGCAAATAATCAAATTTAGAGAGAAACAATTAAGAGAGAGTATGTCTGATAAGACATTCGGACAGCATTTGGGGGTGTGCGGGGCAGCTCTTAAAGAAATTCAATTCTTTTTCCTTCTTTTTTTTAAATGTGTTGGTGGTCCCATAAGCTCATTTGGCACTTTTTAATTGGTTGAAAACATTTGAGCTTGAGCTGAGAAAATAAGGGCTCTGCCTAGGGGTGCTGACGAGCCGAGTCGAGCCGAGCTTTGCCCAGCTCGAGCTCGGCTCGTGAGGTTTGAATGCTGGCTCGAGCTCGGCTCGAGCTCGTGTCGAGCTTTCACACTCGAGCTCGAGCTCGGCTCGACCAAAGTTTTCTTGGCTCGAGCTCGGCTCGACTCGGCTCGAAGCTAGCTCGTTAACGAGCCTACACGAGCTCGAGCTCGTTAAGGCTCGTTAACAAGTCTAAACGAGCCCGAGCTTGAGTAGAGCTCGAGCTCGAGCTTAACGAGCCTACACGAGCTCGAGCTCGTGTAGGCTCGTTAAGCTCGGATCGAGGTCGTTTGCCAAAATCGAGCCAAAAATCGAACCATTTCATTAGCCAAAATCGATCCATTTCACGAGCTACGAAATCGAGCTAGCTCGCGAGCTCCAAAATCGAGCTAGCTCGCGAGCTACTTAATCGAGCCAGCTCACGAGCCATTCTCGAGCTGCTCGACGAGCCGTGTAACGAGCCAGCTCGCGAGCTGCATCGTTCGAGCCAACGAACCGAGCTGGCTCGCGAGCCAGCCGAGCCGAGCAGGCATGAGCTCGAGCTCGGCTCGTTTATAAACGAGCCGGCTCGCGAGCCAGCTCGGTTCGTTTCGAGCCGAGTCACGATCGAGCTTTTTCCGAGCCGAACACCGAGCCGAACACGAGCAGCTTGGTTCGTCAACAGCCCTAGCTCTGCCCATTAACGAAATTGACTGAGAAGAAGTCCAAGTGCCAACTTAACATATGTCGGAACAGTCGGACATATAAAAGCTCCCACAACCGCCGGAAGCAGAGTCACAAGATCCATCCCATTCCGATCAGCGAATTCCAGAGCCGCCTTCTCCGTCGCCATCTTCACCAACAAAGTATTGAACGCTGCCCCACACACCATGTGTCTCAACGCATCCACGTCAGTCCACATGCTCTCGTCCACGTCAGATCTGACGTTATTCCTACTTGGCACCGTCGCGACTATGCTGGAAGTAAACACCACTCTCTTAGATTCGGCGCAGGATCTCAGAACTCCCACCGTTGCTTCCACCGCCACCGCCTCTGGGATTCCCTCAGGTGTGCCATGTGGAACACTCCCCTGCATCCTTGGATTGCTGGTAAGAAGCTGGTTGGGTCTTCCAGACTGGCTTCGAATATGTGGATCCGTTAAAACAAGATATTAAAAACATATTTATCTATTAAAACGTTAGTTGGGTAACCGGTACTCCCACTTTTAGTGGGGGCACCGGGGTGTGTTCACCATATTTACTATCATTCATAAAAAAAAAATCGTACCGATACGAATAGGCAGATCATTTGTACAATGAACTACTTGTCAAAACAGTACGATAGAACATCGATATAATGATGATTTGGTCATGGTTCAACTTTTAGCAGTTGAACCACATAACTGTATTGACCCTCAAACTTGTGAGTACATAAGCCCCCCCCCCCCCCCCCCCCCCCAATTAATCATCACTAGCACTTAGAACCATGTATTTCATGTTCCTTAAGTAAAGCATCTGAATTATTCTCGAACTTCTCACCAGCATTATCAGCATGAGGAATAATTATTGTTGAAACAGCTCCAGATTTACTAGCATATTTATCAAAAAAACGAACGTCATATATACTTTTGTACACAGAACAAGAAAAGTAAGGACAATAATATTTTTGAATAAAAAACTTGTTTCACAACATCATTACTTGCATCCCCACAACAACACACAAATTTACCCAACTGGTAATATTTTCAACAACAATAATATCAATCTAACCATAAAAATTGTGTACAAAGATTAGTACACACATTTATTGAATTGCATCCAAGTCGGGAGATACTTCTTCAATCCTTAAGCGTATGGATCGTCATTCAACTACACTTCGCGTTTCAGCCGACTTCCTCTTCATGGTTTGAATGAAGTTAGTCTTTGATCTGAGATAGCAACAACTCGAACACATACATCATGACACGCAAAACTTTCTGCCTTCTTCTTCAAAGCCTGTAAAAAACAGGAGATAATTTAAAACAAGACTGGAACGCACTAATCTGTGTACACATTTTTTAAAAGTGCACACGTATAAAAAAAACGCTGGTTTGTTGAGCGCATCATAAAATAAGTTTTGTTTCGTGTACTCTAACTTTTATACCTAACTTAGGATTTAGAATCGACATCCTCTACCAATGGACAGTCTAAGAAGAAATGGTGATTTGTCTCCTCCCCCATTATCGCAAATTCCACACTGCTCCGGGATCTCGACATGCCTAGCACGGAGGGCTGACCGATTTGGAAGCACATCACTCAAAACCGGCCAAATCAAATTATTCATCTTAAGAGGAACCGCCAATCCCAAATCCGCCTCCAAGGTCCATGCACATATAAATCAGCCTGGGTGCGATGACTTCCATAAGAAGTTTATAAGCTGAACGCACAGGATTTTATTATAAAACATAATATCTAAATAAAATTGTTTTCTTGATTTTACATGTTGATTTAAAGAGGAATATTATTAAGAATTTAATAGCATTCACGGGCGTGGAAATGATTGAATTTTGGGGTGGGTTTTTTTCCTTGTGCAAGGCTTCTTTTTCATGGCATGTTGTGGGGTCTGTGGGGTGAGAGGAATGATAGAATTTTTCGTGATCTCGAGGCTACGCCGAGTGTTATGTCTTGTAGGATTGCGTCCATAGTAGGACAGTGGTGTGTGGTTGGGGGCGATCTTGATAGAGATAGGTTAGGAGAGTGACTTGGCTTTTGTGGAACGCGCTCGTCAGTATTGGGTAGATAGGTTTTTGTTTGCTTGCGGATCCTGGTTGATTTTGGTTTGGACCACAGGCTTTTGATGGTGGGGTTTTTGGGTTCTTAGGTTTGGTTTTGGGGATGGGGGTTCGGGGTCTCATTCCTCTGGTTTGCTTGGTTGGAGGAGTGGTTTGGGCGTCTCATTTGAGTTGGCTGGTGTGAGGAATTCTTGTTTCCTATCACTTGTAAAGTTTTTTTTTTTTTTGCCGAGACAAACTCTCGGGAAGGGAGAACCTATAGATAGCGAGTCAATCTAGGAGATATGAAAAAAAGGAAGAGAGAGGAGTGGGGAGGTTTAGAGGGGAGGGAAGACGAGGGTTAAAAACAACATAAGGACCAACATGATTAACGAGTATTCACGAATTACCAAAAAAATTCTCAACGAGTAAGTATTGAAGCAATAAAGAGTAAGATTCATTAGAAAACAAATTTTTGGTAAAAAAAATTAAAGCAACTTTTGCTAATTTATAAGTTGAATGATTTTAATTTCTTGGTAATGATACATAATTAACCTTTGAATTTTAGAAATATATTTAATACATTTAAACCATCTTACCTTATCTTCCTTATCAAGATAAAGAAACATAATGATAAAAAATTAAAACTCTTGGGCCCTAATAAAAACTCTTGGAATCTAATTATTGCGAAATTGAGAGTTGCTATAATTAAAATGCAAAATAAAGGAGTTCTCAAATTTTTCAAATAAAAAATGGAAGTGATGGACCCTCTTACGGCGATTACAGGATAGGCGATCCGGACAATGAGTAAGCCCTCACTCAAGCGAAGCTCGGCTAAGGGCTTGGGGGCAATTGATGGGCCCGGCCCGCCAGCGTCCTGAAGGCCCAGGCAGCAGCCCACACGCAGTGATCGCCGCTGATGGATTGGACCTAGGTGACAGTTTGGGCAGATCGGACAAACAAGCCCAAGAAGTAAAAGAAGGCCCAAGGTGGCGGCCCAACGCGGCGGCTCTTAGGGTTCCAAGACAAAGCAGACACGTGTCGACATCCTATGGAGACTACAAACGAGTGGCCAGGATTCAACCTTGGCGACCAAGACAGGGGTACTATAAATACCCCCCGTACACTCCATAAACCGGGGGACAACACTTTTACCCAGCGGACAAACGCTCCGCGGTACGTAACTCGCCTTCCTTCCCATTCCTTAAACTGATCGCCTCACTCTTCTATGAACTAACTACCCCACTATCGCTTACGACGTACACCACCCCCTGAAGACCAACAGGCTTGGGCTTCCACTATTGGGCCAGGCGACGAGGCTGGAACAATTGGCGCGCCAGGAAGGGGCGATCAGGCGACTTTTCACACAAACCTAAGGCGAATGGCTTCTTCAGCAATTCCCACACTGGCTAATGAGAGTGGCGAAGGAGGCGATGGGATAACACCCGTCAAGCACATCAACCCAAATTCTCGGGCGAATCCAGATCTCACAAGAAACATGGAGCGCGAATTCGAGGACAACTCCGAGTCTCGAAGTACTATCCCTGACGGCGATGCCTATGAACTACTGGAGCAGCGATTCCGGTCCCTCGAGCAATAGAACGTTGAGCTTACCCAAATGATGAAAGTGGTGATTGCTCAGCAAGTTCAAGCTCTCGGGACCAACACTCAGGTCAGGCAGTCGACGCAGGACTCTCATCTTGAGGTATTACAGCAATTCCTTTCAGCTACTCAAATCTCCCCCGCACAGTTGACAGTGCGTCAGCCTTTGTCCAGGGCGATCCTGGCTGAGCCACTACCCAAGGGTCTAGTACCACCTAACCTGGACAGGTACGTGGGAATGAGGGACCCGGATGAGCACCTGCAGGCCTTCCAGATCGCCATGCAAATGCAGCAGGCAGGCGACGCCGCATATTGCAGAGCTTTCCCGGCGACACTTGGGGGACGAGCAGGGAGTGGTACATGAATCTACCAGAAGACACCATAACCTCGTGGGAGGGTTTCGCTATGATCTTCTCACAGAAGTATGAGTGCAAGAAAATAAGGACGGTCCCGCTACAGGCATTGGTGAGCTTAAGGCAGAAGCCAAACCAATCGCTGAAGGAGTTCTTTGACGAGTGGGTCGGGGTCGTCCAATCCATCTGAAGGGTAGATCATGAGATCGCCGCGTCAAGTTTATTCCAGTCGACCCATAATGGCAGATTGCGGGAGTCATTGCTGCAGGTGGCTCCAAAATCGCTGTCCGACTTGGAAACCAGGGTACACAAAATTATTTTAATTGAGGTGCAGTTAGCAGAGCCTTCACCAGGAGCGGCGAAGAAGGAAGAAAAGCCCGTTGCATGAAACAAGCAGGCCAGATGGCAGCACTCCGAGACACGGCCATACGGGAGAAGTCGCCCTGAAGAAAAAAGGGGATACCAAGAGAGGGGATACCAGGAAGAAAGAACGGATTACACGCCTCTCTCGGAGTCGCGAAGGAAGATCTTGATGTATATGCAGCATAAAGGACATACCATAAACTGGCCAGGACCGATGTACACCCCAGCAGATTAGCGAAGTCGCCAGAAGTTCTGCGACTTCCACGACTCTCATGGACATACCACTAAAGATTGCAGGGAACTGAAGAATGAAATTGATAGATGATAAGCGAAGGACGACTAAGGGATTTCATCGTGAGCACCAAGCGGAAAAAATAAGTTGCAAGAAGAGGATCGCCGTGACAAAGGAGAATCACAAGACAAGAAAGGTGATGTTTTCGCCCGGCTGAAGGAGCCACAGAGCAGTGAAGATAGCAAGAAGAAGCCCCGTCCTGAGGTGAATCATGTCCATCAAACTATCTTTGGAGGGGAGAGCTGCCCAACAAAGAAAGTCAAGAAGGAAGAAACACAAGAGGTAATGATGATAGATCGGGTCAAGTGCCCAGTGTTGGATTTCTCAGAAGAAGACATAGCTCGTGTAGGAGGTCCGAGTTTGGAGGAGATGGTAATTAAGGTGATAACACACAATAGCCGAGTGGAGCGAGTAATGGTCGATGAGGGGAGCTCGGCGGATATCATTTTCTGGGAGCTTTACAAGAAAATGAATCTGCCTGCCAGCATACTCAGGCAGACGAAGACGACCATTTTAGGATTTTCGGGACACACGGTCCCCATCAAGGGAATCGCCACAATGAAGATAACTATCGGGGACGGAGACTTGCAGGTGACGCGATCCATTGACTTCCATGTCATGGATTGTCAATCTACGTACAATATGATCCTCAGGCGACCGGCGCTCGCCGCTTTCCAAGCAATCTCATCCCCGGTACACCAAGTGTTGAAATTTGCTACTGAGGAGGGAATAGGGTTCACCTGGGGGCACCCGGACATCGCCAGAAGGTGCTACAGAGCGGCGACTAAAAGCACCTACCTCACCATAAGCTTGGAGGCGGAGAATGGAGGAGAAAGAGTTGTACCAGCAGAGTCAGACGTCCCAATACCGCTTTTTGAGGAAGATGAAAGCAAGACAGTTCGAGTGTCGTCCTACCTAGGCGACAAGGAGAAACAAGAATTAGTTAAGTTGCTTCGGGAATTTTCACACCTGTTTGCATGGTCGCCAAGCGACATGCCAGGAATCGCTCCAGACATCATCAAACACTCTCTGGCGATTGAGCCCAGAAGTCGTCCAGTCCAACAAAAAAGACGGAAATTTGCAGGGAAAGGCAGCAGGCTGTGATGATAGAAGTAGAAAAACTTTTAAAGGCAGGATTTATCAAGGAGGTGCAGTACCCTGAGTGGTTGGCTATTGTTGTTCTTGTGAAGAAATAGTCAGGAGCATGGCGAATGTGCATCGACTTCACCAGCCTGAATGATGCCTGCCCCAAGGACCCGTACCCCCTGCCCAATATAGAGCAGCTGGTAGATGCAATGGCGAACAATGAGATGTTATCCTTTTTGGATATGTTCTCAGGATACCATCAGATACCTTTGAATGAGCAGGACCAAGAGAAGACAGCTTTCATGACACCAACAGCGAACTAGTGCTATCGGGTAATGCCATTCGGGCTCAAGAATGCTGGTGCAACCTATCAAAGAATGATCGATACGGTTTTTGCTAAGCAAATCGGCCGGAACTTGGAAGCATGCGTGAATGACCTCTTAGTCAAAAGCAAGAAGTCCGACAATCATCTAGACGATTTCACTACAACGAAACTAATGTTTAGCAGCAGTTTTTTAACATCATTTGTTCGAACCGCTGTTAAACCGAGTTAATTTAAAAGGGGTTTGACAACCCCTGTTAAACAGCACCCGTTTAACAGCGATTTAAAATCGCTGCTAAAATATGACCCGTTTAACAGGGGTAATGTTATAAACCACTGTTAAATCAGTAAGATAATGAACCATTAAGCCGAAAAATCTCAGTTTTAGTCTTAAGTCTTTCTCCCTCCGACGCGATACTTTCATCCTCCGACGTCGAAGATTAGGACCTTCCTCCGACGTTGACAATTAGGACCTTCCTCCGACGTCGACGATTAGGACCTTCTGCCGAATCCCTGATCTCGGTGGCACGTCTTAAATCGACAGGTATCCTCAGCTTCATTGTTAGACTTCTTTCAATTGGAAATCGGATCTCTCACAGGATGGCAACATTTGCCGAAAATTGCCTAGGTAGCCGGATTTCGTGCGGCTTCGGAGCTTTGGAGCACCAATCCCTAGTTTGATTGGCATCTGTGTACGGGAATCAACAGGTATGTTCATAAAACCCTAAGATTTAGTGTTGTGTTTAGGGTTGTAGGAGATGTTATCCATCGGAGATGCTATCTGGTGCTTATTAAGAACACTCTCTGCGTTCTTAGGAAGTCTTTCTCTGCTTCTACCAGAATCTCGAGCCTTGCCTCACCTCTCTGCTGTATGATACCAAACCAATTCTCTAATCCAATATTTGGAGTAAACAGTCAAACAAACTGGTATACATTGATTCTTGGGTTGAACCATTCACAAGTCCCCTTTCTTTCATTTGTAATCACATAGACATGGTGATGGAGGAACATTCACCACTGCTGACTGTTGTTGTAAGCAAGGGCTACTCTGTGCCCAGATTAGCTGCTAGCCTTCCAAGAATACATCAATCAATAAACTTATGTCAAACTTCTGTATTGGAACAACCCAATCCCAAACCCAACATTTGATTATGTGTTCCCAATTGCTCCAACTTGCATCTGTTCTCATCTCTGTTGCATGAGTCTACCCAATATAACTCCACTGTTCGCATCTGTTCTCATTTGTTCTCATCTCTATTGCATTTGATTCAAGTTTATGGTTGAAATGTGTTATTGGGAGTCTCTATTTACGAACTCGAACCTTCAGTCTACTAATTAGCCCAGCTGACATGTACTAATTAATCAAGTTTGAAATCACCCTTTCACACGTTGATTAAGAACTTACTACTGCTATTTATCTCTGACTTTAATTTACCTGTCATGACCAAATCAAGCTTACTTTTGCTATTGATATGTAGCTATTCTTCAAGGTCGATAAGTTGTCGTGAACTCCAGCCACCTGCTCGAATTCTTGTTCTTCGATTTATTCAGGTATTTCATGGACCAGACCCTCTGCTTCGTAAATGTCTGCTTCATTCATGTCAAAGGAAAATCAGTGTTTTAGTATAATCATGCTTTAGTAAATGTTATTTTATGATCCCATCATTATACCTAATTATTGCATTGATTTGAAACTATCTTCTCCAACTCAGCATTAGTATACCTAATTAACTGACTAATAATGATTAATATCCTTAACTAATAATAAATATTTTACTACTAAGAACATTCAACTGACAACATCAAGGAAGGAACATGATAAAGGATTAAAGATGTAAGTAATAATGGTTTCAGTAACTTTGTAAAATTGTTAATATAATGATGACTTTATATATTTAAGAATTCATTGGACATGAATACGTACAACAAACAAGTCAATCACTCTTGGTGTAGTAGATCTAAAGCTTTCAACAGTGTTGGTTTAAATCTTTGAATATCAATCATTATGTTTTTGGTTTTACAAGTAAATGGTATTAAAAGCCTCTCACTCAAAGGAGAATGGATCAGTAAAAACTGTGTCATGAATTTATCATCTCCGCCCATTAACACCCATTAACAAGTCGCATGAATTTATCATCTCTGTCGTCCTGTTTTGAATTGATCAGAGTCTGTTCTCTTTCTACAGCTTGTCTTTTCCTCCTATCTTCTTATCTCAAAGCATTTATTCCACAGCTAGCATCTTTCAAATTCCTTCTTCTTCTTCCTCGCCTTTGGTATCTGTGATTCTTTTAGTTGCATCCAAGAATATACTGGTCCAGTGCTTCTGCTGGTATCTTGAATCATGGATGTTGAAGGTTGTGATGATGCAAGTGGAGAGGTTTTGGCTTAGTTGATTAATAACAACACATTGCTTCTTGCTTTTGTTGGTTGAAGGTGGAGACATAAATTGGTTAGGTGTTACGATCATTTAAAAGAAAACAGATGCATTTTGAAGCAATTTGTCAGTTGGTAATGAACCCATGAGATGATACTACAGAAAGGGTAAGTAGTAAAACCATGAATGTGGCACATGAATGAAATGAACTTCACTGTGCTATAAAAGTGAGAGCGGTTTTAGTTTTAAAGCTTTAAAAGGGAAAAAGAGGAGCGTAACGCAAAAGAAACGTTTTTCCTAAACAACTGAAAGTGAAGGGCAAAGTGGTGGATCCCTCCTTTGTTGACTGAGCTACCTTTAATAACGTATATTATATAGTATAATATTGTGCTGCAGAAGCAGAATTGGTGATGCTGTGCCAATCTCAGTCCAGTTTACAGCTATAGGGCTCTGTTTGTTTAGTTGGTTCAGTTTTCATATCATACAATAATATAATTGCCCAACCATCCATTTAATGCTCTTAATATAGTTCAATCCACCAATTTCGGTTCCAAATGAGGGATCCACCACTTTGTCCAAAAGTTTTAAGACTAGACCGTTAACTGTTTGTTTTAGCCAAACTTAAATCCACTCCAAATCAATTTGGTTATATGTCTCTTTTTTATCTTCTTCTGCATTTAGCCAAATTTATATTAGAATTTATAATAGTTTTATCATATATTAGTTTTTTATAAATTTTCTTATCTTCATTTTTATTTCTAGTATCTTATAGCTTTTCAAATAACCATATCATGGATAAGTCGTGGATTCAAATGCCACGAAACACCGTGGAATATTGCGACGGTGTAGAGAAATTTCTAGAATTCGCCATGACGCATAATGGCGAAGGAGGCGTTATTATTTGTCCTTGTTCAAAATGTTTGTGCAACAAATTTCTGTCGAAGGATGAGGTGTATGATCACTTGCTTCAAACCCCTTTCCCTCAAGATTACACTACATGGGTATTTCATGGAGAATCGTACGTGGAGAATCGTCGGATTCTGTAACAAATACGTCGACTGCCCCTATTCAAACGTCTGCTTCGACTGATAACCACTTTGATACAATGGAGGATTTTGTCCACGATGCATTTGGTGTGGTTAGGAATGATGAAGACCAAGGAGGAGAGGATACAAATATGGAGACTGGGCCTGCAGATGCCTCTTCCGAGAAGTTCTTCCGTGCACTGAAGGAAGGACAAGTAGCACTCTACGCCGGGTGTAAGAACTTCTCAAAGTTGTCATTCCTTATGAGGTTGTACCACATCAAGTACATGTATCGCATCAGTGACAAGGCCATGTCTATGATACTTGAATTGTTGAGGGAAGCGTTTGACTTTGCTGAAATTCCTGAATCAGGATATGAGGCAAAGAAAATCATAAAATCATTGGGAATGACATACACGAAGATAGATGCATGTCCGAAAGACTGCATGTTATACTGGGGCAATGCTTTGAATGAGGAAAGTTGCAGGGTTTGTCACACTTCAAGGTATGAGAAGCCTAAGCGTGGGACTGTTGTCGTGCAGGGGAAGAAACAAAAACCAGCTAAAGTGTTCCGCTACTTTCCTTTGATTCCTCGACTAAAGAGGTTGTTCATGTCGCCCAAATCAGCAGAAAACATGATTTGGCATTCAACAGAGAAACCAAACGATGACATGTTAAGACATCCTAGAGATTCTGAAGCGTGGAAGGCATTTGATATTCGTTACCCGGAATTTGCTAGTGAACCACGAAACGTGCGTCTTGGACTTGCTAGTGATGGTTTTAATCCTTTTGGTAATATGAGCACCAATCACAGTACTTGGCCACACTACAAAAAAAAGTGGGTTTAGCGTCGCTTGAAGGGGAAGGGCTTAGCGTCGGTTGACCAAAAACTGACGCTAAACCCTTGACTCGCGTTTGACCAAGGGTTTAGCGTCGGTCGATCATCGACCGACGCTAATTTCTGACCAAAACCGACGCTAAATTTGGTTTGGGTCAGAAACGGAGCCCTTGCCCAAAACCAAATTTAGCGTCGCTTACCGACATGATTTAGCGTCGGTCATCGACCGACGCTAAATTCCGGACCTATTTAAACCCCCAAACAGACGGAAATTTCATTCTCTCAACCCTCTTGTCCCCCTCAATTCTCTCAAACCCTTCTCCACTCTCTCAACCCTCTCAAACCCTCCTTCAAGGCTCCTCCCACCACCACCAACTCCTCCCATCACCACCAGCTCCTCCCACCACCACCAACACCTCCTCTAAGGATCCTCCCACCACCAGCTCCTCCTTCAAGGCTTCTCCCACCACCACCAGCCCTTCCACCACCACCAGCCCTCCACCACCAGCAGCTCCCCACCACCAGCAGCTCCCCACCACCAGCTCCTCCACCACCACCAGCCCTCCACCACCAGCCCTCCACCATCAGCCCTTCCTCTCCAGATCCGTCGGTCAGCCACCACCTCTCTCAATCCTATCCAGAACCGCCACCCTCTCCAGATCCACAACCTCTCCGCCGCACTCTCCAGATCCGCCGGTCAGCAATCTCTCAAGATTCACCGGTCAAAACCCAGATCTGGAAAAAATAAAAAATAAAAACGAAATGAAAAACGAATATTAAAAATGAAAAACGAATATAAAAAATGAAAATTATTAACAAAAATGAAAAATGAAAAATTGGGTTGATCAGCCACCCATTCGGTTAACCCATTTTTAGCGTCGGTCGTGATTTATTTTAGCGTCGGTCGCCAAAGAAACGACGCTAAAATTTAGCGTCGCTACATTTTGCGTCGTTTTTTTGACCGACGCTAAATTATTTAGCGTCGGTCGATGACCGACGCTATCCAGCGTTTCTGACCGACGCTAAACAATCAGATTTTTGTAGTGCCAGTGGTGTTAGTTCCATATAACACTCCTCATTGGGTGTGCATGAAGCAAACCAGTTTGATGTTGAATAGCATCATTCCAGGCAAGAAGCAACCTGGAAATGACATCGACGTATATCTCGGCCCACTGATCGAGGAATTAAAAACGTTGTGGGAAGGTGTGGAAACGTATGATGCTTTCAATAAAGAAATGTTCACGATGAAGGCTCATTTAATGTGGACAATTTCTGATTTTCCTGGTTTAGAAACTTTGTCTGGTTGGAACACACATACAGGTCTAGCTTGCCCGTCCTGCAATTTTAGTGCAATTGAAATAAGATTGCCTAAAAGTTTGAAGTGGTGTTTTACTGGTAGTCGTCGATTTCTACCGGGTGGTCATCGTTTAAGATCGTTGAAAAAACGTTTTGATGGCGCCACTGAGAGAAGACAGCCGCCACAGTTGTTATCGGGGACTGAATTATTAGCACAAATGGGTGATTTAAACATCACATTTGGAAAGGGTTTAGATCTGATCACGGGAAAGAAAAGACCACGTGAGGGTGACGGGCAGTGGAGAAAGAAGAGCATTTTTTTGAGCTCCCCTATTGGGAATTCAATCTTCTCCGTCACAATCTAGACGTCATACACATAGAAAAAAAATGTGTGTGATAACGTCTTATTCACATTGTTGAATGACAAGGACAGGAGAAAAGATCACTTAAAAGCACGTTTAGATTTAGTTGAGATGCGAATTCGAAAGGAATTATGGCCGGGCGTAGATGGGAAATGTCCAGCAGCTTTGTTTACGTTGGCCAAACAAGAAATTGATGTTCTGTTACAAACGCTGAAGGATGTGACAGTTCCAGATGGATATTCTAGTAACATTTCTCGATGCGTGGACTTGACTCAACGTAAGATGTTTGGTCTAAAAAGTCACGACTCGCACATACTACTGCATGAGTTGCTACCCATATGCATTAGAAATGTACTTCCTAAAGAAGTTGCATGCGTGCTAGTTGAGTTCTCATCATGTATGAAAGGTTTGTCTGCTATGGTCGTCAACAAGACAGAACTGGATACGTTACAGGAACGGTTAGTACTTGCTGTATGTCACATGGAAGTAATCTTTCCACCCTCATTCTTCACGGTCATGGTCCATTTAGTACTTCATTTGGTCAATGAAGTCCGACTAGGGGGACCTGTGCAATATAGATGGATGTATCCTATTGAAAGGTTCTTGGGAAAATTAAAAGGGTTTGTTGGGAACAGGACTTACCCTGAAGGTTCAATTGCAGAATGTTGGTTACTAGATGAGTTGTTCACGTTCTGCTCATCGTACTTAGATGAGAATGTTGAAACACGATTCAATCGTGATATTCGCGTCAATAATCTTGATGAAGATGTGTATGGACATTCTGATATATTTCCTTCAATCGGTAAACCAGTAGGGGGTGAGGATAATTTTGACCTGACTGAGACAGAGCGCATGCAAGCTCATCGACATGTGTTGTTTAATGCTGAAGGCGTCGAACCATTTATTCAGTATAATATCTTTGTTCACAACTCTTTGAATCTTTGAATGTGGTTTCTAAATATTCTTTCGTTAAATGAAGCTCTTATATATTCTTCTTTCAACTAGGGAGTGTAGAACTCAGTTGAAGAAACGCCATAGAAGTAACCGACGAATAACTGTTAATGAGATAGAGAGAATGTTACATCGAGAATTTGTGGATTGGTTCCACCGACGGGTATGTTCGATGCACAACTGTCAATATCTTTTCATCCGCTTTTAGTTGAACTAATTATAATTCTAATTCTAGATCATGAATGACGAGAATGAGACGCATACCAATGATCTTAAGTTGCTTGCTAGAGGTCCTCTATATGAAGCTATGAGATATACCGCCTTTGATGTGAACGGGTATCGTTTTCGCACACTTCAACGTGAGAAAGGAATGAAAACACAAAATAGTGGTGTGTTCGCTGACCTGGGCACCCACAGTTTTGCAAGCACTGCAGATAATCGTCCAATACAAGGATCAGTTCCTTACTACGGGAGACTGGCGGATATCGTGGAGCTTAATTATGGTGGTAGATTTTTGACTTTGTTTAGATGTGACTGGGCAAATACCCTAACTACTAGAGGATTGAAGAAAGATGAGCTGGGATTCAGTCTTGTCAACTTTACAGTACCTCTCATAGACACGGGTGAAAATGTTGATGACGAACCCTACATTGGTGCAAATCTGGCGAAAATGGTGTACTACGTTGATGACATCAAAGATAAAGGGTGGTGTATTCCAGTGCACCTTAAGCCAAGAGATTTGTATGATATGGGTGAAGATGTAGTTAACTCCGGTCACGAGTCTGAATTATTTAACATTCAAAACTTGACTACGGTCAATGATAATTCAAATTGGTCAAGACCGGGCGTAGTTGCAGATTTCGACTAAATAGAATAAAGTAATTTAAGTTAATAGTTTTACTTTCTAAACACTGATATTACACATATTAATTAGTTCAAAATAGTTAAATTATCTACATTTTTAAATGTCGTAGGTACTAATGGCGGCTATGTGTGGTGGTTCGGCTGGAGATGGTGGTGACGATGGACGGCAACCTAATAAGGAGCGCAGAGATTCCTGGAATTGTCATATGATTGGTATGTCAATTAGTATTCGAAACTAGATTGCTATAATTCTAGATAATAACCATGGTTTCAAAATTTGTAGATAAAACAGGTGTTTTCTTCAAGAAAAAGATGAAGACACGAAGATGGAGTAGGGTTGGTCGAGATGGATCGAAGGTGGTGCTTCGATTAAATGATAAACGAGTGCCAGAAGGTCACGAGGGTTGTTTCTTACGCCAGGTGAATGGAAAGTTGGTGAAGGCCCGATTATTTGATATCGGTCCTAGGAGTTGGCGTAAGATTACCAAGGTGGAGAAAGATCATGCGTTCGATAATTACATCCGGGTAAGTACTTTACCCTTCATCAAAATAACCTGTTTAATTTTGTTAATAGAAGTTTCAGACGTGGTTTTATTACTTATGTTCCCATTTTAAAGTTTATGTACTTAAACATATTCCATTGAGCTTCTAGCTTATACTGTATCCCTTTTCAGTTTAACTTTTGTTACCTACCAATACCAAGCATATTGATATTCATTATTTCACTGCAGCCACATGATCACTTTGCTTATAAGATGTTCAACACTAATTCTGCATTTGTATTTCAAAACCAATATCATCAATAGGATTTGTATTTCAAGGTTGGTGGCAATTTCGTTTGACAAAACAAATAAGGGAAACAAGTTCTCAGCAGTAGGAAAATAATAGCTTGCTAGTTGAATGGTCTTTCTCATCAGTAGTGAGTACACATCATAGACATGATTTACAACTTAGCTTGCTTTGAGAGTTCTGTTTATGAAAAAAACAAAAAAAAGAGTTTTGTTTATGCTTGAACATGCTTTTAATTTGTTGTTATTTGTTTGTAGCAAAAATTTCACTGGAATGTTGAAGATGAGGATACCATCAGAAGGTATGTGATGAAGGATTTGGGGAAGAAGTGAGAGAGGATCGACAGACATTGTGGGATAAATTGTGTGATCCAACTCAGCAAAAGGAGCATAACTATCAGCAAAGACCAAAGAAGGTGGATGCGGCAAAGTGGCAGACCTTTGTAGATCATCGGATGAGCAAGTACATGAAGGTAAATATTTATTATGTTTTTCAATTAAGTTTAAACCTTATACTTTTCTAACTGTTTAAGGAATGTCACAGAAAATTTCTGCCATAAACAAGGCAAATCGAGCGAAGCAAAAGATTTATCATACTTCTGGTTCCAAGAGTATCTTGGCGAAGGGAAAGGAGCTGGTAAATAATCGTCTTTTGAGTAATTTTCTGAATTATATTATTGAAAATATTGGGCAATATCGATGTTGAGAAATTGCAAAAATACAGGAGGATGAATGGGGTAGACCTCCCACGAGGGGTGAGCTCTTTAGAGAAACGCACCAGCGTACTGGACGATCTGGACCTGATAAATATCCGAATGAGGAAACAAGAGAAGCAGTTGTAAGTACTTAGTTAGATGTAGTATCTACTTCAATTGTATAAATTACTGTTTTTGTCTGACTTGATTGTGGTTTTGTGTGTAGGAGACCGTTGAGCGTTTCATGGAGGATCCAGCGACTCATAATCACATTAGCTCGTTCGATGCTGTTGGTCGAGCCTTTAATGAGAAAGAGCATCATGGTCGTGTTCGCGGTCTTGGTTTTGGACCGACACCATCACAGGTATGACAACTCCCTGGTCTATGTCCAAGCTGAATAGATGGCTGTATCTGTTAGGTTACTGCTGAGTTTTTTTTTTTTTGGGTTAAGTACTCCTGGATTTGTTTTGTTAGGTTACTGCTGCTACTATTGTTGATTTGTTGATTTTTGACCAGCTGATGGAATGAATGATATGATGTACAGTGTAATGTATTGTGTTCCAGCAAGATGTCATTTTTAATTATGTATTCTGCATTTGTAATTATGACAGAGCATGGGTTTTGAATGTTAATGTTGTGGTTATTGGTAGGCCACTAAGTGCCATTCTAAACCATATAACTAGTGAAGTCAACCTATACATTTAGAGGTTTCAAATCAAATTAGTTTCTTCATTCTTCATTGTAGCCACGTTTGATGTTGCTATCATGATGTCTTCTGCTATGTGTATGTGTTGAAGTTATATTTATGTGATTTTCATGATGTCTCACTGTTATATGTGATTAGTATTGTGGACTGTGCAGTGGTTAATATTTAGCTATAGCGTGGCTTGTGCATAGAAAGGAGTACTGATAGTTGTATTTATGAATAAGTCATGACGAAATTTCTGAAATACTTGTGTCATCTTATTATATTGTAGGTATTTGGTAGCAGCTCTCAAAGGTCAGCCTCTCAGAGCTCCATATACACGGATCCGGGATTATGGTTGTTTACCGATGGTGTACTGTCAGTACTGAACCAAATTGTGAGCTCCAGTCAACTTCCACCTGACGTAATGGCGGCAGTTAATCGCTTGACTCAGACGTTTGGCGATGTTCAGTCGAGTCAGCACTCACATGGTGACCCACCAGGAGAGGCGCCACGGAGTTCACGAGGTGACGACCAGCAGTCTGGTGAGGCTAGGATACCAGAGACTACTACCTCCCCGCTCGTGGATGTCACCAGGATCAGCCCTAATGTTGCAGGGAGTAGTAATCAATCTGTAGGTGCTTCTAATACATCCTCTACGCCAGGACCAACTGATGATAATGTCCTGAGTTCGACCAGTTCTGACAGTTCCGACAGTGACTCTGACTTGACTCTGAGTAGATGTTGATGTTATTATTTAAGGGTGTGAAAACATTTGTAGTTGTCGTATCGTAGTGTTGACATTTAGTAGATCGTAAGTGGATATTGTAGTGGTCTCATGTGAAAAAACTACGTTGTAAGGATGTTTAATTTATATTTATGAAGAAGACTTTTCATTTATTGTGCTAATTGTTTATTTATTATTTCGAATTAAAAAATGTCGAATTTCAAAACTGTGTATTAATTAAAAAATTAAACGTTCGTTTATAAACGGCTGTCGTCAACATGGGTTAAATTGTCTGTTTAACAGCGGTTTGTAACCCCTGTTAAACGGCTGTCGTTTAGGAGGGGTTATAAACCCCTGTTAAACGGAAAATTTAACAGGGGTTTATAACCCCCGCTAAACGGTTGTCATTTAACATGGGTTATAAACCCCTGTTAAACATACAATTTAACAGGGGTTTATAACCCATGTTAAACGACAGCCGTTTAACGGGGGTTATAAACCCCTGTTAAATTGTATGTTTAACAGCAGTTTGTAAACCCCTGTTAAATTGTCAGTTTACCAGCGGTTCCGTTTAGCAACGGTTAGTATAACAGCGGTTTCCAAACCGCTGGTAAAGGTTTTAACAGGGGTTTAAACCCCTGTTAAATGGACTTTTAAACCCCTCCAAAACTCAAGTTCTGTTGTAGTGTTTACGAGAAACTTTCAACACACTGCAGGAGTATTCGCTCAGGTTAAACCCTTTGAAGTGTGTGTTTGGAGCGACATCGGGAAAGTTTCTTGGGTATCTTATAACCAGGCGAGGAATAGAAGCCAACCCCACACAGATCGCAACGATCACGACCATGGCACCACGAAAGACTGTGAAGGAAGTTCAAGTTTTGTCCGGAAGACTGACGACGATCAACCGATTTATTCCTAGAATTGCCGATCGCTGCGCCCCGTTTTTTGCAACTTTAAAGAATGCATCGAAGTTTGCGTGGAATGACAAATGTAACAAGGCTTTTGAAGAGCTGAAGCAATTTTTAATTACTCCTCCTGTACTTGCATCTCCAAAGTTAAATGAAGCTCTATTTCTCTATATCGCAATCTCTCCAAAAGCAGTTAGCGCGGTCTTGGTTCGAAGAGAGGACAAAACCGAGCATCCTGTTTTTTACACAAGTAAGACTTTAGTTAACGCCGAAACAAGGTATCCGGCGATAGGAAAGATGGCGTATGCTGTGGTTTGCGCGGCCAGGAAGTTGCGACCATAGTTTCAGGCACATACAACACATGTGCTCACCAACCTTCCAATAAAAAACGCACTGAGATCTATGAGCATAGCAGGGCGGTTAGCTAAATGGGCGATCGAGTTAAGCGAATACGACATACGATACCAGCCAAGAACAGCGATCAAAGCCCAAGTCCTGACAGATTTTGTGGTGGAAGGTGCGGTGCAAGAGGATATTGAGGAAGGCGATGAGTGGATATTATTTACGGATGGTGCCTCGAGTAAGGGGGATCTGGCGCTTGGAATAGTTCTAAAGTCGCCTGGGGGAGTCCTCCATGAGGTAGCACAGCGATTTGCAACTAATCGGACCAACAACGCAGCAGAATATGGGGCATTGGAAGCTGGTTTACGAATCGCTAAGAGTATGGGAGTTACCAACATCAAAGTTTTCTCAGATTCGGCAATAGTGGTCAACCAAGTTAATGGAAGTTTTGAGGTAAAAGAGGAGTCACTTCTCCCTTATTTCGATGAAGTGAAGCTGCTTATATCAGAATTTAAAAAGGGTGTCATATCACAAATCATTAGAGAAGAAAACTGCCATGCGGATGCACTATCAAAGCTAGCAACAACGACAGATTTTGAGGAGGGACGAATGGTCACAGTGGAGAAAGAAACAAAGGTGAAGCAATGCTTCCATATGATCAACGGGGTTGGAAAAAAGACTGGCGAATACCTATTATCCAATACTTGGATAATGACACAATACCAAGCGACCCGTTAGAGGCAACCAAACTCCGGCGAAAAGCAGGAAGATGCACCATAATAGGGGGTGAATTATACCAAAAATCAGCTATGGGCCCGTATCTACGGTGTTTGGGAGAATATGATGCAGCTTGGGCTCTAGATGAGATACATTCAGGGGTGTGTGACACTCACTTGGGGACAAGAAGTCTAGAAAGGAACTTAATATACCAAGGCTTCTATTGGCCAACGATGAGAAAGGAAGCAGGCGACTTGGTGAAAAAGTGCCACAAGTGCAGGAATTTGCAAGCTACCACAAGTTGCCAGCAACGGCGCTTCAAGCGAACATCAGCCCATGGCCATTCGCAAGATGGGGAATGGACATCCTGGGTCCATTTCCAGAAGCCTCAGGAAAAAGGAAGTTCCTCATCGTGGCAGTAGATTACTTTACCAAGTGGGTTGAAGCAGAGGCGGGTGGCGAAGCAGATACAAAAATTCGCGTTCAAAAGTATCGTCACAAAATTTAGAATACTAGAAAGTATCATCTGTGATCATGGTACTCAGTTCGACTCACAAGTCTTCAAGGAATTATGTGACGACCTAAGGATCAATTTAAGATTCGCCTCGGTCGCTTACCCACAAGCCAATGGATAGGCAGAGGCGACCAACAAACTTATCTTGCAAGGGTTACAGAAAAGAGTAGATGGATGTAAAGGTGTGTGGGTCGAAGAGCTGACCACGTATTATGGGCTCACCGAACGGCTTACAAAACGGCGACAGGTGAGACTCCCTATACATTGACATACGGAACCGAGGTGATCCTCCCGGTGGAAATTTCAATCCCATCCATACGAATCCAGGAATACAGGGACGAAGTAAACGAACAAGAATTAAAGCTCAATGTGGACATGATTGAGGAAATAAGAGAAAAGGCGCAGATGCGACAGATCGTGGAAAAAGAACAGCTGGCTAGGCGGTACAATCTTAAACTCCGGCCGCATCACATCACGCTCAATGATTTAGTGCTGCGAAAAATCTTCAGACCAGCGAACGGGGCAGCCAAGCTCAATCCCGGTTGGGAAGGTCCGTACAGAGTACGACTAGTGGTGGGGGCCAATACCTTCAAGTTGGCAGAGTTAGACGGTACAAAGATCCCCAAAACATGGAACTCCATGCATCTTAGGCAGTATTACGATTAAAAAGGCCCTGTAAGCGATGCTAGTTTTAATGAAATGACTAAGTGTCAAAATATTTAGTCTCAAAAGTGCTTTGCATAGTTAAAAGGTCATCATATAAGACCTACGGCATTGAAATCACCGTGTAAGACCTACGGGCATCGAAATCATCATATAAGACCCAAGGGCGTTGAAATCGCCGTGTAAGACCTACGGGCATCGAAATCATCATATAAGACCTAAGGGCGTTGAAATCTCTATGTAAGACCTACGGGCATTAAAAGTCGCCGTGTAAGACCTACGGGCATCGAAATCATCATATAAGACCTAAGGGCGTTGAAATTGCTATGTAAGAACTACGGGCATTAAAAGTCGTCGTGTAAGACCTACGAGCATCGAAATCATCATATAAGACCTAAGGGTGTTGAAATCGCTATGTAAGACCTACGGGCATTAAAATCTCGTGTAAGACCTAGGGCATCGAAATCATCATATAAGACCTAAGGGGTTGAAATCGCTATGTAAGACCTACGGGCATTAAAATCACGTGTAAGTCCTACGGGCATCGAAATCATCATATAAGACCTAAGGGCGTTGAAATCGCTATGTAAGACCTACGGGCATTAAAAGTCCCGTGTAAGCCTACGAACATCGAAATCATCATATAAGACCTAAGAGCGTTGAAATCGCTATGTAAGACCTACGGGCATTAAAAGTCGCCGTGTAAGACCTACGAACATCGAAATCATCATATAAGACCTAAGAGCGTTGAAATCGCTATGTAGGACCCATGGGCGTGACGATCGCCAAAGGAAGAAGTCTTAGCCACAAATGATAGACTATCCAAGAATGATTAAAAGAGGAGCACGCGAGAAAACAATCGCCACAAACAACAAGAAGTAGGGAAGCGATAAATATTCATGGTGCCGGCGAAAATATAACGTTTCAGCGTAAAAAAATGGGGGGAAGAAGAAAGAGAAAAATGACGGACGATAACAACAGTGGATAACATTTTCAAGGGACAACCCCTTTTTCCCTTGTTAGCAGGTCTAGCGAGCTGAGAACTAGAGCCCGGTTCGCCGGAGGGTGGTGCCGCCTCAGAAGATTGAGGCTGAACTTCTGAACCATCAGGGTTCAAAGCAGGGAGGCCACGCTTTCGACGTTCAGTCGCTACGTACTCCGCATCCTCAGCAGACACCTCCCGCTCCAAGCGACCGGCGTCCCGGAAAGCGATCTCCTCGTCATTGTCGACAGGGTCAGGTACTCCAGCGTTGTAGCGATTGAGACCCTTCAGCACAACGCGAACCATCTTGCGGCCAGGCCAGCTCTTGGATGGAAAAACTTTGAAAAAATCGTTTCGGCATCTACGCATAACCACACGAATACTCTCACCAAGAGTTGGGTGAAGTACTCAACGAATTCAGTGTATAGTGCCTTCTGGGCAGCTAACTCAGAATCAGTCGCTGCCTGGGCCGCCAAGGAATCAATTAACAGTTCCTTCGCGTTATCGCGCTCCTCGGTAATCGCATCCACGTTGGCAGCCTTCTCCTGTGCCTCTATCAGCTCAGTTTTGAGACGAGAGATTGTTCGCGGGAGGCTTCCAAGCTCTCTCTCAGGCGATCAGACTCCTCCTACAGGACTTGTTGCTGAGCTTCAAGGCGGGCAACTTGGGATGTTCGGTCATCTAGACTCCCCTTCAAGTTGTAGAGAGCGATGCTCGCCACGTTGGCACGGCGCTATGCAAAAAAAAACAACAATGGTGGATCAGCGATAAATCACCACACCAAGCACAACAGAAAGGCAGAGCCCAAGGACCCATACCGTCTCCTCATTATGAAGCTGAGTAAGGCTCATACGAAGCGAACGAAGATTTTCAACATCTTCCTTCAGCTTTGAGTTCTCCTCTTGGAGATTTTTGCAGGCGAATGACAAATCGCCAAGCTCAGTAAAAGCCTGGTTACAAGGTTTACACATTCCTCAGTTAGGCAACACGGGCGATATTATGATTAATATATATCACGGGTAGTTATGGGTTTGCTCACCTGCATCATTCGGATCGATGTCGCCCCGTAGAGATCTGTCACCTCCGAGCCCACCCCAGGATCGGTCACACCCTGGTAGACTCCGCGGGAAAACTCCTCCACTACATCACTCGCCATCCTGGGCGATATGTGGGAAGTCATGGGGTGGACGATAGCAAAGTATGGCAAACGGAAGGGTCCCTCATCCTCCCGTCGCCCTGGAGGGGCAGGTCGGTCAAAGATAGTATTCGCCCGCTCAGACCACGAAGCGCGGTGGGGGCGATCGGTGGCAATGGAGGGCGGCTGGTATTGATCTACCGGATGTTTTCTGGGGCGAGGGTCATAGTCGGGCGATGACTCCGACTCATCAGCAGCAAGATCGGAGGCATGCAGAGAAGAGATTGGCGCAGCATTGGGACTATCGGCGACGACAGCAGTAGGAGCCGGGTCGCCCTCGGCTTCTTGTTGTATGACCTCTTGATGAGATGACTGATTCTCATCCTGAAGGGAAGCACGGCGGGAGCGGCGAATCAGAGGGTCACCCTCCTCTTCATCTTGGTCGATCGAGGATGGCTGAGCCAGGGGTTGTTGACCCAACAACTCGACCGAGGCTGGCTGAGCCTGGGGCTGATGGCTTGACGACTCCCCAACTTTCTTCTTGGGTTTAGAGGCCTCAAGCTTTTCTTCTTTAAGGGGGCAGGGTCCTCGTCGCCCTCAGTCACCTTCCTCTTTCCTTTACCCTTCCCAGCTGAGCGAGAAGGCGCAGAAGGCGCAGAAGGCGAAGCAGCATAGGGAGGAGGGACAGGAGGATTAGCGCGGGAGACTTCGGGGCGAGTCTCGCCAACAGGTCCGCGAGCGGTGGTACTAATGAGGCACAAAGCAAGGTTGGTAAAACCTGCAAAAGAGAGAAGTGAGACACCGACAATCATTGAACAACGGCGACAACAAATCCTAAGAGTGAGACAGTTTTTTATTTTTTTATTTTTAAAAAGAGAACAGAAAATAATTTTTCCTTAAGGCCTGGAGCAGGAGAGTGACAATCCTTGAGCATATGATATTTATACCTCCGCGAATCCCCCCTAAGAAGCCTGTAGCCCCGCTTGAGTGGACAAATGATGGCAGTCACGAAGAACTTGACTCCGGGCAAGGACCTCGACGGGAGTAGAATCGAGATCGTCATTAAAGCGACTTACCAGTAGACCACGAGGAGGGAAGGAAGTCAGTCCAAGGGCGGTCCGAGTCGCTGGCTTGGAAGTAAAAAAAGAGTGGTACCAAGTGGGGCGAGGTTTAGGAGAAGAGTAGGTTCCCTTCTCAGTGAACTCGGAGCGGCGACAGAAGCTTATGCCATTCATAGTCATCTTGGCATAATGGATAAGCTGGAAAAGGCGAAGGGTCAGGGTGATAGCTTTGGCCGTACAGGAGCACTCAAAAGCCGACGTGGTCGCCCAGCATCCCACGTTGAAAGCTCCAAGGGACGCGCCAAAACACTCAAAAAGCGACGCTACGAATGGAAATGGTGGAAGGCGAAGACCGTTAGTAAACGCCTCAGTCCATATGCCATGCCATCCGGGGGGACAGTTGCCAATGGTGGAAGCATAGACAAAGGCAGAACTCAGGCGATTCTTTGAGTAGTGCCCGAGGGAAAGTACCCAGGACCAACGACCTTTCGTTCGTCACAGGGCGATCCTTGCCACATGGATCGCTTGCCTATGGCGTAAGGGCCTTCATCAATGGTCTCCTCGGGGTCGATCTCGAAGTGGTTGAGCGGCACTTGGAAGTCGACTTGGTGGGAGCCCCATAAAGGAAGAGCGGGAGAGTCATCAGTGTATTCTTCCACATCAGCTAAGGAAGGAAAGTAAGAGTTCTCAGTAGAAGATTGAGGGTTTGAAGGAGCAGGTGAATCATTGGAAAGAGCAGGACCAGGAGACGAACTACTGGTAGAGGCGGAAGAATCGGAACCTAGAGGGTAAGAGTAACTCTGGTTCTGAGTATCGTTTGAAGAACTCATATTGACGAAAGAAAGAAAAGGAAGAGGCCACAACAAGAAGGAAAAGCGTTTATAGAAGCAGAAAATGGGGAAGGAGGTTACGTACCGGGAGGTCGACGGGGAGCTCCGGACATCCTGGGAATGGGAAGTGGACAATAGGAGTAGTTTTTCCGTTCAAGGAGAGTTGAAACAGGGAGCAGAGAGCGCCGGCTGAGCGGAAGAAGCAGAGAGCAGAAGGGGGCGTGGAAAATGGAAAAAGGTGAAGAAGTGGGGGTTTATAAAGGCTGGGGTTTAAGAGAGGAAGGTAACTGTCGCGACAGATGATTGGTGGAGCGCGTGGTTGAGAGGACGTATCGGCAAGTATGGGGGAATGAACCGTCGTGACAGATGATTGGAGGCACGCGCGGCTGAGGAGACGTTTGGAAGACTAGGGTAATGATGACTTCTAGGCAATTACCAAAATGCCCCGATTTCCCCAGCTTCTCCAGCAAGTTAGAGGGTAAAAGACCGTGATACCCTGGGAGATAAAGAGACGCACGTGCAATGAAAAATAGGCACAGGCAGCGGCGGCGACAAAGGTTCGAGGCGACATAAAACGTGAAAACAAAGGCGACCTAATTCATGGACTGAATTAAAATGGAAAAAGCATAAAAGGTCAGAAGAAGACCAAGAAGCCAAGGCGATGAAGAAGAACAGAGGCGAGAAAGCGACATGACACAAGCGATCAGAAGCCCCCACCCAAGCGAAGCTCGGCTAAGGGCTTGGGGGCAATTGATGGACCCTCTTATGGCGATCACAGGATAGGCGATCCGGACTGTCAGTAAGCCCTCACTCAAGCGAAGCTCGGCTAAGGGCTTGGGGGCAATTGATGGGCCTGGCCCGCTAGCGTCCTGAAGGCCCAGGCAGCAGCCCACACGTAGCGATCGCCGCTGATGGATTGGACCTAGGCGACAGTTTGGGCAGATCGGACAAACAAGCCCAAGAAGTAAAAAAGCCCAAGGCGCAGCCCAAGGCGGCGGCTCTTAGGGTTCCAAGACAAAGCGGCACGTGTCGACATCCTATGGAGACTACAAACGAGTTGCTAGGATTCAACCTTGGTGACCAAGACAGGGGTACTATAAATACCCCCCGTACACTCCATAAACCGGGGGACAACACTTTTACCCAGCAGACAAACGCTCCGCGGTACGTAACTTGCCTCCTTCCTATTCCTTAAACCGATCGTCTCACTCTTCTATGAACTAACTACCCCACTATCGCTTACGAGGTACACCACCCCCTGAAGACCAACAGGCTTGGGCTTCCACTATTGGGCCAGATGACGAGGCTGGAACAGGAAGGTAAGTAATCAAAGAGAGGATGAGATGTGCAAAATCAAACGTAAATTGAGGGTGGAATTTTGCCCTTTTATTATAAATTAGAGGACATACCATAACAGTTTCGTTAATGACTTCTTCCAAATCTGACAAGGTAAATAGTATATTTTTATTTTTAGGGAAGGCTTCTTGGGAAAGTAATAAAAAAAATATCTTTCCTAAAAATTATCATTATAGAAAAAAAATGCACTAATTAATAATTCTAATAAAAAATTGCTTAAAAAACAAATTAATAATGATTGTAATAAAAAAAGGCTTAGCACATAACGAGTTAACATTTTACATTTTCTAAAAAGAAATCATTGATTACTGATTAGCCTTAAACAAAATCAAAAGAAGAAAGAAATCAAACTTCATAACATTTGTTTTCTTGTCATAAATACAATTTTCACCTTAACAAAGTAAGGAGAGAGCAAAAATATTAACTAACAATTAATTCTGGAATCAAATTACGGGCAAGGGGACGGATCCGGACCCAACCCTTCCAAGGGGTTAGATTTGGGTCCAACCTTTTATGGATCGTTAGATTAATCAAAGTTTCATCTAACGGTTGATATTCATTTTTTATTTTGTTCAAACTGTTGACCGGATCCGGATCCGTTAGTTAACGACGTCCGTTAACGGCGTTAACTAGTTAACTCCGTCAGTTAACGGCGTTAACTAGTTAACACTGTCAGTTAACGGCGTTAAATATTTAATAAGTTAATTTCGTCAGTTAACTAGTTAACATCGTTAACTAACGGCAATTGTTGACGCTGCGAAGTAGGGGATCAGAAGTGTATTTGGGTTACTGTGATCTTGGTTGGACCGGTCCAACCATTAAAGGTTGGGTCCGATCCGGGGGCAGAACCGAACCCAACCCTTCCAAGGGGTTGGATTTGGGTCCAACATTTTATGGATCATTAGATCAATCAAGGTTTCATTAACGGTTGATATTCATTTTTTATTTTGTTCAAACTGTTGACCGAATCCGTCAGTTAACGACATTAACTAGTTAACGTCGTCAGTTAACGACATTAACTAGTTAACTCCGTCTGTTAACGGCATTAACTAGTTAACGTCGTCAGTTAACGACGTTAACTAGTTAACTCCGTCAGATAACGGCGTTAAATAGTTAAGAAGTTAATTTCGTCAGTTAACGACGTTAACTAGTTAACTCCGTCAGTTAACTAGTTGGTAAAATACTTAAGTAGTCCCGAAATTTTATGTCGGGTTACAAATCAATCCTGAAACTTCATTTTGTTGCATACTCCGTTACGACATGGTACTATTCACACCGACTGGGACCTTTCACGAGGAATTTTCCACGTCACTTAAAATACAGTAAAATAATACTCTCGGCCGATTCAAATTAATCCCACTACTCGAACCGGTCAATTTAACCTAAACCCAAAAATCTTCAAACCCCAATCCGGAAGAGATCTAAAGGGGTATTCGGAAAGCCTTTATAGTTTTTCTGATTAGGTTAGGAAGGAAGGGATTGGGGTTGATGGTTTAAGTTAAATTGACCGGTGCGATTGGAGGGGTTAATTCGAATCGACCCGAGATTATTATTTTATTGTAGTTATGTGACGTGGACAGGTAGTCGTGGAAAATCCGTTATGAAAGTTCCATGCCGGTGTAAATAGTACTAACGCGACGAGTCTGTACTAACGGGATGAGTCTGCAACAAAATGAAATTTCGAGACTAATTTGTAACCCGGCCTAAAGTTTCAGACTACTTAAGTATTTTATCCTAATGTAAACATAAAATAAACATTAGTTTCCATTAGGTGATAATAACCCAAAATAAAATATACTAAATATACAAAACATCATTTTCTTCATAGTCCTTTTATAATTTTATTACATGCATGTATTCATAGATGAAAGGTACTGGTTATTAGATACTATTACCACCTGAACCTTGTGAATGTAGTGGGAGTCCGAACGGACGGTCTTTCATCAAATTCAAACATTTTTCAATGGGTCAAATACTTAAAACGTCTTGGAATTATAAGCCATATTATAAACTCGTCCTAAAACTTTAATACTATGAAACAAGTTACATAGTAGTCCTAATGACGTTATTAGTGTACTTTTTCAGCTATTTTGCATGTCACCATGGACATGTCATCAAAAATATGATTTAAAATTCAGTTTAACATGATTCAAATCTAAAATTAAATCAATCTAACTCATTAAATTTTATTTCGAACCAAAATGTATGAGTTAAATGAGTTTAGATTCAGATTAAAATCAAATTGTTGAATTTTAAATTATATTTTTGATGACATGTCAACGGTGACGTGGCAAAATGGCTGAAAAAGTGCATGAATGGCGTCAATAGGACTACTTTGTAACCCGTTTCATAGTAATAGGACCACTCTGTAACGGATTAAAGTTTCAGGACGAGTTTGTAATCCGGCCTATAGTTCGAGGACTTTTTAAGTATCTGAGCCATTTTTCAATTCAAACAATTTTATAATTAGTTACAAGAACTGATTTTTTTTACTTTAATCCATAATATTTGAAATTTTTAATCAGACCAGTTTCTGTTGGCAATAACAAACTCATATTAAATTTAAAATATCAGACGCCGTCTAAACTATAAAACTTGAATTAACTTGAAGAAGCCACTCAATCCATTGAAATTGAAACCTAGAGAGACTATACTTCCTTCTTCTGTCCTCTTTTCGTACCAGAGTTTCAGACAAACTCCACCTCCCTGCAACTTCATCCCCTCAGTTTTATCCCATCTCCACCTCTGCAATTCTGACGAGCCTACCCCTACAACTCCACCCGTGCAATTCTGACGAACATTAATAAGTATTCCTATATACAAAATCAATAATCTCCCATTCTCCTTCCCTCTATCTTCATCCAACACCGCGGGAAGCCAAATCCTGAAACACGCATTTCATTTCCCATTCCTGGTTTCATCACTAACAAAGCCGTCAGCCAACAGCACAACTCCCCTCTCCAAAAGCTTTCTTACTAACAAAACCGTTTTTTTTGTCGTGGCAACTCCAATTACGGAGGACCATAGATCATGCACCATCCTAACTAAAAAGAGAAAAGAAAAAGAAAAAAGGAAAAAAGGAGGGGGTGGGGTGGGGGATTGATTTAAAGGACAAACCTAAACTTAAGGCTAACCCTTAATTCTGAATTTGGACTGCAAACAGGGTAAGATTATGCATACAGAAACCATGCTGCATAAAGTTAAGCGCAAATTTGGCTACATCATGTGCAGTTGAGTTTCTTGTTCTTTTAATGGTTTTATAAATCACCCTAGGCATTTTTTGAGCAGGGTTCGAATTTTCTGGATAACAATCCCTGACAGTGGATGAGATTTGTTTGGATCAAAGACTCGGCCATGAACCTGTTCGGCGTCACCTTTTATTATTAAATTATGTAATGTCGAGTTTCTTATCCATAGGTTGCATTCCAAGTTGAAATTAATTCGAAGAAATTATGTCCGCTAATTTAAAAAAAATGATTGACTATGATTTAGCAACCACATTTAAGTGAAGAGATTAAAGCGAGGAAATTTTGCTCGCTAATTAAGACGGGGAAATTAATTACGTCCGCCAATAAAAAAGGTTTAGCGGCCCATTTAATATTTATGAATCAAAGGCATAATTTAAGAAAATTAAGCATTAAACGTGAATAATTGAGGCAAATTTAATTAATTTCAAACCCAAACAATTTTAATCAATCACACTAATTTAAAGATTAAACGTGATTTGTGCCATTAAAATAAAAATAAAGAATCCCATGATCAATGCTATAAAATTAAGACAAAATCAAAAATCATGAAATTACCTAAAAATTGTTTATGATTACCTTATTGTAGGAGGAAATCAATGAATGAGTAAGGTACCATATTTTATTTTCCTTTTTACCATTCTTGAATTGTTTACCTTTCTTGCAACCTCAATCCCTAAAAAGTACTTGAGAGCTCCCAAGTCTTTGATGCTGAACTCAGTGTCTAATCGGTGTTTGATAACTGCAATAACCATGCTCGTCGTTGCCTGTCAGTATTACGTCATCCACGTAAATAAGTGCTGCAATAAAAATCTTATCGCGTTGATAGATAAGAAGTGAATAATCTGCTGCCGATTGCCGAAAACCCATGCTAGTGAGGAAAGTGGTGAAACCCGCATGCCAATTGCGTGAGGCTTGTCGCAACCCATAAAGTGACTTACGAAGTCGACATACACTAAAAAAAAACTACTGTTTGGTGTCGGTCATACACGCGTTTTAGCGTCGGTCATACAATAGACCGAAACCGCCCAGATTCGGTGACGCTAAACGTTAGCGTCGGTCGTTTGGTCAACCGAGCTAAAACGCGTCCCAACCGACGCTAATTTGTTTCGGTCGAACCACCACCCGGTTCAGTGGTTAGCATTTAGGTCGGTCGATTTGGGTAACCGACGCTAAATTACCAGACCGACGCTAAAACGCGTTTGGCTGGTCAACAACGCGTTGACCTGTACTGGCATTTAGCGTCGGTTGTGACCGACGCTATTTTGTGTTCCAATGGGCAGAATTCTGCTCAATTTTTTCCTATTCTCATACTCTTCTAGTGCCAATACCTGCATAAATTTTCCTGCATACATTGATTTCATTTTCACAATTCACTTTTCCAATCAATAAACATATTGAATAAACATACTACATATAAATGTCGAAAACATCCTCCTAAAACATTCTCCTAACACATGCACCTAAAACATCCACCTAAACTTTTCAGCTACCTACTCATCGTACGAGTCCAGGTCCTCGGCATCCATATCTAGGGACATCCTCCCTTTTCCCTTAGAAGATGAACCTACCAACTGGTTGAGCCACTGAACCTCCTCCTCCAGATGGCTCAAGCGCTGAACCTTTGCCTCTAACACCCTCACTCGATCCTTGACGGGACAATGGCCGAAGACGTGAGTGGTAGTAGCTGAACTACTACCCTGACTGATCCACCGGCTGCTCCACCATGTCTCCTACTCATATTAACCTGAATAGACAAAGACAACAAATAATTAGAATTTGACTATTTTAAATTTACATATATCATATACTACATTACATTACCTGGGAGGGGGTCACGCCAGATCCCATACCGCGAACTCTACCACTTTGCTCCTTCGGATAGACAAGTCTGAGTGCATCGTTCGCAGAAGGAAATGTCGGGACTGTGGGATCACGGTCAGCTCCAGAATCCGAGGCTGCACATTGATGACACAAATGGGTTTCACAAACCAAAGTTAATTAAATAGGCACTATTGGAGATTGTTTTGTTAGATTGGAATAGGTGATCAAGTACTTACCACATTAGGATCAGTGTAAGTCTGATCCTTCTTTGTGTGAGTGATAGCATACAACTCACCTCTACTGAGCGCATTTCCTCTCCTTTCAGCTGCCTACAGGTGTACGAACTAAACAATATGAATACACTTTCTAAAAGGTACTAATACAAAAAAAATTATTAGCAATTTGAACTGAATTATTACCAACTCTAGTCCTCTAACTCGCAACTTCTTTGACCCTTCAGTGTGGGGTGAGGTGTAAGTCCTCCGGACGGCTGAATTCTTGCGAGCTTTCTCCTACAAATTGTTATTCATTTAAATGATTTAAGTTGATATAATATATTTACATAATGACTAATTTGTAATCGACTTACCACCATATCGGGTCTCAGGCGCATATCCACAAACTGTGCCCACATAGGCGCAGAGATCCTGCCCGGCTTGTGTTGTATTGCCCACGCCCTAGGGGGCTCCACAAACTCATCCTAGTCGAAGTCCTGGCCCGCTTCTTCAGCTTCCTTCTTCAATTTGTCCTTGTATGTGTTAACCACATATGTTCTCCATAGGCGGGTTTTGCAGTCCTTCCACTTCCTGCCAATATCCTCCATGATGTACTTAGTCGCACGGTCTGTCATCTCTGGTGGCTCAATCACGATACAACGCTGCATCAAATTCAATGATTATAAATTAATATTTACTATTAAATTCACATAACACAGGAATGAATTTATTATTTGAACACTTACAAACATAGTAGCCTTCAAATCATCCCGTCCGTCACGTTGGGCCACTCCTCATACTGTAGTGGGATGAGGTTCTGTCATTACCCAGCAATCCCGTGAACTGGCCCAACAGAGCGGCGGGGCCCGCAGCCGTAGGCCCTAGAGGCCCCCAAGGCATGATGACCTTTTTGCCATCACAAAGGCTCAATATCTGGCTACTAGCCACAGGCTCCTGAGTCCTAACTCCTGCTGGATCGATGAGCTCTACCATCCAATGACCTGAACGAGGAGCCATATCTGCAAATACAAATCCAAATATTTATGTCAAACATTCGAGTATTGAATATAGAACAATAACACTTAGCTCAAAATGATTTTACCAAACACTAGTTAATCATCGAACTCTGTGATTCCAAGCCTGGCTAGGGGTAGATCAGTGGAATTATCAAAATCAGACAACTCTGGATTCATAATCATCTCACTCTCATGCACTAAGTTGCCTTCCTCATCACCCATGTCGTAGACATCTCTGGGTTTGATATGTACAGGAATACACCAGCCCTTATCCACCTTATCTTCCACATAGTAGACCATTCGGGCCACCTTTGCTTCAATAAATGGCTCGTCATCTAAGCGACTTCTCGTGTATAGCAAGTGTGAGAAATTAAGTTGTGTGAACCCCAACCTATCTTTCTTCACATACCTTGGATTGTGAGTGTTAGCCCATTTACACTTGAATAATACCACACGGAAATCTCCATAATAATTCAGCTCAATTATGTCTTCTAACTTTTCATAGTACGCGAGTTCGCTTGTGTGAGGTCGATTGTCCACTGAGCTAGAATAACTATGAGTTTCATAGCTGCCGTACACACCACTATTCTGAGTACTGAGACCCTTATCACGACTAACTGTACGGAAACGATAACCATTCACGTCGTAACTAGTAAACTGATAAGCTTGCCGAGAAGGCCCTCGTGCCAACAATCTTAGATTATTCGAATGTACTACTTGGGTATCATCTAGTATCTGTGAAATGATAGTAAACAATAATACTGTATCCCAAACTAAATGATTGGAAGTTGTCATCATGCAAAGGTTAATGAAACTCATAGTATACTTACACGACTCCTAAACCATTGCACAACGTCTATATGTAGAGCTTTTTCAACTTCAGCTGTTGATCTTCCTCGTAATCGATGTTTTGTGATTGCTTGGAACTCCCTAGTAATTCCCCAAACAATAGAGAAGAATTAAAATAGAATAATAGTCACACCATAAGTGCAGTTTAGTAATGTACTTACTGTAGGAAAGGACTGACTTCGTTAGCCCCTATAAGGACATGTCGGTGTGCTTGTAACCATTCCATATCATTTAACTTATAGGGGTGTTCGCCACCAACATGACGTCCAATTGAAGGGAACTTGGATATGCCAAGGGATTCATCTCTCACTTGATCATTAAGTCGAGACCCACGGTTGAAACGAGTTTCAACTCCATCTTCGTAGTATAAGGAGGCGAATGTAATAATCTCCTCAGAAATCCAAACTTCTGCAATTGAACCTTCTGGCTGGGATCGATTTCTGACAAAAGATTTCAGCTTTCCAAGAAATCTAATTTCGTCAAGGAATTTGTTATTAGTAAAATAATAAAGTAAACGCATAACAAATGCATGTAACCGATTGTTATATTGTACCTTTCTATAGGGTACATCCAACGGTAATAGACTGGTCCCCCAATTCTAACTTCTTCAACTAGATAGAACACTAGATGAACCATTACTGTGAAAAAAGACGGGGGGAATATCATCTCCAAACGACATAGAGCTACCACAATTCGTTCTTGTAACGTATCCAACCCATCAACATGAACCACTTTCGAGCATAATTGCTTCAGGCATGAACATAATTCCACTATGACAGATGAGACCTGTGCAGGCAACACATTCCGGATGGACAATGGTAGAAGTTCATGCATTAATATATGACAATCATGAGTTTTCAACCCTAATATCTTTCGGTTCTCCACATCAACACAATGAGATATGTTGCTTGAGTATCCATCTGGTACAACAATGTCTTTCAAGGTTTCGATCATTGTTTGAATTTCTCGTTTACCCATTGTGTATATAGCTGATGGACAAGTTTTTCCCATCTGGTCTTGGCCAAAGCTCTCTTCTGATTTTCATCATTTTCAAATCCATCCTTGCTTTCAGGTGATCCTTACTTCGATCTTTCTCATTTATCAAAGTGTACATGATATTATCGCACACATTTTTCTCTATGTGCATAACATCCAAATTGTGTCGCAACTTATTGAACTCCCAATAAGGTAACTGAAAGAAACAACTCTTCTTCTTCCATTGTTCTGCTTTTTTTTTGTTCCTCCATCACCTCTTGCTTTCTTCCTAGGCGGTTCATTCTCCTTCGTCTTCCCAAAAGTAACATTGATGTTCTCAACCTGCTGCAAAATTTCAGAGCCAGATAAGAGTTTGGTTGCCTCTCTTAAATCAACATCACCATTGAATTTGGATTTTTGTAATCTCCAAGGATGTTCTGCAGGGAATAAACGTCGACTTCCTATGAAATAATTCTTTTCACTCCCCGGCAAACGCAATGGCTCCTGGTCTAGATTACAAGTGGGGCAAGCCTATCCTGTATAAGTGTTCCACCAGATAATAAACTCAGTCCAGGAAAATCACTAATTGTCCACATTAGCGCCGTGAATGATTCTTTTTTCACTGAATCGTATGCTTCTACGCCTTCCCATAACATTTTCAGCTCATCAACTAAATGTTGTAGGTAGACATCGATATCATTTCCATGAGCTTTCTTTCCCGGAATGATACCAGACAATATCATACATGTTGACTTCATGCATTCCCACGGAGGCGTGTTGTATGGCATTAGTACAATTGGCCATGTGCTGTGACTAAGGCTCATATTCCCAAAAGGATTAAAGCCATCAGTAGCAAGACCGAGCCTAACATTTCTCGGATCTGAAGCAAACCCAGGATACCTAGTGTCAAAGTCAACCCAACTTGACCATCTCGTGGATGTCGCGACATTCCATCAATAGTTCTTTCTGTAGAATGCCACACCATACTCTCAGCTGTTCTAGGGCACATGAACAATCTTTGCAACCTTGGAATTATTGGAAAGTATCGATATATTTTCAATGCCTTAAGTTTCTTCTCTTTGCTTCCATCAACTACGTCATCATCAACACCACCATCCTTGTATCTAGACTGCTTGCAAATCCTGCAACTCGTCTCATCTATGTCATTACCCCAGTACAACATACAATCGTTCACACATGCATGAATTTTCGTGTATCCCAGCCCAAACCGTTTGATCATTTTCTTTGCACTATATCCTGTTGGGGTATGTTGGCAAACTCAAAAGCTTCATGCAGCAACTCAATGATCATTGATATTGCTTTATCACTGATGTTATGCATCCCCTTGATATGATAAAGTCTCAGAATGAAAGATAATTTGGAGAACTTCGTTCATCCTTCGTATAGTACTGTTTCTCCATCTTTTAGTAAATCCCTCAAATTTACATTGTCATCATCAACCGGCTCTTGTATTGGCTCAGGGATGCTGGTGTCATTATCTTCGCTCATAGCAATTTATTCGTTCATTTGACCTTCCTCATTAACATTTTCATTAGCAAGTACTTCAGTAGTAGTCTCGCGGACCTCCTCAGTAACGACACCAAAAGCATCATTAACCATTGAACGAAGTGATCTAATATGATCACTTCCATGCACTATTGTATGTGCAGTCCTAGAAGAAGATCCATAGAGACGTGATGCGCAAATTAATGCACACTAGTTTTAACTCAATGGATTTCTCCAAAGAGATCGTTTTTCCCTAGGGTCTTTCTTTTTCTATTACTCAACGGTTGTGGAATAAGCAATTCGGGTTTTCATTTTGGGTTTTGAATTGGTTTATGAAATGAATTAATCTAAAAAAATAATTAAATCAAACAAAGCAAGCAAACAAGTGAAGCAGATTGGAGATTTGAATATAGACTAAGGCGTTTGTCCAGACTCGAATCCGCTCTAGCTCGATTAAGACGGAAGATGCAATGCAATTTCAGTTTATCAGACTTGATGACTCGACACTTCCTGGGTAATCTCTACTCCATGGTCAGGACGCAGAGAAACTATCCTATCAAACCTACAAGTTCCTACGGTCAAGATAACTCGCAAATCTTCAAGAACGCACGAAAAACAGTGAAATGCCACACAGATATGCAAAGAGATTAGTTTCACCGGCCCTATGGTCAAGACACCGGCAACCCTAACGACCTCCTAAACTCTAGAATGATCTGCGTCCATGGTCAGAACCGCAAATCAAAGATGAAGCAAAACCCTACGATATGGTCAATCAACGAATTCTTAGAGCTTCAAATTAAGGTTTAAGAGAGAACTCAATTAAGTCTGAATAAACCTCAATTAACATTAACGGGTTAGAAACCCGACATCATTCATACAAAATCTCACTAGAGTTTCATCTAATCTAAACAAACTAGAAGAGTTTAGCTCAACATCATCACAGAAGCAATCACAGAAACAATGGAGAAGAAAACCGGAGAAGAAGACATCTTACTCCGAGAAAACCTAATCCTGATGAATCTTCGAAACTCCTGAGATAATCCTCGCTTCTCCTCGCTTAATCGTCACTTCAAAGCTTCAAAATCCTCCTCCGAGAGTGTCTGGTTCGTCGAAATCAGAATCAAGTCTGAAAGTGAAGTCTGAATAAAACCTAATCTATCTCTCCTCTCAAAATAGACCAAAATCGTAGGTGTTTAAAAGTGCGCCCAAAAAATGCACTTGGGACGCACTTTTGAACCGCACTTTTATACATGATTTTCAGCTTTGAATTTCTTCCTTCCAACGCGTCCCAAAGTGCTCCGATGCGATCCGAAGTGCCCCTAAAGCGATCCAAACCTCGTGCAACTCGTCTTAGACTCTCCTTTGACATCTGTAGCCTGTAACTCACATGAAAGTACTACAAAACGACATCAAATAGACCCGAAACGGGTCAAGGGCACTAAAACATAGTGTTTGACACAAAAATGAGAATCTACCTCGAATTATGCATAGAAGTGTGTAAAATGGATGAAATATTGCTTAGGAATGGAGAGATGAACGCGGTAAATCTAACGTCATCAAATCACCCCACACTTAAACTTTTGTTTGTCCTCAAACAAGAACTCTGACATAACAATGCACCAACCTGAATGAGCAAACTGAAAACCTCTTGGTTCCTAGAATGATGTATATGGTGCTTCTATCAAACAAGAGGATTACCCGACTGACCACACAATTAGAACCAAACCTTTGCCGGAGTAAAAGAGGAACATGACTTTATCGAGCTAGTGAACAACCTGACTTGGTAAAGGCAAGACAATACTTACTTTCACTACACTTACTCTAGACTGCAACCCGACACTTGCTAGATAAGGGAACAAGAATTAAAAACTAAAAGCAAAATTTGTTTCTTTTGGTTTCTTTTTTTTCTTTTTTTTCTTTTTTTTTTCTTTTTTTCTGTTTTTTCTTTTTTCGAGTGGCCGGTACAGTTGAGAATCACATCAGGTATGGAGCAGCCGGAAACCTTTGGAATTCCGCGTTATCCTAAACCTTGACCACGATTGGGAGTAGGTTGAGAAGAAGAATGCCACATTGAAACTTCCCTTTGGGACTAAGCAATGGGCGGGCACGTTTGCCAGCTCGTGAATCGACTCCAACTTCAACACCAAACCACACATTTTGTTCAGATTTCTCTGATTAGGTTCATTGACATTAATTTAAAGCACATATTAAACCCTTATCTAGACTCGATCATGGTATTAGAACTAGCGAATTCGAGCAAAAGATTAGACCAAGTCTTGCACAACACCAAGTCACATGTTCACTAATCCTATAAGGACAGGTTCCTAGACTACTACAAACAAGAAGAATGAGAGATGATCAAAATACGAGTTCTCACACACACATTTAGTCAAGAAAAAAACACCATATCAATCTCACCATATGGAAGAAGGCAAGCAATTCAGGAAGATATTAAGCAATGTGAAGAGATACTTGCAAAAGAGAATGGGAAGCAGTGAAAGAGTGACAAAACAAAGCACAATCACCACCCATCTCATGACAAAACTCGGTACATATCATGCAAATCACCCACCCCACACTTAAACAGGACAGTGTCCGCACTGGACCAAAATGGGAGAAAAGTGATACGGGATACCTGGAAGTGGAAGTGGCCTGAGAGAAGGAAAACATAGACAACCTACAAAATACTCACACACAAAACCAAAAGAAAGGATAAAAAGGAACATCGAACAAGTGTCCGAGATCCACACATAAAAAATGTGGTTGTACATCTAAGGCAGCCCCTCAGAAGACACCAAAAAGAAAGAAAGAAAAAAAACTCAAAGGGTGAGATACATGTTACCTCAATGTCCGTCGTCAGGTAGTAGTAATGGTAATTATTCTTCTCTGCATGTCTATACAAAATAGACTAAGGCACCAACAAATAATAGAATAGATGAAAAGAGTGCCTAGTTCATAATTTTATCCATCAAATCCAAAAGTTCATAAATGATACAACCTTCAATTCTAATCACCAAATGCAAGTGGACATAGCAATAAAATTGATCTGAGATATTAAATCAAGATAAGGTAGCAGGAATGTGATAATAAACCCCACACTTAGAGCATTAAGCAAACTAGCACCCAAGTTTAACCAACAAACCACTTTAAGCCACAAATTCACATCAAACAATATCCAAACTAATCCAAATTGCAAACATAGCACCACAATATCATCAATTTCATCAATGATTAATCAATTGAACAAACCCCCAAAATTCAAATTCTAGGGTTCAAAGCTCAAAATTCTCAAATCTGTAAATCTCAATGAAACTTGACATGGAGTAGTGCAAAAGAACCGTGAGAAGATTTAGAACACATTACCTGTTGGTCATTGTCGCAAAAGCTCAACAAAAATCAACGAAACACCCAAAATTTAAGAAGACGTCAAAAAATGCGCCAGATTGTTCAAAAGTACGCCCGACCGCACTTTTAGCCGCATTTTTATACCAAAATTACAGAATGTTCAATTTTCGGCTGGCCAAAAGTGCGCCCCAAAAATGCATGCACTTTTAGGTGCATTTATTTACCAGCGAATTTTTTTCCTTTCGAAAATTAACCTTCTAATGACAGGACGGACACCTGGAACACCCTAAACTTGACCCAAGACACTACAATCATGCAAGAACTGACTCAATAAAATAAAATAAAAACTGACTCCACGACTCTACCACAGACTCGACTCAATAAATTAAAAGACTCCAGCCTCGGGTTGCCTCCCGAGAAGCGCTCTCGTTTAACGTCTTTGAGCTAGACGATACCTGGTCTAACGTGCGGCATCCCAGCTCAGAACTTCTTTCAGACTAGCATCCGTGTCCTGAAAGAATACCTTCATCGCTCCACTCTGAAGCACAAATTTCTTCCCGTTAGCATGGAACAGCTCCAATGAACCGTCGCCACGCAATCCAGCTACCTCAAAGGGTCCAAATAGCTCCACTTTGTCTAGGACCACATCTGGGGTTTGGTAGGAGTACTTTCATGGGGCGGCGCCTTAGCTTTCTTAGGAGGCTTGTTCTTCTTCTTAACTCCACCTGTATCTTGGATAGATACCATCGCCGCTACCTGATCCTGCAAAGATGAAGATGAATCAGGAGAATCCATATCGGTAAACACCGTATATACTGAAGCATTCTCAAATACTAACGCATGGATTTCTTAGCAGAAGAGTGCACATTAGGATCAGGTGGAGAAATTTCAAATATAATAACTTTTTCCTTATCCCGAAAGGTCAACCTTCCAGCCTTTGCATCTATGAGTGCACCAGAAGTGGCTAGGAAGGGTCGTCCCAGGATAAGGGGAATATTAACACTCTCCACGCAATCAATAACCACAAAATCGGTCATGAAGTAGCTATCATGCACCCTAACTACAACATTTTCAGCAATTCCCCTAGGATGTCTAACAGTTTGATCAGCTAAGTTGATATTCATGGTGGTAGGGGTTAACTTAGGCAGTCCTAGACGCTCAAACAACGAGTAAGGCATAACACTAATGCTAGCCCCTAAATCTGCAAGAGCTCTATCAATCAAATAAGTGCCAATAGAACAAGGGAAAGAAAAACTCCCTGGATCAGGTCCTTTGGCACCACGTGGCTCTGTTTCGGAGCAGACTCGCCAGCTTCATGGAGGGTAATTGAGGCCATCTCCTCTATCTCGTCTGCTCTCGTCTTTTGAGAGGAGTTCTTTGGAAGAGGATTGACAACTTTGTCTTTCTTCTTGTCAGGAATCACGCTTCTCAGCTCCTCCACCACAGCAGCAGCTTTTGCATTTTTCAGCTTCTTTTTCGAGAGAGAATTTCTTTCATATGCCTCGCATAATCCGGGTTTGCAAGAAGTTCTTCCAATAAAGCAACTCCCATCTTCTGGTTATTAATTGTCACCAGAGTTTTCCCCAAATTCTCCTTGTTTAGCACAGGTCTGTTCAAGGCTGCAGGATAAGGTGCTTTTGGTTGGTAAGGATCGACGGGTGGAGTAGCTTCTTTCCTTTGCTGCTCCTTCTGACACAACTGCTCCATTGGCTTCTCCAGTTCCTCAGTACCATCCTGAAGAGAAACTGCTCCACAAAATTCTTCCTTAGTTTTGCTTCCTTCTGCATTGTTGGATGAAGAGGAAGGAGCTGTGCTAGGCAGAAGACCAACTGCATTCTCCCTTAGAAAGTTGGTTATTGCCGTCACCCGATCGTCTAGCTTTTTGAGAGAAGAGTCGGTGTGTGAGATGTCCTTCTTGTTTGATTGGGTTTCAGCAAAAATCTTCTCCAACATGATATCGGAATAGGACTTAGGCGCAGAAGAGCTCGAACCACCGTTGTTTTTCTGATTCTAGTTCTGGTTCTGGTTTTGGTTCTGGTTCTGATTGTTATTCCAGCCTCCTCTGTTCTGCCATTGGGAATTCTGATTTTGATTCCCATTATACCTTTGGTAACCCCCTTGATTTCCTCCCTGAAACTGATTCTAATTCTGGTTGTTGTTCCAGTTCCCTCTGCTCTGCCATTGGGAGTTTTTGATTCTGGTAACCATTGGAATTTCTGAAATTGTTGTTCTAGTTTTGGTAATTCCCCTGGTTCTATCCACCAATATAATCAACCTCCTCTTGTTGTTGGTCTGGGTTACCCTCAAACTTCCAATTACAACTCTCTGTTGTATGATCTGGCCCACCACAGTTTGAACACGGGGCGGTGACTGCTGCTACAGTCGCCGCCGTAGAAGCAGAGGAAGGAGTGGTTCTAGAAAGCATCTTGAACCCTGGCGGTGGAGCTGTAGGAACACCCGGTGAAGGAGCTATCTTAGCCCTTTCCAGCTCATGCTTTAATCTCTGCACTTCCATCTCCAATTTTGAGTTATGCAACTCCAACTGACTTTGAACAAGGTCTACTGGTGCAGGAACTGTGGAAACAGGGTATTGGGCATCAGCAGAAAAACTCCTTTGCCCTAGACTCCTGTCGTCCACCTTTAAGGGATTAGCTTGCATTAGAGACTTGATCCTCATGGCAAAGGCCTTGCAAGCAGCCAAAGTCGCGGCTGCGGTCATATCATCCAAGTCTGTATTCAGCTGTAAAGAGAAATCCTTCCTCTTCTCATAATCCAAGCCTCGGAGGAATATAGAGAACTTGTTATAGTCATCCCATCCATGGTGAGGACAAGCTCGGAGAAGCCCTTGAAATCTTTGCCAAGCCTCATAGAAGTTCTCCTCTGGACCACTTGTGAAACCTGTTATCTGTGCCCTGAGTGCATCGATCCTGGAAGGGGAGAAGAACTCTTCTAGGAATGCTTTAGCCAGACCATCCCACGTAGTGAAGTGATTCGCATGATGATCATACAACCACAGTTCTGCTTGACCCTTCAGAGTGAAAGGAAAAGCTGAAGCTTGACTGCATTATGATCCGCTTCATTGTTGGAGACTGTATGAGCCAGCCTCAAAAAGTTCCTCACATGAGCATTCGGGTCCTCATTAACACCTCCAGAGAAAGTGTTCCCATTTGCTTGAATCATGTTGATCAAGTGAGATGGGATGTGCAGATTCCGAGTTCCCGTGTTGGGAATTTGAATGCACGAAGCTGTCCCATCTATGGTCGGACATCATAATCCTTCAATGTCCTCTCCGCCATAATTTCTATCTTAGGAGGAACAGGAGGATCTGTGGGAGGGTCTGTAGTAGCAATAGTGGGTGAAGATGTAGATGAGGATGCAAAAAGGGTCTTCCTTGCCTTAGGTGTCTTTGCAGGAGGAGGTACAGGAGTAGTGCCGAACTGAGTGTACAAAATTCTGCCCTTGTCAGCTATGCGCTTACTCTGTCTTCTTTCTTCCGTACCTGCAATCTTGCTTGAAACACCAAAAACAAGAAATACCAAGTAGTATAAAAATGTGGGAGATAAGAGATGATAAAAAAAATGAATGAAAAGCTTAAAACGCACACTGCCTTTCCTAGAAAAAGAAAAGGTCCCCGGCAACGGCGCCAAAAACTTGATGCGCAAATTAATGCACACTAGTTTAAACTCAATGGATTTCTCCAAAGAGATCGTTTTTCCCTAGGGTCTTTCTTTTTCTATTACTCAACGGTTGTGGAATAAGCAATTCGGGTTTTCGTTTTGGGTTTTGAATTGGTTTATGAAATGAATTAATCTAAAAAAAACAATTAAATCAAACAAAGCAAGCAAACAAGTGAAGTAGATTGGAGATTTGAATATAGACTAAGGCGTTTGTCCAGACTCGAATCTGCTCTAGCTCGATTAAGACGGAAGATGCAATGCAATTTCAGTTTATCAGACTTGATGACTCGACACTTCCTTGGGTAATCTCTACTCCATGGTCAGGACGCAGAGAAACTATCCTATCAAACCTACAAGTTCCTATGGTCAAGATAACTCGCAAATCTTCAAGAACGCACGAAAAACAGTGAAATGCCACACAGATATGCAAAGAGATTAGTTTCACCGACCCTATGGTCAAGACACCGGCAACCCTAACGACCTCCTAAACTCTAGAATGATCTACGTCCATGGTCAGAACCGCAAATCAAAGATGAAGCAAAACCCTACGATATGGTCAATCAACGGATTCTTAGAGCTTCAAATTAGGGTTTAAGAGAGAACTCAATTAAGTATGAATAAACCTCAATTAACATTAACGGGTTAGAAACCCGACATCATCCATACAAAATCTCACTAGAGTTTCATCTAATCTAAACAAACTAGAAGAGTTTAGCTCGACATCATCACAGAAGCAATCACGGAAACAATGGAGAAGAAAACCGGAGAAGAAGACATCTTACTCCGAGAAAACCTAATCCTGATGAATCTTCGAAACTCCTGAGATAATCCTCGCTTCTCCTCGCTTAATCGTCACTTCAAAGCTTCAAAATCCTCCTCCGAGAGTGTCTGGTTCGTCGAAATCAGAATCAAGTCTGAAAGTGAAGTCTGAATAAAACCTAATCTGTCTCTCCTCTCAAAATAGACCAAAATCCGCGGGTGTTTAAAAGTGCGCCCAAAAAATGCACTTGGGACGCACTTTTGAACCGCACTTTTATACATGATTTTCAGCTTTGAATTTCTTCCTTCCAACGCGTCCCAAAGTGCTCTGATGCGATCCGAAGTGCCCCTAAAACGATCCAAACCTCGTGCAACTCGTCTTAGACTCTCTTTTGACATCTGTAGCCTGTAACTTACATGAAAGTACTACAAAACGACATCAAATAGACCCGAAACGGGTCAAGGGCACTAAAACATAGTGTTTGACACAAAAATGAGAATCTACCTCGAATTATGCATAGAAGTGTGTAAAATGGATGAAATATCGCTTAGGAATGGAGAGATGAACACAGTAAATCTAACGTCATCAAGACGCTCTCCATGTCGCTCTCCATGTCGATCCCAAACAGTATATCCTGGCGGAAATGGCTTGCGGAGTAAATGCTCGTACACATCATCTCTACACAACCACTTCTTGAATCCACATTTTGGACATGGACAGACTATTTGCTCTCCGTCGTTGTTGTTGGAGAAAGCAAAATCCAGAAAGCTTTCTAAGCCAATCATGTACTCCAGTGATAATCTTGGGGTGTTAATCCAAGATTTATCCATTAGGAGATACCTGATTTAGTGCAAGGAATAGATTCTCAGTAGTGGAGATCATAATCTATATATAAGTTAACTTAGGTAAAATGCTAAGATGTTATAACATTAATTTAGAATCATGTAGTAGCAAATAATATACTAGTAACTAGTGTTTGTACGAAATTACCATGAAGTAGCTAGCAATATGCTACTGAGTTTAGTTAACTTAAAAACAAACCCTAACTCAACCAATGAATTCTAAAATTATTCATATTCTAACAATTAATTACAAATAACAAACAATTCTACTAATTAATCTCATTTTAAAAATAAATTATAATGACCACATAATTCGTACAAAAAACACAAAACACACTAATCATATATTTTTATTCGCATTAAAGCATAAAAACAAATTATAACTGATCATAGTGAAAACATACATATTACTAGGAATTAGATTAATCTTGACAACATACATATTACTATACTAGTTTAATCATTTTTATGAGACATGCATATTACAATCAATTAATTTACGTGTAAAAAAAATAAGATAAGAAATGCATACCTTACACCAAGGTGAGTGACAAAAAGGCAGAAGAAAGAACCATGAGAAAATAACTAGTCGATACGGGCACTGAGAAAATAACCACAACATATACAATTAGAACTAATCATAATAACTATTTCAATCTACTACAATGCTAATGACACATACAATCTAGAAACTAAACGAAATTTAAATTACAATCTACAATTCAATACTATTCTAGGAGTCACAGCAATTTTAATTCACTACAATTCTAATTCTCTACAATCCTAAATCAGAACATATACAATTCTAATTCTCTACAAAATAAACGAAATTTAAATTACAATCTAGAAATTAAAAAATTAAATAACTTACACCGATACACAGGAGGAGATGTGAAGGAAGCACGGGTGATGAGAAAAGCGTCACAGCAGCTCCTAGCTCGAATGCCGGCAATTTCAGATAATTTCAGAGGATTTGGGGAGTTGAGAGAGCTTCAAGCTTTGGGGAGGATGTGCATACTGATTTCTATCATTGGGTTGGGGTTTTTATATTTTCGCTGTTTAGCGTCGGTCGATGACCGACGTTAAAACGCGTGTCAACCGATGTTATCTACACGCGTTGACCGACGCTAAATCATTTATGCAGACCGACGCCGACCTACTCGTCCGGTCAACCAAAAAATTGAACCAGGAACGGGTTATAGCGTCGGTTGACACGCCCATTTTAGCGTCGGTCGGTCCGTAACCGACGCTAAAATGCGAAGTCAGCTGTTTAGCGTCGGTTGTTGACCGACCGACGCTAAACTCCTTCATTTCAACCGATGCTAAAATAAGTTTTTTTTGTAGTGATACCCTCGTGTCACCTGGTTTGGCAAAACCGTATGGAACTTTCATATATACCTCCTCGTGCAATTCTCCGTGAAGAAATGTGTTGTTAACATCTAACTGGTGTAATCCCCAGCCTTTGGCAGTAGCGACCGCGATCAGACATCGTACCATAACTAGCTTGGCCACTAGTGCGAATGTCTCATGAAAATCCACACCAGGTATTTGTGTGAACCCACGGGCCACCAACCGTGCTTTATAACGCTCCACTTCACCATTCGGCCAAAATTTGACCTTCTACACCCACTTTGAATCGATGGCTCGCTTTCCAACAGGTAAGTGCGTGAGTTCCCATGTTCCATTGTGTTGTAATGCCTTAATTTCAGCAATCATTGCCTCTCTCCAATGCGCATGGGAAGTCGCTTCCTTGTAATTTTGTGGCTCTTGTTCCGCGGTAACGGCCGACAAGTAAGCTGCATGATTAGTGCTAAAACCATCATAACTGACAAAGCGTGCAATGGGATATACCTCGGAGGAGCTCGATGGGGGTGGCGTGTCCGTGACGGCCAACGATGAGGGGAGAGTGGTGTCGAATCCTTGGAGAAGTGTAGACTGTTGACGCGAGCGACCGCTACGACGAAGTTGTTGTCCTGCGAGGCTTCTCACGGTGGATGATTCACTGTCATTGTGTGTGTTTTGATCTTCGGATGGCTGGTCATTGTTAACTAACTCATCATCTTGTATAGGATTGGATTCTTGTACTCGTCCGTCCGGTATATCGACAAATGGTACGTGTGTGTATGGGGTTGGTCCTCCATCTTTGGTACCTTCTTCCACCATCGGTGTGCCTACTTCAAATGGGTATTCGTCTTCACAAAAGTATACATCCATGCTAACAATGATTTGTTTGCTGACCAAATCATACACCCGATAGCCTTTCTGGCCATTCGGATAGCCGACGAAAATGCCTAATCTCCCCCTTTCGTCGAACTTATCCCGTCCCTTCCGATTGTCACGAGAAAATACTTTACAACCGAAGGAGCGTAAATGATCATAGGTGGGCGGCCGTCCAAGAGAACCTCATACGGGATCTTGTGACCGGTTGCTTTGGTAGGAAGACGATTGATGAGATAGGCGGCTATGAGAATACAGTCGCCCCAAAACTGGATAGGGAAATTGCCTTGGAGACGGAGGGCGGGCGCCATTTCAAGAAGGTGCCGATGTTTTCTTTCAACGACTCCATTTTGTTGCGGAGTATCTGTGCAAGAACGCTCCGTTAGGATCCCGTGTGCATCATAGTAATCTTGAACGGCGCGGGATCGAAACTCTAACCCGTTATCAGAACGTATACGTTTAACTGGTGCTCCGAACTGAGTCTTCACCATGTTGCAGAAGGTTGGGATTATGCCAGCTACCTCTGACTTGTACTTCATCAAGTAGACCCAAACGGCGCGACTGTAATCGTCAACAATGGTGAGAAAATAAGAGGCGCCGCTATGGGTGGGTGTGCGATAATCTCCCCAGATGTCGCAATGAATCAACTCAAAACAAGAACTTGTCTTTATTGAACTGCGAGGAAATGGCATACGAGTTTGTTTTGCCCGTAAACAAACATCACAAGAATCCATCAAACTACAAGGAGTAATATAATTTCCAGTCGCTAAAATACGAAGTTTCTCACTAGATGGGTGACCCAAACGACGATGCCAAACCACAGTTGCATGATCCCGTGTTACAGTCAACGTTGTCCTTGTCCCCGAGTCACCACTCTCTCCCTAATAGTAAAGTCCATCACGAACCCGGCCCCATCCAATCAAGCTGCTCGTCGATATATCCTGCACAACAAAGGAATCCGGAAAGAATGTTACAGCACAATTAAGATCCTTCGTCAGGTGACTAACTGAAATTAAATTGCAGCGAAACTTGGGGACATCTAGTACGCCTGTGAGATGAACGTCGGGTCCAATGTGAACGTCACCAATTCTACTAATGGGTATTCTGGAGCCATCATGTATCATGACTGGTGGCATACTTGTCTGGCGTGCATTAACAAGCTTTGTAGAGTGATGTGTGATATGATCAGTAGATGCAGAATCCAAAGTCCAATTCACAAGGGCAGAATCATTAACAGATGTGTTATTAGAAGTGGAAGTTCCAAGAAAAGTTGCTAGCTTCTGAAGTTGCTCCGTAGTGAGCCCTAAATTGGACGCGACGGCCGCTGCCCGTGGAGGACGACGATTATCACCTCCGCTTATCCCCTTCGATGGTTGAGTTCAAGTATGTCCACCATCTAGTTTCTTCCAACCTTCGGGATATCCGATGATCTCAAAGCATTCATGGCGTTGATGTCCCGTACGGCGGCAGACTGGGCAACGAGGGCCGCGTGGTCGATCTCCATCTCAACGACGTTCTCCCTCTGGACGACGATCACCTTTGCCATCACCGCGACGAGTAACCCGCTGCGCGACGGGGTCGGTGGTTGGTTGGGTAGGTTGATTTTGAACTTGAAAGGCAGCAACTTCTTGAACCGGTCGATTAGATGCTGAAATCTTGCGTTGTTTTTCATCAGCTGGTACAATATGGAATGCTTGTGCTAGGGTCGGCTGTGGCGCCGAGCTAAGAATATTTGAGATGACAGTGGAGAAATCATCATTCAGGCCCATGAGGAAAATTGACAACCTCTCCTCATCCTTCTTGTCCTCTAGACTCTTCTAAAATCCACAAGTACACGTGGCACAACGACATCGCGAATTGGAGCGTGCTGATTGAAGTTCATCCCAAATTGAACGAAGCTTCGTGTAATATGCGGAAACTCCAAGGTTCCCTTGTCTGCACTCAAGAAGAGATCATCGCAGCTCGTAATTCCATGGGACGTTGGTCTTGCCGAATCGATCCCGGAGATCTTCCCAAATCTGGGCAGCGGAAGTGGCGTATCGCACACTATTGCGGATGTCCTTCGACATCGAAGCCTTCAGCCAACCTCGAACCACATCATCACATCGTAGCCAATATTCCCCCTCTGTGGTGTCCATTGCAGGTTGCACGAGGGTTCGATTGACAAACCCAAGCTTGCTTTTGGAAAGAAGCAACTCGGACATGTCTGCCGACCAGTCAGCATAGTTAGAGTCGGTGAGGAGGTCGGGGACAAAAACTTGGCCGGGATGGTCGGATGGATGAAGGTAATATGGCGAATGGGCGTCAAGGTTGATTGTGGAGGGGGAGGAGGTATTGCCCTTGCCGTCACCCTTCACGCCGTCGACGTGGCCGTCCTTATTTGTCACCATGGTTGATCCGATGGAGGAAGAACAAGGCGGCTAGGGTTAACTTGCATATATATGCATTTTAGACAAAAACTCTTTGCCACATAAGCTTTTGGAGGCTTCTCCTTAAGTGTAGGGTTAATATTATTTATTTATTATTTATTTTTTCAAACTCTCTCTCCCTTTTTTTCCTTTTTAATTAATTTTCTCTTCATAACATTTTATGTGTTACTCAAAACATATTGTTTTGTCTCTCTACTATGCAAAGTTAACAAACATACCCTTTTACTATTATCTAACCGATTTAACACCCTCTACTTTGAAAAGTTTAACAAATATGCCCCTACATTTATCTTTTCATATATTTTTCGTCTAATAAGTTGATTATACGTGCTATGCCATATTATTTGTATACAACATCACTGATCGGGATGTCCACAAGGTAAAAATATTTAAATTAAAAAGAAAAGAAAAAGGAAAAGCATTATATCACATTATGTACAAATGTGTTTTTGTGTATTCCTTTTCTTTTTCTTTCTAATTTAAATAATTTGGATTGTTAACATTCCAATTAACGATAAGGTGTACAAATAATATGAAGTAGTATGTATAATCAACTCATTAAACAAAAAATAGATGAAAAGATAAATGTAGGGCATATTTGTTAAACTTTTCAAAGTAGAGGGTGTTAAATCAGTTAGAAAATAGTAAAGGGGCATGTTTGTTAACTTTGCATAGTACAGGGGCAAAAAAGTGTATTAACCCTTTAATTTTTTGAATCCAACGACATCAATCTTGATATATTTTAGTAAAAAATTAATCTTCTGTTAAAAGCTACGCGGAGGATAATCAAACCGTTATCAAGCATTACTTACACCTACACATTACACCAAAAATTTCCAAGCATAATCAGTCATATTGTCACTTACAATGTAAATGAGCCTAATATGTTGTTTATTCAAAATCTAATCGTTATTAAATATATAAAGACATCATAAATCTATCTAATATATGGTTCAAGTGCCACAATAAGTGGGCCTAAATGCTAAAACTGTCCAACTCACACACGCGCTTTGATTAACTTGAAATCTAGATTTTGTTAAAACAATTCACACATTCAAGCATATAGTTCATTGGTAGCGTTAATGGAATGAATACATAATTCATCCTAAAGCTTAAATTTTATACACAAATAAATACATCATAAAGCGATATAATATATGGTTAAAATAACATATTAAATGATACTAAAAGAGTTTAACTAATATCCTCACTTTGATTAAAAAAATTATGAATAGAATTATGAATTTTCATTCAACGAAAGGAAGCAAAAAAAGTCAGAGTTATGTACAACCTAGCAACTCAAAAAACCTATAGGGAACAAAACCTGTACCAACTGTCACCTATAAAACTATTTATGAGCAACCCCGGGAATGAAATCGTAGTTGTAACTAAAAAATTGAAGTTGTGAATAATTTTTTTAGCTATATAAGATGTTAGGATTACTAACTTTTCTACCATGACATCTTCAACATCTCTCTCTGAATATCTGAAACAGCTCCACACCATAAAGTTTTGCAGATAATGTCATTGATTTTGTTCCCTTTAGCAAGGAGAATAAAATGCTCCATATTAGGCCCCCCAAGAATATTGCAATATGCGAGTATCAAGATAGCCAACAAAAACTCTATCCAAAACTGCTATAGAATATCTGCAACTAAATTAAAATGATTTCTACTTTCCATAATATTACATGGAAAAAGATAGCAGAGCTCATTCAGAGAAATTCCCCAATGCTGAAGCCAATCGAAGACCGTCAATCTGTCAAGAATAACCAGCCAAGTCAGGAAGCTATCACGAGGGATATGATAGGAACCCAACACCAATCTATACCAAGGAATTAACTTTGAATCGACTATCATGTATAGAATCCCAGATAGTGGTAATCCAAACATTCTCATAAGCCATCCCATCCTAGTACAATTGTGAAGTAGAGTTAACAGATATATAAAATGCTAGAGTAGGACGAATCTTCAACAATCTTCTCCACGCCCAAGACCCTTCCCTTAAGGGACCACATATCACCCCATTAATACACACTTGATAATTTACAACACTTACACAAAATTTGTTCCATAATTTTACAATCTACATAACACATTCAATAAATTTATTCTCTAACATCGTCAACAGATCTAATATACGATTCATTCAACATATTAAATCAATGAAAATTTAAAATTAAATTCATCCTAAATCGAATTTAATGTATGGTATTTCATCTAAAATTTTAATTGTCCAAAACAGTTTCGATTTCCAAGCATATTCAGTCATATTTTAACTAGATTATTTTATATTATGAGTGTTTTAATTCTATAATATAAAATAATTCATATAAAGATAATATGATCAAGATGTTAATCAATCAACTAAGAGGATCATCAACATTATAAAATGGATTTCTCATACTAATATAATATGATCAAGATGGTACAGTGAATTTGACGTAAATAATACATCAAATTTAAAATTTAGTTAGAATATTTTATTTTCCAGCATTCTCATGTTAAAGGTATGAATAATTAAATATACATCATGATTTTGAAGTAAATAATAAATTATGTATGTATTGTTCCATTTAGATTAAGTTAGAATGGTTTGTTTTCCAGCTTTTTAAAGTTAATGTTTAAAGAAACATCGGGCCTTTAAAGTAAATAATATGTATTATTCCATAACCCATAGTGGATTTTGTTCATGACATGGGTTGGAATATAGTTTGAACATTCGTCTAACTCGAGACATGTAGAAAGATTTTAAGAATTAAGTGAGTTCATGTGCCTCAAAATCATAAGAACAATAATTTGTTCGTCATATATATTTAAAAATACATGATACTTAGATATATAATTGCACTATTGTTCTTTGGTTCGAATATCTAAGGAACATATTGGCAATTATTTATTCAGTTCATTTATTTAGGTTGTCAATAGTGAAGTGAGAAAGAATCTCGAATTGGCCAACAGGTCAAAAAACTATCAAGAATCCTTAGTAAGAGCAATGGTAACTGAGGTCATGAGTGTATGAGGGTATGAGTCATGACATATTAAGTATAGCGGGTTACATGTCAATAACTTTTGCCAATTCAGATTATTGATCGAGTTGAGTTAGTTTGACTTGAGCATATTCATGAAATCTAAGTATATATATAACGGGAAAACGCTCCAGTACACACGGGGTACCGGTACCGTAACACTAAAATTTCGTCCTATCTGTGTTTCAATGTTAGAGTTAGAGGGTTGTAGTTTAGTGTTCAAGGATTATGACATAATGTTAGGGGTTTCAAGTTTATTATTGGGGTTTATGGATATTTAATTATAGTTTGACGTTCGATTTAAGATTAGAGTTTATGATGTAGTATTTGATGGTTAGGATTTAGTGATCTTTACTTCTATATTCTTTTAACGTGTCAAATGAGGTTTTTTTTTATGTAGAACTACATCTGAACATACTTTTTTTTAGATAGATGATGGTTTTTTTTAGTCTTGACTTTGTTTGTTTGCAAATGCTTCAAATGAGTTGTTATTAATTTTTTTTATTTATTTTCAATAGACTTATTTTTGCAAGAGTTTAGGATTAATTAATTTTTTATTATAAATGATTAGAGGATTTTATTCAACATAACCCCAAAGGGGAAGATCACACAATAGTTCAAACAAACTACTCCTCCACCAAAACACCCTAATTAAAACAAGAAGCCGAATCTCACTAATCCGGGAAAAAACAACTCACGCACAAGTCCTCCCAAAATCAAACATACTTCTACAAGTATACGATTATGAACAACATCAACTCCAGCTGCAATCTCTCCTACTTTCCGCTTGCATCTTTCGTACCATATATGACTACTAATAGATCTGGTCATCAACCTCCCCTTCCTGCTTGCATAAGAACTCCCTCTCCATCTGTTATGCATTTAGTTCATGAGGTCTATCCAGTCTGTAGGTTCAGAGAACATAATCTCTACTTTTTGGAAAAGACTGCGACCAAACCTACATTGACAGAAGATATGATCTCTATTATCCACCCCATTAGAGCACAAAAGGCAACTGATATCAATGGTCAGTCCCCATGAGGCATGCATCTCCTTTGTGATTAATTAAATATTATGTAACAAATTTTTTAAGTCACATTGGTTTAGAAGACATTAATCATTTGAAAAATTTGTTTGAACAATAGGTATGATTGTTTATGTAATAAGTGGACATATTTTAATGACAATTTTTATTTAATAAATGGTCATATATTTTAGTATGTAATAAAACTTAATTAATATTTAAAATATCCTTAAATTTATCATAATATTCCATTTAATAATATATATTTTATAAGCACTTATAATTAGAGGAGGGGGTATTCCCTTAAATTGAAGATAGGAACCTATAATATTATTTTATTTCATCTTATTTTAAATTAATTATTAAAATTAGAAATTAATAAATAAAATTTCAATATCTTTGAAGGGCTGAGAAGTTTAAGAAAAATATTTTTTATTTCTGAACTTAAAATAAATTGTTTTTTTAGTAGATAATTTTAATGTTAATTATTTTTATAAATATTTTTTAATTATGATTATTTATCTTACTATTTAGTACACATTTTATAATATTTAATTTATGCATATCATACATATCCAAATATAATAATAATAATAATAATAATAATAATAATAAAATAAATAGACTAGAACACTTAATAAAAATAGGGTACCCATAGTAATAATATAATGTTTAGATAGAAAATAAATACACATTTTTATGAATAAGATATATAATAATCACCTACAAAACATGCAATTTTCATTTGCCTCGACCAACCATCACATAGTCAAAATCTTTTTATTTTTATTTTGGTAAACTCTTTAACAATGCTCTCTATAGGGCCACTTATTTTTTTCCATCACATTCTATTATATTAAAATAAAAAATTATCTTATATGAGAGCTATTAAGCTAAGTAAATAGAAAATGACTTGAAGATGTTTCTAAAATATATAAATTTTGACCCTTGAGTTTTTAGTTTGATTTCAATCTTTTGATTCAAATTTTATAGTTGGGGTTTATTTGGCTAAACATAATCCTGAATTTATTCATTTACATAATTATTATTCATTTACTAATTATACCGAATAAAGTCGGCCAACGGGCCGAAAAATTACTAGTATGTATATAAGCAAATATAAAAGAGACCTATTTTTATTCTTGCTCTCCTTAAGTGTAAGGATTCTACCAATCATATGTTTTTTAATTAATTAATCATTATTTAAACTAAATTTAAGTAATAAATAACAGGATAAAATGTCCATCACCGTTATTATTTTTAAATTTGATCCCCATTTCTAGCCACGTTTGTGAAAGTTATGCTAATTTTTCAGTTTTTAATTATATCTTACAAATTTACATTATATTTTTATATAAATAACGTGGATACATGTAGTTACTATTTTATACTTCATTCAATTACAATGTTCATTGGGAAATTCTTTGTATTTCACTAAAATTTCAACGAATATGTAAAATAATTATCTATTGGGTAACTTTTGTATTAAACTGAAATTTCAAGAAGCCATATTGGTTTTCATGGATTTTTATTCTCCACATTGTTTCTTTTTAGTACTTACATAAACTGAAATTATTTTTTAACACAAATTTGATTTCTTTGATTCATAAAATATTCAATTGTTTTTTATAAGTATTTGATTTTCTTTCTCGCAATAATTTAGTACTAAAAGTTAATAAATAGTACTTATTTTTTTTATTTTTTATCTTTAAAAAAATTTAGGTTGACATTTCCTACTTGGACACACCAACTTTTTCTATACAATATATTATACAGACGAACACCAAGTCATACAAATAAATTCACTTTTTCAAACTACATTTCTTATCGTGTTCATCAACCTTCTCCAACTCTAAGTAAACATTGAGATTTCACTATTGATTAGCCACTCTAAGAAAAGGAACAAAAATGCCTCAATTTTACACTCATCCAAACATAATATAGTATTGTTTGAATGTTATGTACTATAATTTTATGCATTATTTGACTATTATTGTACACACAAAGATCATATTTTGATTTCGAAAAAAAAAGATCATATTCTAAGACATATTATAATTTAATGCCATATATTTGTATCAATACTATACTAATGCACTTTTAATCTCTAGAATTTTAATTTACTCATGATTATATAAAATAAGATATTTATCACACTTTGTTTTCATTTGTGGTAAGAGTCACTGTGGATCGAGGCACGGAGGGATATTAATACCTATTTTTTCCCTTCACGGGCTAAATACACCAGTAGACCAAATGATTTAAATAATGTAAACGGAAACCTAAATTTTGTATGAAAAAGTGTTTAATTGTTCTTTAAAATTTGAATTTAATTATTAAAAAAATAGAATGAACCTTGACATGAATAATTTAGGACTGTATATAAGACAAAAAGATTAAAATTCTTAATATTACTACAATTATTTATAAATTTGGTCCAAACAAATAGGCTTTGCAATGAGTACCCACAGTTACAGATACCACATATCCATTACCAACCCGTTTATTAAATGGGTATTATCCGTATCCACCCGCCGATACTAAACGGGTACAAAATCCAAACAATCCCAGCCCCGACATGGCTATCGGGTAAACCCGCTACCCATTGGGCGAACCCCAAATCTCTCTGCATCTGGATTGCAAAGAAATTTCCAAGATGGAGTTACGATTTTTAGAGCATTATGGTTTCGAGAAGGAACGCAAAATTGCTCGATCGATGAGTTGAAACGAAGAACTGAATGAGGAGAAATTGGGTATGGTCCGTTAAACATAGATGATATATTATGACTAATATAACATTGTTTCGTATTGGGTACCCATCGGGTTGAGTATGGGAAAGATACCTTGAAACCCGTCCCCACCCGTTACCCGCTCTAACTGGGTATCGAGTTTGCCCATACCCGTCAACTTTACCCGGTCAACGGGTAATCCCCACCCAATTTGGCCGGATTTCGGGTGGGTACCCGATTTCTGGATACCCATTGCCAAGCCTACAAACAAAGGAATACCAGAGCATGTCAGGGTGTAAGGAATATTTATATCGCCTCACATGCATCGCGATTTAGGCAATACATGTCTTAAAATAGGTAAAAGGGCATCGATCCAGCTTATAATATTTAGCTAATCGTGAAATATTTAGGTCAATAACTATCATGAAATATTTAGCTCATCATCTTTGTACAAACATAAAAAATAGTCAAAGATTTGAAGAGTGTGTACAATAGCCCGCTGCAACGCGAGGGCCACAATCTAGTACATATCAAAGAAATATTATACGAAAATGTTTTTTTTTTCTTTCTTCTAGTCTTTCTTCTCTTCTTTCTTGTCAGCTTCCATGACATCATCACCATCTCACCATCGTCATCGGTAACTTCACTCACGTGGTCAGCGTCGAACTCACCAACTACTTTGGAGATCCTACCCTCTAAAACTATAATTTTGAGAACTACAAGTCGAAGGTATGTCCATTAGTGAGCGCTTGGGCTATTTCCATAAGTTGAGAAATAATTATTTCTTTCCGAAGCCTCTCATTCCACTTTCCAGCGATCAAATTGCATCGCAGATAACATTTGGAATTTTGAATCAGACCAGTCTCTGTTGGCAACAACAAACTCATGTTAAATTCAAAATGTGTCAAGCCGTAATGAAACACCACTTGCTCATAACGAGCCTACTGTCAATGATGATTGCTCTTAATCCGGACACCATGTAGTTACTTACCATGCATCTGAGCATCTCCATCCGCCTCTTTAAAATCCATGTCAATAATCTTTTTCAATACTCCAATTCCCTACCTGGAACATATATATGTACAAACAAAACACAGCTGGATAAGAACAAACACAAAAACCAAAATATATATTGATAAAGCAGCAACTACTTTGGAGATCCTACCATCATCAATGGTAATTCGGAGAACTACAATTGGTTGACCTTGGTGCAACTTGAAGGGATGCTTGGGCTATTTCCACAAGTTCTTTCTTTCCGAAGCCTTCCATTCCACTTTTCAGTAATCAAATTGCATCGCAAATAACATTCATGTTAAATTTAAAATGTTTCGACCCGTGATGAAACATCACTTGCCCATAACGAGCCTATTGTCAATGATCATTGCTCATAATCCAGACACCATGTTGTTACTTACCATGCATTTCCATCGGCCTCTTTATAATCCATGTTGTCAACTCCTTGGATGTTATCGATAATCTTTTTCAGTACCACCCACAATTCCGTACCCTGGAACTATATATATGTACAAACAAAACACAGCTGAATAAGAACAAACACATAAACCAAAGTATATATATATTGATGAAGCAGCAATTGAATCTCAAAATTTTATAAACCAAAAAATTAATCGATAAATCTCATGAATACATAGACTATGTAATAAACAAAAATTTAGATAACTGAAACCAATATTATCAAAACAGTATATGAGACAAGTCGTATGTAATTAAGGTTGAATTGCAGTATGAAAGATTCAACCACATGAGCTGAATCCATATGGTATGGATTCACCGATTGAATCATCTATCTAATACAGCTCTTTAAACCATCAATCTGATCACTGATATTCAACATCAAAATTGCTAAATGATTTATTTTCAGACCAATAAATTATATCACAGAGAGACAAACAAACCAAGAAACAGGGAATACGGGTTGAAGTCGAGATCGTACAACTGGGCGACGGTGCAGTCCAGATCGACGGCTGTTGTTGTTGTTGTTTCAGCGATGTTGTAACTGATACCTGCAAGGAGAAAGTTAAGGCCTTGAACCGACAACTGGAAATGGAGATGATCAGTTTGAGCAAAGTGAAAGAGAGAGAGGAACCGTGTTGGGCGGCGGCTCCCTGTTTTTCTGTCTTCTTGTCTCTCTGCCTATCAATATATACTACTAGGTTTTATTCTCACCTAACACTAGCTAATTAATCAGCTGTATCCAATTTTTTCGGTTAGTTTTATCTCAGACGAAATCGAGCTCGAGTTTGAAATATGAAGCTCGTGTCGAACTCGACCCCTAGTTCGTTAATTAACTATTTCTTGAAAGGGATTTATCCTCTTTTGAGATTCAATTGCTACTGCTAGCACCAAAGCCACTTGATAAGAATTTTCAACACCATAGATGGAACTCGCTTGCAAGAGGTAGCTTTTCGGACTCACCCTCTAGCAATTACTCACATCTTAACCATCAAATCCACTCACAGCAACACAAATTCATGCTTATCATTTGGGTTACTTGGGAGATAGGTAGTTCTACAAACTAGTACAAGAAGAGTCAGTAAGATGCTGACTGTGAGCAGATAGTTATGTTGTGGTGGCTGATTAGTTTTGCTGTTTACTTGAGACGTCACTATTGCCCTATCAATAGCTCGGTTTACACATTCTAGATCGAAGAGCATTTCTCTCATTCGCTAATCGGGTAATTAGTGACACATGATCTCTCAATCAGGAAGAGTTGTTTATGCTTTATTTCTCGATGTTTGAGCCTTATCAGAATTTTCACGTTGCTGGTAACCTAAGACCCTAGCGTGCATTCATGATTTACCATCTGAAAGACTGTGGTAAGTCTGTGACCATCTGTGATTTCTTCTCTTTTCTTTGCTTGCATTCATGATTTCTTGTATATATTATGACCTTTTGACGAATTTTACAGGATTCTAGTGGAAACAGTTCTTCTGAAGTCAAATGTCCTGAGCGAAGTTCAAAGATCCATGCTGGATGGCGGAATGCACATCGAGGATTTATCTATCGATCCCTTGTTATCTTCTCGTGTAGGCCAAGATAAGTTACCGATTGAGAATCGTGAAGCAATATAGGAATCATGTGTTGGCATGGGCAGTCCAGTTCGACTCTTAATCATTGCACTCCGATCTCTGTATCACGAAATTTCTTGTATAAACTCGGCAACAGCTGGAAAAGATGAAAGTTAAGAGAACTGAACCTTGATTTCCGTAAGTAACTATTAATCATTGCACTCCTTGTTGATCTGGGTGTACATTGTGTTTCAGATTATACAGAGCTATTGTACAGAAAAACATGCAAAAGTATCATTGTCGCATCTGTATTGTTTATCGAGTATGAATCTCCGCTTCCTTTTTTGTCTTGTGGCAGTTCTACTATGTTGGGTGACCCCTGATTTCGAACTATACGCCACATTCGATTCACTTGCAGTCAAGTCAAGGTGTCGATCCACTTGCAGTTAAGCAAAGACACTTATCGAAGGTTGGTAAACATCTTACTGTCATATGATCAAGAAATTGCTTCATATGTTTCCCGATCACTATCTGGTACCGGCAGCTTCCTACTCCAAATAAATGGAGCCAAAAGATGGAGAACTTATAAACATTCAAATAAACCTCATGATCCTTGGAATACGGCAAGGGAATCACATTGTCGACACCTTCACCAAGATCATTATCAAGAAGAATCTGAGAGCGATTTCCATTGTAAAATACCAGCATTGTCAAGCCTCCTTCAGAATGCGTAGTCTTCAAATACCACCAATTGTTCGTGTTGAAATCTTCATATCCTCGTCGACCAACATAACAGAATAGCGTTGGTGCTCAACTCTCATTTTGTCCACCAGTTTATGTGAGTTACTCACATAAGGGGAACCTAGTTGAGATCGACATATGAACGTTCCAGGTGGAACAGGCTATCTCATTGCTAGATACTTGTCTTTGGTATCTAAGCTTAGTGGTAGTAACTTAGTCGACGGTAGAATAGCCCACGACTTCTTTTGACATTCCTCCAATTCTTTCTTCATCTGAGCTACGTTGGAACTTAGTTTCTCCCTTGCTTCTTTCAGCTCTTTAACTGATTTTTCCAACTTAGCGTACTTCTCCTTACTCACGTCATCACCTACAGTCTGCCGTTGTGACGTATTCTTGTGCTTAGGCAGACTGTACTTCAGCTCCAATCGGCTCCACACATTGGTTGTTGCGAGATCGACCTTGTGACGAGGCCAACTGAACAGATCGTTTAATCGCATATAGTGAATCCCAAAGTCAGAGTACACTCCAAACTCGCCCCTTGATTCTTCCATGTCCATCGAAGAACAAAATCCCGTTGTATGACAGTACCTCATCATCGTCATCGAGGCTCATTTGGATGGTGGCAATGACTCTTTTGGATAGAAGGAAGGTTGATAACAGGGTTGGTTAACTCATAGACTTGGAGGATGGTTCCATCTCAGGATGCAACAAAGAGGTTCTCAGACTTGAAATCAAACATTAACTAACACCGGAGAAAAATCAAGTCTGTTCACTAGAAACTGCAGGAATTTCTAATTAATAAAACAACAATCAAATAATGGTTGTTGTTACCTGTTACCTACTACTTGTTTTGTGGCCCCATTAAGCAACTACCTCTTTGCATTGACTTGATTAGTTATGGTGTTCAAAGAACCCAGATTAGGCGGCTACTGCAAGCAACGACAAGACCGTGCCTTAACTATCACCACTTCGAAAACAAGAACAGGAACCCTCTCGAAAAGCTAAAACACACACTCATCCTCAATCTTGAGAGCATTGCCCTTTGCAAACTGACTCCATCTAGAGCTCAGCGTTGCATCCAAAAGAGTCATTGCCACGGCTCAGCGTTGCATCCCAGGTCTTGTCCCCTATCTTGAGTATCACGGGAGTTTTCACTATCGGCAATATACTTCTTGGATAATCTCCAAGGTATATGCTACAAACAAAAGAGAATAGACAAACAAACATCAAAACCTTACACCAAACAGAATTTTCGACAGTGGTACCAAGGATGGAATGCAAACAGAGTGCAAAACTTACCATCTGATACAACTTGAGGTAAGCCACAGTCATGATAATCACGGACTCCGGAATCTCAGCACGTCCTCCTCGAGACGAACTACTGCCCATCTTCTCCTTCCCAAGCCTATACAGAGGATTTCCTGTTACAAAAAGAAAACATCAGATTGAGAGATTAAATATTTCAGCTTTCTTGGTTACAAAGGGTCATTACAGAAACAAAGTATTTATAAACTCACCTGATAGATGCTCGAAATCCTCATCCTCATCCTCTTCTTCTTCGTCATCGGTTTCTTCCTCTAACTCCTTTCTCTTCTTCCTCTTAATCTCAGCATTAAGATCTACAACACTAGTCTCTTTAACAGGGTTAGCTTCCAATTCGTTGTTTAGGAAGTTCAATAGTTGTTGTTTTTGTTGAGCCTCCTTCACCGTTGAACTCAACTGCTTTTCTGTTGTCTCCCGTTCAGCATTGCATTTTTTGATCACATGCATTGCATTTTTTGATTACATCCTTAACCTTAGACAGCTCGCTCTCTTTCTCTTCAAGCTTAGAGCTACAACTTGAAAGTTGATTGGAAACTGTTACTAGTTCATTTTTTTTAATTCTAGCTACTTATTATAATGATACTCTATTGCTGTATTCAAAAAACCCAATAGCTTTTGATTACATTGAAGTTTATCTGCACATTCTTTCCCCTCCAGCTAGCACAACATCCATGTTCTTCAAATCCAGCAAACCCATTTCCCTTTCCCTTTCCTTCTGTGCAACCCTGTCCAAAAACCCTTGAGCAACTTCCAGCTTAGCATGAACCTCTACTTCCCGCAACTCAACCTTCCTCCGAGCCTCCTTCATTTCCGTACCTTGCACGGAAAGTTCTTGCACCCATTTTTCTAATTCTTCCCTTATGAACATGTATTTCAAATCTAGATCTTTCCACAGGGCAACGATGGAGGAAGATTCTGACTGAAACTCGTTCCTCAAGTTGAGCAACTTACGAAGTTTATCTTCAGCCAGCTGGAAATCATTCACCTTCTCCATTTTATTTTTCTTTCCTTCAGAAATACATCAAACAGATCAAAGTGGAGAAGAAAACCCACACCCCAGAAATCAAAATAAGAAGAAGAGGGGAAGGAAATGACGCAGAAATGGATAAGTTGGAGAGTAAACCTGAGAAGAACAAAAATCCAAGTAGAACAAAAATTCTTTGCCCAGATAAAAAATGGTTGGAGTAAATGTTTTTTAAGTAGAAAATGAGGGTTTAGTAGTGGGTATGGCAAAGGGAAGAAGACGGCTTATAGTATTAAGCTGAATAGGTGTATTCAGCACCGTGCTGAACGCAGTATCAGCCGTCCGATGAATCGTACGGTGACGGGTGGAGGTAACGCGCTAGGGGTATTTTGGTCATTTCTGAATTCGTAATATTTTTGCGCCTGATTTGAATTGTTTGAATTGTTGATTTGACAGGGGAGAGAGATTTATAACCCTATAAAATGGAATTCCCGGTGAATTAAATTTGATTATTTTCTCGCTCCAAAATTCTCGCTCCTATTTTCTCGCTCCTCATTTCTCTCTCCGGTATCAAAATGTCACTTGCACGTGAAGGTATTCGTAATATTTATTAATACAATTCGTATTTTTATTAAGCATGCGTAATGTTTATGTGCAGTCGTAATATGTTTCTTTTTCTTTCGTAACAATTTTATATGTCTTACGTATCATCTTGCAGTTAATGCTGGGGAACTTTGCAATGTTCCGATTGATTTAGATGACGTTTCAATGTCCATGCCAGGTATTACGTAACATTTTATACGTTCGTTCGTTATATATATTTTGCATGGTGTGCCAGGTATTACATAACATTTTATACGTTCGTTCGTTATATATATTTTGCATGGTGTGTCAGTATGGAGGATTCGTAATATCTTTTTTTATGTTTCGTATTAATTACTTCCTAGTATTGCAGGAGAATGTTCAACACAGGTGGATTTGAATGAGGTGATGGATTTGAGTATTGCAGGAGAATGTACACCACAGTTGGATTTGAATGAGGGGGGATTTGAATGAGCTTGCTGATCCCGGTCAGTTCCCTAGCCTAGGTTGGATGAAATAACATCTGTAAATAGTTATAGTTAAATGTACGGTAAGTGAAATTTTGACACTTACCTTACGTAATATGTTATTTCTAATTTTGTAACATATATGACTTACTACGTATAACATTATTAAATAATTAGTTATATATTACTTTAAGTACGTTGTACTTACTTCAGTTTCCCTAACAGTTCTCTATAACGTAACAACTTTATAATTCGTTATACTTTATACTAGCTTCTACCTTACGTACTGATCTTTCTTTGTAACATATATGACTTACTACGTATAACATCATTAACATTCGGTACACTTTATAATCACATTCGTAGGCGACACACTCCCAATGTTTGCCAACATGGAAGAAGCCTATCATTTCTATGAAGATTACGCTCATCTTGCTGGTTTTGGTGTGCGAATAAGGTACCAAAAAAAATATACAGTAACCCCGGGCCCCAGAAAAACAGACACCGATGGAGAGCCTCCATGTAGATACCTTAGGTTCGTCTGCACGCATGAAGGACAAAGGAGAAAAGGGAAGACAAACAAAAAGCGGAATAGACCTGATGAACGACTAGGTTGTGAGGCGGAAATTAAAATGAAATGGGACAAAACTCTCAATAAGTATTGCATATAGAATGGATAGAAACTCATACACCACATAAACTGCTCCCAGAGAAATACGCACATCTTTTCCGTTCAAACAGGAGTGTGAACCGAACAAGTGCACATATTGCCCTCATACACAAACTGGCTGGGGTAACTTCACGGAAATCATTCGACATAATGAGGCAAATGGCAGGGGTGCTAAACATGTTGGTTTCTTATACGAAGATCTATGTAACCACAAAGGGAAAGACCAGATGCTGCATTGAGCACCACTGAGGGATCATCACTGCAACGTTATTTTAGGGGCCGCGCGAGAGAGGAAAAAAATTTCTTCTATGAGCTTCAGGAAGACAATTGCAATGAAATCTTGAGTTTCTTTTGGGCAGACAACAGGATGCGGGAAGAATTCTCAGTGTTTGGGGACTCAATCAGTTTCGATACCACGTACAGAACAAACAAAGACTACAGGCCCTTAGGTAATACTCCTTAATTCGTAATATTTTTCTTGGCCCTACGTTATATCTAAGAGTCATATACGTAATATCTTTCAGTCATATTACGTAACATTTATATTACTACACGTATTACATTTTAGCTTATTACGTTTTACAGTGTTGTGATTATGTTGAGTTTGTTTTTATATTACGTAACAGCTTTATTCGTCGGGTACAACCACCATAGAGATATGGTGATATTCGGTGCTGGTCTCTTGTTTGACGAGACCTCACCTACTTTCGAATGGTTGTTCCATATGTTTGACAAGTGCATGGGGGGAAGAAACCAACAAGTATCTTCACGGACCAAGCAGCGGCGATTCCTGCCGATATTAGAGCCATATATCCAATGCCGGCTACATACCATGGTCTGTGTACATTCCATATTCTCAATAATGCTGCCAGAAACTTGGGATCACTCTGTGACAAGGTACCAAAATCAGTCGTGACGTGTTTAGCTCCCTAGATACATTCCACTCTACTTATATTTGCAACGCTTGATATCAGGTATTCGTAGCTGAACTAAGCTACCTGATGTTTGGGGTTGACACTGAAGCTGAGTTTGTGGTCCACTGGGGGCTAATGAAAAAAAAATGCTTCCCTAATCGTGAACCAGAGGGGCACCCATGGCTCACTCAGATCTACCAAAAAAGGACACAGTGGTCTAGGGCGTGGATGCAATCACATTTCACCTGTGGCATGCGTAGCTCACAGCTAAGTGAGACGTGCAACAGTAACATGAGGCGCTACCTGGCTCCAAACCTAACCCTGAAAGAATTTTTTCAACAGTTCAGCAGACTAGTGGAGAACAAAAGAGAGGAGGAGTTGAAGCGGGACTTCAAGATGAAAACATCCAAAACGTGGATAGGTGATACTAACGTACAACTAATATATAATAATATTGTCTTGTTTGTAATACATTATAACTTGAAAAGTTATATATTTGTCCCGTTCACGTAACACTTTACTTGTCTTCTTTGTTATACATGATAACATGAGAAGTTATATATTTGGACATCCTACGTAACACGTTCCTATGACTCTCCGTTGAACAGGTTTGATCACAGCGAACTTACAAAACAACTAGCTGAAGAGTACACCCCTAGAATGTTTAAGAGGTGGTTGACGGAATACGAGCAGACTTTAGCCTACGGCGTGCTGGCGTTGGATGAAAAAAAAATGATGGTGTGATGACAGTCACCGTGTTCAAGCAGGATGTTAATGGGACGAGAACTGATGAAAGATTCGTGACATGCACAAGAGATTGTTCAAGCATAGTGTGTGGGTGCCACATGTTTGAAATGGAGGGCTTAATGTGCAGACATATAATACGATTCAGGGAGGTACTGGGTAGTAACGGAATCATTTGCTGCTACAAATACCTAAACCATTAATCCTACAAAGGTACACGCGAATTTGATTCATGTGGCTTACTTTTCTTGTTCTTTCGGATTATCTTTTCACAACTTTCGTCATATATTCTCTCCTTTTTAGTTATACATTGTATAATATTTCGTATAGGTATTGTCGAACAGCAAAGGATGGGCTGCTCATTGCAGACACAATCCCAGAGGTTTCCCACTCATATGTTGCCCAAATGTCAGAGTTAATTACTGCGATGGCTAAGCTTAAGTCTACGGTACTTTCTGTTTATATAATGATCAATTACGAATTTGGTACTTTATACATACGTAATACTTAACATGTCTTCGTATACTTCTATTCAGGTTAATGGAGATACAGCCAAGACTGCTACAGCTATACAGTGCATAATTGATCTGGAGAAAAAGATGAGCACTGTAATCAACCTAAACGAGCGTCAAAAGGAGGTGCCCTGCCAAGCTCCGAAAAAATTGAAGAAACGAACAGAGACTTTCAAACCGAAGAAAAGGCCTATATCTCAAAGGGACCGTAATGCATTCTTGCACTCAGTTCGAAAGGAAAAAATGTAATCTTTCGGAACCATGAAATGGGTGGGACTGACCTCCGTCTTTAACAAACAATGTAAAAACAATTAATCGTAATACTTTAGTATGTGTATGAAATATTACATCCTAGTACACGTATCTGTAAATCTAATAATTCCTAATATTTACTTTTCAACCGCCAGCACCCAAAAAATATTAATTTCGTAATACTTTCTTATGTGTATGAAATATTACATCCTATTACACGTATCTGTAAATCTAATATTTCGTAATATTTACTTTTCAACCGCTACCACCCAAAAAGAATTAAAATATAAATTTACCAAAAAGCTTACTATAAATAATACTTTCTCACTCATCGTTTCCAGAACCAGACATCGAAATTCACCCAGATCTGAAAAAAACATGCCGCCACTAATCCCACACTGTAAATGCAACCTACCCGCTTACATCTATTATGTTGAACGGCCGACGATATCTTCTCCGTTCATGTACTTTCTGGGTTGCCAAAAACCACCAGGTCAGAGATGCAAAATGTTCGTCTGGTGTAAGGAGATGGACAGAGTCAGAATGAGGAAGTCGCGCAAATGTACAATCTACCTCATGCAAATATCGTGGCTAAGATAGCTCGTACACAAGATGAAATGTCAATCTCATCCAACATCGGAGAGAGCTCGGGTGGACAGGTATATATAACTTCTGTATACATCTTCCCATAGAAAAAATAACATAAACCTATTATTCGTAACACATTACTCCATATGTATTATTCTCGTAACACATTATATTTAACTTCGTAATCGATGACTGTACCATTCGTTATACTTTCACGAACACAGACCGACAACTAGTCAGGTATTCGCCGGAACCTATTATGCAAGAGTTACGAACTCTAGAGCTGCTGGATGAAGTTTCAAGTCTTCAATCAAGGGTGGAATTCCTAGAGGGCCAACTTAGAAACATGAGGTTGAACTAGATCTTGACATAAGGGGTTGTTTCTTATGTTTCTTCGCTAAGTGTAACGAATACAATTCCTAAGTAGTACGTATTATCTTATATTGTATATATTATTAAGTTGGTAAGTGTTACGAGTGTGCAAGTAATGAATTACGTTAGATCTTATTTGTGATACCTTCAACACGTAATTAATGCAGGTCAAACTGGTTGGGTAACTGCACAATTTCCCAACAACCAGCATTAATAAATCAATCTCTCTTGGTAACCCCAACGACCCCAACACAACACATATTAAATCAATCTCTCTTGGGTCCATATCCTCCTCTCTCTATCCCAAAATCCCAAAACAAAAAATGCCAAGCTTCATCCCGCACTGTAGCTGCAATCTCCCCTATTACATTTATGAGGTTAACCGTCCACTGATTACTACTCCGTATTGCTTTATCTGGGATGCCAGAAACCAGAAGCTGAAAGATGCAGCATGTTCATGTGGTGCGTGCAGACAGCTAACAACGATTCTGATGAAGCTGAACATCAGATCAATGTGACCCCAACCTCGTCCACAAGGCGGACGGAACAACAGGTAAAGTTTTATTGTAAGTTCTTTTGGGTAATTATATAGGGATGGATCCTCTATATTTATTATTCCTCTTCCTACAGGCAATAACAACATCTGACCTTGTTGATATAGCCATAGAACGGAGTTCAACGGTTAGAAGAGAGATCAATGCTTGGCTCGAGGGGAGAATTAATGGTGACTCAGGTTAGCAAAAAAAGGATGGTGTTTTGGTTTATGTAAGAATATTCTGCTATGAACATGGTGGTTATGGGTTACGAATTAAATGCAAAATAATTACGAATTTCATTATATGTATTACTAAATTCAAAATTTAGTACAACAAAATTAAGTTGTATGTACTACGAAATCCAAAAGTAAGCATTACTCTTCACTCTGATGCGTAACTCATATGTTACGTATCACCGTGAAGGGTACCTTCCCACATCCCTATTCCCCCCCTTCTTCCTAGCTTCCTCATATGCCTTCTTCAGCACTTGATCACCAATAACGTTGTAAGGAGAAATTAACAAAAGTAGGCAAACTTCCTGCCTCCTCCTCTCAATCACCACTGGATCTGACCAACTTAAGATCTCAGACGTCACTGCTCCTTCCCATATCTCCAACAAGTTCAACGCAAAAATGCCACAGGAAGTGCTATCTGGCTGTCTTATACTGCGATGGTTAACCCATTTATTGACATCGATTGGCTCTGGTGGAGGATTCGAACGGAACATGGGAATTAGATTGTTGGCCAACTCCATGATGTTCCTTGATGTCCGCATGTATATCTCTGGACTTCTGCACGGTCTAGACTATCCAGATAGTCACCACCGCTTCTTCAGATTAACACAGAACACAACAAAGTGTTCTTCGTGACACATCGGGAAGAACCATTGTAAGAAAGTGTCACGAAATTGTGCATATACGTTAACGTATACCATAAAACAGTTACGAAATGTTAAAAAATACTATACGAAAATAACGGTATTTAATAATTAGTATTACTTACGTAGTCAACCTTTTCCCAGTCCATGTCGGCGGTCCAATCCTTCCCTTGAATGTATTCTAGGGCTTCAGTGAGGTTAAATGCCTTATTGCTGCACATTGTCTATGGGACAAAAACACACCAATATTAGTTCAAGTTGTATATTACGTAGTTATTTAACTTAACAACATAAATAACACAACACTTACAGCGCACTCCATCCCGAAAATGAACCTATCACAGAACCCGGTTTGCTTGAATAAAATATTTGTGCACTGGTGAACCGCCCGGTCGTTGTTCGGGGTTCAACCAAATAAAAACTACTAATGCTAAGAAAAAGCGTATAGCAGATCGTATTCTGAGGGCTTTCTATGATTGGTTACTTCAGAACTAGCAAAATACTCAAAGGTAGACACGTTGTGCGTGGTGTGAGTTCCACGACTTCTATTTCTAAGGAATGCAGAAAAATTTAAAAGGATTAAACTAAAGCAGATTGGGAATTAGGGTTTGAAAACAAGGATGACAGACGAACTTAGACTTTGAATCCCCCTTCGTTCCCCAGAGCATTGGCAATCAACAGATCAGCGGATTTCGATTCTCATTCAATCAATTACTAAGACACCACCATAACTCCTTACCCTTAGGTTTAAGACCGGCGAACGTTCGCTCTATCCGTTCTAACTACCAAGATTAACTAGCCGCCCGGGTACGGTCGCCTCTCGCATCGACTTAATTAATTGGTGCAATTACTAGTGATTAATGAGTTACTCTCGCAGTGAATTAACCCTAACCGGTTCCTACGAAAGGCACACTCCAATTATAAGGTTAATTGTTCAATTCGATGTTCTAAGTTAAGGCGAGCGTTCGCTTCTATCCTTAGCTTAACAAGAATCTAATTTAGGTGATCAATCCAGACAAGAAACATGAACAATGAAGAACGAATCAAACATGAAAAAGAACTGATTGAATTTCGAATCTAATCACCGCCGATCCGTGACCGCTTTAAAGCCCTGGGTCACTTAGGGTTCATCTAGTCTAAGCTCTAAAGGGTTTAGCTACTCATGATTATTACAAAAGAAACAAAGACAAGGAAAGAGTTCATCATTCAGAGGAAGAACAGAAAAGAATCTGAAAAACCTAGTTTAGACGACTCTGGCAGTCTTCGATCTTCGGTAAGTTACACTCCTAGCTCCGGTTCTCCAAGATGGAAGGGATGGCGTCACGATCTCTATCCGGCTCTTCGAACTCCAGCTCTTCGCTCCAGAACTTCAGAGAATTCTGATTCAAAAAGTTGTGTGTTTGTAAATTATGATTGTCCTCTCTTTCTCGGCCGCCGGGTTAAGTATTTATACTTAACCCTAACTGATCCGGATTAGTGTATTATTTTCGCCGAAAATTCCTTAAGAATTTTGGTGAAAATTCCTTTGTGTTCGGGAGTGCTTTCTCTGCCTTGTATTTTCGGTCCGAAGAGTTGATTGATTTCGCCGAAGGCATGCTTTGACTCGGCACCAGTTGATTTGCACTATTGATTTCGCCGAAGATGCAAGCCTGTTTTCGGCGAAAATGCAAGTGTGAATGGGCAGATTTCGGCTTGAACTTGATCGACTCCTTTGATCGATTCCGGTTTGATTCCTCGAGGTTCCTACGCCTTAGACACGTCCATGGCTACTTTATTTGACGGCAAAAACCTGTGCTAACACAAAAACACTAGAAAACCATCAAATAGACCCGAAACGGGCCAAGGTAACACAAATGGCACGAGATAGGGCAATCGATTAAATATTCGTTATTCTACCCTAAAAACCATGTCTTAAGCAAAGAAATGTCGCTTAAATGAGGCTGATAATCACGTCAAATCGAGTGTCATCAAATACCCCACACTTAAGCTTTTGCTTGTCCTCAAGCAAACTGAATAGAAATGCTCATGTTCATAAATGATAAGATCGATTAAATTGGAGCTCAATCAAACACAATGAATTATTAGACAGATCGATCCTAGAACAAGAAACCTAACATGCATACAGATCAGCCAAACTACCTGGTCTCACTAATAAACTGCACACGACAAGTAATTAGCAACCAATTATGCACGAATTTGACCTGACCGACCAGACTCCTCACACAGGATGTATATAGTACAATGGGAACTTTCACTCTCTGTGTTTAGGGACGTGTTTCTGCTCTCGATCATTTTCTGTTACCGAATTCTGTCATAGGTTTGCATTTCGACCACATCTCCACCACTGTGACAACACGAGTATCTAGTCAAGAAGGACTTCCCTGCTAGGACCGTAATGAAATCTACACTACTCGGGTTTATAATGAGATGGATGATGGGGATGAATGATGATGCCTTTGGTGCGGTGTAGCTTTCGACTAACTTCCCTCGAATCTAATCTATAGCTTCCTACCGTCTAACCAAACACGGGTGGAATGATGAACGCTCGTCCTATGATACCCTCAAGCAACCTAGCACTTATTCTTTTTCTTTTCACGATTTTTTTCTTTTTTTTTTCTTTTCAACTTTTCTTTTACTTCGTTCTTCCATTTGTAGGGAGAAGAACGTTTTATTGAACTACACTTTGAACTTTTTCTTATTTTCTTTTCTTAATCATTTTCTTTTTCGAAATTTTTTTCTCTTTTTCTTTCTTTACTTTTTTCTTTTGTGCCGATTTTTCTTTTAGTTGCTAGAGGGGTTTACACGTCTGGACATATTAGCTAAGACCACCTGTTTAATGGCTATAGGCAGGTTACCACAAACCGACTTCCGGTAGGTCAATCTAGAACTACAACCACAGGGGATCAACGGGGAATGAAAGAAATGGGAAATGGCTGTAATGTATTCATCGAACCGAAAGAACAGGCCAAGCTCAAGGGTCTAAACCTAGTGGATTTATCGTTTGGTAGGCTATCTGGCTTAGTAGCTGAATCTAGGTGCCCCTATCCTTCTAGAACTCGTGTCATCGTGTGGTCTCGAGTAGGTCTCATGCAAATTCTAACTCATTCAAGTAAACAGAAAACCACTCAGAAAGAATTAAAATTGCAAGTTACGTGCAATGGATCAAAAGCTCACAGTTGGTTTGCTAGTGGGATTCGGTCATTTTCATGCAATCAAGGCTACAAACTACAAGTGTGATTTTTAAAATTCTGTTCTGACCAGGCAATTTAGCATCAAAGCATACAAGTTGGTTCTCAAGTTCTAGGTTAAGCAGTCTAAGCATCATTATGAAAGTTTGAACAACAACTTAACATCAAAAATCAAGAACTGAGCCATTCTAATGCTAGAGAGACTGGAATGGAATCACGAGGCACACATAAAACACAATCAAGGGCAATCAAGTTCATGCAAGGTTCAGGTTCTCTAGCATCCGACCCCACACTTAAATCGGACTGTGTCCTCACAGGACTAACTCTAGAGTTCAGAGTGGAATGTAAGAACCTGGATGAGGACGGTTGATTTCAGAGGGTAAGCACGGATCCTGAGAGCGGAGGGAAGTGTAACAGAACCTGAAGCAGTGGGAGTCTACCGATTGCCTACAAAACAAAAACAAATAAAACATAAAAAAGGAAACCGGGACAAGTGTCCCGGATCCACACAGAAAAAAGTTGGATAGGAATCCGAAAAGAATAAATAAAAAGAAGGCACCAGAAAAGGAATACAACCCGATCACTGCTGGTCCGGTGAGCCGGGAGGTGGAAAGTGGAGAAATTCGCCGAGCTGGCGTTGCCACGCCATCTGTGCCTCATATCGCCGTCGGCGCGGCGCATATGTTGCTGCATAATAGTCCATCGCGCCTCTTGAGTGGCGTTGTCGGTGATGCGCCACTCCTGCAGTCGCTCGTATAACTCTCCAACATCCGCGGGGTGGTGTTGCGGCTGTTGAGTATGCGCCGGATATGGCTCGGGGATGTGCGGCAGCGACTGGTGGATGTACCCTGCCTGATGGTGTGGCGAGGGTATATAATCATGAAACTCAGGCGGCGGCTTGCGGCTGCTGCTTCTCAGCATCATCTTCTTCCTCTGACTCGACCACAGGCTGGAGTGGAGGATAAGCTGCTACGTGGGGACTGAGGTCGAGTTCTAAGTCGTACTCAACCGCCAAGTCTCCTCCAACGGTCCGAACTAGATGTCGTGGAATGTGCGGGCCATACTCATGGCTGATGCCGAAGGAGATGATGAGCTGTCCTATGAAGTTGCCCCCAAGAGTCTGCGAGGTGGCGTCTTCCTCCTGGTCTTCTGGCGGAAGATGTGAGCCAGTACCCAGCCGGGGTGGAGAGGGTAGCTCTCTCGGATGGCTCGGAGAAGCATGAGCTCCTCCTTGAGGATATGGTGGCGGTCCTTATCTGGAACATATAAAAGCGACCTACGCCAAACCATATGAATAAATTTATAGAGCGGGTGAGAGAGAGACTTAACTGAGTTGTTCGTCCCGAGGCGATCGCCAGGCACGCCTGTCATGTGGCTCCAGAGCGCGTTGTACTCCTCGTCGTCATCATCTTCACCCCAACCGAGGTGATGATCGTGATAGTGCTCGTAGGGGATGCCGAGATGAGCGGCAAACTCATCGTAGGTGAGCTGCCTGTACACCCCACCAAGATAGAAGGTGATCACCTTCTGGCGCTGCTTCCTCTTGTGCTCATCCAGATCAAAGGTTGCCCAGAACTCCTGGAGGGCAATGTCTGGGAACTCGGCGGCGATGGTGGTCAGCTCGAGGAGACCAGCCGGTGCTAAGGCGTCATGCACGTTCCGGTGGTAGTCCTCATCATGCTCCTGGAGTGACTCCATGGACAGAGGGCGCACGTCAGCTCCAGGATGTGCTGAATCTTCTGGAAACACTCAAAATAGAAATCTGGTAGACGGACGATGGTGGGATGATATCCAGCATGGCGGGGTAGAGCAGGTGGTGGACCCAAAACAGCTGGTGTGACGGGAGCGGCAGCTCCTGAGCTCGAGGCGCCATCAAGTCGCGCCTTAGTCCTGCGCTCATAAGTGGTGTTCCTAGAACCAGAATGAAACCAGATTAGTCAACCAAAACCCTACCCCACACTTAGTAGAAAAACTCGATTTCACAAAGAAATGAGGGAAACTAAGTGGGGTAAGCAAAGCGGAGTAACCGGTAATCAAAGACAGTAAAATACATACTTAGGAACAGCCAGAGTCGGATAAGCACAATCAGAGTTCAAAAAAAGTCAAACCGACATTTTGGAAGTCAACATTTAAGCATATCGAACCCTAATCATGGCAAGACTATCATAACTTGGAGAATGACGGTAAAATATGATCTCATATGGCAAGCACGAAAATATGAACGAGAATGAACACATCAGACAGCCAAAGATCGCAGCAATTCAAAGTCAAACCGACATTTCTCACAAAAGTCAACATAACGAGGAATTAATCGTATGCATAGCAACATAAGCTCAACTGATATGAAAATTAAGCACGGAACTCCCTAAGCATCCTAGAACAGTTCTATAAGTTCAGTTAATCCTAGTTCACACGAAACAGTCGGCACGCAAAACGAGGCAAACCGAAAAGTCAACCAAAAGTCAACCCCGACGAAATTCAGCAATCTATATGTCAAAAGATTCGTATTGAAAAGTTATACAACTTACCTTGAAGTCATGACTGATAAAAATGAACGAGTTGAGAGAAATCGGTGAAAAACTTGAAAACTAGGGTTTCGGAGAACTGGAGCTGCAAAGCTCCGATTCGGACGTTCTAGGGCTCGTTGGGATCGGAAAAGGGAAGGGAAGGGAGCGGCGGCGGTCGGCAATGGCGGCGGCGGCGGTAAACGGCGGCGACGGCGGTTTGAAAGAAGTGGTGGTCGGCGGCGATTTTAAATAGATAGGGGGTGTTTTCGGTGGGTTTGAACGAAAATGAAAGAAGGAAGGAAGGAGAGAGAGGGAGACCGGATTTTTAAAGTGGAAATTTTCTGATTTTTGAAATTATTTTCGGCGAAAAGAAAAGGGTGTTTTCGCCGAAAATTTCAATTAAAATGGACTGCCGCATTTTCGAAGGTGGTTTCGCCGAAAATGATAGTACGGTTTCGCCGAAAATTTTAGTTAAAATGGTTTCGCCGAAAACAAAAACTTTTCGAACTGAAAACAATGAACAGGGAGATTGAGTTCGAAAATTGAAAATCGATTTCGCCGAAAACAAGGGTGGTTTCCCGAAAATTTTGAACTGTTCGGGTTTTAAATATTTTCGCAAATTCGGCCAACTTCAGAAAATCACAGTTAAATCCACAAAAATCGGAACGACCTCAATCAACTTGCAACTGACTCTATGACATGCAGACTCTACACGAAAAATAATAAATCAAACAAACTGACACTTTTGGCTCTCCCGAACCGACTCTAAAATACCAAGTTCAACAAGAATTAAAACAGACTCCAGCCGTGGGTTGCCTCCCACGAAGCGCTCTTTTATTAACGTCCTTGAGCTGGACGATACCTGGACGGTATTAGGAGACATCCCAACTCAGATTCTCCTTCACGCTCGCGTCGGAGTTCATGAAGTATAGCTTCGGGACTTCTCCGGTAAGCGTGAATCTCTTCCCGTTTGCATGTAAGAGCTTGGTACGTCCGTCGGGAAGATGATCGACGAACGCGAACGGTCCGAACAGTTCTCTGGAGAGATCATCCTTCTTGAGTGTGACGATGGAAGGATTGAGGACTGTCGGCTTCTTCTTTTCTTTAATCTTTGGCTTGTTATCACCAGGATCGGTGATCGTTAGTACTTCCTTAGAGATGCTTTCGGCTTCTCCCTCCATACTTGTTCCGACGCCGGTTTCTCGGAACTAACAGATGGTGCAGCTGCCTCGATGGAAGATGGCGGAATTTTTGGTCTCCAGACCATTTGTGTCTTCGTTTTCTTGTTCTTTCCTCGAGGTCTGCTCGGTGGTTTAGAAGAGGCTTGCAGTTCCTTCTTCTTCTTCTTAAGCGGCTTTAAACTGAATTTTCTGGCTTCTTCGTAATGACCTGTTTAATACCTGCAGCAACAACTGACCTAGAGACACTGGAAGAAGCATTAGTAACGGAGTTGACCGGAGTCAACCCCACCGTTTCAACAGCTAGGCAGTGAGATTCTTCATTCCTAGAGTCATATTTCATGCCATCTTTAAGACGGAACATTTTCGTTTCTTTACCGACTCTTAAAGTTAAAGAACCATTTGGAACATTAATATTCATTCCAGTAGTAGCCATGAAAGGTCGACCTATGAGAACGGTAGCATCATCTGTACTAGTATCCATAATCACATAATCAGCTAAGAACGTGAACGGACCACATTTAGTGACAACGTCTTTAATCTCTCCCTTAGGGGTTTTAAGCGATCTATCAGCAAAGACGAGTTGCATACTAGGCGGTTCAAGTTCTCCTAGGTTTAAGTTTTCATATAGACTCACAGGCATAACATTAACAGATGCTCCTAGATCAACTAAGCATCGTTCAATCTCAACATCATTAATGACCAACGGCAAAGTAAAAGAACCAGGATCAGATAACTTAGCTGGATATGGAGAAACAGGTTTCTTAATACGAATGTCAGGATATCCTTCATTGTTCCCCTTCATGCAGTCTCGATCCTTGCATTTGGCAGCAATGCTCTAGGAAAAGGAGGCTTTACGACGTATGGTGCAAGAGGAGGATCCTCCTTAGGCGCCGATTTCTGTTCCTCTTCTTCTCCGGAGTTTCAGCGATCCTGCGTAAAACAGAATAAGCATCAGCAATTAAGTTCGGGAGTTTTCGAGCAGTTACCATTTTAGCCTGTTCTTTTCTCGGATTCGGCTCTGTCTGGCTTGGAAGCTGGCCAAATGGTCGACCAGATGCTAGCATGCTCGATATGTTGTTCAGACTTGCTCAATTCTTTGTCCAGATGCTATCTGTTCTTGATTGAGAAGAGCTTGAGCCTTGAACTGACTGTCATGATCATCGAGTCTTGTGATGATCTGGCTGAGCTTCTTATCCAGGTCACTGACATTATTATCTCTTTGATGCTGCTGCCTGGATAGGTATTGTTAAGATATTGATTCTGGCGATTGCCAGGAGCAGTTCCATAATTACCCGGATTGCGATGCGGCGGCTGGTAGACACCTGCCGGCGGATGGTTAGGCTTCTAATCCTGAGCTGGACCAGCCGGGCGGTTATTCTGGTTCTGGTTATGATTGGCGCCAGCATTGTAGGGGAGTCTGTCTTGATAGTTCCCTTGCTGTCTGAAGTTACGGTAACCAGCATAACCATTCTGATTATTGACGAAGCCTTGTTGGATGAAATTTACCTCTTCGGCAGACCAGACTTCTGCCTTACCAAAATTCTGACAACGGCCTCCGTTATGTGCGCAAGCTCCACACCACTCGCAATCAGCAACATAGACAGAGGCTGCCGGCGGCTTGATCGGTGTGGTAGACTTTTTCAGATGCTTCTCTACCTCTGCCTTGATGGTAGCTTCAAGATCTAGCTTGCTCCTTGATCCTTCAGATTGTCGCTCCCAGTTCCTTGACTTGGAGGCACAGTTTGCGGAGTGAAGAAGAGCAGCTTCAAGAGTGAGTGTACTGCAATCCCCTTCAGCTAGAGAATTGACCCACTTGGCAGATTCTTCTCGAAGTCCACGAGAGAAGATTTCAGCTAACTGCCTCTGTTCGAATCCATGATGAGGGCAGGTGTAGAGAAGTTCTTGGAATCGATTCCAAGTATCATACAAGCTTTTCTCCTTCTTTCTGGGAGAATCTGGCGATGCTGTCCTTGATGGCGGTTGTTCTAGCCGGAGGGAAGTATTCTTCAACAAAGTCCTGAGCCAGAGTATCCCAGTTAGTGTAGTAGCCAGGTGGTTTGCCAGTAAGCCACCTCTTAGCAGCGCCTTTCAAAGAGAACGGGAAAGCTCTCAGACAAAGAGTGTTTTTGTCGAGGTTTCCGTTCTTAAAAGTACTGCAGAGATCAAGGAAGTCTGCAAGATGAGTGCACGGATTGTCTAGGGGCCTGCCTTCAAACTGTAAATCCCTAGAGATCATAGTCAAGAATGGAATCTTGATCTCATAGTCAGGATCTCCTTCAATGCGCGGAACGACAATGGCAGATCGAACGCTAGTCGCGCTCGGCTTGTTATAGTCTGCTAGACTCTTCTGTGCAGGTGGTGGTGGCGGCGGTTGATCGCCATTTGGTGGTAATCTATCGCCCATGGTAGGAGATGGCGGTGGTGAAAGTGATGCGGTGTATGAAGCGGATGAAGAGTGCGGTGAAGACGGAGATGAGGAACTCTCCTTCGGTTCCTCGATCTTGATCGGAGTGATGAATGGATTGGATCTGCATTCCTTCAGAATCTGTGATCGTAGAGGTGTAGCAGAACTGCCTGGATTTCCTGCAATCTTAGCCTGTTCGGTTTGAGAGCGAGTCCAAGGACGGTGAGGCATACACCTGTAAACCTACAGATAACAAAGACAAACAAAACCAGTGTAAAATCGAAGTGGGTGGAAAAATGAAAGATGGAAAGTAGAAGAATAAATTGCCAGTTCTTCTTTCGAACAATCGAAAGAATCCCCGAATGGCGCTAATTTGGTGAACCACCGTCGTTGTTCGGGTTCACCAATAAAAACTACTAATGCTAAGAAAAAGCATATAGCAGATCGTATTCCGAGGGCTTCTATGATTGGTTACTTCAGAACTAGCAAAATACTCAAAGGTAGACACGTTGTGCGTGGTGTGAGTTCCACGACTTCTATTTCTAAGGAATGCAGAAAAATTAAAAAGGATTAAACTAAAGCAGATTGGGAATTAGGGTTTGAAAACAAGGATGACAGACGAACTTAGACTTTGAATCCCTTTCGTTCCCCAGAGCATTGGCAATCAACAGATCAGCGGATTTCGATTCTCATTCAATCAATTACTAAGACACCACCATAACTCTTACCCTTAGGTTTAAGACCGGCGAACGTTCGCTCTATCCGTTCTAACTACCAAGATTAACTAGCCGCCCGGGTATGGTCGCCTCTCGCAACGACTTAATTAATTGGTGCAATTACTAGTGATTAATGAGTTACTCTCGCAGTGAATTAACCCTAACCGGTTCCTACGAAAGGCACACTCAATTATAAGGTTAATTGTTCAATTCGATATTCTAAGTTAAGGCGAGCGTTCGCTTCTATCCTTAGCTTAACAAGAATCTAATCTAGGTGATCAATCCAGACAAGAAACATGAACAATGAAGAACGAATCAAACATGAAAAAGAACTGATTGAATTTTGAATCTAATCACCGCCGATCCGTGACCTCTTTAAAGCCCTGGGTCACTTAGGGTTCATCTAGTCTAAGCTCTAAAGGGTTTAGCTACTCATGATTATTACAAAAGAAACAAAGACAAGGAAAGAGTTCATCATTCAGAGGAAGAACAGAAAAGAATCTGAAAAACCTAGTTTAGATGACTCTGGCAGACTTCGATCTTCGGTAAGTTACACTCCTAGCTCCGGTTCTCCGAGATGGAAGGGATGGCGTCACGATCTCTATCCGGCCTCTTCGAACTCCAGCTCTTCGCTCCAGAACTTCAGAGAATTCTGATTCGAAAAGTTGTGTGTTTGTAAATTATGATTGTCCTCTCTTTCTCGGCCGCCGGGTTAAGTATTTATACTTAACCCTAACTGATCCGGATTAGTGTATTATTTTCGCCGAAAATTCCTTAAGAATTTCGGCGAAAATTCCTTTGTGTTCGGGAGTGCTTTCTCTGCCTTATATTTTCGGTCTGAAGAGTTGATTGATTTCGCCGAAGACATGCTTTGACTCGGCACCAGTTGATTTGCACTATTGATTTCGCCGAAGATGCAAGCCTGTTTTCGGCGAAAATGCAAGTGTGAATGGGCAGATTTCGGCTTGAACTTGATCGACTCCTTTGATCGATTCCGGTTTGATTCCTCGAGGTTCCTACGCCTTAGACACGTCCATGGCTACTTTATTTGACGGCAAAAACCTGTGCTAACACAAAAACACTAGAAAACCATCAAATAGACCTGAAACGGGCCAAGGTAACACAAATGGCACGAGATAGGGCAATCGATTAAATATTCGTTATTCTACCCTAAAAACTATGTCTTAAGCAAAGAAATGTCGCTTAAATGAGGCTGATAATCACGTCAAATCGAGTGTCATCATGCACTGTTCATACGTGTCAATAAAAAAAATTGACAGCATGTAGCCGGGTCTGCATGTCATGAACTCTTCCCTGCTCAACCTTCCAATTTCATGTTGGCTGTAGAAAAGAACTTCTTCCCTGAATGACGATATACATGCAAACCCAATTAATACGTACAAAAAGAAAAGTATTACGAATTCATTATTAATAAAAAACGAAAGAAAATGATTAGTGATAACTCACTAGTCAAAATCATCATTCCACATGTACATTGTGAGCGACTGGCACCTCTCAGTGTCTGCCCATACATCAGTGTTGTATGCGTTGATTTTATCCACAATCGCGACCATTTCCTGCGTGACAGGACCGGGAGAATACTTTATCAGTTGTTGGTCCTGCGTTCACGAAAGTATAACGAATGTTATAGAAATCGATTACGAAAGAAAATAACATGTGTTACGAGACTAAGTACCTCTGGCGTTTGTTCAAATCCTTCATTACCAGCCGCTGAGTTCTTAAAACTTATTTTAGTGTATTTCTGCGCTTCGTAAGGAGACTTGACATACTTGGACTTCGCCTTGGTCCTTTTTGATGCTGACCTAAGCTTCTTGCTCTTGTTCACCTGTGAACAAAAATATTAAAAATTACAACTCTTAATATTAAACAAATATTTAACAATGAAAAAACATTAATGGGTGTTAAATTTACATAACATTCAAAGTTGTATCAGTTAACACCCCCATGTGGAGCGGACCCACATTTGTCCAACATATACGAAACACACCCCACAAAGGATACGAAGACGGTAAAATTTGTATAACTAAATCAATTAACACATATAACGAAAGTGTGCATAAACCTATACAAGATTTTTGTCCTCAACTATAATCCCGGAAACTACCTTGTCCGACTTCTTCAGTTTGTCAGCTAGGAGAACAGAAATTGGCAGTTCATTTTGTTGCTGAGAAGAGCTCTCCTGTTCCTCATCAGCTGTCCCTTCGACCATAGACTTGCCAATATCTACTGCAAGGTTGAAATCAAAAATTTCACCTTGGACATCTCCCTCCTTATCTCCACCTTTGCCCAGGTTTATCAAATTCTTCTGCCCCTTGGCGACTTCATCCTCCTTCTGAACCACATTCTCCTTCTGGATTAGGTTTTGACGTCCTGAAGTGTCGCTTCCTTCCTTGGTATTATCCTCCTTCCTTGCCACCTCCTGCATTGGCAACTCCTTCCTTGGAACCTCCTTACTTGGCACCTCTTGCCTTGGCACCTCCTTCCTTAGCACCTCCTGCCTAGGGGACTTCTCAGGCATCTCCTGGCTAATTGGCACAACATTCCTTGGTGACTTCTGCCTTTGCAGCGGCTGCTCACCACGAGCCCCCCGAACCAACTGACCACCTTTGGTCAACCTCTTCCTCTTCTGCCCAGACTTATGGGGTGAAGTTACCTTGGCGGGCTTCCCCTTGGTAATAGTTGCATCGGGTACCTTCTTCTTCTTCTTCTTACTATACTCCATCTTGGCCAAAGCATGGTTGATGTCTGCATCTGTGTAGCTTGCCAAAGCGAGATCCTCAGACATCATTCGACGCTCAACAGATAAGTTGCGCTCTGGATCACCTACGATGCGATCATCACATTGCTGCTTCATATCCAACAGAGTGGCAAGTGCACCCCTGTGGAAATGGATGTAGGTATTCAACCATTCCCTCCTGTCCTCGACCTGTATTACAGGAAGTATAACGAGAAAGATGAGAAAGTATTACAAAGGACAAGAAAGTATGACAAAAGATAATAAAATAATACTAAAAATGTCTTCTTGTGTTACGGGCACATGTTTAACTCAGAAATTCGTAACACTTAGATAAACATTTGTGAGTAATACATGCATTACAAATGAACTAACCTCGTTCAGGGACATGTGATCGATGTCGAGTCTGGTGAATGGCATGACTGATGGGTAGATATCCTCCGGATTGAGCCGGGACTTAAACCCTGACTCCGGCTTCTTGTTCTTCTCACCTCTTTCCGTCTTCTCTTTCTGTAACAACAACAACTGACGTTTCGGGTGCAATGGCCTCCCCGGTGCATTTACATTGACAGGGCTGTCTTCCTGGGTCAAGTACTGCCTAATGTCAGCATTGACGACTCGGGAACCCGTGGCCGTAGCTTCTTCTTCCTCTGGCTGCCATTGAATAATGGTGCCTGTGCTCAGACCCCCGTTTTCCTCCAACCTTGAAGTATGGGTATTGACAGCCTTCTGGGTCCAATTAATAACCGTAGGTCTGATTCTCGGGACTGTGTCACCGTCTAGTCCCACCATATCAAGATAGAACAACTGTTTTTACAATCAAACAATGAACAAACAACATTAGAAACAAACGTAATACTAAATAACCTCAACCGTAATATTTTCATCCATTATAAGTGACACTTATTTAATGCTAACCATCAGGAGACACATATCTGCCTCGATGTATCCTTTGTCCGTCAGTCCTACTTGACGGTATACCTCCAACAAGAACGCGCACCAGTTGTACTCTTCGAACCTATGTGCTCTTCGACCGTACATAACTCCCAAATATTGATGCGGGACTTTCTGGCTGGATTTGGGGTGGAACATATTACCCAGCAACACCAGATAAAACAACGAGAACCATTTCTCGTCGTCGGTTTCGATCGACAACTGATGTTCGAGCTCACCCAACTGACCGGAAGTCGCTTTGCCCCTCTGAATCCCTAGATGACGGGCCCAGACTTTCACCTCTTCTGTAGTGTAGTTCAACTGATCAAGAACAGATGCATGGCCCCTTGGTAAGTCATATATCCTTTGAATATGATCCTCGGTCAGGGTGATCTGAGCACCAGGCCGCACAGTTAAAATTAGGGTGGTAAAATCGAAGTGATTAATCAGCCATTTCAGTTGATGAGACTTGAAATTTGTCACGTTGAGGTGTTCTACAAACCCTAACCCCCTTGCCTCCAACATTTTTTTTCCGGGCGGGGTACCAGCATTCCACCATTGGCGCATCCTCGCCGGACTGCACCGACTTTGTGTCCGCCTGGGAGGCGCTTGTTGCTGCAGATCATTTTGCTCTTCCATTTAAAGTGTTACGAATATACTACCCTGGTGTTACGAGAATCACCGTTTCCTATGAAAAGTGTTACGAAGCTTGTTGACTACTACGATATCGCTTTGTTTCTGTAACGGTAAGCTAGAGAGAGGTACACTTTAAACGATAGTAAAAGCTGCGTGCAGAGAATGAATTTCGATCTACGTTATCTCTCTCCTGATAATCCGTATAAGTTTTATATATGAGTTGAAAAATAACAATTGAAACGACGCAGACGCGACGGCGGCACACATGCCCATGTTTGCAAACGCTACAGTTACCCGCCGTTCCATTTCCCGCTCATTAATTTTATTAAGTGTGAATACCCCATTCTACCCCTTAAAAGCGTGACCCCACTATAATTAAATCCTGATCGTTAATGTGTGGACCATATCCAACCAACGGCCCGGATGCCGTTCAGCACGGATTCAGCACCCAGCTAGTTCGGCACCTGACGAATTTCCGAAGAAGACAGATATTCATATCAGTTTCTGCAGTACTTTTTCAATTTCAGCACTACTTTTTCAGTTTCTGCAGTACTTTTTCAGTTTCTGCAGTACTTTTTCTGCTGTACTTATTATACTTTCTTCTCTCTCTTTGACTAGTCCATTGTGTAACAAAGAATAGAAAAGCTTAGCTTATTATCTAATTTGGTCAGCAACTTATAGGGTTTGTAACATAGTGGTCATCAACGTTTCAGTTTAGTCCTTAAAGTCTTTGTTTATCTTTATACGTTCGAAAATTATTTAGCTATAATTTCAGTTTAGGCCTTGAAGTCTTTGTTTATCTTAATAAAGATCCTTAACGTTTGACTTTTGACGATAAACTATCGCGTGTTTTTTCATTAACAAAACGGTCACTTACATTTATTTATGCCTCTGATGACGAGGTTTTTAGGCCTCAACACCAAATAAACCTGAGAGATCTCAGAGTCGTATTCCCACGGGTCTACTCGAGCTACTTTACTTAGTTTAGATCTACTAGTCAGTGAAATCGTTTTGATTGAAGATTTGATTAATTTAGAAAAATGTAAAAACTAACTAATAACTAAAAAAACAAATAAACAAGTAGGATCAACGATGGGGAAAGGTCTTGCTTGGATTTGTATCCTTCTAAGAAATTATGAGAAAATGCAGCTACAGAACTGGCAGGACATGGATGACAACCAGTTTCAGGTTCTTAAGGTTCGGTCGTTCAACTCTACAACCAAGAACCACCTGCAACACACCCTAACTCGCATTCAACCAACAACCCAATAGCAAACTGAACAGAAAACCCTAAAACAGGTAAACTGCAGAAAACCTCGAATTACAGGGAAGTCTAAGAACGGGGCGACAAGATAACAAAATAGATCATCAATCATCATTAATCCACAATCCAAAACATGTATTCAAAGTATTAACTCATAATCTCAAAGAATTCAACAAAACCCAAGCAAGAAAAGAAAACCTAGCTACTCATGAGATTAAATAGAAAGAAAACTGCAAACCGCCGATTCATCAAGGTTGGCCTTGATTCCTCCGAGTTGAGCTTCAAACTGTTAACTCCCATGCTGCCTCTCTTTTCTATTTCTTCCGCCAATCCCCTGCTGTTCGCCCTGCCTCTGTTTTACTGGCCAAAGGCCAAAACTCTATTCTCCATGCCGCTGTTCGTTTCCCGCGATTGGGAATTAATCCCTTTTCTTTTTTCCCCAATTTTCGTCTGCTCCCCAGTATTATAATTCCGCCTCCTATGTTTTGTGATCGGCCCATCTTATGAAACTTTGGTTGTGGTAGCCCAAAACAAACCCCATTATCTAATTTATTCTCACTCTATCCGACCAAACCAATTTCCCTTCCTACATGATAATGCTTGGGCCAAATAATCAAATGACATCTTTTCCTCAAAGTTCAAATGGCAAGCAGATTGTGATGATTGGGACTTTGATAAATAATCAAAGGATGGGATTAATAAATCATTCTCATAATGATGACGTGTGATGAATATTTGGATGAGACCATTTCTTCTATTCCCCATGAGCTCAAATAATCCTTATGCATATTTGGTAAATCAACTCGAATTCGATCTCCAACATCGTATATATCCTGAAATGCATTAAAAACGTACAAATCGACGTAAAATGGTTCAAAGAGCCAAGAGGTACGAAACTCACGCAAAATCATGCAAAACGATCAAGTAGAGTACGAAAAATGTCGTCTAATGAGGGACTGAATACACCAATATTTGAGTGCATCAGCCTCCGAACTGAGCTAGTATAATTGTTAACTAGTTGCGACCACGGTTATCAAAAATTAACTTACGTATGGTTGTTTGGTAAGGGTGCTACAATAATGCTAAAAGGAGGATTTCTAAGGAAAGAGGGTGTTTTGATAACCGTCGACCGTGAACGAAGGAAGAAAAGGGCGGAGCGCGGTGGGTGACAAAGTAAGTCTTTTGTATCATATACAAAGCTTAAGAAGAGCCATTGGATCTCCTTCAATTAGATCTAACGGACAACATAACTAGTATTTAAGGGGTGAATTTTTTTTTTTTACTTTTGACCAGCCCCACTTTCTAGGGTAATTTCACTGCCGCCCCCACACCTCTGAAAAAGACGCGGAAACTGCCTGCGGGAACTCCGGCCGGCCCTCTCTTCGGACGGCGCTCTTTCTCCCGACGGGGAGCCTTTCCTTTGCGACGTCTATCTCCTCTCTCCGGTGCGGCGGTGCGGTTATTTGATCGGGTCGATTTCATCCTCCGATCTCTCCTCTGCAATCGCGGGTTCTCCAAAGCCGGCGCCGGCGTTCTCCTCACCGCTCTCTCCTCTGCAGTCGACGGCGACGGCGATCTCATCATCGTTGGTAATCATGCCGGCATCCATTTTTCTGTTTATTTCAGTCCTTATGCCGATTTAATCCACTCCATTTGTTCCCTCTATTGCATGTCACCCCTCCGTTGTTGATTTCTAGGATTCGATCCTTGCCGCATCCAATTTCTCATACCACCGAAGAAAATCGAGGATTCTGAAGCCGCGACTCTGCTCATACCATTAGATAGAGGTGAGTTTTTTTTTTACAGAATTGGGAAGTGGTAGACTGTGATTATGAGAACATTGATTGCAATTTCAGCCGTTGTGAGTTGTTGAACAGTTGATACTAGTATGTAGATACTAGTACTACTAGGATACAAGTATTGTACAAAAACATATCTCGTATTATGTACAATTAGAAGCAACCATGTGTGTGTTTGTTTACTTCTGAGTTTGATTCTTGTATCTGCAGATTGAGAGTGAGTTTAATTGCGAACGCTCAATTTGGGTGGCTGGTTTGCATGTGGTCTGCTATCTTTATGACATTGTTCTTAACTTGCCTTTTAGCTTAACAATTTACTTGTAAAAATATCATACTTGTACGCTCGTAGTACTAGTATGTTTGATTAAGTTTTATAGTGAGATGGTTTTGTTCAAAACTTTTTTGATTTGTTAGTGTGACATAGAAATTCGATGGAGAAGTAGGTTAATGGGTAGCAATTCAATGTGGCTGTTATAACCACGTTACTAATAATGCATATAACTAATATGGTTGTAACTATTTTGCGCTAAGCTTCTTCTATGATGTGTTAAATGTTTCCAGTAGTCTACTCTCATGGGAAAGTGACTGTAAGAGCTGGGTTAGTGAAGTAATGAAAGTTGTGTTGCTTGTTTGATTTGAAATCAATGGATTGCTAAAGGGTTTTAGTAGTAACATTGTTGATTTAGCTTAATTACTGATTTGGTATTGGATAGGATTCTAAAAATCATGATCGGATTGCTGATTTGGGTTGATTACCATGACCAAGGTCGTTACTAATCTGATATGTTGAGCATATTAGTATGGTTTTAACTAATTTGACTTAAGCTTATTCTATGATGTGTGAAATGTTTCTAGTAGTTTACTCTCTTTACTAGTATCGATGCATTACTAGTGTGCAATCCAACTGAGCTCTATGAGAACAGCGCTTAGTGATTGGTGTGAATTGTATACTAGTTTGTTAAGTGAATTATGTTATTGTGTTTGTGTTGCTTCACATCCAATTCAATGAATCTGTTGCTTTATTGTTTGAATACTTGTATGATTGCAGTACTAGTATGTTTCAGATGAATTTCTTGTTTCTCGTGGATCAAGTTTGTGAATTCCTTGTTTGTCTTGGATCTACAGAATTACTTGGTTAAGAGTGAATTGTATATTAGCTTGTTAAGTGAATTATGGTATTGTGTTTGTGTTGCTTCACATCAAATTCAATGAATTTGTTGCTTTATTGTTTGATTATCTCATTCCTTTTTCTTGAACTTGTAAAAACTTGCATCTGTAGATTACTTGTAGGATTACAGTACTAACTTGTAAAAATTTGCATCTTCAGAAATGCAGGCAGCTTTTACCGGGGGTCGGGCAATCCAAGATAATATTATAATTGTCCATAAGGTGATTCATCACTTCAAGTCACGAGCCGGTAAATATCAATGGGACATGATGCTGAAGATGGACATGATGAAAGCCTATGACATGGTTGATTGGTCGTGCCTGGAGGAGATTCTCTATACTATTGGATTCTCACCTAAGTGGTGTGGGTGGGTCTCTGAGTTCATCAGAACAGTCAAATTTTCAATCCTAGTAAATGGAAACCCCTCAGATCAACTTGTTCCGTCCCGGGGGATTAGGCAGGGAGATCCTTTGTCCCCTTTCCTTTTCATTATTCTTACCAATTCCTTATTGATGCACCCAAATATTGGTGTATTCAATCCCTCATTAGACGACATTTTTCATACTCTACTTGACTATTTTGCATGATTTTGCGTTAGTTTCGTGCCCCATTAGCTCTTTGAACTATTTTACGTCGTTTTGCACATTTTTAATACATTTCAGGATATATACGACGTTGGGAATCGAAATAGATACGACATGATTAAGTTAACATCAACTTCAAAAGCGGTGCTGCTGCCAAGTGATTTAAGTTACCATTTAAATTAGGGTTAATACACATTTTTGCCCCTCTACTATGCAAAGTTAACAAACATACCATTTTACTATTTTCTAACCGATTTAACACTCTCTACTTTGAAAAGTTTAACAAATATGCCCATCCGTTTATCTTTTCATCTATTTTTCGTCTAATAAGTTGATTATACATGCTAAATCATATTATTTGTGCACAACATCGCTAATTGGGATGTCCAGAAGGTGAAAACATTTAAATTAAAAAGAAAAGATAAAGGAAAAGCATATTATAATCACTATTGTGTACGGAGGTGTTTGTGGTACTCCTTTATATTTTTCTTTCTAATTTTAAATAATTTTTGATTGCGAACATTCCAAACAGCGATAAAGTGTACAAATAATATGACGTGGCACGTACAATCAACACATCGGATGAAAAATAGATGAAAAATTAAACAGAGGGGCATATTTGTTAAATTTTTTAAAATAGAGGGTGTTAAATCGGTTAGAAAATAATAAAGGGGTATGTTTGTTAATTTTGCATAGTAGAGGGGTAAAAAGGTGTATTAACCCTTTAAATTAAATGGAGTTGATCAAATCATCATCATTTTCCACCAACCCCAATCTTAAGCCCATCATCATATAATATTGGCGTTTATTATAAATGATCAATGGGCAAGGATTATTAAAGAAAAGATCATCATTAAATTGGGGTGGAATTGTTTTGAGGGGAGACGGAAGCAGAGGAAAGAAAATTAAAAAAAGAGAAAGAGAGCAGAGTGTACGGCATGGAGAGGAAGAGGGAAAATTGCAGCAGGGGGTTATTTGGCCTTTGGCCATTCATCGTACATCGAGTACGGGGAATATGGGAACGCGATCCACGTCCAACCAAAATTGGTTGGACCGTTTCAACCCATTCAACCGGAGGGGCAATTTTGTCTTTTCAAAAAAAACCCTATTTTGCTGCCGTCGCCATCGTTGCGGAATCGGCTACCGTTCCATCCACTGCCGGCAGCTCCTTCTTCAGCACTCTTACTTCCCCTGATCCAGACACCATTGGTAGAGCTTCCAAATCCAGCTCCGAATTCGATTTATATGGCCAATTGACCCGGTCCTCATTCCCCTCTGCCGACGAGCTCTTCCACGGCCAATTAAACCGACGACGATGGAGTATCGGATGGTTAGGTGGAGCAGCGGAGGCGGGTGACGAATGTGGATAATGGAGGTAGAGCACGACGTCGGCGAAGGAGCGGCGGCCGGAGCAGCAGGGTCGTATTCCAAGGTTGAAGAAGAGTGACAGATTTGTCATTTAGTTAAGTTAGATGACCGGTTTGCTATTTAGTTAAGTTAGGTGATTGATTTACTACTTAGTTAAGCTGGGTGACTGCTTTGGCATGTTTTAACAACTATTGAAAGTTACATTCTCGGTCACTAAAAATTATATTACTGACTATTTGAGAATTTTGGCTATTTTGTAAACATTTAAATGCAAACATTGTTAGATAACGTGTTAACTAGTTTTGCTAACTAGTTAATTAATTTTGATATATAGTTTTCAAAATTAATTAACTAGTTAACTCGATTGGTTAACTAGTTAACTCAATAAGTTAACTAGTTAACTCAATTAGATAACTAGTTAACAACTTGATAAGTTAACTAATTAACTCGGTTGGTTAACTAGTTAACAACTTGATAACTAGCTGACTCGGTTGGTTAACTAGTTAACAACTTCATAACTAGTTAACTCGAGATGTTAACTAGTTAACAAAAATAACTATTATCGAGTAAAAAATCTGTTAACAAGTTATCAAACAAAAAAATGTTGTTAACTAGTTATCAGATAAAAACCATGTTAACTAGTTATCAGTTAAAAAAAACTGTTAACTAGTTAACAACAAAAAAATGTGTTAACTAGTTAACTAATTTTGATAACTAGTAATCAACTAAATTTTTTGTTAACTAGTTATCTAAATCATGATGTTAACTAGTTATCAGACAAAAAACGTTGTTAACTAGTTATCAGATAAAAACCATGTTAACTAGTTATCAATTAAAAAACACTGTTAACTAGTTAACAGCACAAAAATGTGTTAACTAGTTAACAGCACAAAAATGGTAACAGTTAACAGCAAAAAAAAGTGTTAACTAGATTTTTTAAAGAAAAAAATTTAAAAAAAAATTTTCAAAAAAAAAAATTAATCTCGCCGGAAAAGTCCCCTGTGAATTAAATTATTTATTTTAAATATTATAATTAAATTATGTGTGTAAAGTCCTAAATACCCCTAATAATCTAGACCATTAGATTGGTCAAATAGTCAAAGGGTGATCTAATGGTTGAGATGAAGGTTGGAAGTTTCCAACCCTTGGAAATGGTTGGATGGTGATCAGCTACCGGGAATATGAGGATGGCAACAGCGGAGAAAATTGGGAAGAGTAGCTCGCTAACAGTGGAGGAGTCAAGGCCAACCTTGATGAATCGGCGGTTTGCAATTTTCTTTTTGATTAATTTCATGAGTAGCTAGGTTTTCTTTTCTTGCTTGGGTTTTGTTGAATTCTTTGAGATTATGAGTTGATACGTCGAATTGGATTGTGGATTAATGATGATTGATGATCTATTTTGTTATCTTGTCGCCCCGTTCTTAGACTTCCCTGTAATTCGAGGTTTCCTTCAGTTCTCCTGTTATAGGTTTTCTGTTCAGTTTGCTATTGGATTGTTGGTTGAATGCGAGTTAGGGTGTGTTGCAAGTGGTTCTTAGTTGTAAAGTCGACCGACCCAACATTAGAACCTAAAACTGATTGTGATCCATGTCCTGCCAGTTCTGTAGCTGCATTTTCTCATAATTTCTTAGAAGGATACAAACCCAAGCAAGACCTCTCCCTCACAGTTGATCCTACTTATTAATTTGTGTTTTAGTTATTAGTTAGTTTTTACATTTTTCTAATTTAATCAAACCTTCGATCAAAATGATTTCGCTGACTAGCAGACCTAAACTGAGTAAGGTAGATTGAATAGACCCGTAGGAATACGACTCTGAGATCTCTCAGGTTTATTTGGTGTTGAAGCCTAAAAAATCTCGTCATCACTTATCTACCCTCATCAACAAGAATGTAACTTCCAGAGCCATTAAGGGCATAAAGCTGAACCAGAGGTGCCCAACACTGACCCACGTTCTTTTTGCGGATGACACCATTATGTTCGGAGAAGCGTCTGTTATCGAGGCCAAGGCGTTCATCGAGACTATGGAGAGATATGTAAAGATGACTGGGCAGAAAATCAACAATCAGAAATCGTCTATTATGTTCTCCCGGAAGACCCCAGAGCCCCTTCAACAAAAGATTAGGGAGGTGCTCGGATTTCAACAAAATTCGCTTTTTGGAAAGTACCTAGGAGTTCCCTCTGAATGGGGTCGTTCTAAGAAGGAAGTGTTCTCTTTCCTCCTCGACCGGATGAGGAACCTAGGTCAGTCCTGGAAGAGTCTCTTACTGTCTCCTGGGGGTAAGGAAGTTCTTATCAAATCTATCTACCAGAGTATCCCGACCTTCGCTATGTCTTGCTTTCTCCTTCCAAAGAAGCTCACCAAGAAGATGGACGCTCTCCTCGCAACCTTTTTTTGGGGTGGATCTATGACTAAGCGAAGTATCCACTGGACCTCTAGGACAAACCTCACTAATCCAAAAGCGTATGGGGGCCTGGGTTTCAAGGATTTCCGCTCGTTCAACCTAGCATTGCTGGCTAAACAAGGTTGGCGCTTAATGCAAAATGACGAGCCGTTGTGGGCTAGATTACTAAAGGCTCTCTATTTCCCAAAAACTTATTTTCTCGGGGCATCTAAATCTAGAAAACCATCGTGAATCTGGGCAAGCCTTTGTGACTTAATTAACGGAAAGTCAATTCTGGTGCATAAAGACCCGTGGATACCTTCGTTACCAGGGTTTATGCTCTCTGTAGCCGGAAACAAGGAAACTTTAGCGGAGGATTGGCTTAATGAGGAGCATAATGGGTGGAATAGGGAGGAAGTTGAGAGATGCTGTGGAAGGGTGGAAACAGAAGCTATTATGAAGATCCCAATGGGTCCTCCGGAGGGGAATGATGACTGGGTTTGGCATTTTGATAGAAGAGGCACTTTCACGGTGAAATCGGCCTATTATGCTCTCCGGAAGGAGACTGAGTCCACAAGACGGCAAGGATTAGCAATCGGGGATGAGAAGATGTGGAAATGGTTATGGGGACTATCACTACCACCCAAATTCAAATTCTTTGTGTGGCGGGCATCCCTTAATGCCCTAGCAACTACCCGAAATCTGTGGAGAAGGCAGTGTAGCGACTCTCCTCAATGTAAAATGTGTAATGAAAGAGAGGAGGATGTGATCCATTGCTTGTTTGAGTGTGATCATGCTAGAAGTACGTGGCATAGTATAAGACCGGGAAGTGTATGGCCAAATTACCATGGCAGGATTATTAACTGGCTGTACGAGTGCAGATGTAACCCAATCCCTTCACGGGTCGAGACATCAGTGGCAGTGCTATGGTGTATTTGGAGAGCTCGAAATGAGAAAGTCTTCCGGCAAGTAGAGCCATCGAGTGTGCGAACTCTGTCTTGGATTTCAAAGCTGAAGGAGGATTGGAACTCTCTTGATCAGATGTCTAGGTCTCCTACCCCGGGCTGCAACACGGCCCCCACCTCCATACCGAGTCCTCCGCCTATGGGTTTATCCCAGCTACAGATCTTTTGTGACGATTATTTCTCCGAAGGATCTGAAGTGGCGGGTTATGGGGTTGTTTGTATCAATTAGGGGTGGAAATGGTTTGGTTTTTGGTTAACCAAAACCGAAAATTAGGTTAACCGAAACCAAAAATGAAGAAAATCACTAACTTAAACCTAAACCAAATATATTTTGGTTAACTGAAACCGAAATCAAAAATTTCGGTTTGGTTTTGGTTACCCGTAAACTAACCAAAACTCTTATCAACTATAACAAAATATGAATTAATAATATAAATTCAAAACTTTGTAAGTAACATCTTTAAAGACTTAAAACTGTAGATATATAATAAATCATAAATCCATTACACATAATATATAAAGATCCAAATACGTACTTGTAAGTTATAATTGAACTAAAATATGCATATACTTACAACTAAATAAGTCAACTTAAATCGAGAATGTTGTGAAACAAAATTACTAGGTTTTACATTTTGGAGTTCACATTTTACTAAAACTTCGAAAGATTGAAACCATGAGCATGAAACATAAATCATGAGTTAGACAACTCAAACTATGTAATATTGAAATGGGTTGGTCACTTATATTTGTTGTGTATGAACCAAAATTATCAAATTGGTATTATGGTTTTATATTTTGGTTTTTTGGTTTTGGTTTTGGTTAACCAGAAACTAAACCGAAACCATGACATTTTCTAAACAACTAACCAAAACCAAATCGAAACCAAAATTATTGATTTTGGTTAACCAAAAATCCTATATTTTGGTTTTGGTCAGGACTAAACAAAAAAACAAAAAAACCAATTTCCAGCCCTTGTATCAATGCCCATGGACATGTGACTAGTGGGAAGGCATGGACCCTTGTTTGTTCTTCATCAATTGTGGCCGAAGCGAAGGCCCTCCTGGAAGCTATCAAGACTGCAGCAGTAATAAGAGAAACTACTATTGTCAAATCTGACTGCCTGGTGATAGCGCTTCGAGACTTGAGGATCGCGTGGCCGTGGGAATGCTCTGCTTGGCTCCTCTCTATGAGACGGATTCCGGACAACTGCCCCTGGATTTCAGTGGCCTTTGTCCCGAGGAGATTGAACTTAGCAGCTGATTGGATTGCCAAATCTGCCCGCGACGGATCCCTTCCCCAGGAGTGGACCTCTTGTACTTATCTTATATCTCTATGTAACCGGCTGTATACGATTTGATGTTGAATAAAATTAGAGCCGTCAAACGGGCGGGCTGGGCGGGCCACGGGTTGGGTTAATCGGGTTGCGGGTTAATCGGGTTGCGGGTTCATCGGGTTGCGGGTTCGTCGGGTTGCGGGTTCGTCGGGCTGCGGGTTCGTCGGGCTGCGGGTTCGTCGAGTTGCGGGTTCGTCGGGTTGCGGGTTAGTCGGGTTGTGGGTTAATCGGGTCACTAGTTAGTCGGGTCGCGGGTTCATCGGGTTGCGGGTTCATCGGTCTCGGGCCGGGCGGGTCTCGGGTTGCCCATGGGTTACTACTTACTAGTCTCAACTACAATTTGCAATATTTTATATAATTTTTTTATGTGATAAATAATTTAAAATAATATTAAATTTGTATTCGCGGCTGGTAGGCTTAACGCTTGTAGTCGCTGTTCATATATTAAAAATAATAATTTATTTTCATAAATTAAATATACTTACAGTAAATGAAATGAAATTGAATATAATTTAGTTTTTAAGGTTTAGGGTTTAATATTAAACTAATTCATAAATTTATTTAATTCTTTCAAAAAAAATATCAAATCTAGCCACTTCATTTTTATGACATTTTTAGGCCAAACTTTTTACTTTTATGTCAAATGACAAATATAGTCAACGTTCGTTAGATTTTTAACACTGTTGGTGCTGCTAACTGCTAAGAGCTAACAGATTTTAAACCTTTGTTCGGAATGTTATATATATATTATTTTTAATTTAATAGTTTTTGAAATAAACTTGGTGAAGACAGAAGTAGATGAAATTTTTTATATCTTCAATAATGACATAATGTTGATATGTGAAGCACTGAATATTATGAATTGTGTGACAATCGGGTTATTCGGGTCGGGCGGGCGGGTTACTGGTTAATCGGGTTGCGGGTTCATCGGGTTACGAGTTCGTCGGGTTGCAAGTTAGCCGGGTTGCGGGTTCATCGGGTTGCAGGTTCATCGGGTTGCGAGTTCATCGAGCTGCGAGTTGGATTGTTGACTTTTTGGTCAATCGGGCCACGGGTCGGGCTTGGCTGGGCGGGTTTATCGGGTCGGGTCAGCATTTTGCCAGCTCTAAATAAAATAACACCTTTGACCCAAAAAAAAAGTATGAGTCAGTGTTTAGTGTTCATGGGGCTGTTGAACTGCTTGTATACCTTTTATTCCTTGCTGCCATTAGTACTAGCAGCTGAGCTGTACTAATAGTTGTCCTTAACTAGTATGTGATGAATTATGGATATAGTATATTGTGATGGCAATATTTGTTTATTGGGTAATTATATTGTTCACTGAATTATGATGTTGTGATTTTGTTTTATAGTGTTTTTCGGGGGTGATTTTTAACTACTGGAAATGGAGTAGCAGCAAGCAAACAATAAGTAATATAGTAGTTATGACTGATGTTATTGAGTTTGATACTTGTTGTACATTCTACTCACGAATCTAACAGACGATTGACTTGATAATTCTGACTACAGGGTTGACGGGACAATCATATGTAGGTGTAGCCCCAAGAGAATCACTGAGCTGGTTTCGAGGAGTTCTGCGCAAGAATCACTGAATTGGGGTTTGGAGGCACTACACAAATTGGCATTACGTAGTTGCTGATGCGCAAATTAATGCACACTAGTTTTACTCACTAGATCGCTCTAACGAGATCGTTACTTCCCAAGGGTCTTTCTGTTTCTATTACTCAACTAATGTGGAATAAGCTATTCGGGTTTAAACGTTTGGTTTGGAAATGGTGGTGAATGAACTAAAAATCTAGAAATGCAAATTAAACCAATCAAGCAGGCAAACAAGATGGAGCTTCAAGAATTGACTAAGGCGCTTGTCCAGACTCGAATCCGCTCTAGCTCGACTAAGACGGATGATGCAATGCAACTAAGGTTTTAACAGACTCAATTCCTCGACGCTTCCTTTGGCAATCTCTACTCCATGGTCAGGACGCAGAGAAACTATCCTAGCAAACCTATGAGTTCCTATGGTCAAGATAACTCATAAATCTCCAAGAATGCACGAAGAACAATGAAACGCCGCACAGAAATGCAAAGAGATTAATTTCACCGGCCCTATGGTCAAGACACCGGGTAATCTTAATGACCTTCTAAACCCTAGAATGACTCACGTCCATGGTCAGAACCGCAAGACAAAGATGAAGCAAATTCTACGATATGGTCAATCTGCGAATTCAAGAGCTTCAAATTAGGGTTTTAGAAAAATCTAAATTAAGTCTGAATAAACTTCAATTAACATAAACGGGTTAGAAACCCGACATCATCCATACAAAGCTTTGCTAGAACTTCATCTAATCTGAACAAACTAAGAGTTTAGCTCGACATCATCGCAGAAGCAATCACAGAAACAAAGAAGAAGAAAACTGGAGAAGAAGACATCTTACTCCGAGTAAACCTAATCCTGTCGAATCCTAGAAACTCCTGAGCTAATCCTCGCTTCTCCTCGCTTAATCGTCACTTCAAAGCTTCAAAATCCTCCTCCGAGAGTGTCTGGTTCGTCGAAATCAGAATGAAGAATGAAGTCTGTCCGTCTCTCCCTCGAAAACCCTGTTTTACTCTCCGAAATCCGTCCTGGGAAAAAGTGCGCCCGACGGCACTTAAAAAGTGCGCCGGCGCACTTTTCCAGGAAAATGGCGCACTTTTCGTGGCCGATGGGAAATTTACAGGAGACTAAAAATAAAGTGCGCCTGGCAGCACCAGAAAAGTGCGCCGGCGCACTTTTCATGGATTTAGGCGCACTTTTGCCCCTGGAAATGACCTTCAGCTCTTTTGATGATTCCCGCTCCGTTTGAACTCCAAATTGATCCCCGTTTGAAGTGCCGAGCTCGTAGAAAAGTCATCCACAACGTGGTAACCTGAAATCTCAACAAAAACAACTCGAAACAACATCAAATTGCCCAAAAGAGGGCCAACGGGAGATAAAACATATTTTTCATAAAAGTCATTCAAGTTCATCACAATTCGGAGTCAAATAAGGGGAATGTCGTTCAAATGTGGCGATATAAACGCGGTAAATCTAACGTCATCAAATCACCCCACACTTAAACGTTTGTTTGTCCTCAAACAAGAATTTTACCACAACAATGCACCAACTTGAATGAGCAAACCGAAAACCTCTTGGTTCCTAGAAAGATGTATACGGTGCTTCAACCAAACAAGAGGATTACCCAACTAACCACACAATTAGGAACCAAACTTTTGCCAGAGTGAAAGAGGAACAAGACTTTAACGAACTAGTGAACAACCTGACTTGGTAAAGGCAAGACAACGCTTACTTCCGCTACACTTACTCTAGGACGCAACCGGACACTTGCTAGATAAGGGAACACGACTAGAACAAAATTAAAGAGAATTTCATTTTTCTCTTCATCTTTTTTTTTTCTTTCTTTTTTTTTTTTCCGAATGGGCGGTACAGTGTGGATACTACCGGGTACGGAGCAGCCGGAAACCTTTGGAATTCCGCGTTATCCTAGACCCCAGCCACGATCGGGAGTAGGTTAGAAGAAGAATGCCACATTGAGACTTCCCTTTGGGACTACAGCAATGGGCAGGCACGTATGCCAGCTCGTGAATCGACCCACAACTTCAATACCAAACCATTCATTTTTTCAGATTTTCTTTGATTGGGAAAAAATCAATAACAACTTAAAGCACGAAATTAACAGATCCCTTATCTAGACTCGATCCAGGCATTGAACTAGAGAATTCGAGCGTCAGACAGACCAAGTCTTACACATTAACAAGTCAACTGTTCACTAACACAATAAGGGCAAGCTCCTAGACTACTAAGAGCAAGAAGAATGGGAGATGGTCATAATTCAGGTTCTCACACACACATTTGGTTAAAGCCGAAGCACCACATCAATCTCACCATATGGAAGACAGTAGGCAATTCAAGAAGTTATTAAGCAATGTGGAAAATTACTTGCTACCGAGAATGGGAAGCTGTGAAAGAGTGACAAAACAAGACACAATCACCGCCCATTACTTGGCAAAACATGCAAACAAAAACCCCACCCCACACTTAAATTTGGACATTGTCCTCAATGGACTGCACAACAGTGAAGAAAAGTGTAAAGGGGTACCGGGAAACAGACCATGAGGGTGCAAGAGATGGCATGAATGAACAACCAGAGCGCATGTCTTGATCAGAGCCGGGGTCACAGAAAGTGGAACAATAAACCTGAGGATCAGGGAAAGAGAAGAAACATAACACGATTAGATCATTCAGAATACAAGGGTTTAACTGACTCGACCTACATAACAGTTGAACAAAGACTCAAACACAAACCCACTCAAAATCCGACACAAGTGAAAAGAAAATACAAGTCTGAAAGCGGAAAATAAAGAAATCCTGAAGTCGAGTCCGGATCCCTAGCCCCGTCGTCCGCGGCTCCGCTGAGTCCCCTGTCGAGCCGTAAGGGGTGGCTGGCGATCCAGGAGCTGCTGTAGTAACGCCATCTGCTCCTCGTGCTGCTCCTGGTACAAGTTATGACGAGCATCCTGCTGCGCTCTCCACGCAGTCTCCCTAGTGTGCCAGGTACGCTGCTCATCCTGATTGTGGATGACCTCCTGCTGCCAAGCAAGGGATCCCTGACCAAAATCTGCACGCCACGCGTCCCAGCTCGCCAACCTGTCATCGATGCGTTGCTGCCGCGCCAAAAACTTGATGCGCAAATTAATGCACACTAGTTTTACTCACTAGATCGCTCTAACGAGATCGTTACTTCCCAAGGGTCTTTCTGTTTCTATTACTCAACTAATGTGGAATAAGCTATTCGGGTTTAAACGTTTGGTTTGGAAATGGTGGTGAATGAACTAAAAATCTAGAAATGCAAATTAAACCAATCAAGCAGGCAAACAAGATGGAGCTTCAAGAATTGACTAAGGCGCTTGTCCAGACTCGAATCCTGCAATTTGTGCTCTGAGTGCATCTGTTCTAGAAGGGGAGAAGAACTCTTCTAGGAATGCTTTAGCCAGACCATCCCACGTAGTGAAGTGATTCGCAAGATGATCATACAACCACAATTCTGCTTGACCCTTTAGAGTGAAGGGAAAAAGTTGAAGCTTGACTGCATTATGATCCGCTTCATTATTGGAAACTGTATGAGCCAGCCTCAAAAAGTTCCTCACATGAGCATTCGGGTCCTCATTAACACCTCCAGAGAAAGTGTTCCCGTTCGCTTGAATCATATTGATCAAGTGAGATGGAATGTGCAGATTCCGAGTTCCCGTGTTGGGAATCTGGATGCTCGAAGATGTCCCATCTATGGTCGGTCGGTCGTAATCCTTCAATGTCCTTTCCGCCGCCATAACTTCTATCTCAGGTGGAATAGGAGGATCTGTGAGAGGATCAATAGTAGCAATGGTGGATGGTGAAGGCGAGGGCGTAGGCGAGGATGTAGATGTAGATGTGAAGAGGTTCTTCCTTGCTTTAGGTGTCCTGGCTGGAGGAGGAGGTACCGGAGTAGTGCCGAAATGAGTGTAGAAGACTCTACCCTTTTCAGCTATGCGCTTACTAGCCCGCTTTTCCTCCGTACCTGCAATCTTGCCTGAAACGCAAAAAACAAGAAATACCAAGTAATACAAAAATGTGGGAGATAAGAAATGAAAAGAAAAATGAATGAAAAGCTTAAACGCACAATGCCTTTCCTAGAAAAAGAAAAGTCCCCGGCAACGGCGCCAAAAACTTGATGCGCAAATTAATGCACACTAGTTTTACTCACTAGATCGCTCTAACGAGATCGTTACTTCCCAAGGGTCTTTCTGTTTCTATTACTCAACTAATGTGGAATAAGCTATTCGGGTTTAAACGTTTGGTTTGGAAATGGTGGTGAATGAACTAAAAATCTAGAAATGCAAATTAAACCAATCAAGCAGGCAAACAAGATGGAGCTTCAAGAATTGACTAAGGCGCTTGTCCAGACTCGAATCCTCTCTACTCGACTAAGACGGATGATGCAATGCAACTAAGGTTTTAACAGACTCAATTCCTCGACGCTTCCTTTGGCAATCTCTACTCCATGGTCAGGACGCAGAGAAACTATCTTAGCAAACCTATGAGTTCCTATGGTCAAGATAACTCATAAATCTCCAAGAATGCACGAAGAACAATGAAACGCCGCACAGAAATGCAAAGAGATTAATTTCACCGGCCCTATGGTCAAGACACCGGGTAATCTTAATGACCTTCTAAACCCTAGAATGACTCACGTCCATGGTCAGAACCGCAAGACAAAGATGAAGCAAATTCTACGATATGGTCAATCTGCGAATTCAAGAGCTTCAAATTAGGGTTTTAGAAAAATCTAAATTAAGTCTGAATAAACTTCAATTAACATAAACGGGTTAGAAACCCGACATCATCCATACAAAGCTTTGCTAGAACTTCATCTAATCTGAACAAACTAAGAGTTTAGCTCGACATCATCGCAGAAGCAATCACAGAAACAAAGAAGAAGAAAACTGGAGAAGAAGACATCTTACTCCGAGTAAACCTAATCCTGTCGAATCCTAGAAACTCCTGAGCTAATCCTCGCTTCTCCTCGCTTAATCATCACTTCAAAGCTTCAAAATCCTCCTCCGAGAGTGTCTGGTTCGTCGAAATCAGAATGAAGAATGAAGTCTGTCCGTCTCTCCCTCGAAAACCCTGTTTTACTCTCCGAAATCCGTCCTGGGAAAAAGTGCGCCTGACGGCACTTAAAAAGTGCGCCGGCGCACTTTTCCAGGAAAATGGCGCACTTTTCGTGGCCGATGGAAAATTTACAGGAGACTAAAAATAAAGTGCGCCTGGCAGCACCAGAAAAGTGCGCCGGCGCACTTTTCATGGATTTAGGCGCACTTTTGCCCCTGGAAATGACCTTCAGCTCTTTTGATGATTCCCGCTCCGTTTGAACTCCAAATTGATCCCCGTTTGAAGTGCCGAGCTCGTAGAAAAGTCATCCACAACGTGGTAACCTGAAATCTCAACAAAAACAACTCGAAACAACATCAAATTGCCCAAAAGAGGGCCAACGGGAGATAAAACATATTTTTCATAAAAGTCATTCAAGTTCATCACAATTCGGAGTCAAATAAGGGGAATGTCGTTCAAATGTGGCGATATAAACGCGGTAAATCTAACGTCATCAGTTGCCAATTGAGATAAGGAAGTGGGTTCTGGTCATATACGACGTGAGTTCTCAAACATTCTGAGTTGGGCCGGAGATGTCACTGAAGCTAACTGAAGAAGATGTGTATAACGTGTATGACCTGCCGAGGGGTGAAAAAACTATAAATCTTGATAAGACATCGATGCACGACATGGATTCCATGGTGGGGGAGTGCAGACTTACATATGCCAAGGCTACCAAGAATGAGCGGGTGGAGCTGAAAGAGTTGAAGGATCGCATGGACACAGAGGAGGACTTGGAGAAGTAGTGTCAGATGTATGTGTTGTACCTTACTAGCACTGTAATCTACACAACAGCATATCAACAAGCGAGCATGAAGTACGCTGGCACTGTAATCTGCACAACAGCATATCAACAGATATATGAATACTAGTACTGTATGCATAAAAGTACTATAACGAACAGTGGCAACAAAATCGAAACTTAAAAACTGAACAACAAAAACGAAACAAGCAGTTAGAAAACATTATAAGCATACTAGTACTGTATGCATACAAGTACTGTAACAAACAGTGGCAACAAAATCGAAACTAAAAAAATGAACATAAAAAACGAAAGATAAGTGGCAACAATGTTCGAATGTATAACTATTTTATCCTGCAGATGCTTTGTTTTGGAGATTATAATAGTAATTTTTCTGTTTGAAGATGTTAGTGACAAGAAATTTGGTTTGATCGGCCACATCAAATTCATTATGTAGTTTCTATAAAAGTAATCTTAATGAAAGAACATTGGCTGGAAAAGGAGAGAAAACATACCGTAGCTGTAACATCCTCGCCCAACCAAGCGGGTATTGGAGCTTGAGTTCGGGTGATTGAGGCATTGAAATAGTGTTCTTGAGGTCCCATCGAAGTTCGGGACGTTCGAATTCGAGTTGGGTCGAGTTAAAACACCTTGGGGGTGCTTTTGATGACACGTGGGCCATGTGTCATGCTTTGAGTGTTAAAAATGGGATTTGAGGAGTTCTTCACTTTTTCATTTTCTCCATCTTTCCCCAAACCCGTGTTTGAAGAAACCAAAAAAAACCCATTTGGGTCAATCCTTGATTCCGGGAGTTGTAGAGCTCCGATTGACGATCCGTTTCTTGCTACGCGTTCGTGGCGGCGAGAGGAAGAGATCGCTGGTCGTAGTTCTGGCTAGGTCGGAGTAGGCTGCTGTTAGTGAGGAGGAGAGGAGCTACGACTTTGGGGTTGTAGAGCTTGGTCGTTCGGGTTTCGGGAGTCGTTTTAGAGTCTCGTCTTCTTTTCCAGGTGAGGGCTTAGCGTTGTGTAGATAGCTTGGATGATGTGAGGAGTTCCAATTTTGACTTAGATGAACCCTAGGTGATGCATGAAAATGATGAGTGTAAAAGGGGTAAATTGTGTTGTCAATGTGCTTAGTTGTTTATGATTGCCGTGGTGGATTGTCGTTTTTGATTGCCGTGGTGTGGGTTTGGGTATGGACTGAAATGAATTGATTAATGAATTGACGTAGAAATGAGGGATAGGGTGATGGGGAAATGTGTGCAAGTGCCTTGATGTTATAAATTGCCAGTTGTGGTTGCAGGAGAGTAGCCCTGCCAATGTGGGGTTGCTCTGAGTATGAGGAACAGGTGGGTGACCCCTAGACTCATGACATGGCTTCCCCTGTACTTGCAGGTGGGGGTGGCCGGTGAGCTAGTCGGTACCTTGATTAAGTGTTGTGCTGAATGTGTTGATTGTGGATTTGAATGTGAGGTGTTGGAAAGTGATGTGGAAATTGTAGAAGTGAGGGGATGTGATTTGTGGGAATTGTGAACTGTGGTGAAATTGTTGAATGTGAATGATAGAAACTGAAGGAGCCTGCACTGCCCCCTAAAACTGCACTATGGGTGCTAAGTGCCTCTTCGAGGGAAAGAGGTGCGGTCACGTCTTCAAGGGAAAGGCGTGATTTGTTTGGTTGAGTCAAGTTTACGATTCCTTCAAGGGAAAGGTTCCGTGGTATCCTTCAAGGGAGAGGATGCGTTTTGGACCTCTCCAGGGGAGAGAGGTGCGTCGGGCCGGCAGGGGTGGTGCGGGGTAAACTCCTTATTGGCGCCTAATAACTCACCTAGACAAGATGAATGTGATTGTGGTGTGTTTGTGATTTGGGTGATTGGAGTGTGGTGATTATGTTGCTTGTGAAGTGAATTGATGCTTGTCCTATTCTATTCTATTGTACGAATTGTGCTTGAGAACAAGAACTGACCAACGTGATCACCTAGACTGTTTTTAGGGAATTAAAACACGGAAAGGGGGTTAGGTTGGTTCCATTGTTGGATGTCTTGTGCGGAGTTGGAACCGCTCCATGGAATAGGCCAACGTGTAGGTAGGCCCGGTGGGTTCACTCAATTTCAATAGGAAATTGATCCCTTTCTCCCTTTCAGGATCCCGTGGCTAGTGAGAGTGGTGTGGGTGATCAGTGTTGAGGGCGGATTTCGAGAAGTTCTGGACCGAAGCTATGAGGTGAAGACTGGAGCCTTCTTGGAGTTGACCTGTTTCATATTTCAGTTGACTTTGAATGTTTTGGGAGTTTTCTATGGATTTATGTAACTTCTGGGTGTGTGTTGGATTTAATGGTTTATGTTGAGATGGTTGTACACTGTTTCATTATGGTTTTCACGGATTACTGGAGGCCTCTTTGTTGATTTAAATAAAGGCTTGGTTTTATTTACGTTCAAAATTGTTTTTTGTCTGTTGGTAATACTCAAGAACGGTTCAACCATGGGTTTCACCGGGTTGATTCGGGACGGGTGTTACAAGTGGTATCAGAGCCCGGTTAGTTGCTGCTGTGTGGGTGAATTGTCTCTTCTTCTAGAGGAGTAATTAACCTCATAGGGAGAAGAGATGAAGCATCGGCACGGGACCAACTTTCTAGGGGTTTTTGCAATTGTTTTTAATCGGGTTGGGGAAGGGTTTTGAAAGAAAACTGTTTGAAAAGATTTGATTTAGGAGCGGTCAACTGAAATGTTTAATGTCCTCCTGTAGTGAGAACCAGTCGATAGGAAGTCCTTCCGTTGGTCACTCCGGACATGGAGTAATGGGGCGTCGGTTTTCGACCATCGGATTTGAAGGGTTGGAACTTCAGTGAGTTTGCTGGGGGAGTGGCTGATCCGGCTATGGCTGAAATGTGGATTAAGGAGTGCAACTTCAAGTTCTTGAGGGCTGGATTTGAGGATGGGATGAGGTTGCAAGCCATGACCTTTCTGCTTAAGGGTCATGCCCTAGAGTGGTGGGAGTCCTTGCCAGAGAGTCAGGTGTATCCACCTGAGTTGGGGTTTGAAGAGTTTCTAGGGATGTTCCTGTGATCAGTTTTGTCCGGATATATGAGAGAGGCAAAGGCTAAGGAGTTCCTAGAGCTGGTACAGGGTGAGAGGACGGTTATGCAGTACTACATGGAGTTCACCAATCTCTCCCAGTGGTACGATGAGCAGGTTAACCGAGAACAGAAGTTGATTCGCCGGTTTAAAAGGGGACTGAGATGGGAGATTCAGGAGGGTGTCACATCTGGCGACATGGAAGTTTGGTTACGGTGAAAGGGGCTGCCATGGAGAGGGAACACTTGGAGCTGGGGAAGAAAGAGGACCGGAAGAGGAAAAGCGACAGCACCGCCTTCTCAGTCTGTGGCTCAGAGCCAGGCCGTTAAGCGACCTCAGCAGTCATACTCAGGGTTCAGAAGTGCTCAGTCGGCTCCGATGCGGGGAACAGTGACTTGTTTCACCTGTGGGAACCCGGGGCACAAGAGTGCAACCTGTAAGATGAGGAGTGCTGGTTCGGCGCGATCGGGAGGGCGTCCTCTGGACTTCCCATCTGTGGCACGTGTGGGAAACCTCATTTTGGCACGTGTCATCTGTTGAGGACTGCCTCAGTGACATGCTACACTTGCGGGCAGCGTAGGCACCGAAGCAATGTTTGCCCAACCAGGAGTGTGGCGCCAACCCAGTCTGTGGGATCGGTGCAAGGACCCAGAGCTCCATCAGGGGGCCATGGAGGTGGAGGAGGAGGCAGCTATGGTAGAGGGACCACGGGTGCCGGACGAGGAACGGGTGCTAATGCCATGCCTGTGGGAACTGGAGGAGATCAAGGGCGACTGTATGCTCTCACCAGGGGTGCGGCGGAGAATGCTAACGACGTGGTAATCGGTATGATCTCTATCTCAGATCTTTCCGCTTACGCTTTGTTTGATTCGGGCTCGACCCATTCCTTTGTGTCTGAGAAATGTTTGAGTAGTTTGGGTGTTGTAGCTAGTAGCCTGGGCGTTAGTTGGGATGTCAGAACCCCTTTGGGGATTTCTGTTCGGGTAGATAGTGTGTGTAGGGGTTGTAAGGTGTTAGTGGGAGGTGTAGAGTTTCTGGCGGATTTGGTGGTGCTCCCTTTTAACGAATTCGACGTCATCCTAGGAATGGATTGGTTGGCTAAGCATGGGGCTTTGCTTGATTGTCGGAAGGAGGTGTTGCTTCAGGTGGAAGGTGTTGGCCAGGTGGTGTTCAAGGGTGTTAGAAAGAGGGAGACAGCACCTATGGGATTAATTTCAGCAATGCAAGCTTTCTCTTTGGTTCGAGAGGGGTGTGAGGCTCTGTTGGTTCAGGTATCGGTTGAGCAGAATGAGGAGTTGGAAAAGGTGCCGGTAGCTCGGGAGTTTGATGATGTGTTTGAGGAATTACCTGGTGGACCGATTGAGCGTGAGGTGGAGTTCAGCATAGAGTTGGTTCCTGGAACTGCTCCTATCTCCATCCCACCCTATCGTATGGCACCAGCTGAATTGAAGGAGTTAAAGGAGCAATTGCAGGAACTCTTGGATAAGGGGTTCATCCGCCCAAGTGTATCCCCGTGGGGAGCACCAGTGTTGTTTGTGAAGAAGAAGGACGGGTCGATGAGGATGTGCATTGACTATAGGCGGTTGAACAAGGCAACGATCAAGAATCGTTATCCACTTCCAAGGATAGATGATCTCTTTGATCAATTGCAAGGGGCTGAAGTGTTCTCGAAGATAGATTTGAGATCGGGTTATCACCAGTTGAAGGTGGAGGACGGATCGGTGCCAATGACAGCCTTTAGGACGCGGTATGGGCACTACGAGTTCCTTGTGATGCCCTTCGGTCTCACTAATGCTCCGGCCGCGTTCATGGCTCTCATGAACAAGTTTTTCATGAATACTTGGACAAGTTCGTGATAGTGTTCATCGATGATATTCTCATCTATTCCAAGAATGAGAAGGAGCATGAGGAGCATCTGAGGATTGTTTTCCATAAGTTGAGGGAGCAGGCAACTTTTTGCCAAGTTCTCGAAGTGTGCCTTTTGGTTGGAAGAGGTGTTGTTTCTTGGACATGTGGTCTCTAAGAGAGGTGTGGAGGTTGACCCGAAGAAGATTGAAGCGGTGGTTAACTGGTCCCCACCTAGGGACGTGTCGCAACTAAGGAGCTTTTTGGGTTTGGCTGGTTATTATCGAAGGTTTGTCGAGGGATTCTCCACTATAGCCTCCCCTCTACATAAGTTGTTGAGGAAGGAGTCAAAGTATGAGTGGAGTGAGGCGTGCCAGAAAAGCTTCGAGGAGTTGAAGAAGCGGTTGACTTCGGCTCCGGTGTTGACCTTGCCGGTGGAAGGTGGCGAATATGTGGTATTTAGTGATGCTTCACTGCAAGGGTTGGGGTGTGTACTGATGCAGAATGGGAAGGTTGTTGCTTATGCCTCACGTCAGCTTAGAGTGCATAGGTGAACTATCCGACCCACGACTTGGAGTTAGCTGCAGTGGTGTTCGCCTTGAAGTTGTGGAGGCATTATCTGTATGGAGAGACGTTTAAGATCATGACCGACCATAAGAGCCTTAAGCACCTTATGGATCAGAAGGAGCTGAATGGTAGGCAACGGCGTTGGATGGAGCTCTTGAAGGACTATGACTGCACCATTGACTACCATCCCGGTAAGGCTAATGTGGTTGCAGATGCATTGAGTCGGAAAGAGTTAGTTGATCTTAGGGCGTTGAGAGTGGAAATGCAGATGGATGATGTGGGAAGTTTGCTTGCTAAGCTTAGTATCCGACCCATGCTGGATGATAGGATTGGTGAGGAGCAACTCAAGGATGCTATTTAGGCTTTTCGAGGGAAGTTGAAAAGGGTTTGGATAATGGGTTTGAGGTAGTTGGCGGGTTGTTGAGGTGCAAGGGTCGAGTGTGTGTGCCGGAGATGGAGGAGTTGAGGAGGGGGATATTAGAGGAGGCTCACTCTTCGATGTATGTTATGCACCCCGGAATGACTAAGATGTACAATGACCTGAAGTTGAGTTTTTGGTGGCCGGGAATGAAGAAGGACGTGGCACGTTTTGTGGCGACTTGTCTGGTTTGTCAGAAGGCAAAGGCGGAGCATAAGCTCCGGGAGGGTTACTCCAATCTCTACCAATTCCGGAGTGGAAGTTCGTGGACATCACCATGGACTTTGTGTCGGGTTTTCCGCCAACTAGAGAGGGTAAAGATGCCGTGTGGGTAATAGTCGATCGTTTGACAAAGGTTGCTCATTTCATACCCATTCGGTTTAAGCCAAATGTGGAGGAGTTGGCCAAGTTGTATATAGAGGAAATAGTAAGGTTGCATGGGGTTCCTCAGTCCATCGTCTCTGATCGTGATCCGAGTTTCACATCTCACTTTTGGGAGGGGCTGCATACGGCGTTGGGAACTAAGCTGAAATTCTCAACGGCGTATCACCCCCAGACTGATGGGCAATCGGAGAGAACGATTCTAACTTTGGAGGAGTTATTGAGGAGTTGTGCGATGGAATTCCAAACTCCATGGACTGAATTGCTACCTTTGGTTGAGTTCGCCTACAATAACTCATACCATAGTAGTTTGAAGTCTGCTCCTTTTGAGGCTTTGTATGGGAGGAAGTGTAGGACACCATTGTGTTGGGATGAAGAAGGTGCGAGAGTGTTGTCGGGTCCTCAGGTTGTGCAAGAGACGGCTGATCGTATTAAAGTAATTAAGGATAGGTTGAGAGCGGCTTAGGATAGGCAAAAGCGTATGCGGATGGTCGTACAAGAGAGCTGAGTTTTGATGTTGGGGAGAAGGTATTTTTGAAGGTGTCGCCATGGAAGGGGCTGATGCGTTTTGGTAGGAAAGGAAAGTTGGCACCTCGATACATTGGTCCTTACGAGATTCTAGCTAAGTCGGGTCCGGTGGCGTATGTGCTGGCACTGCCGAAGGAGTTGGAAAGGATGCACAACGTGTTTCATGTGAGTATGCTTAAGCAGTATCATGGAGACCCTGCACATGTGATTCACCGGAGGAAGTGGAGATCGAGCAAGATTTGACTTATGAGGAGAAGCCGGTTGTTATAGTGGATAGGCAAGTTCGGGTTTTGAGGAATAAGCAGATTCCGCAGCTCAAGGTGGTATGGAGGAACCACGAGAGTGAGTCGGCTACTTGGGAGACCGAGGAGGGTATGAGGCGGCAGGTACCCGGAATTAGTGGAAGCTTATGCTTCAGGTATTTACGTCCCTTGATGTGTGTTCTTGTGTTTGCTCGTTGTGGTGAGAGTCTCGAGGGGGTCTAGGGTGTGTTTGGTGATGGTCTAGTGTGGGGAGTTGGTGTAGGAGTGTTGGGTGGTTTGAAGGAGGGTGTTAGATCGTCGTTAGGGATTTTGGGGGTTAATAGGATGTTTGGATTGCTGCAATTCTTGTTGTACTCTCCGAATCGTGTTGCTAGGATGAGTTGGGGATGATTTCGGGGAGAAATCCTTGAAGTTGTGGAGACTTGTAACATCCTCGCCCAACCAAGTGGGTATTGGAGCTTGAGTTCGGGTGATTGAGGCATTGAAATAGTGTTCTTGAGGTCCCATCGAAGTTCGGGACGTTCGAATTCGAGTTGGGTCGAGTTAAAACACCTTGGGAGTGCTTTTGATGACACGTGGGCCATGTGTCATGCTTTGAGTGTTAAAAATGGGATTTGAGGAGTTCTTCACTTTTTCATTTTCTCCATCTTTCCCCAAACCCGTGTTTGAAGAAACCAAAAAAAACTCATTTGGGTCAATCCTTGATTCCGGGAGTTGTAGAGCTCCGATTGACGATCCGTTTCTTGCTACGCGTTCGTGGCGGCGAGAGGAAGAGATCGCTGGTCGTAGTTCTGGTGGGTCGGAGTAGGCTGCTGTCAGTGAGGAGGAGAGGAGCTACGACTTTGGGGTTGTAGAGCTTGGTCGTTCGGGTTTCGGGAGTCGTTTTAGAGTCTCGTCTTCTTTTCCAGGTGAGGGCTTAGCGTTGTGTAGATAGCTTGGATGATGTGAGGAGTTCCAATTTTGACTTAGATGAACCCTAAAGGTGATGCATGAAAATGATGAGTGTAAAAGGGGTAAATTGTGTTGTCAATGTGCTTAGTTGTTTATGATTGCCGTGGTGGATTGTCAGTTGTTGATTGCCGTGGTGTGGGTTTGGGTATGGACTGAAATGAATTGATTAATGAATTGACGTAGAAATGAGGGATAGGGTGATGGGGAAATGTGTGCAAGTGCCTTGATGTTATAAATTGCCAGTTGTGGTTGCAGGAGAGTAGCCCTGCCAATGTGGGGTTGCTCTGAGTATGAGGAACAGGTGGGTGACCCCTAGACTCATGACATGGCTTCCCCTGTACTTGCAGGTGGGGGTGGCCGGTGAGCTAGTCGGTACCTTGATTAAGTGTTGTGCTGAATGTGTTGATTGTGGATTTGAATGTGAGGTGTTGGAAAGTGATGTGAAAATTGTAGAAGTGAGGGGATGTGATTTGTGGGAATTGTGAACTGTGGTGAAATTGTTGAATGTGAATGATAGAAACTGAAGGAGCCTGCACTGCCCCTAAAACTGCACTATGGGTGTTAAGTGCCTCTTCGAGGGAAATAGGTGCGGTCACGTCTTCAAGGGAAAGACGTGATTTGTTTGGTTGAGTCAAGTTTACGATTCCTTCAAGGGAAAGGATTCGTGGTATCCTTCAAGGGAGAGGATGCGTTTTGGACCTCTCCAGGGGAGAGAGGTGCGTCGGGCCGGCATGGGTGGTGCGGGGTAAACTCCTTATTGGCGCCTAATAACTCACCTAGACAAGATGAATGTGATTGTGGTGTGTTTGTGATTTGGGTGATTGGAGTGTGGTGATTATGTTGCTTGTGAAGTGAATTGATGCTTGTCCTATCTATTCTATTGTACGAATTGTGCTTGAGAACAAAAACTGACCAACGTGATCACCTAGACTGTTTTTAGGGAATTAAAACACGGAAAGGGGTTAGGTTGGTTCCATTGTTGGATGTCTTGTGCGGAGTTGGAACCGCTCCATGGAATAGGCCAACGTGTAGGTAGGCCCGGTGGGTTCACTCAATTTCAATAGGAAATTGATCCCTTTCTCCCTTTCAGGATCCCGTGGCTAGTGAGAGTGGTGTGGGTGATCAGTGTTGAGGGCGGATTTCGAGAAGTTCTGGACCGAAGCTATGAGGTGAAGACTGGAGCCTTCTTGGAGTTGACCTGTTTCATATTTCAGTTGACTTTGAATGTTTTGGGAGTTTTCTATGGATTTATGTAACTTCTGGGTGTGTGTTGGATTTAATGGTTTATGTTGAGATGGTTGTACACTGTTTCATTATGGTTTTCACGGATTACTGGAGGCCTCTTTGTTGATTTAAATAAAGGCTTGGTTTTATTTACGTTCAAAATTGTTTTTTGTCTGTTGGTAATACTCAAGAACGGTTCAACCATGGGTTTCACCGGGTTGATTCGGGACGGGTGTTACAGTAGCCACGCAAGATTTCTTGTTCATCTGACGCCGGGATTGTATCTTCATCTGGTTCAGATAAAGCATCAACATCAGAAGAATGATCAGTCGGTGAATTATTTAGATCAAACAAAGGCGCGGAAGAAGGTTTTTTGACTTGAGAACTCGAACCGGGTTCATCCATTACAAACCTCGAACTTTGAACTTGGGGTCAGATTGTAGTTATGAGTGACTGATTTGATTAAAAAATTGAAAGTAGCAGCTTTCTTTATAATGGCGTGTGATTGAAAGAGGAAGAAGAAGATTAAGATTAATTAAAAAGATAAGAGAATATTATCACCCATATTTTGAGGAGATAATCAAAAATTGATTATCATAATTACCCATTAATAACCGGCAGTTATAGGGGAGTGTGGGGAATTTTTTATGTTAAATTCATGTGACAAAGTTTAGACTTTGTCACCGAAAAAATTACAGAAAACGGGAGAACCCTCAGCTGAGTGGAAAAGACCAAATTAGTCCCTGGACTTAATGACAGCTCAGAAGCGTTGGATTGAGAGACTGAAATGGACAGCTGCGATGCGTCCTCGAAACCATCAAGGAGGGGAAAAAAAAACCTTGATGACCAAACAGACTCCAAATCCCTTGATGGCCAGCCGGAGTCATGAAGAAGAGTCAATACGGCCTACTAGATGGGGAAATCCGCCGCAAAGGACGAATCATCCATCAACACCCAAGAAAAATTGCAAAATCAAAAGCATTATACCTTATTCTTTCCGATGCCTCCCATTCCAGCAACTCTAATCACGATTTACAACTACTTCTTCTCATTATGGAACTGCCGAATAAGTCAATGAATCTAGAGTGAGTTCATCGCAAAACCCCATTTGCAGCATCAAATCAAATATAGTTTGAATCTCTGAAACCACATTCAGCTAGGCAGCTTGCTTCTTACGATTTGAAAACTAGAAAAGAGAAAGTAGAAATACCTTAGTTGGATTGTGATTTCCATCCATTAGGTTAAAATCTGCAGAACATCAAAGGAGAAGCTCTCCAATTAGACCACTGAAATTGCCGGCAGCTTTAGGTTGCGTTGCTGTGAGCCAGTTTCAGAGGAGGATGAGTTTTAGGGTTTAGCAAGAGATCTGCTTGCTTATATACAAGGCACGGGAGGCAAATAATTACAAGGCAAATGTACTTTGATCACCCAAATTTGAGTAAAGTTACAAATCGGTCACCTAATTTTAAAACTGATCAAAATGATCATTTAAGTTTGGAAGTTATCGTGATTCGATATTTCATCAACTTTTATTACAATGCTTGTCAAAATTTGTGGAAAATGGAAGTATTGAATTTTATTGCGAGATGCCGCGTGGATTTTAGTAAGACCGAATGCAACACTGCTCACCCGTAGATAAAATAATTGAAAACCTAAAAACTTCAATTTGAAACCAAAAAAATTTCCAAATTAATTAGAGAGTGGCTACTAAAAATGATTCATCTCGTTGCTTTTTGGTACCCATTCAAATATCCATCTCGTAGGGAACTCATGTGCCCCAAACACATACTCCATCCGTGAACTATCATCCACAGTCATGATCATCATACATCTTAATTAGAGCAAATCAAGTATAATATAGAGCTAGCTCTCATGTACCATTCCAATACATCATGCATTACTAAAAGAATTTTGGCCTCTCAGTCTCCATGTTAGTGACGTATCCTCCATATCAATGCCAAAATGACACGTAACAACAAAAGACTGAGAGGTTGGTAGTACCATTACTCAAAAGACTGAGCTTGATGGTGGGATCATTTTAATGAGTTCGATGTCAAACAACAGAGCTTTGCCAATAAGACCTTAGTTCCTCAGCACAAAGTCCAATGCTCTTTGCTCTTCTCAAACACAGCACATCAAGAACCAAACTCTTTTCATTTCACTACAACATAACCTGGCTACGGAGGCAAATACATAGAGGCACATAGAATATTTGCCTCTAAACCTACTTTTAAAGAACAAATATTATATGTGCCTCTATAGATGCAAATATTTGTTTCTAATTGTATTTTATTTATTTATTTTAATATTAATAAATAATTTTTATAGTTTTAGAGGTAGATAATTTATAATTGCCTCTATAAGTCATACGATTACATCTTTTAGAGGCAGATAATTTATAACTGCCTCTATAAGTTGTCTGAAGAACTCTTTTAGAGGCAGATAATTTATAACTGCCTCTATAAGTTTTTTGTCTTATACAAAAAAACTCTTTTTGAGGCAGATAATTTATAACTGTCTCTATAAGTTTTTTTTCTTATACAAAAAAAAACTCTTTTTGAGGCAGATAATTTAGAACTGCCTCTATAGGTTGTATGATTAAATTTTTTTGAGGCAGATAATTTACAATTGCCTCTATAGGTTGTATAATTAGCTTAGAGGTAGATAATTGATCTATCTCTATATGTTGAATGATTAAAATTTGTAAAGGTGTCCTTTTACAAATGACACCTTTTGCATGTCACCGTTTGTGGGTGATAGCCATCCGATTTGGCTAGATGAGACTTTGTTGAAGTGTTTTTTGATTTCTCATGAGAGTTGATGAATAAGATTTCAGTTACTTTCAAAAAAATTTGTAAAGGTAGATAACTTGTAAACTTTGTACTATTTTGTGTAGATAAATATTAGATACTATATAATTAAATATATATAGTAACGCTAACGATTTTCTTTTCTAATAATGAGTAAGAAAAAATTTCATTTTTTCAAATTTCATTTCTTTTTCTTTGCATAGTTTTTCCGTATCATTGAGTTTTAGAATTCATATTTAAAAACTACGCAGAAAATATCAGTAAGTACTCTTGAGCCAAGTGGTAAGAACTAAGAACTTAGCACATTTTCTTGAACCACCCGGGTTCAAACCCCGTAGATAGCAAAAGAGTAGAAAATAATATATGTAAATAGTGGAAGAGTCCAATAAAAAAAATATCTGGGTAGGAGTAAATTCTTTTTAAATGCATATATATATGCCTCTAAAAAAATTTTCCAGTAACAGAAATAAGTGCCTCTAAAAGGTGGCTAAGATGACAGATAAGTAGCTGTTTAAAGACGTAATTACCAACAATTATATCTGCCACTAATTCTTCCATTAGTGGCAGATAATATGTGCCACCGTATTTGCCTCAAAAAACCTTTAGCGACAGGAGCGTTGGTGGCACTTAAGCTATCTGCCTCTAAAACTCTATAGAGGCAGAAAAATGACTTTTAGAGGCAGATACGGTGTGCCTCCGTAGCCTGGTTTTGTTGTAGTGTTTGTTGGAACATTGAGCATATTCTCAACATTCGTACCGTAAAGGTCGTTAGCCTCAGGCCACTCATACTGTCATTGTCAGGACAACACAGTTCTGAAGGTTGAATGCAAAGGCTGCCGAAACGCAGCGTTTTGTTTAATGAATTTAAGGAAGAAAGAAACTCAGTAATGGGAAAGTTGTTTCTCTGCAACTCTTCTGTTGCTGTTTTTCCTCCTTCTTTTCAGGGATTCCCCCACTTCTAACTAACCCTAGAGATCGTGATGAAGTCGTTGAGAGGTTTGTGCGTATACAAACAGCAACATTGCTCCCTTGATATAAGGAGGAGTGCAGCTGAATGAAAAATACGAAAAACAACACTAATCTCTCGATCTCTCTTCTGAATCTCTAGCTTTCTCTTGCAGTTTCATAGCTCAGGTTCCAGCTCTTGATTAAATCACCTTGATCAGGAGAACGTTGCGATTACCCTCAGTTGCAATCGGTGAACATTGATATCGGGAAATATTGCTTTGAAGGCAGTGGTTTGCGCACGATCGCAACCCTTTTTTCTGCCTTCTCAATTTCATCTCTTTCACTATTTCATTGCTGTAATCTTTCTGTTTTAATTGTTTAGCCTTGCTTTCTCCTGTAATTAGTGTTCACAGCTTCAGTTAAAGCCAACAATTTCGAAGCAATATGAGTTCTCATCCAAGATTGATGTCGGATCTGAGCAAAATTGAAGCACTAGATGGAACCAATTACACGAGGTGGTCTCAGAGGCTACTGATGCTGCTGGAACAACTTCAAGTAGACTATGTTCTGTTCAGTGATCCCGTAATCACTCCAGCAACCTCTGCAGACACAGTTTCCACCGAGGCTAGCAAGAAATCTCAATCGGCAGCAGACAAGTCAGCCCAAACTGAACAAGAAAAAGCATTGAAGTACTTCAAAGACAACAAGACTGCTATAGGACACTTGTTGAATCACATGACCAATCCAATATTCGACCTCCTCGTCTCAAACAAGTATGCAAAGAGATATGGGAACTGCTGGAGGGAAAATATGGAGCAGACGATGCTGGGAGGAAGAAATATGCAGTTGGAAATTGGTTGAAGTTTGCTATGGTGGAAGATAAGCCTATCATGGATCAGGTTCATACTTATGAGAACCTCACTGCTGAGGTTCTGGTAGAAGGTATGAAAATGTGTGAAGTTCTTCAAGCTAACGTGTTAATTGAAAAGTTACCAGAGTCATGGTGCGACTACAAAAACAAGCTGAAACACAAGAAAAGGGACTTGTTTCTAGAGGAATTAGTTGGTCACATGAAGATTGAGGAAGCAAATCGACAAAAAGATAAGGCTCTTCTTCTGAAATCTCACTCAATGAAAGCTAATATTGTGGAATCTGGTTACAGTGGCAGGTCTAAGCCTTCCATTCCTAAGAAACCTACCTGGAAGAACGGGAAACCTTCACCATTCAAGAAAGTTGGACAAGCTTGTGATGGCAACAAGAGTGGATGTTACGTTTGTGGTGCGAAAATTAACGCGCACTAGTTTTACTCACTAGATCGCTCTAGCGAGATCGTTATTTCTTAAGGGTCTTCCTTTCTCTATTACTCAACAATGTGGATTAAAGCTAATCGGGTTTAAACATTTGGTTTGAAATTGGTTTTATATGATCTAATTAACTAAGAAAGTAACTTAAATCAATCAAAGCAGGCAAACAAGTTGGAGCTTCAAATAATGACTAAGGCGTTTGTCCAGACTCGAATCCGCTCTAGCTCGATCTAGACGGATGATGCAATGCAATTTCGGTTTCAACAGACTTAATGATTCGACATTTCCTTTGGCAATCTCTACTCCATGGTCAGGACGCAGAGAACTATCCTATCGAACCTACAAGTTCCTATGGTCAAGATAACTCGCAAATTGTCAAGAATGCACGAAGAACGACGAAATGTCACAAAGTAATGCAAAGAGACTGATTTCACCGGCCCTATGGTCAAGACACCAGCAAATTTCAATGACCTCCTATACCCTAGAATGACTCACGTCCATGGTCAGAACCGAGAAATCAAAGATGAAGCAAATTCTATGATATGGTCAATCTGCGAATTCTTAGAGCTTCAAATTAGGGTTAAGGAGAAATCCCATATAAGTCTGAATTAACCTCAATTAACATTAACGGGTTAAGAACCCGACATCATCCATACAAAATCTGACTAAAACTTCATCTAATCTAAACAAACCTAAAGAGTTTAGCCAGACATAGCGAAAGAAGAAATCAGAGAAACAAGAGAAAAGAAAACTGGAGAAGAAGACATCTTACTCCGAGAAATCCTAATCCTGACGACTCACAAAATCTACCGAGCTAATCCTTGCTTCTTCTCGCCTAATCGTCTCTTCAAAGCTCCCTCTTTTCCTCCGAGAGTGTCTGGTTCGTCGGGGTCTCCCTCTAAAACTCCTCCAAATTGGGTTTAAAACCCTTTTTCGTCAAAAAAGCTGAATATTGTCAAAAGTGCGCCTGGAAGGGTTGAAAAGTGCGCCTGAGCACTTTTTTCTTCAAAAGTGGCACTTTTCTGCTGAAGAAAAATTCCACCGAATGTAATTGCAAAAGTGCGCCTAGCAATACTTAAAAAGTGCGTCGGTGCACATTTTACCACAAAAAGAGCACTTTTTGAGCTGGGGCAAGAAACATTTCCAACTCCTTACTTCTTTCGATGCTCCCCGCCTCGTTTGTACTCCGAATTGGTCCTCGTTTGAAGTGTCAAGCTCGTAGAAAGGTCATCCGCAATATGGTAACCTAATATCTCATCGAAAACAACTTGAAGACACATCAAACGACCCAAAAGAGGGCCAACGGGGAATAAAACACAATTTTCACAAAACTCACTCAAAAACATCACAATAAGGTGTCAAACAAGGGGAATTTCGCTCAAATGTGGCGAGATAAACGCGGTAAATCTAACGTTATCAAATCACCCTACACTTAAACTTTTGTTTGTCCTCAAACAAGAACTCTAACACAACTCTGCACCAACCTGAAAGAGCAAACCGAAAGCCTCTTGGGTCCTAGAATGATGTATATGGTGCTTCTATCAAACAAGAGGATTACCCGACTGACCACACAATTAAAACCAAACCTTTGCCGGAGTAAAATAGGAACAAGACTTTATCGAGCTAGTGAACAACCTGAATTGATAAAGGCAAGACAATACTTACTTCCACTACACTTACTCTAGGACGCAACCCAACACTTGCTAGACAAGGGAACCCGACTTGAACAAAATTAAAGACCATTTCATTTTTTTTCTTTTTCAAGTCTTATTTTCGAATGGCCGGTACAATGTGGATACTACCAGGTATGGAGCAGCCAGAAACCTTTGGAATTCCGCATTTTATCATAGACCCCAACCACGATCGGGAGTAGGTTAGAAGAAGAATGCCACATTGAGACTTCCCTTTGGGACTACAACAATGGGCAGGCATGTATGCCAGCTCGTGAATCGACCCACAACTTCAATACCAAACCACTCATTTTTCAGATTTTCTCTGATTGGGAACATTAACAACAATTAAAAGCATGAAATTAAAAGATCCCTTATCTAGACTCGATCATGGCATTGAACTAGAGAATTCGAGCATCAGACAGACCAAGTCTTGCACAACACCAAGTCACATGTTCACTAATCCAATAAGGACAAGTTCCTAGACTACTACAAACAAGAAGAGTGGGAGATGGTCATAATACGGGTTCTCGCACACACATTTGGTCAGCTAAAGCACCACATCAATCTCACCATATGAAACACGGTAAGCAAATCCAATAAGATATTAAGCAATGTGAAAAGTTACTTGCAAAAGAGAATGAGAAGCAATGAAAGAGTGACAAAACAAGGTACAATCACCACCCATCGAATGACAAAACATGCAAATAAACACCCCCGGGAAGACTGGTCATCGAGCTTACCAATGCCATTTCAGGAAGGGAAATGAGCAACGAGGCAAGCCACAAGTCAACATCATTGAGGAGGAAGAAAAGGTTTTTCCTGCTATTGTTCTGGAAACTAATGTGGTGGAAGGAAGAGCTGATTGGATTGTGGATTCGGGAGCCTGCAAACATTTCTGCTACAACAAAGAGTTATTCTCTAAAATAGCTAGTTTTGTGACTTAGAGAGATGAGAGAGAGTGTGAGGGTTTAGAGTCTAGGGAGGGGAGAGTTTCTGGGGTTGGGTTTTCGTCGGATCGATGTTGTTGTTCGTATCAGATTAGGAACATAAAGATCTCATTGGAAGCTTCGGATGGTCGGTTTGGTTCGATTTGTCGCCTGGTGTCTTGTAAAGAGGATGCCTCATACTTTGTCTTCTTCGGTCGTTCTCTCGTGTTGTGGTTGGAGTGTGTTTTGCAGGTAGCTTCTTCAAATGGTTGGAGATTTCCCTCTGTTTGTGAATCGTCCTCTCTCCGTGGTACAATGGTTATTTCTTCTTATGCGTCGCCGTCAGGGAAAGTGTTAAAGATCTCAGAAGAGTGCTCAAATGGAAAGCTCTTTTATGTTCTGATCCCATCGGCCTCTGCTTCAGAAGGATGTAAATAGCTCCTATCTATGTGTAGAGATTGGATTGCCTTAGCTTTAGCACCTCCTCCTCCTAGTTCCTGGACGGTTCAGAAGCAACCAGCGAGCCTACAGAAAACCTTCGCAGCAGTGGTTAGAGGACCCTCCCTCTCCTTTCAAGGCAGATGCATGGATCTCTCGGGTGAGGGGTCAGCTGGAATCAAGGTGGAGTCGGATAGCGTCCATGACCGACTCTCTTTCCTCGAGAGCTGTTTGGTGTTCCGATTCTGCTCGCAGGAAGAGACTGATTGGCCTCGATTTCATCATTGGGCAAATAGAAATTGGGATTCATCCTTAGACGCCCCTGTCCACAAACTAGACGATGGACTTTGGCTGATGTTTTGTGGCTCTAGGTTAAGGTCGATCGAATTTTGGCCGTCAATCGCAGATCATTTCTTGGAACGCCTATCCTTCTTGACAAATGGATTCCTGGAGCAGGGTGCTCTACTTTTTTATCTAAGGAAAAAGTGATTTGGATTACGATTGCAGGCATTCCAATCCATCTGAGGTCTTCCGGTCTCTTTCGCCATCTCGGGAGGACTTGTGGAGAATTTATAGGGTTCGAAGTCTGTAGCTCTCTCTCTTCTGTCCGGATTAAGATCAGGCAAGTCGGGAAGCTTCCAGAGACCATTCAGCTCAATTTTGAAAGTGAAACCTTTTTGGTGAGAGTTACCCCAGATGTCAGAATCGCAGAAGCCGATAAAACCTCGCCAAAGCTCCTCGTTTCCGGCATCGGCAAAGCTACTCTGCGTCCGATTTTGAATTTTTATTTTGGTAAGTCAGATTGCTTTGAGGTTGGTTCTTCTTCCTTCTCGCCAATCGCCTTGCCAACACGGCCCTCCTTATTGTAGAGCTTTTCTTCGTCGGCCCTTCCTCCGGCTCACTTCTCTGACTCGTCTTTCGAGGAGGTGTCAGAAGGACAGAGCTTAGCTCAGGAGTCTAAGCTGAATAGCTCTGATGCTATAGTCTCTGCGGCTTCCTCGGTTGCTATTCCTCGGTTTCCTCAAAAGTTCGTTGGCCTAAGATTGGATGATAAAGCTTGTTTATGGCTGGTTGGAGTTTCTGGTCAGAATGGGGCGACACCTCTCCTGCTTCTTGATCAAGATTTTGGTTTATATGAACCCAGGTTTGGGCTCTCTTGGAATGGGCCTGGCGGTTTGAGTAACATTAATATGTTCCTGGATCCTTTGGTTGGGCCTCCGAGAACTCTGCTCTCTGGTCTCAAGGCCCACGCAACAGCTCCACTAATTTTATAGTAGGCGGAATTAGATTCACTTCCCTCTTCTTTACCTTCTGGACAGATGAGTTTCATTTCCTCTTCTGACTTAACGAGGACCACCTTGGTATATTCCGAAGAGCCTTCTACCCCTTCACCCATGCCGAATATTTGCCCGGAGGAGTCCCCTTCTAGTCTCTCTGATAAACGCGGGTTTACCAAGGTCGTATTCCATGGGGTTCTCTCAATGGCCTCTACTCACATTCCTCGTAGACGGTCTATTCATTTGAAAGGAGTTTTGATTTGAAAAAGATATTAAAAACTTAAAGGAACTAAAAGGAAGAAAGAAAAATAAAATGGTGCAAATTAAAGACAAAGGGGCTCTCTTGGTGGGTAGTTTCATCATGCTCAAGATGACTAATTGAACAAACAAGTCAATCAAGATCGAGTTTGCATTCGGATGACCATGCATTTCACTTTTATAGACTCGATGCACTCTCGTAGCACCTAATCCCTATCCCAATACCACTCAACTTAGGCTCTCGCTCTCAAGCTAAGTGAAAAAAGGATGCATTCTAAGTGTTTGATGAAATGCCAAGACACAAGACCCTCTCTTAAGACTCTATGACCACAAGGCTAGGCACAACACTCTCATATCAATGCCCTAACACTAAGAGATTCACCAAAAAGCCTTTTCAAACTCAATTGAATGAAAATCCACATGCACACCAAGTGTTCGATAAAATGCCCAAGAGAGAAATCAAGTGAAAATGGTTGAAATAAGATGATCTAATCTCTTAGAACACACTCACTTCAATCCCTAGACCTACAATCTATGCAATCCAAGCACTCTCATGCATCAAATCACAATGAATGGACCAAATTAAGCAAACATGGCATAAAATGGCATTAAGAACAAGTCTAGGAATCATCCTCATACAACCAAGATCAATCATGGCAAGTTCTATACAATCATTCCTCTATCATAGCACAACTAATCTACCCATCCAAGATGAACCCTAGAAAATCAGCCACACATGGCCAAGGGAGTAAAGAGAAAAGAAGGAAGAATGGTCACCAAGAACACCATGGATGAATCCTTGAGATGATCTTCACTTCTCCACTTGTAAGCACTTCTCCCAAGGTTTGTTGGCTTCAATCCTAGCTCCAATGGCTTCAAATTGCTCCAAAAACGTGCTCTAGGGTTTGAGGGTTCGTGGAAATGTGTTTTGGGGTTCAAGAGATATGATATATATTTTCAAAATGGCCAAAACAAGAGTATTTATAGTGCAGGGGACAGTGCACGGCGTGCACCCCTGCACGGCGTGCATAGTGCACGGCGTGCACCCCTGCATGGCGTGCACATCTGCACGGCGTGCACCCCTGCACTCTGCAGAAAACCCGATCTTGCAAGGCTCAAATCTCCCTCGTCCGGCCTCCAAATGACCTCCCGTTTGCTCCTATGCGCTCCTTGTCATCCGTACTTTGAAGCCATTACCTGAAAATGCACAGAGGCAACTCCAATAGCCCACGAATTTGGCTCCAAAGTGGCAACTGGACAACAAAATGACACTTTGCACAAAATCTCAAATAAACGCATAAAAGTCATGTCATTTCACGAATAAACACGGGCATATCATAGGTCATTCATAAGCTTAAAATGCACTAATTAGAGTCACATCAAATTCCCCTATGACTAAGCTTTGTGATGCGCAAATTAATGCACACTAGTTTTACTCACTAGATCGCTCTAGCGAGATCGTTACTTCCCAAGGGTCTTTCTGTTTCTATTACTCAACTAATGTGGAATAAGCTATTCGGGTTTAAACGTTTGGTTTGGAAATGGTGGTGAATGAACTAAAAATCTAGAAATGCAAATTAAACCAATCAAGCAGGCAAACAAGATGGAGCTTCAAGAATTGACTAAGGCGCTTGTCCAGACTCGAATCCGCTCTAGCTCGACTAAGACGGATGATGCAATGCAACTAAGGTTTTAACAGACTCAATTCCTCGACGCTTCCTTTGGCAATCTCTACTCCATGGTCAGGACGCAGAGAAACTATCCTAGCAAACCTATGAGTTCCTATGGTCAAGATAACTCATAAATCTCCAAGAATGCACGAAGAACAATGAAACGCCGCACAGAAATGCAAAGAGATTAATTTCACCGGCCCTATGGTCAAGACACCGGGTAATCTTAATGACCTTCTAAACCCTAGAATGACTCACGTCCATGGTCAGAACCGCAAGACAAAGATGAAGCAAATTCTACGATATGGTCAATCTGCGAATTCAAGAGCTTCAAATTAGGGTTTTAGAAAAATCTAAATTAAGTCTGAATAAACCTCAATTAACATAAACGGGTTAGAAACCCGACATCATCCATACAAAGCTTTGCTAGAACTTCATCTAATCTGAACAAACTAAGAGTTTAGCTCGACATCGCTACAGAAGAAATCGCAGAAACAAAGAAGAAGAGAACTGGAGAAGAAGACATCTTACTCCGAGTAAACCTAATCCTGTCGAATCCTAGAAACTCCTGAGCTAATCCTCGCTTCTCCTCGCTTAATCGTCACTTCAAAGCTTCAAAATCCTCCTCCGAGAGTGTCTGGTTCGTCGAAATCAGAATGAAGAATGAAGTCTGTCTGTCTCTCCCTTGAAAACCCTGTTTTACTCTCCGAAATCCGTCCTGGGAAAAAGTGCGCCCGGCGGCACTTAAAAAGTGCGCCGGCGCACTTTTCCATGAAAATGGCGCACTTCTCGTGGCCGATGGAAAATTTACAGGACGCCAAAAATAAAGTGCGCCTGGCAGCACCAGAAAAGTGCGCCGGCGCACTTTTCATGGATTTAGGCGCACTTTTGCCCCTGGAAATGACCTTCAGCTCTTTTGATGATTCCCGCTCCGTTTGAACTCCAAATTGATCCCCGTTTGAAGTGCCGAGCTCGTAGAAAAGTCATCCACAACGTGGTAACCTGAAATCTCAACAAAAACAACTCGAAACAACATCAAATTGCCCAAAAGAGGGCCAACGGGAGATAAAACATATTTTTCATAAAAGTCATTCAAGTTCATCACAATTCGGAGTCAAATAAGGGGAATGTCGTTCAAATGTGGCGATATAAACGCGGTAAATCTAACGTCATCAAATCACCCCACACTTAAACGTTTGTTTGTCCTCAAACAAGAATTTTACCACAACAATGCACCAACTTGAATGAGCAAACCGAAAACCTCTTGGTTCCTAGAAAGATGTATATGGTGCTTCTACCAAACAAGATGATTACCCAACTAACCACACAATTAAGAACCAAACCTTTGCCAGAGCGAAAGAGGAACAAGACTTTAACGAGCTAGTGAACAACCTGACTTGGTAAAGGCAAGACAACGCTTACTTCCGCAACACTTACTCTAGAACGCAACCGGACACTTGCTAGATAAGGAAACACGACTAGAACAAAATTAAAGAGCATTTCATTTTTCTCTTCATCTTTTTTTTTCTTTCTTTTTTTTCCTTTTTTTTTTCGAATGGGCGGTACAGTGTGGATACTACCGGGTACGGAGCAGCCGGAAACCTTTGGAATTCCGCGTTATCCTAGACCCCAGCCACGATCGGGAGTAGGTTAGAAGAAGAATGCCACATTGAGACTTCCCTTTGGGACTACAGCAATGGGCAGGCACGTATGCCAGCTCGTGAATCGACCCACAACTTCAATACCAAACCATTCATTTTTCAGATTTTCTTTGATTGGGAAAATCAAAAACAACTTAAAGCACGAAATTAAAAGATCCCTTATCTAGACTCGATCCAGGCATTGAACTAGAGAATTCGAGCATCAGACAGACCAAGTCTTACACATTAACAAGTCAACTGTTCACTAACACGATAAGGGCAAGCTCCTAGACTACTAAGAGCAAGAAGAATGGGAGATGGTCATAATTCAGGTTCTCACACACACATTTGGTTAAAGCCAAAGCACCACATCAATCTCACCATATGGAAGACAGTAGGCAATCCAAGAAGTTATTAAGCAATGTGGAAAATTACTTGCTACCGAGAATGGGAAGCTGTGAAAGAGTGACAAAACAAGGCACAATCACCGCCCATTACTTGGCAAAACATGCAAACAAACACCCCACCCCACACTTAAATTTGGATATTGTCCTCAATGGACTGCACAACAGTGAAGAAAAGTGTAAAGGGGTACCGAGAAGTAGATCATGAGGATGCCAGTGGAGGCAAGAGTGAAGTACCGGCGGACAGTCATGGCGGGAGCTGAGGATAGCCTGAAACTGGAGAGAACCTCACAACACGATTAGAGTATTCAAAGTACAGAATAGACCACTGACTCAAGAACTACAACAGTTCGACACAAACTCAAAATTAAACAACTAATTCAAAAACTCAAAACAGACTCCAGACATGGGTTGCCTCCCATGAAGCGCTCTCCTTTAACGTCCTTGAGCTAGACGATACCTGGTTATGCACCCCAACTCAAAAGTTCCTTGAAGTCAAACAGCTTCTTCAAGGCTGGCGGTTTAGTTCCAAATAGCACGTCAGAAGGAGCAAGATGCAGTCGGTGGTGCTCAAGTAGATCCTGGTTCTGCTCAGATGACTTTTTCTTCTCAAATTTTCCTACTGGAGGAGGAAAAAGATAGTATGGTGTGTTACAATCAATGGTTGCAGTCTGCTCCACACCAATGTCATCCAAGTTGCTCTTGTAGTTGAGCTCATACACCTCAGAATCATTGCCCTCCTCAAATACAGTTGCCTGAATTACCAATGAAGGTGACTCCTCAATATCCATGTGCTCATCTCTATCTGGAACTACAGGCTGGCTCGACGCAAGCATAAATGAGGATAACTCCTCAATATCCAGATGCTCATCTTCAGCTTCAATCAAGAGATGGATAAGCTCCACATCTTCATCTACCACCATTGTCAAAGATTCTTCATAAGATACCTCTAGCTCACAATAGTCATGGGCTAGGTTATCATTTTCTTCTTCGACCAGCTCTCGAGAATCTTCTTCCATCAGTTGATACTGTTGCTCAATCTCGACGTTCACAACATTAGGAGCTCGTAGAGTTGAGAGGATCTTATTCAACATAAAATCTGTATAAGACTCCTGTTGTTGGTACTGGTGCGAATGTAGATATTCCTCTTCGTAATCTCGGTAGTAGTGTGTAGCTTGTGGCTCTGGCCAAGAAGGCAAGGGTGGTGGTTCCTCATTCCAGATTGGCAAAGGTGGCTGCTCTGATATATTCCATCCTTGTTGATATTCATCGAATGGTACTCCATTATTGCACCATCCTTGGTATTGCCCATAAAACCTGTTATCCTGCATCTCAAAACTCAAGAGCACTACCCAGGTAAATCATGGAAAAAGATGGAGAGAAAAGAGATGATAAGAAAAATGAATGAAAAGCTTAAACGCACAATGCCTTTCCTAGAAAAGGAAAAGTCCCCGGCAACGGCGCCAAAAACTTGATGCGCAAATTAATGCACACTAGTTTTACTCACTAGATCGCTCTAGCGAGATCGTTACTTCCCAAGGGTCTTTCTGTTTCTATTACTCAACTAATGTGGAATAAGCTATTCGGGTTTAAACGTTTGGTTTGGAAATGGTGGTGAATGAACTAAAAATCTAGAAATGCAAATTAAACCAATCAAGCAGGCAAACAAGATGGAGCTTCAAGAATTGACTAAGGCGCTTGTCCAGACTCGAATCCGCTCTAGCTCGACTAAGACGGATGATGCAATGCAACTAAGGTTTTAACAGACTCAATTCCTCGACGCTTCCTTTGGCAATCTCTACTCCATGGTCAGGACGCAGAGAAACTATCCTAGCAAACCTATGAGTTCCTATGGTCAAGATAACTCATAAATCTCCAAGAATGCACGAAGAACAATGAAACGCCGCACAGAAATGCAAAGAGATTAATTTCACCGGCCCTATGGTCAAGACACCGGGTAATCTTAATGACCTTCTAAACCCTAGAATGACTCAGTCCATGGTCAGAACCGCAAGACAAAGATGAAGCAAATTCTACGATATGGTGTAACATGCCAACCTTTTCTGACAAGATATTGTCCGCTTTGGGCCTCCCCCCTCACGGATTTGCTTTTGGGTGTTGGTGGGATTCGAACCCATGACCTCCTCCTCTCAAGATCAACCCCCCCACCACTACACCACAAAACGCGTCATGTTAGTTAAGGTTGAACTATTCCACATAGCCCATGGATCTCCCCCGTGCTTTGTCGATGTGGGATTTGCCTAGGATGTCACATACACCCCCCCTCAAGGACTCAACGTCCTCGTTGAGGTTTTGCCCCACCATCTCTCAAGAGGGACGGGAGAGGCTCTGATACCACTTGTAACATGCCAACCTTTTCTGACAAGATATTGTCCGCTTTGGGCCTCCACCCCCTCACGGATTTGCTTTTGGGTGTTGGTGGGATTCGAACCCATGACCTCCTCCTCTCAAGATCAACCCCCCCACCACTACACCACAAAACGCGTCATGTTAGTTAAGGTTGAACTATTCCACATAGCCCATGGATCTCCCCCGTGCTTTGTCGATGTGGGATTGCCTAGGATGTCACATATGGTCAATCTGCGAATTCAAGAGCTTCAAATTAGGGTTTTAGAAAAATCTAAATTAAGTCTGAATAAACCTCAATTAACATAAATGGGTTAGAAACCCGACATCATCCATACAAAGCTTTGCTAGAACTTCATCTAATCTGAACAAACTAAGAGTTTAGCTCGACATCGCTATAGAAGAAATCGCAGAAACAAAGAAGAAGAGAACTGGAGAAGAAGACATCTTACTCCGAGTAAACCTAATCCTGTCGAATCCTAGAAACTCCTGAGCTAATCCTCGCTTCTCCTCGCTTAATCGTCACTTCAAAGCTTCAAAATCCTCCTCCGAGAGTGTCTGGTTCGTCGAAATCAGAATGAAGAATGAAGTCTGTCTGTCTCTCCCTTGAAAACCCTGTTTTACTCTCCGAAATCCGTCCTGGGAAAAAGTGCGCCCGGCGGCACTTAAAAAGTGCGCCGGCGCACTTTTCCATGAAAATGGCGCACTTCTCGTGGCCGATGGAAAATTTACAGGACGCCAAAAATAAAGTGCGCCTGGCAGCACCAGAAAAGTGCGCCGGCGCACTTTTTATGGATTTAGGCGCACTTTTGCCCCTGGAAATGACCTTCAGCTCTTTTGATGATTCCCGCTTCGTTTGAACTCAAAATTGATCCCCGTTTGAAGTGCCGAGCTTGTAGAAAAGTCATCCACAACGTGGTAACCTGAAATCTCAACAAAAACAACTCGAAACAACATCAAATTGCCCAAAAGAGGGCCAACGGGAGATAAAACATATTTTTCATAAAAGTCATTCAAGTTCATCACAATTCGGAGTCAAATAAGGGGAATGTCGTTCAAATGTGGCGATATAAACGCGGTAAATCTAACGTCATCACTTTGCTTGTCCTCAAGCAAATGAATTAGAAAACATCCAAGTTCACAAATGACAAGTTCGGTCCATTGAGATTCAAGCAATCACAATTTAGCTTAAACTGTTCCATGAACAAACTAAACCTACACATGCAAGAACATCAACCAAACAAGTCTAAACCTCACTAATTTCTGCACACTTCAAGTAGTGGTTGATTGGGACACAGCAAAACCGACCACGACAACACCAACTCTAATCAAAAGGACTTGAACTCGGGAAATGGAATGAAATAGATGGAGGTACGGAAATTTTTGAAAGTGGTGAGTGATTACGATGTGGCTATCGACTCGACTTCATCCGCTTCTAGATCCGCTCTTAACAACTCGGGCATAGGATCAAGGGCTACACTCGAGAACTCTTTTTCCTTTCTTTTCTTTCTCTTTTCTTTTTCATTCATTTTTTTTTCTTACTGCATACTAGTGCTCGATTCAACACTTCGCTTAGGTGTTGAACCTGCCTAGCTCACAGCCTTTGCCCTTTTTGCTTAGTGCTCAACCCGACACTTCACTTAGGTGCCGAGCTTGCCTAGCTTTTCTTTTGAGCATTTTTTTTTTCACAACTTAGCCACTTGATCCTTAGCCCCTTAACAACTTCCGTACAAGATTTCGAATTGGATTCCGTCTAGTCTCAAGCCACAATCACGAAAGATCAAAAAGAGAATGAAAAACATGGAAGAGGGGAAGAAATTCTGATTGCCTTCATCATTCTAGACCGGTGTTATCGAGTGGTATAAAAACACGTATCCAACAAATCAACCAACATACAAGAGTGATAAAATCTCAGTTCTGGCCCAGACTCACTTGATATTAGTGCTAACATGCTGGTAATAGGTTCTAAGTGGAACAATCTAAACATCATTGTGAAGGCTTGAAGTCAATTACACACCGAAAGTCAAGAACCGAACGATTCCACCATAGAGGAATTCGACATTCAAATAAGATCAAGCAACACATCACAACATAGCTTTAGACTTCTACCGACAAATAATCACACCAAATCTCAAACTCCCCTACGACTAACATGAGCATTGTCCTCAATGATCAAGAGAGATAGAGGATAAGGTGGAACGAATATACCGCGCGGTGAAGAAGAGAAGCCGGAGATGGAATCCCGGGTCAAGTAACCTGTTCAGGACGAGGACCTGAATCAGGGGTACCTGTAGAAAACAAGGGAGGGCACACCACTCAAACACAACCCATAGTCGACAAGATGAGAGTACGGATGAGATGTGTGATCCAACAACACGACAAGTTCAATGCCAGAAATGAAAAGAGAAAATCAGAAGTCAAACACAACAAAACATGCAGTCATAAACAGAAATAAAAGAAAGGAAAAATCCAAAGTCCTGAGAAGTGGTGAGTGATCCTGCAGCTCTCAGTGGGGTGGTGGTCGTGGGTGCCCAGGCCACTGTGACCATGGATGATAGCCGTCAAACGGGGGAGGCGGTGGAAAGACTGCCCAAGTGCTGGAGGGGCCGGACTCAGAGTGGAAGCTCTCCTGGTAGTAGTAGGACTGATGCTGCTGCCAGTACTGAGAATGCTGAATCTGAGTAAGCTGGATACCCTGAAACTGCTGAACCTCATGCACCTGAGCAAGCTGCTGTCCATAGAACTGCTGGCTCTCAAAGTCCCTAGCGTTGTACGCCTCGAGGTTCTGAACTCTCCTGTTAAGATCTTGTATCGCCGCACTGTCTCTCCTCTGTCCCTCACGCATATCCTCCACTACGGTCGTGAGGCGACCCATCCCCGAGATAAGCTCATGAAGTGTAGTAGGGTCGATCTCTTCATCCTCCTCATCACTGTCATCATCTGAGATCCGACAAGTCGGAACCAGAAGGTCTGTGATCTGAGCTGTAGGTAGGACAATCCGCAAGAGAACTGGTCGAGGCTCGACAAATGCTGGAGCAGGACCAAAAGCATCAAGGCACTCATACCCTCGCACCAACCTGGTCACAAATCCCCCTCCCAGCAGAACACCAGCAGTGTCATTAGCTTGCATCTGAAGGAGGGCTCCTAGCACTAAATCACCTAGATGCAGCTTGATGCCCCTCTCCAAACAATAAAAGAGAAACAAATCTCTGACTGAGACTACACCTGGAGAGGAGGATGACTTCCTGTGGGTGATGGAGTGCCGGAAGAAGTGATGGAGGAGCTTCAGCATAGGTCGATTCACTTCTGTGACCTTGGATGAGCGGGCTGAATAACCTCTAGCCCTCGGTGCAATTTCCTTGAAGAATGCACACTTGGCGTCCCCCACAAGAGAAGATATGAGAGCCAACCCAGAGAGCTCGCCACTTTGAACCTCCGCCCACTCATAGAACCCAAGGCGGTATCCAAACTCGTCAATGGAGCACACACGCGCCATCCCGCCGAGCCTAAAGCGCACACAAACCTCACTAGTGGTCTCGTGACACTCCACGGTGAGAGTGCTCAAGAACTCCTTCGTAGGCCACTCATACGCCCTCTCGTCAACCTCCAAGAGCGGCCAAATACCGGCTCCATCAGCAAAAGTCTTCAAAGCATCCAACCATCCATCATGGCTCTGCAACCCCTCAAAATCAAATCTACCCTGCCTCGCCACGGGCCATCTTGCCATAACCTGATAACGACTGTAAGCCCGATCTCTGGGGTCGAAGTCGAAGATCCTCTGAACCACTGATTCAGGAGGGTCGACGCCACGAGGAGCTGGAGGCGGCGAAGGCGACCGTGGTGGAGGAGCAGAAGACTCCCCAGTCTGTCCCTTCCGCTTCTTGGAAGCTGGTGCCTTGGATCGCTTAGGGGCGGAGGATGAAGAAGCTGATTTACCCTTAGGAGGCATCCTACAAAAGAAGTGCAAACAAAGATTCAACAAGAAGAGCACACTCCTGACACAAATCCTATCGAGGTGCCGAATCATAACACATGATCAAAACATTGAGCACAATATCAAAATCATCAAGATCAAGCACAACAACCTATGCCAGCAAGAATCAAATCATCGAAATCCACAGTTAAGCAAAAGGCATGCATCATGGATCAAAAACACGAATCAAGAACATATAAGCCTAAGTCCACACAATGTAAGGAGGAATGTACAAAAATAAATTAACGAGTGGTGATTAACCACACCCCTCCTCACACAAAGAATCGAATTCAGCCCCTGAATTCAGAACTTGCAAATCAAACCATAGACCATACTGAAACAGAGCAAGACAAAAGGCATAGACAAAAGCCAACATGATAGACCCCACAGAACTCCATAGCTCAAACACGCCAACACTCAAACACCTGCACATTAACACACACTCCCACTAAACAAAACAACAACACCAACAGCTCATCAAGTCACATGCCAAGCCTACCAACATATCACCAACTGCCACCATTTAGTCCATCAAGCAACACTCACACCACTAATGGCCAAGCAACAAAATGGTAGCACCCTCATTAGCAAGCAAACCAACCAATAATGCACAAGCAAATCAACAAAACCCCCTACCAAATCAGCTCATTCAGCAAACAAACCTCACCCAATTAAACAAGGAATCAAGCAAGCATTCAAGCCAAGCCACGAAGCTAAACTCAACAAGCTGCTAAGCACATAACGAAGCCACTAATCTCCAATTAAACACTCCATTCAACCCCACTTGGCAAGCAAAGCAAGCAACTGAACAAATAACACACAACTCAATCACCGCCCCAATTAACCACAATAGGCAAACAACACATGAACGCGATTGAAGAAGTCACCAATCGGCCAAATAAACAAATAACCATGCCAGCCACACTAAACAATGAAAAACCTGGTTCGAAATCAACCGAAGAGGCTGGGCAGTGGCGGCGGAAATAGGCTGGCAGTGGCGGCTGTGGTCGGGCGGTCGAGGTCGGGGTCGGGGCAGGGCAGGAGTGGGGCGGCGGCGTCGGGTGTTGGTGGCGGCGGCGGCTGGGCACTACTGGCGGCGGGTGGGGTTGGGCAGGAGATCGGCGACGGCTGGGAGGAAGTGGCGGCGGGCGGCTGGGCAGGCGGGACGGGTGAGCGGGATGGAGAGTGGCGGCGGGCAGGAGGGACGGCGGCGGCGGCTGTGGTCGGGCGGTCGAGGTCGGGGTCGGGGCAGGGCAGGAGTGGGGCGGCGGCGTCGGGTGTTGGTGGCGGCGGCGGCTGGGCACTACTGGCGGCGGGTGGGGTTGGGCAGGAGATCGGCGACTGGCGGTCGGCGGGCAAGTCGGCTGGGGTACGGGCGGCGACGGCTGGAGCTGGTGTGGTGGTCGGCGGCTGGATTGGGAAAGAGAGAGTGAAAGGGTGGGGGTCGGGTGAGTCGAGGAAAGGGATAAGGGGGGTTGGGTGAACCAAAACCAAACCGAACAATGACTCAAACCAGAAAATCAAGTATCAACCGAGCCAACCACTAACCAAACCGAAATAAAGTAAAGGTGAAAAAATCAGGGTGCACGGCGTGCACCCTGGAGCTGAAAATTTTTTTGATGCTCCTGGACAGCCCGTGCACCAAACCGTGCACGGTGCACGGCGTGCATCATGCACGCCGTGCAGTGGTGCACGCCGTGCACCCCCTCAGCTCAAAATCAAATTTTCACTTCGACGAAAAATGACCAAAACACCGCCAAATCAACCCAAAACGGACCCCGAACTTCAAAATTTCAACGCCTACGAGACCACAAAGGACACCACAACAACTCAAGGACCTTGAACACCACAAAAACACACAATCATGCAATCAAATCAAGAAGAAAAGACATGAAAAACACTCGGGTTGCCTCCCGAGAAGCGCTTGTTTAACGTCTTAAGCTCGACGAAGCAAGGAACACTCAAGGCACGACCAAAGACAAGACCTCAACAGCACCTATAGTATCATTAACAACATAATGCTTAAGTCTATGGCCATTCACCTTAAAAGGTTCGGTTTGGGATGGAGAGATTACCTCGATGGTGCCATAAGGAAAAACATGAGTTACCATAAAGGGGCCGGACCAACGAGACCTCAATTTCCCGGGAAAGAGCTTGAGCCGAGAGTTGTATAGGAGAACCTGATCACCAACTTTGAAATCCTTGCCCGGCTTCAAATGGGAATCATGAATGAGCTTCGTCCTCTCCTTGTAAAGCTTTGCATTCTCATATGCATGATGGCGATACTCCTCGAGCTCATGTACCTGAAACTTACGCTCTTCTCCTGCGAGACTCATATCAAGGTTTAGAAATTTCATTGCCCAATAAGCTCGGTGCTCGAGCTCTACCGGCAAATGGCATGCTTTGCCATAGACCATCCTATAGGGAGTAGTGCCTATAGGGGTCTTGTAGGCCGTGCGGTAGGCCCATAGAGCGTCATCAAGCTTCTTCGACCAATCTTTCCGTGATTGGTCGACCGTCTTCTCTAAGATTCTCTTAAGTTCCCTATTGGTCACCTCGACTTGGCCACTAGTTTGAGGGTGATACGAGGTGGACATCCGATGAGTGACGCCGAACCGGTGGCATACTCTATCGAATTGCCCTTGAAAATGAGTACCTCGATCACTAATGATAGCACGAGGGGTACCAAAACGAGTGAACAACTTAACAAGAAACTTCCCTACGACTCGGGCATCATTGGTAGGCAAAGCTTGTGCCTCCGCCCATTTAGACACGTAATCTACCGCAACTAATATGTACTTGTTACCATGCGAAGTAGGAAACGGTCCCATGAAATCAATACCCCATATATCAAATATTTCTACCACTAACGAGACACTTTGAGGCATTTCGTTACGGGAAGAGATGTTACCTGAACGTTGACACGCATCGCAAGACTTGACAAAGTCTTGACAATCTCGGAAGATTGAAGGCCAAAAGAATCCGGACTCAAGTACCTTGCGAGCCGTGCGATTTGCTCCATGATGTCCACCCGTAGGACCGGAGTGGCAATGTCGCATGATGTCCTTAGACTCTCCATAAGTGACACATCTTCTAATCATACCATCCGAGCCAACTCGAAATACAAAAGGATCGTCCCAATAGTAATGCTTCAAATCCGCAAAGAACTTCCTTTTGTCTTGAGTGGAGAGGCCCTCCTTCAAGTCTCCACTAGCAAGATAGTTAGCCAAATCCGCGAACCAAGGTTCCTTGAACTCTAAAGTTGTTATAGCGAATAATAGCTCATCGGGGAAGTTGTCATTGATCTCTTCACTACCATTGTGTACCATTTCCGCCTCTTCCAAGCGAGACAAGTGGTCGGCGGCTACATTCTCGGACCCCTTCTTATCTCGAATCTCAATATCAAACTCTTGCAATAGAAGGACCCATCGGATCAACCTTGGTTTAGCATCGGTCTTAGATAGAAGGTACCTCAAAGCTTGGTGGTCCGTGAAGACAATAGTGTGGGAAAGTACCAAGTAGGACCTAAACTTATCAAAAGCAAACACTATGGCCAAGAGCTCCTTTTCCGTAGTTGTGTAGTTCCTTTGAGCATTATTGAGAGTCTTACTTGCATAGTATATTGGATGGAACCTCTTGTCGATTCGTTGGCCTAGAATCGCTCCAATGGCGTAATCGCTAGCATCACACATCAACTCAAATGACTTTGACCAATCCGGAGCAATGAGTATAGGGGCATTCGTGAGCTTACCCTTGAGGAGTTCAAAAGCTTGCAAGCACTCTTCATCAAAACGAAATTCCACATCCTTCTCAAGAAGCCGAGTCATAGGAGTAGTTATTTTCGAGAAGTCTTTGATGAAGCGCCTATAGAAACCGGCATGCCCCAAGAAGCTTCTCACGGCTTTCACGGATGAGGGTGGAGGAAGTTGAGAGATGGTCTCGAACTTTGCCTTGTCAACCTCGATGCCCTTTTTAGAGATCTTGTGACCAAGAACAATCCCCTCATTGACCATGAAATGACACTTCTCCCAACTTAATGCAAGATTGGTCTCTTCACACCGACGCAAGACCTTCTCAAGGTTCCTCAAGCATAGGTCGAATGAATCCCCAAAAACTGAGAAGTCGTCCATGAACACTTCCATGATATCTTCCACAAAATCATCGAAAATGGCAAGCATACACCGTTGGAAGGTGGCGGGAGCGTTGCACAACCCAAAGGGGATCCGTCGATAAGCAAAAGTACCGAAGGGGCATGTGAATGTGGTCTTCTCGATGTCCTCCGAGGCGATCGGGATTTGGAAGTACCCGAACATACCATCCAAGAAACAATAGTACTCGTGACCGGAAAGACGCTCGAGCATTTGATCCATGAAAGGTAGAGGAAAGTGATCCTTCCTAGTGGCATCATTGAGTCGACGATAATCTATGCAAACACGCCACCCGGTGATCGTCCTTGTCGGGATAAGCTCATCCTTGTCATTAGCTACCACCATGATCCCTCCTTTCTTGGGAACAACTTGCACGGGGCTAACCCAAGGGCTGTCCGAGATAGGAAAGATAATACCCGCATCCATGAGCTTAATAACTTCTTTCTTCACAACCTCCTTCATGTTAGGATTTAGCCTTCTTTGTGGTTGCACAACCGGCTTGAAATCTTCCTCCATAAGGATCCGATGTGAGCAAAATGTGGGACTTATACCTCGAATATCCGAGATGCTCCACGCAATAGCTCTCATGTACTTCTTGAGGAGCTCCACTAGACGGTCCTTTTGCTCGGGTAGAAGCTCAGAGTTGATGATGACCGGTAGCTTAGAATCTGGCATGAGAAAAGCATACTCCAAATGTGCGGGAAGAAGCTTGAGCTCAAGAGTAGGTGGTTCTTCATAGGAGGTCTTTACCCTTTCCACCTTCGGGAGAGCAACAAAAACCGTTTCACCCTCTAACTTGTCTCTCCCTTCATCAAGGTAAGCCACTTGAGCTTTTAACTCCGGGGTGCCTAAATGTTCCTGCACATCCGTTCTAAGGCAAACATCCAAAGAATCTCGACACACGAAGTTAGAAATACTACACACACTAGCCGAAGCAATAGTATCACACGAGTACTCTAAATCATCTTGTGCGTGAGCAAACTTCATGCCATCGGCTATGCAAAATGTGACACTCTCTTGTCCTACTCTCAATGTCAATTTTCCGTCATGCACATCAATCAAAGCACGAGAAGTAGCTAGTAATGGTCTACCAAATATCAATGAGACATCAACATCATCGGTATCAATGACCGCAAAATCAACTAGGAACACAAAAGGGCCTACTTTGACTAGCACATCATCAACAATTCCCCTAGGACTCTTGGTCGACTTGTCCGCAAGTTGAATGTACATACGAGTAGGACGAAGATTAGACAACCCTAGCTTCTCAAATATGCAATAAGGCATGACATTGATACTAGCACCTAGATCCGCAAGACCATTAGCAAGAGAAATATTACCAATAGCACAAGGGATAGTAAAGGTACCCGGATCCTTGAGCTTTTTGGGTGGACTTTTGAAGAGAACGGCGGAGCATTCCTCATTAAGGTGGACTAGAGATGTCTCTGGTAGCTTTCTCTTGTTGGTGTAGAGTTCCTTCATGAACTTAGCATATTGGGGCATCATAGTCATTGCTTCGGGAAACGGAAGAGAGAATTGCATTTGACTAATCCGCTCCACAAACTTCTTGAAAACCTTCTCAAGGCCATCCTTCTTCAATCGAGATGGGTATGGAGGCTTAGGCTTATATGGAGATACACTCGGTGCGGGAGGAGAGACCGGTGGTGTACTCGATGTAGCCTTACTAGGTTCCTTTGCAACCTTAGTGTTCACATTACCCGTAGGAGGTTCGACTTCAACCTCAACTTCATCCGAAGGAGGATCATTAATATCATCATCATCAACCATTAGATTAGGATCTTGTACCTTTGTAGAGTCAATTGGAGTAGAGGTTGTATCTTGCAAGGGTCTTCCACTTCTCAAGGTCACTACCTTGCAATGCTCCGGGCCTTTGGGGTTGATCTCGGTATTGGAAGGTAAAGTGCCCGAGGGTCGCTCCGAGAGTGCCTTAGAAATATGTCCTAATTGGTTCTCCAAATTGGCAATTGAAGCTTGTTGATTCTTGATGAGTTGGATCATTGCCGCATTGGTGTCTTCTTGAGAGATCGAAGAACCACCCTCCTTATTTTGAGGAGGCTTGTTGAACCCGGGTGGTCCTTCACCTCTATGGTTGTACATTCCCGGTGGGGAAGGACCTTGGAAACCTTGACTTGGATGTCCACTTTGATTCCATTGATTTCCCCCTTGGTGCCCTTGACCTTGGGGTCCTCCTTGAGTCCCTTGGTTACCTTGGTTTAGGTTACTTGCTTGAGACCATTGGTTGCCTTGATAACCCCTATAACCTTGATAACCTCCTTGATTTCCTTGGTTGTAGCCCTTGCTATAACCACTACCTTGACTCCCTTGGCCTTGGTAACCTTGGTTAGACTTGTTGTACCAAGGTCGGTTATAGTTACCTTGATAGTTACCTTGGGGGCTGAAATTACCGTGGAAACCTTGACCTTGTGCAAAGCTTACCTCCTCAAGGTCGCCTTGGCCAAGTTCAGGAGTGGTGGAAGGACAAGCACTAACATCGTGATCTTGACCCCCACAACCCTCACAACAAAATACCGAAGCAACCGGTGGATTACCCACATGAGATGATTGAACCTTGGAGGGATGCTTGGGCATGCTTAGGTTGCTTACTTGTGAAGCCATGGCGTCGATCTTAGACATAAGGAGAGCGATCATTGGATCATCTTCATCTCGATGTCCCGGTAACTTATGCTTCTTCCCATAGGCGGATGAATCCTTTGGTGCATCAACACTTACGGACCGAGAATCATAGTGCGTGTCACTTCCATACTTAGACTTAGGAGGTTGTTGTCGAGACCAACTCCTTGTCTTGTTGGCCATCTCCGCGAAGAGTTCTAGAGCATCTTCGGGAGTGAGCATCCTTAAGTCACCTCCGGCGGCTTGGTTGATCATCCTTGTATTCTCAAAATCAAGGGACCTAGCAAAGATGTCCGCCAAGCTCCATTCGGCGAAGTTGTGATGAGGACAAGACCGAAGAATGGCTTGGAACCTATTCCAAGTCTCATGGAAGAGCTCTCCCTTGTGTTGTATGAAGTGGTTGATGCGGTCTCGGATTGCATCCGTCATATAGGGAGGAAAGAATTCTTCAAGGAAAGCTTTGGCTAGGCCCTCCCATGTAGTGAATGTTCTACTAGGTTGGTTCTCCAACCAAGACTTGGCTCTACCTTTGAGTGAGAAGGGGAAGAGTCGGAGTCGTATGCAATCCGGGTGAACTTGATCATTCTTAACCGTGTCACAAATCTCCAAGAAGTCCTTGAGATGCCTAGATGGACATTCACCATCAATGCCATTGAACACCACTCCATTTTGAACCATTTGGATCATATTAGGCTTGAGCTCAAAGTTCCTAGCATTGATGGGTCTTCGAACAATGCTAGAGGCTGCCCCTTCAAGAGTAGGACGAGCATAATCCGCCAAGGTACGTCTTGCACCCCTTTGTGAGTGATCATCATCGTTAGTGTGGTGTGAATGAACCGATTGGTCATCGTCATCCCCGTGTTGAGACATAGTGTGGTGTGAGATGCGATCAACTTCTTCTTCTTCAACTATAGGAGGTGGGGAAGTGGTAGGTGACTTGAGCACTTGTTCTAGTCCTTAGATTCGTGCTTGAAGACGAGCTGAACGCCTCATGCACCAACCCAAAAATCTCCTTCAAACAAGCACAACAAACACACCCGAGTAATACGATAATGCGGAATAACAAAACCAAACAACAAGTAAAAGGAAGCAAAAACTAAATTGGAAGGAAGTGAATAGATCGGTCCACTACTAAGTGCTTTCAAAGGAATGAGAAAGTCCCCGGCAACGGCGCCAAAAACTTGATAAACGCGGGTTTACCAAGGTCGTATTCCACGGGGTTCTCTCAATGGCCTCTACTCACATTCCTCGTAGACGGTCTATTCATTTGAAAGGAGTTTTGATTTGAAAAAGATATTAAAAACTTAAAGGAACTAAAAGGAAGAAAGAAAAATAAAATGGTGCAAATTAAAGACAAAGGGGCTCTCTTGGTGGGTAGTTTCATCATGCTCAAGATGACTAATTGAACAAACAAGTCAATCAAGATCGAGTTTGCATTCGGATGACCATGCATTTCACTTTTATAGACTCGATGCACTCTCGTAGCACCTAATCCCTATCCCAATACCACTCAACTTAGGCTCTCGCTCTCAAGCTAAGTGAAAAAAGGATGCATTCTAAGTGTTTGATGAAATGCCAAGACACAAGACCCTCTCTTAAGACTCTATGACCACAAGGCTAGGCACAACACTCTCATATCAATGCCCTAACACTAAGAGATTCACCAAAAAGCCTTTTCAAACTCAATTGAATGAAAATCCACATGCACACCAAGTGTTCGATAAAATGCCCAAGAGAGAAATCAAGTGAAAATGGTTGAAATAAGATGATCTAATCTCTTAGAACACACTCACTTCAATCCCTAGACCTACAATCTATGCAATCCAAGCACTCTCATGCATCAAATCACAATGAATGGACCAAATTAAGCAAACATGGCATAAAATGGCATTAAGAACAAGTCTAGGAATCATCCTCATACAACCAAGATCAATCATGGCAAGTTCTATACAATCATTCCTCTATCATAGCACAACTAATCTACCCATCCAAGATGAACCCTAGAAAATCAGCCACACATGGCCAAGGGAGTAAAGAGAAAAGAAGGAAGAATGGTCACCAAGAACACCATGGATGAATCCTTGAGATGATCTTCACTTCTCCACTTGTAAGCACTTCTCCCAAGGTTTGTTGGCTTCAATCCTAGCTCCAATGGCTTCAAATTGCTCCAAAAACGTGCTCTAGGGTTTGAGGGTTCGTGGAAATGTGTTTTGGGGTTCAAGAGATATGATATATATTTTCAAAATGGCCAAAACAAGAGTATTTATAGTGCAGGGGACAGTGCACGGCGTGCACCCCTGCACGGCGTGCATAGTGCACGGCGTGCACCCCTGCACGGCGTGCACATCTGCACGGCGTGCACCCCTGCACTCTGCAGAAAACCCGATCTTGCAAGGCTCAAATCTCCCTCGTCCGGCCTCCAAATGACCTCCCGTTTGCTCCTATGCGCTCCTTGTCATCCGTACTTTGAAGCCATTACCTGAAAATGCACAGAGGCAACTCCAATAGCCCACGAATTTGGCTCCAAAGTGGCAACCGGACAACAAAATGACACTTTGCACAAAATCTCAAATAAATGCATAAAAGTCATGTCATTTCACGAATAAACACGGGCATATCATAGGTCATTCATAAGCTTAAAATGCACTAATTAGAGTCACATCACTCTCCTCTTCAGTTCTACAAGTTTCCTCTCTATTCGGCCTCGAATTAAATGGGTGCAGAGGAAAAGGCGTCTCAGCGGCACTTACAACTTGCAAGGAGGCCTCTTTTCGCAGAGCCCACTCAAGGGGACAGAGTCGTATGGATCGAGAACACCGGAGACTCAACTCCTGACCTCATAATTTTGGGCCCAATAACACCTAGAAGTGGTAGATGTGTACCAACTCCCTCCCTTCCAGATGAATTTTAACATCATATCATGGAATGTTAGAGGTATAGGTTTTTGTGATAAAAGGTATCGCATTAAGCAGCGTATCAAAGAGATGAGGCCGTCAATTATCTGTTTACAGGAAACAAAGCTTGAGGTTTTTGACGATCGGATGTTGAAAGACTTGGTTGGTACTTCCGGGTGGAGTTGGGCTTCCAAGTTGGCCTTAGGTTCGTCTGGAGGCATCCTCACCTGTTGGGCAGATGACTTGTTTGAAATCGAAGGCGAATGGAAAGGTTCCTACTCACTGATCACAGTGCTGAAATCTCGATTTGATGATTTCAGCTGGGTTTTGGTTAATTCATATGGCCCCTGTGATCATAGTCTTAAATCTGTTTTTCTGCAAGAGTCACTACAACAAAACCTAGCTACGGAGGCACACCGTATTTGCCTCTAAAAGTCATTTTTTTTGCCTCTATAGAGTTTTAGAGGCAGATAGCTTAAGTGCCACTAACGCTGCTGCGGCTAAAGGTCTTTAGAGGCAAATACGGTGGCACATGTTATGTGTCACTAATGGAAGAATTAGTGGCAGATATAATTGTTAGTAATTACTACTTTAAACTACTATTATTCTGTCATCTTAGCCACCTTTTAGAGGCACTTATTTGTGTTGGTGATAATTTTTTTTAGAGGCACATATATATGCTTTTAAAAAGAATTTATTTCTACCAGGATATTTTCCTCTATTAGACTCTCGCACTATTTACATACATCATTTTCTACTTTTTTGCTATCTACGGGATTTGAACCCGGGTGGCTGAAAGAAATGTGCTAAGTTCTTAGCTCTTACCACTTGGTTCAAGAGTACTTACTGATATTTTTTACGTAGTTTTTAAATATGAATCACAAAACTCAAAGATATGCAGAAACTATGCCAACAAAAGAAATTGAAAAACGTAAATTTCTCCTTAATCATTATTAGAAAATAAAATCATCAATGTTTTATTATATATATATATATATATACACACACATATATTTCATCTTTTAAAAAAACTATATTTTATCTATACAAAAAGTACATAGTTTACAAGTTATCTACCGCTGCAAATTTTAATCATACAACATATAGAGACAACTATAAATTATCTAGCTCTAAATATTTTAATCGTAGAACCTATAATGTCGATTCTAAATTATCTACTCTAAATTAAAGAAATTTTCTGTATAACTTATAGAGGCAGTTATAAATTATCTGTTTCTAAAGAAATTTTATGTGTAACTTATAGAGGCAGTTATAAGTTATCTGCCTCTAAATGAATTTTTCATCTAACTTATAGAGGCAGTTATAAATTATCTGCCTCTAAAGAAATTTTTTGTGTAACTTATAGAGGCAGTTATAAATTATCTGCCTCTAAAGGAATTTTCCGTAGAGGCAGTTATAAATTATCTGCCTCTAAAAGGTTTAATCCTACAACTTTTAAGGCAATATAAATTATCTGCCTCTAAAACTATAAAATAATATTTATTAAACTTAAAATAAATAAATAAAATACAATTAGAGGCAAATATTTGCATCTATAGAGGCACATACAGTATTTGTTCTTTAAAAGTATATTTAGAGGCAAATATTCTATGTGCCTCCGTGTATCTGCCTCCGTAGCCAAGTTATGTTGTAGTGAGTTGAGGCTGTTTTATGGATGGTGGAAGCTCTCGTTCTGCTATGTAGGCGATTTCAATCTTGTTCGCTCTCCGGACGACTCCACGAGCGACTCTCCGAACAGGCTTGAGATAAGATGGTTTAACGAGTGGTGTGACGATATTGGTGTGACCGAATTACCTTTGCGGGGTGCTTCGTATACTTGGTCCAACTTCCGGTCTTCTCCGACCCAATCTCGTATTGATAGAGTTTTCATCTCGTCGGATTGGGAAGCTCATTATCCGGGATGCAATCTCGGGGCGTTGCGTCCGAACTTGTTCTGATCACCTACCTCTTATCGTTGAGTGTGGATCGGTTCCCCGGGTTTGCAGACCGTGGCGGTTCGAGAACATGTGGCTCGAACATGAGTCTTTCAAACCAATGATGGATGATTTCTGGCAACTCGTTTCTGACAGCAGTGTGGGTTTGTTGGAGCTGAGTCGAAAATTGAGATCACTCAAAGCTAGGTTGAGAGTTTGGAACTCAGAAGTTTTCAAAAGATTGAAGCTGCAAATTAGAGAGAAGCTATCAGACATTAGGTCTTTGGATATCTCAGAGGACAGCGGACTTCTTACTGAGAGCGAGAGGTTGCTCCGGATCTCGCTTAAATGTGAACTCGACCATCTCTGGAAGTTGGAGGAAATCAGCTAGGCACAGAAAGCCAAAGAAAGCTGGCTTCGTTTGGGAGATAAGAACACCCATTTTTTTCATCGGGTTGCCATTGCTAAGAGGCGTTTCAACAGTATTGACAGAATCTGGGTAGACGGTCTAGAGATTCATGGGGAGCAGAACATCAAAATAGCTGTAGTTCAATTCTATCAGGCCTTATATTCAGACCATGTCCTTTCTCGCCCCTTTCCGGCTTCCATTGCTTTTGGAACTATCTCATTGACAAATTCCACTTCTTTAGTTTCTCCTTTCAGCCTTGAGGAAATTTGGAACGTGGTCAAGAGTTGTGATGGAAACAAATCCCTAGGGCCGGATGGTTTCACATTGGATTTTTTCAAGAGAAATTGGGAGACGGTCAAGTATGATGTTTATAGCGCAATTTCAGGTTTTGCTGCGAACCCGATGCTTCCTCCTTGTGTCAATAGCACTTTCGTTGCTTTGATACCTAAAAAGGAGGTTGTGGAGGAGTTCCGAGACCTTCGCCCCATAAGTCTTGTTGGAGGAATCTATAAAATCCTCTCGAAGCTTCTTGTAGGAAGACTCAGGAAAGTCATCTCGCAGGTCATCTCAGTGCAGCAGTGTGCCTTTGTGGGCGGCCGTCAGATTCTCGATGCAGTGCTCATCGCAAATGAACTTCTAGATTCGAGAATCAGAAGCAACACCCCAGGTTTAATATTTAAACTTGACATTTGAGAAGGCTTTTGACCACGTCAATTGGGGATGTCTGCTTAAAGTGGTCAAGGAAATGGGTTTCTGTCAGAAGTGGATTTCTTGGATAACATCTTGCATCTCTACAGCGCGCTTCTCCATTATTGTCAACGGTGAAGCTGCAGGTTTCTTCAAGAGCACCCGGGGACTAAGACAGGGAGACTCTCTATCTCCGCTGCTCTTTATCTCTATCATGGAAGTGCTGTCCAAGATGCTTTCGTCAGCTCAAGAGGCAGGTTTGGTTAGCGATTTTTATTTAAACCCTCGCGGTGTTGGGGAACAGATTAACCATATTTTCTATGCCGATGACTCCTTGGTCTTCTGCGAGGCCTCGATTTCTCTGGTTAGGTCATTGGCTGCCATCCTTATCTGCTTTGAGCGCATCTCTGGTTTGAAGATCAACTTTCATAAATCAGCAATGTTTCCGGTCGGAGAGGTTCCAAATGCAGCTCTTCTTGCAAACATTTCGGGGGTCCCATTGCTTCCTTTCCCTCTTCATACGTGGGCTTACCTTTCGGCTCAAAAGGTTTCATGAGTAAGCTTTGGGACCCTGTGATCTCCAGTTTGGATAAAAAACTCCAGTCTTGGAAAGCGAGATTTTTGTCCTTTGGAGGGCGCCTGGTTCTCATCAAAAGTGTTCTCTCTTCTCTTCTGGTTTACTACCTTTCTCTCTTCAAGGCCCCTAGTTCGGTCATCCTCGCGTTGGAACGAATACAAAGCTGATGTTTCTGGTCCGGTGTCGCAGATTCGGAGAGGATTCATTGGATTAGCTGGAATCTGGTCAAAACCCCTATGAGGCTTGGGGGTCTTGGGGTTCAAGACTTGAGGTCTCTCAACACCGCCCTTTTATGCAAGTGGCATTGGAGATTTGCAGTTCAACGCACGGCTTGGTGGCGTAAATTGATCATCTCTAAATGTGGGGTATGCCTCTCAAACTGGCAACCAGTCTGGCATTTTTGCTCCGCTGGCTTATCCTTATGGAAATGGGTGGTCTCTTACAGTTCAACGTTCTGGTCTTATGGCTCTATCAATCCGGGGGGTGGGATGTGTGCTTTCTGGTTTGACTATTGGGTTCAGGGTGTGAGGTTAGCTAGTGAGTACCCAAGAATTGCGGCAGTTGCCCAATTCTTGGATATGTCGGTTTCTAACGCTGTTTTCTTTTAGATCGGTGCAGATGGAGTATCCCGCATCGTTCACAATTGCGTGGCGGAGCTCTTAATGAATGGCACAACCTACTTCTCTACCTGGATTCTATACCGCGCGATCACTTCTCGGAAGGTCCTGCATTTATCTGTTGGTCACCTCAGCCGGAAGGTCGCTTCTCGGTCTCTTCGCTGCGTCGCATGCTGGTGGGAAAAAGGTTCATCGGTTACAAATGCTTTCCCTCGAAGGTTATTTGACATCCTGCTCCTCCTCCTAAAACCGCCTGTCTATGCTGAAAATCTACCTCAAGAAGGTGCCGACCATTGACAACCTCCAAAGGAAAGGGTTTTCTTTAGCTAACAGGTGTGTTCTTTGCAACTCCAATCTCGAATCAGTTGAGCCCTCTTCCTCAGTTGTGAGTTTGCCTCGGTTTTATGGACTCTTCTTAGTTCAAAACTTTCCATCCACGACCCTTTTTCTTCTTCGATCGAGGACTTTATTGAGGGGTGGAAAGGCTTGAACTGTTTGTTGAGTTTCTCTTCGGTGATGAAAGTTCTCCTTCACGCGATGTTCTGGTTCATTTCAAAAGAGCGCAACGATCAGATTTTCAGGGATTCAGCCAACTCTCCTGCTCACACTTCCCACTCTATCTGGTTCAAAGTAGGTGATTGACTCTCTGTTTTTGGCTATTTTGATGATAGGGATTTATTGGGCTGGAGGAAGCTGGTGTTCAATAACGGCTAATACTCTAGGTTTGTTCCCGGTTCGATGTGATTTTTTTTGCTTCTCGGTTTCAGCTCTCGACTGAGTGCGAGCGTTTTTGCTGCTTGAAGGGGTCATTTTGTTTGCCCCTGCCTTGCACTCTGTTTGGGAAGCCTATTTGGCTCTCCTCTCTTTTGTCCGGTACATAATACACACCAAATTCATCAAAAAAAAAAAACAAAGAGTTATTCTCAAAGCTTGAAGAGGCTGCCACAGGAGAAATGGTGTACATGGGAAATGCTAGCAGTGCTACAGTTCAGGGAAAGGGGAAGATACTTCTGAAACTCACTTCTGGGAAATCTTTGTCTCTATCTAATGTGCTTTATGTTCCTTCTCTTAGACGAAATCTTATTTCTGCTGGTTTGTTGATTAAAGCGGGTCTGAAACTTGTTCTAGAGGCTGATAAATTAGTGATAACTAAGAACGGAGTGTTTGTGGGAAAGGGATATATTTCTGGAGGTTTGTTTGTGATTGATAATGTTGCTTTGAATAATAATACCAATGCTGGTTCGTCTTACTTGGCTGAGTCTTTTGATCTTTGGCATGGTAGATTAGGCCAGTTGAGTAAAACCTCATTAAAGTTGATGAGGAAGATGAATCTTTTCCCTAATCTAGATATGATGGAATCTATACCTAAGTGTCCTATTTGCATTGAAGCCAAGTTTGCCAAGAAACCTTTTCAGCATGTGACAAAACGTGTTACAAACTTGCTTGAATTAATACACACTGATCTAGTTGATTTTGAAGAAATTGAAAGCAAGGGTGGGAAAAGGTACTATATAACCTTTGTGGATGATTTTTCCAGGTTCACTAAGGTGTATCTATTGAGAACCAAAGATGAGGCCGAAGGAAAGTTTCTTAGCCTACAATGCTGAAGTAGAGAATTAGTTGGACAGAAAAATAAAGAGGCTGAGATCTGGCAGAGGAGGGGAATATAGCTCAAACTTTTTGAAAGAGATATACGAGAAAGCAGGTATAATCCATGAAACTACCGCGCCTTACTCTCCCCAACAAAATGGAATAGCAGAACGGAAAAATAGAACCTTAAAGAACATGATTAATGCTATGTTGATCAGTTCTGGTTTGCCTCTTAACTTATGGGGTGAAGCAGCTTTGTCTGCAGCTCATATTTTAAATCGAGTTCCACATAAGAAAATTGATAGAACTCCTTATGAATTGTGGAAAGGATTTCCCCCTAATCTTCAATATCTAAAAGTGTGGGGGTGCTTGGCAAAGGTGGGAATTTTAGATCATAAAAGAAGTTTAGTTGGACCTAAAACTTTTGATGCTATATTTATTGGTTATGCTACTAACAGTGCAACATATCGCTTCATGAGAGTGGATGATAGGTCCATTTGTGAATATAGAGATGCTGAGTTCTTTGAGAACTTGTTTCCTCTGAACAAAGTGCAACAAATTCAAACCGGACAGCCGAGACTAAATGATGAATTCATGGAAGAGGAGGCTTCGACTTCAACCTTAAAACTTGTTGATCCTATGAGCATTGACCAAGGAGAAGTTAGGAGAAGCAAAAGACAAAAAATAGCCAAAGATTTTGGAACTGATTTCTTAACCTCCTTACTAACAGAAAATGATAATTATGATTTTATTACTGATTTATCTCACAGTGTGTTCATGATGGAAGGAGAACCTAATACTTATGAAGAAGCTATGAACACAATTGATGCAACATTTTGGAGGGAAGCTATAGCTAGTGAACTAGATTCCATAAAATCTAATCACCTGTGACAAAAATATCAACCATACGTGTATTATTTGCTCTTGCCTCAATACATGGGATGTTAGTTCATCACATGGATGTGAAAACAGCTTTCCTCAACGGAGAACTGAATGAGGAAATCTACATGCAACAACCTCCTGGTTGCATAGAACCACATACAGAACACATGGTGTGTAGACTCAGAAAATCCCTATACGGATTAAAACAAGCTCCAAAGCAATGGTATGAAAAATTTCATAACACCATCTCCTAGTTTGGTTTTGTAACTAACGGTTCAGACACTTGTGTGTATTCTAAGATGTTTGGAACAACTTGTGTGATTTTATGCTTGTACGTGGATGATATGTGATGACGTTAGATTTACCGCGTTTATCTCGCCACATTTGAACGACATTCCTTTTGTTTGACTCTGAATTGTGATGAACTTGAATGATTTTATTGTAAAATATGTTTGATTCCCCGTTGGCCCTCTTTTGGGTCGTTTGACGTGTTTTCAAGTTATTTTGATGAGATTTCAGGATTTCACATCGTAGAAGACTTTTCTATGAGCTTGGCAGTTCAAACGGGGATCAATTCGGAGCACAAATGAGGTTAGAATTGCCGAAAGAAGTTCGGAGCAAGAAGCAACATCAAAAAGTGCGGTTTTCAGAGGAGGGGCGCGCACTTTTCGAAGTGCCAGGCGCACTTTGCAATTTTTTCTGCAAACTTTCGGCGGAATATTCAAGATGTGCGCCTTTTAGGGGTCAATGTGCGTCGGCGCACTTTTTGACCCCGCCAGGCGCACATTTGGCCATTTTTCAGCACTTCGACGGAAATTGGGTTTTTAACCCAATTTCGAGGAGAGAGAAGATACACATGATTTTTCTGCAATTCTCTACTTTTCTCTGACGAACCAGACACTCTCGGAGGTGAAGACGGAGTTTTGGAGACGCGACTGAGCGAGGATTAGCGGGGATTGACTCAGGAGTTTCGAGGATTAATCGAGATTAGGTCTACTCGGAGTAAGATGTCTTCTTCTCCAGTTTTCTTCTTCTTTGTTGCTGAGATTTCTCTGTAACGATGTCTGGCTAAACCTCTAGGGTTGTTTAGATTAGATGAAGCGTTAGATAGGATTTTGTATGGATGATTTTGGGTTTCTAACTCGTTTATGTTAATCGATGATCTTTCAGACTTAGATCGGTTTCTCCTAAACCCTAATTTAAGCTTTTTGATTCTGGCAACTTGATCAATTGTTAGTTTCTGGGTTTATCTTTGAATTGCGGGTCTGACCATGAACGCATTTCATTCTAGAGTTTAGGAGGTCGTTAGGTTCTCCAATAGCTTGACCATAGGATTGTCAGAACCTAATCTCTTTGCATGATTTTTGTGGCATTTCACTGTTCTTGATCGTTCTTGATTTCTTGCAAGTTAGCTTGACCATAGGAGCTTGTAGGTTTGATAGAATTGAATCTCTATGACCTGACCATGGAGTAGAGATTACAAAAGGATTTGTCGAGTCGTCTAGTCTGTTGAATTTCGTCGATTGCATAGTTTCATCCATCTAAACCGAACTAGCGTGGATTCGAGTCTGAACAACCGCCTTAGTCTATCTGAAAAAACCCCAATCTGCTTTAATTGCTTTGTTTGATTTCATTTGCATTATTAGTCGATTAGTTCATTCACAACCAATTCTCAAACCCAAACGAAACCCCGAATAGCTTTGACACACTATTCTGAGTAATAGAGAAAGGAAGACCCTTGGGAAGTAACGATCTCGCTAGAGCGATCTAGTGAGTAAAACTAGTGTGCATTAATTTGCGCACCAAGTTTTTGGCGCCGTTGCTGGGGACTTTTCTTTTTCTAGGAAAGGCATTGTGCGTTTTAAGCTTTTCATTCATTCTTTTATCATCTCTTATCTCCCACATTTTTATACTACTTGGTATTCCTTGTTTTTGTTGTTTCAGGCAAGATTGCAGGTTCGGAGGAAAAACGGGCTAGTAAGCGCATAGCTGAAAAGGGTAGAGTCTTCTACACTCACTTCGGCACTACTCCGGTACCTTCTCCTCCCGCCAAGACACCTAAAACAAGGAAGAACCTTTTCACATCTTCATCTACATCTTCGCCTTCCCCATCTACCATTGCTACTGCGGATCCTCTCACAAATTTTCCACAGATCCTCCTGTCCCTCCTGGGATAGAAATTATGGCGGAGAGGACGTTGAAGGATTACGACCGACCGACCATAGATGGGACAGCTTCGTGCATTCAGATTCCCAACACGGGAACTAGGAATCTGCACATCCCATCTCACTTGATCAACATGATTCAAGCAAACGGAACACTTTCTCTTGAGGTGTTAATGAGGACCCGAATGCTCATGTGAGGAACTTCTTGAGGCTGGCTCATACAGTCTCTAACAATGAAGCGGATCATAATGCAGTCAAACTTCAGCTTTTTCCTTTCACTCTGAAGGGTCAAGCAGAACTGTGGTTGTATGATCATCCTGCAAATCACTTCACTACGTAGGATGGTCTGGCTAAAGCATTCCTAGAAGAATTCTTCTCCCCTTCCAGAACCGATGCACTCAGGGCACAGATAACAGGTTTCACAAGTGGTCCGGAGGAGAACTTCTATGAGGCTTGGCAAAGATTTCAAGGGCTTCTCCGAGCTTGTCCTCACCATGGATGGGATGACTATAACAAGTTCTCTATATTCCTCTGAGGCTTGGATTATGAGAAGAGGAAGGATTTCTCTTTACAGCTGAATACAGACTTAGATGATATGACCGCAGCCGCGGCTTTGCTGCTTGCAAGGCCTTTGCCATGAGGATCAAGTCTCTAATGCAAGCTAATCCCTTAAAGGTGGATGACAGAGTCTGGGGCAAAGGAGATTTTCTGCTGATGCCCAATACCATGTTCCCACAGTTCCTGCACCAGTAACCTCGTTCACAGTCAGTTGGAGTTAGATAACTCGAAATTGGAGATGGAAGTGCAGAGATTAAAACATGAGCTGGAAAGGGCTAGGATAGCTCCTTCACCGGGTGTTCCTACAGCTCCACCGCCAGGGTTCAAGATGCTTTCTAGAACCACTCCTTCCTCTGCTTCTAAGCCAGATACTGTAGCAGCAGTCACCGTCCCGTGTTCAAACTGTGGTGGTCCAGATCATACAGCAGAGAGTTGTAATTGGAAGTTTGAGGGTAACCCAGACCAACAACAAGAGGAGGTTGATTATGTTGGTGGACAGAACCAGAGGAACTACCAAAACCAGAACAACAATTTCAGAAATTCCAATGGTTACCAGAATCAAAGCTCGCAATGGCAGAGTAGAGGAAACTGTAACAACAACCAGAATCAGAATCAGTTTCAGGGAGGAAATCAAGGGGGATACCAAAGGAATTATAGGAATCAAAATCAGAATTCCCAATGGCAAAACAGAGGAGGCTGGAATAACAATCAGAACCTCATCTGCGCCTAAGTCCTATTTCGATATCATGTTGGATAAGATTTTGGCTGAAACTCAGTCAAACAAGAAGGACATCTCACACCACGACTCTTCTCTCCAGAAGCTGGCTAATCAAATGGCAGGAATCACAAATCTTCTTAAGGAGAGGGGTATTGGATCTCTACCTACCACCACTCTCCCTAATCTGAACCAGAATGAACATGTGGGAGCTGTGGAAACAAGAAGCGGGAAAGAAGCTGGCAGATATTCCCATGAAGCAGGTGCCAACTCTAATTCCTCCTCCTCATCTCATTGAAGAAGAGGACGTGGGGAAGAGGAACAGATTCAGCAGCCAGAAGAGGAAAAGACACCGGTTATTCCCTCGTCTCCAATACCGGTGGCCAACTCTTACAAGTCGCGGGCACCTTATCCTGCCAGGCTTAATAAGGATCTCTACGATGCTCAATACCAGCTATTCCTGAAGATGCTGAACAGGGTTCACGTCGACATGTCGATGAAGGAGATGATTGTGACGATGCCGAAGTTTGCCAAGTACATGAAGATGCTAGCTACCAGCAAGTTGAAGTTGCAAGAACTTTTGTCTCCACGGAGGAAGAGCAAGCGAACTTTCTGGAGCTATTTGAAGACTTGGAGCTTAATGAGGAGGTATCACCATTGTGCTAAACAAGCTTCCTATTAAGCGCCGCGATCCAGGTTCGTTCACTCTACCTTGTCGCATTGGTACTTTCCGTGTTGGACGTGGTTTAGCGGATCTAGGAGCTAGCATCAATGTCATGTCATATAGCTTAGCTTCTGATATAGGAATGCTTGATTTTAAACCAACTCGCATGAACGTAAAATTAGCTGATACATCTTCTGCTGTACCTAGGGGTATTTTAGAAGATGTTATTCTTGAAGTTGGTCCATTCAAGTTTCCTACTGATTTTGTCGTGATTGATGCTCATGCTAATATGCCGTTGATTCTTGGTCGTCCATTCTTGTATTCAATCGGTTCTCTCATAGATGTTCTAGGAGGTACTATAACTCTTAGGGTAGGAAAAGAGCATGCTACATTTCGTCTAGATAATAGCATTCAATTTCCTCACCACTATGATGATTTGTGTGCCGTTGAAGAAACTGTAATTGTGCTTTCTACCTCTGTTTTAACTAACCTAGTGAGTGAAGACTCGCTAGAGAAGTGTATTGTTTCTGGTCAGTTTGTTGATGCAGGAGCAATTCGGGATGAACAGGTAGCATCTATGAGCATTTACGAAGAAGAGGAATATGTGGACCAGGTTCCGCAAACTGCTTTCACACCGCCACCGGAGCGTCGACTTTTGACTTCATATGAAGAAGCTCCGGAACTTGAGTTGAAGGACCTGCCTTCGAACTTAGAGTATCCATATCTGGGAGATGACTCTAAGCTTCCGGTCATAATTAATTCGACCCTCACTCAACCGCAGAAGGATGAGCTCATACGGTTGCTTAGGAGGCATGTGCGTGCTATTGCTTGGAGAGTGACAGATATAAAGGGAATTCATCCTTCTCATGTATGCATCACATCTTCCTCGAAGAGAACCAGAGACCTGTTAGACAACCTCAATGACGTCTTAATCCAAACATGATGGAGGTTGTAAGAAGGAGGTGATCAAGCTTCTGGATGCTGGGATTATTTTTCCCATCTCTGATAGTAACTGGGTGAGTCCGGTTCATTGTGTGCCTAAGAAGGGAGGCATCACTGTGGTTCCTAATGCAGCAGGGGAGCTCATCCCTACTAGGACAGTCAACGGATGGAGAGTCTGTATTGATTACAGACGATTAAATGATGCTACAAGGAAAGACCATTTCCCCCTTCCTTTTAATGATCAGATGTTGGAGCGCTTGGCGGGTCATGAGTATTACTGCTTCCTGGATGGGATGTCCGGGTATTTTCAGATTCCCATCGCGCCGAATGATCAAGAAAAGACCACTTTCACATGCCCGTTTGGTACTTTTGCCTACCGCAGAATTCCCTTCGGACTCTGTAACGCGCCAGCTACGTTTCAGAGATGCATGATGGGTATCTTCAATGAGCTTATTGGAGATGTTGTGGAGGTATTTATAGATGATTTCTCAGTTTATGGAAGTTCTTTTGAACATGGTTTGAAGAACCTTGAGAGAGTCTGGTGAACCGCCCGGTCGTTGTTCGGACGTTTCAACCAAATAAAAACTACTAATGCTAAAAAGCGTATAGCATATCGTATTCCGAGGGCTTTCTATGATTGGTTACTTCAGAACTAGCAAAATACTCAAAGGTAAACACGTTGTGCGTGGTGTGAGTTCCACGACTTCTATTTCTAAGGAATGCAGAAAAATTAAAAAGGATTAAACTAAAGCAGATTGGGAATTAGGGTTTGAAAACAAGGATGACAGACGAACTTAGACTTTGAATCCCCCTTCGTTCCCCAGAGCATTGGCAATCAACAGATCAGCGGATTTCGATTCTATTCAATCAATTACTAAGACACCACCATAACTCCTTACCCTTAGGTTTAAGACCGGCGAACGTTCGCTTTATCCGTTCTAACTACCAAGATTAACTAGCCGCCCGGGTACGGTCGCTCTCTCGCAACGACTTAATTAATTGGTGTGATTACTAGTGATTAATGAGTTACTCTTGCAGTGAATTAACCCTAACCGGTTCCTACGAAAGGCGCACTCCAATTATAAGGTTAATTGTTCAATTCGATGTTCTAAAGTAAGGCGAGCGTTCGCTTCTATCCTTAGCTTAACCAGAATCTAATCTAGGTGATCAATCCAGACAAGAAACATGAACAATGAAGAACGAATCAAACATGCAAAGAGAAACTGATTGAACTTCGAATCTAATTACCGCCAATCCGTGACCGCTTTAAAGCCCTGGGTCACTTAGGGTTCATCTAATCTAAGCTCTACAAGTTCAGTTACTCATATCAGAAACAAGAGAATCAAAGGCAACAATGAAGATCATCATACAGAGGAAGAACATATAAGAACTGAAAAACCTAATGCTGACGACTCCCGCGAAGCTTCAATCTCCTGGATCTTCAACTTTAAGCTCCGAGTTCTCCGAGGTGGAAGGATGGCGTCACGATCTCTCCACGATTCTTCGAACTCTCTAAACTCTATCTATCGACCCTAGAGTCGGCTGACTCTCAAAAGTCTGATTTGTGAAAAGATGAATAATGAATTGATTTTGATTCCCCCTTGAATGGCTGCCGACTCCTGCTTTAAATAGGGTTGATTAGGGTTTTCTAATTCTGCCGCGGAAAAGGAAGATATTTTCGCCGAAAATATCAAATGATTTTTGGCGAAAACTTTAGTTAAAATCCCCTGTGTTATTTCTTCTAGGATTTTCGGCGAAAACATAAGGAAGTTTTCGCCGAAGACTTCAGTGCAAATCAGCCTGTGAGTTCTGAAGGTATTTTCGCCGAAATCCTCATAGTCTTTTCGGCAAAAACATTGTGCTGGGCAGTTGGATCTTCGGTTCTGACTCTGGTTCAATTTCTGGTTCGATTCCGGTTCACTCCTTGAGGTCTTGAATACGTCCATGGCTACGTAAATGATGGCAAAAATCTGTGCTATCACAAAAACGCTAGAAAACCATCAAATTGACCCAAAAAGGGCCAAAGTAACCAAATCGGTAGGAAATAGGGTAGTTGAGTGAATATTCGCTATTTTACCCCTAAAACCACGTTTCAAACAAGGAAATGTCGCTTAAATGAGGCTGATAATCACGTCAAATCGAGTGTCATCAATACCCCACACTTAAGCTTTTGCTTGTCCTCAAGCAAACTGAACTAGAACACACTCAAATTCACAAATGACAGAGATTAAACCGAGATTCAATTCTAACAATTTGGTTTAGACTGTTCCACGTAGAAAGAGTGACCTACACATGCAAGAACACCAACCAAACAAGTTTTCGATCTCACTAATTTCTGCACACTTCAAGTAGTAGTTTTAACAAAGCTCGTCTCTTGGCAAAACAATTAATCATAATTAACCGACTACGATAACACCAATTCTAATGAGAAAAGACTTTAAGCTCTAGCCATGATATGGATGCGGAGGTAGGAAAAGTGACGCGGCTATCGACTCGACTTCATCCGTTTCTAGATCTGTACGTTGCATGTTCTAGCTAGGACCGATTTAAACAATGATTTATTTCAAGTTCAATTTCTTCCTTCAATTGATTTACTGCATACTAGTGCTCGATACCAAACATTTCACTTAGGTGTTGGACTGCCTAGCTCACAGTATTTGTGCTTATGCTAGTGCTCAACCCGAACACTTCACTTAGGTGTCGGGCTTGACTATTTTTTTTTCTTTTTTCAGCACTTTAAAGAACTTTACATTGATTTGCACAACTCGAATTTCACCACTCAAACACTTGATTTAACAATTTAGCCACTTGATCCTAGCTAGTTATAACTTTTTACACGATATTTCGAATTGGATTTCCGTCTAATCTCTAGCCACAATCACAGGTGAACAAATATGGAGTGAAAAACATGGGAGAAGCTAGCATCTATCATCTTAGAACGGTGTTATCGAGCTTTGTTATTAACAAACCAATCAATTTAATTAATTCAAGTTTCAACTACTGAAGTGATTTATGATCTGTTCTGACCTAGACTCATTTAATATCAGTTCTAACACGTTGGTTACAGGTTCTAAGTGGAACAGTCTAGACGTCATTGTTCAAAATTGAAGTCAATTTAACATCAAAAGTCAAGAATTGAGCAATTCTATGCTAGAGAAATTTCAAATTGAACCAAGGAATCACAGAAAATCAAACAAGATCATACATAATCCTAGAATCCTACCCCACACTTAAACGGTTCTGTGTCCTCACAGGACTAAACTAGAGTAGAGAGATACGAAGAACTTGTGACGAGATGGTCGGTGTAGGGGATGAACACGGAGCGTTCGGAGCAGAGCGGAGTAGCTACTCAAGATCCTACAAAACAAAAACAACAAAAGATCAAAAGGATACCGGGACAAGTGTCCCAGATCCACACAGAATAAAAGTCGAACAAAGAAAGTTAAGGGGAATTTTGAAATATTTTTGACGATTGAATGAGAAACTGAAAGAAGGAAGAGAGAGAGGGTGAATCCGGATTTTAAAGTGAATAGTTGGGTGATTTTCAAAATTATTTTCGGCAAAATTAAAAGGGTGGTTTTGCCGAAAATTTTAGTTCAAATGCACTGCCGGTTTTTCAAGTGTGTTTTCGCCGAAAATAAGCATGTGGTTTCGCCGAAAATATCAGTTCAAATGGCTGTTGGTTTTCAAAAACTATTTCGCCGAAAACAGTATAAATTTCGGACCGAAAATATGAAACAGGGAGACTCAGTTGAAAATCCAAAAGGTGATTTCGCCGAAAATGGTAGGGTGATTTCGCCGAAAATTTTGAACTGTTCGGGTTTAAAATATTTTCCCAAATCCGGCCAACTTCAGAAAATCACAGTTAAATCCACAAAAATCGGAACGACCTCAATCAACTTGCTACTGACTCTATGACACACAAAATCTACACGAAAAATAATAAATCAAACAAACTGACACTTTGGCTCCCCCGAACCTGACTCGAACGACGAAAAGACTGACTCAAAAATTCAAAAAAAAATGGACTCCAGCCGTGGGTTGCCTCCCACGAAGCGCTCTCTTTTAACGTCCTTGAGCCGGACGGTCCCTGTTAGGGACCCAAACTTAGGAGTTCCTTGAAGTCAATCGTCTTCTTCAAGGTGTGCGGTTGAGTGCCATGTAGCACTCCAGCAGGGTGATGTAACCGGTAGTGTTCCAGTAGATCGTGGTTCTGGTTGGATGACCAGTTCTTCTTGAATTCTCCTTCTGGAAGAGGAAAGAGGTAGTACGGCGCGGCATGATCAATGAGCTCCATCTTCTCCACCTGATGCTCATCAAGAGGTCTCTCGGGATCGAGTGTGTATACTTCCAAATCCTTGACGTCTTTGATTTCCACGTGCTCGTCTCTGGCTTGATCTATAGGTTGGCTCGGCGGAAGCTCGATTGAGGATATCTCCTCGATTTCTTCGTGCTCCTCTTCGGCTTCAACTTAAGATGGATTGGCTCTTCGTCTTCATCAACCGCCACCGCCAAGGATTCTTCATCAGATGCTTCTAGCTGCAATAGTCATCGGTGAGATTGTCATGTTCATCTTCGTACGGCTCTTGAGCATCTTCTTCCATTAGTGAATTTTGTTGCTCGAGCTCGACATCCATCACGTTACGAGCTTGTATAATCGAAAGGAGATCATCCAAGGCGGATTCTACTCTTGCCGTCTTTGTTGATGCTGATGAACTTGTGAGACTATCTCTTTGTGAGCTTGTAGCTCTGTAGAGATATTCTCCAAGAAGGATTCTATTCTCGTCGTCTGTTGTCGATGCTGATGAGCTAGCATATACATCTCTTGGTTATCCTCAATATACGGTGTTCATCGACATACCACTCTTGGTACTGGTCATCCCACCTGTAATCCTGCATAATTAAAACTCAAAAACACTACCCAGGTAAATCATGAAAATATGGAGAAAAATTAAATGGTAAGGCGGAAAGGTAGAAGAATAATTTGCCAACTCTTCTTTCAAACAATTAGAAGAGTCCCTGGCAACGGCGCCAATTTGGTGAACCGCCCGGTCGTTGTTCGGACGTTTCAACCAAATAAAAACTACTAATGCTAAAAAGCTATAGCAGATCGTATTCCGAGGGCTTTCTATGATTGGTTACTTCAAACTACCAAAATACTCAAAGGTAAACACGTTGTGCGTGGTGTGAGTTCCACGACTTCTATTTCTAAGGAATGCAGAAAAATTAAAAAGGATTAAACTAAAGTAGATTGGGAATTAGGGTTTGAAAACAAGGATGACAGACGAACTTAGACTTTGAATCCCCCTTCGTTCCCCAGAGCATTGGCAATCAATAGATCAGCGATTTCGATTCTCATTCAATCAATTACTAAGACACCACCATAACTCCTTACCCTTAGGTTTAAGACCGGCGAACGTTCGCTCTATCCGTTCTAACTACCAAGATTAACTAGCCGCCCGGGTACGGTCGCCTCTCGCAACGACTTAATTAATTGGTGTGATTACTAGTGATTAATGAGTTACTCTTGCAGTGAATTAACCCTAACCGGTTCCTACGAAAGGCGCACTCCAATTATAAGGTTAATTGTTCAATTCGATGTTCTAAAGTAAGGCGAGCGTTCGCTTCTATCCTTAGCTTAACCAGAATCTAATCTAGGTGATCAATCCAGACAAGAAACATGAACAATGAAGAACGAATCAAACATGCAAAGAGAAACTGATTGAACTTCGAATCTACTTACCGCCAATCCGTGACCGCTTTAAAGCCCTGGGTCACTTAGGGTTCATCTAATCTAAGCTCTACAAGTTCAGTTACTCATATCAGAAACAAGAGAATCAAAGGCAACAATGAAGATCATCATACAGAGGAAGAACAGATAAGAACTGAAAAACCTAATTCTGACGACTCCGCGAAGCTTCAATCTCCTGGATCTTCAACTTTAAACTCCGAGTTCTCCGAGGTGGAAGGATGGCGTCACGATCTCTCCACGATTCTTCGAACTCTCTAAACTCTATCTATCGACCCTAGAGTCGGCTGACTCTCAAAAGTCTGATTTGTGAAAAGATGAATAATGAATTGATTTTGATTCCCCCATTGAATGGCTGCCGACTCCTGCTTTAAATAGGGTTGATTAGGGTTTTCTGATTCTGCCGCGGAAAAGGAAGATATTTTCGCCGAAAATATCAAATGATTTTCGGCAAAACTTTAGTTAAAATCCCCTGTGTTATTTCTTCTAGGATTTTCGGCGAAAACATAAGGAAGTTTTCGCCGAAGACTTCAGTGCAAATCAGCCTGTGAGTTCTGAAGGTATTTTCGCCGAAATCCTCATAGTCTTTTCGGCGAAAACATTGTGCTGGGCAGTTGGATCTTCGGTTCTGACTCTGGTTTGATTTCTGTTCGATTCCGGTTCACTCCTTGAGGTCTTGAATATGTCCATGGCTACGTAAATGATGACAAAAATCTGTGCTATCACAAAAACGCTAGAAAACTATCAAATTGACCCAAAAAGGGCCAAAGTAACCAAATCGGTAGGAAATAGGTAGTTGAGTGAATATTCGCTATTTTACCCCTAAAACCACGTTTCAAGCAAGAAAATGTCGCTTAAATGAGGCTGATAATCACGTCAAATCGAGTGTCATCAGAGTCCTTAAGAGATGTGAAGCCACAAATTTAGCTCTTAGCTGGGAGAAGAGCTATTTCATGGTGACAGAGGGCATTGTGCTTGGGCACAAAGTGTCGAAGAAGGGTATTGAGGTTGATCCGGCAAAGATCGACACCATTGCCAAGCTACCGCCTCCTTCTTCCGTCAAAGCAGTAAGAAGCTTTCTGGGTCATGCAGGGTTTTATAGGCAGTTTATCAAGGACTTTTCCAAAATCACCTTGCCTATGACTCGATTACTAGAGAAAGAGGTTCCTTTCCTCTTCGACGAGAAGTGCATGACAGCTTTCGAGACTCTGAGGAATAAGCTTGTTTCAGCACCTGTAGTTGTTGCTCCGAATTGGAAACTACCCTTCGAGCTTATGTGTGATGCGAAGCAATTATGCCGTTGGAGCGGTCTTGGGGCAGCGGATTGAGAAGAGGTTCAGACCTATCTATTATGCCAACAAGACAATGAATGAAGCTCAACGGAATTATACAACTACCGAGAAGGAGATGTTAGCGGTAGTTTTTGCCTTTGATAAGTTTCGCTCCTATCTTCTTTTTGCCAAAATTACTGTCTTCACAGATCACGCAGCTATCCGATATCTTATGAGCAAGGCGGATGCTAAGCCAAGGTTAATCCGTTGGATTCTTCTCTTGCAAGAGTTTGATTTGAGATCCAAGACAAGAAGGGGTCGGAGAATGTGGCTGCGGATCATTTGTCACGATTTGAGGAGCATGAGCAGAGTTCTGGTGATAATCTAGCGATCCGGGAAACTTTCCCGGAGGAACACCTATTTGCTATAATGATTAAAGAGGAAGAGGGTCCTTGGTTTGCAGACCTCGTTAATTATCTAGCCACTGGTGAAGTGAGGACGGATTTCTCCCGTCAAGAAAAGAGGAAGTTCTTTACAGAGGTTAAAAAGTACTTATGGGATGATCCTTATTTGTTTCGGATTGGCTCTGACGACATCATCGTGAGGTGCGTAACTCTAGCGGAGGTTGGAGACATAATGGAGCATTGCCATTCTGGGCCTGCCGGTGGCCATCATGGAGCAAACCGAACTGCTCGAAAGATCTTGGCTTCTGGATTCTTCTGGCCTACCATCTTTAAGGATTGCCAGATTTCATCAAGGCGTGCGATGCATGCCAACGGGCAGGTAAGATCTCTAAACGCGATGAAATGCCTCAACAAGTGTCTGTGGTTGTTGAAATTTTTGATGTGTGGGGGATCGATTTTATGGGTCCTTTCACTCCGTCTTTTGGTAACAAGTACATACTCGTGGCTGTGGATTATGTATCGAAGTGGGTAGAAGCTCAAGCTCTCCCCACTAACGATGCCCGAGTTGTTGGAAAGTTCCTTAAGAAACTTTTCTCTCGTTTTGGTGCACCTCGAACCATCATTAGTGACCGTGGAACTCATTTTCAAGGTCAATTTGATAAGGTGTGCCAGAAGTTTGGTGTTACCCATCGTTTGTCCACGGCTTACCACCCTCAAACGAGTGTCAAGTCGAGGTGTCAAACCGGGAATTGAAACGGATTCTTGAGAAAACCGTCGATCAATCCTCTAAGGATTGGTCCACCAAGCTTGATGATGGCTTTGGGCATATAGGACGGCGTTTAAAATGCCTAGGTACCTCCCCATATTTTCTGGTATATGGGAAAGCGTGTCATCTGCCAGTAGAGCTCGAGCATAGAGCCTACTGGGCCCTTAAGCTACTGAACCTGGATGCTAGTCTTGCATGTGAAGAGAGGAAATTGCAGATGTTAGAGCTTGAGGAATGGAGAGATCGAGCTTATGAGAGCTCGAAGATATACAAGGAGCGAACTAAGAAGCTCCACGATTCACGTTTGCGAGGGAACAAGGAGTTCAAAGAAGGGGAACAAGTGCTCCTTTATAATTCACGGCTACACCTTTTCCCGGGCAAGCTGAAATCCCGTTGGATGGGTCCATTCACGGTTTCTAAAGCCCTTTCTCATGGCGCTGTGGAGATTTTCAAGGCCGGAGAAGAACCATTTAAGGTGAATGGACATCGTCTGAAGCCATATATAGCTGGAGCATTCGTTGGTGTGGCTGAGGAATTTAGTCTCGAGGCACCGTAAACCAGGTATCGATCTAGCTCAAAGACGTAAAACGAGAGCGCTTCTCGGGAGGCAACCCGAGTCTGGAGTCTTTAAATTTATTGAGTCGAGTCCGTGGTAGAGTCGTGGTGTCAGTTTTGTGTGTGTGTCAGTCCCTGAGAGTCAATTTCGTGATTTGGTCGCTTTAAAACCTCATATTTTTGCAAAATTTTCATGATTTAATTGATTTTTCCGAGTATCAGGTCAAAATGTGCGGTTTTCAAAGTCAGATGTGCGCCGGCGCACTTTTTGAAGTGCCAGGCGCACTTTGCAATTAAATTTCAAAAGTTTCGGCAAAAAATTCAAAAAGTGCGGGTTTCAGAAGCAAATGTGCGCCGGCGCACTTTTTGAAGTACTAGGCGAACTTTTCAATTAATTTTCAAAAGTTTCGTCCGAAAACTCAATATGTGCGCCTTTTTGGGGGTATTGTGCGCCGGCGCACTTTTTAACCCCCTCAAAAAAACGCATTTTGACCCCTCTCCCTCTCATTTTCGGATCAAACCCTCCTTTTTCCAGACTCTCTCTCTTCGAATCCAGCAAGAACAAAAACACTCCCTCACCTTGTTCTTCGAGTTTTTCAACCCATTTTCACCCAAAACCTCCGATTTTCATGAACCCATACCAAATTCTTCGTCTCTTCTCATTCTCTACTTGATTCCGCCCTTGCCCAACCAATTTTCGCTGATTTTGGTCGAGTTTCAAGCTTGGGTTGAGGAAAACCTAGTTTTGGTGCTTTTCGGTTCGTTGGTCAATTTTCGTGAGGATTTTGCTATCACTCCTTTGAGGTACGTTGCTCTACACTTCACTACGAATCTATTACACCAATTTTTGTTCAGTTTCATTGAAATTTTTGGATTGGTGATTCTAGAGCTAAGAACCCTAATTTTCGAAATTTGGGGTTTGGTTGAATTGACCTTGGATTCTTGCAATTGACTATCTAAGATAGCTATATTTTGAATCGTGGCTTGTTTGGACTTTGTATGCTTGATGAATTGCATTATGTAGGATACTTTCCCATACCGAGTTTTTGCAATTTGGGGATTTTTGGGGTTGGATGACTTCTGATGATGTAGGGTGTTTTTGAATGATCCTAGGGTGTGTTTTGGCATATTGGAGAGGTTGATTTGGACTGATTGTAGCTTGCTTCAGCTATATGCTCCATGATTTGAGAATTTTACCTTAGTCCCGGTTCTAAGTGTTCGATGCTCCATGTTTGACTAGTTGGTTGACTTAGACAGGATGATTGATTTCTTTGTGATTGTCTATTTGATTCAGTAGCATTGTGTCTTCGTTCCTTTGGTTAAATGCTCAACTTGATGTCATGGCTACTTTGTTGAACCGTACTAAGCATGATTCGATCCCTATCACTTGGTTGCATTGCGTGCTATTTTGGATGGTGGTTTGCACACTTCAGCATGTTTGCTCATGTCTCACTCTAGTTTGTTTGAGTTGCAGATTATGGCTAGTTCATCAGGACAGGGGCAATCTGCCGCGCGAAATGCGGGGAACATCTCGGCTGACGAGGAGGAACCTCGTCGACCATTCAGTCTGGTGCCTCTTGCCGGGTCCTAACGATCCGCCGCCACCCAGAGGAAGCGTACCTGGTCTGCATCAGTTCATTGATGGCCTCTCAGATATCACCCATTGGACAGCTTACTGGCAGATTCAACACCTTAAACCCACACCGGGGGTGAGGGTTGATTTTGAGGGCATTAGGGAGCAATGCCCGGAGTTCCATGAGCTGCTAGTGCATCGGCTGACACGCGCCGACTTGCTGAGGCTGGTTCAGGTGGCAGACCCCGCACCACTTCTTCCCCTCCAAGAGCTCTGGAGTACATTCGATTTAAACCCGAGGGTGAAGAACACATATACGAGGCACATTCAGTTTCGTTTGGGAGGAACTCTTTTCCATGAGTCCTACGATACATTTGGACGGTTGTTGGGGATTGACCAGTCCGTGGATCTCAGAGTCTTCAAGATTAAGGAATCGGGAGTCGAAAAAACTGAAAACAACACCAGAACGTGGCGAGAACTCACAGGCAGGGGTGGGTCATTTGTCACCAACAAGTCAAAGTATCGCGACATCAAATGCCCGGTATGGCGGTTCCTTCACGTGATCTTCATCCGATCCATCTGCCATCGAAGCATCGGTGGTCATCATTTCTATGGAGATGAGATGCATCTGGTCCGCTGCATGCTTGGCGGACGGAGGCTCCACGTGGGATATCAGGTCGCACAGTTCTTTTACAAGCGAGTCACTGGTGCCGTTCTTCCTCGCACTCTTCCGGGAGGATGGTATGTCGCTCGCATCATTGCGACCGCGGGCATTCGAGATAGGTGGCCGCCTGAGGTGTTTGTAGGGTTGACACCCCCGAGGGAGCTAGGACCTTAGTACCTGATGGCTCAAGGGTGGGTTCCCCGACCAGTTCCGCCTCCGCAGCCTGAGATTCCAGTCCCAGAGGGCGACGCTCTAGAGCCACCCCAGTTTATGCAGCAGGGCCTGATCAGGCAGAGTTTCGGACACCACTTGAGCGAGTTCAGGATTGGCAGGCAGTTTTTGGAGAGGGTGGACACCCTTGGCAGCAGCAGCAGGAGGCCAGATGGACTGAGATGACTGCGTGGCGCACCAGCTTTGGCCAGGGTACTCTACCATGGCAGGAGGAAGTCCGTGATTTTCAGCAGCAGCAGCAGGCTTGGCACGAGCAGGAGATCCAGAGGATGGACACTCAGCATGCACAGCAGGTGGCGCTGCTTCAGCAGATCCTCGATCGCATCCGCCAGCTCCAGCTCCAGCTCCTCGCGACAGCGGGCTCGCCGGGATCGCGACCAGGATCAGGATCAGTGATTGACTTCAAGATTTTTATTTCCTTTTTCTAGACTTGTACTTTTTATTTTCGAAGTGGATTTTGAGTCGGTTTGTTTTTTTTTTGAGTCGGTTTGTTCTTTTGAGTCTTTGTGAACCTTAAGTCGAGTCATATGTACTATTATCATCTGACTGCTCTGATCGTGTGATGTTTTCTCTTTTCCACTTGACTCAGGGTATATGGCCAAACCTCTTGTGCATCCAGTTTTGATCAGGACGTTCATGCCGACGAATTACTGATGCCTTCTATGGAAACCTTATGATCTATTTCCTGGTACCCCTAAACACTTTTATTTTTCATGCTAATTTTTTGGTGTAGAACATTGAGGACAATGTCCAAATTTAAGTGTGGGGTGGGGTGTTTATTTTGCCAAGTAATGGGCGGCGATTGTGCCTTGTTTTGTCACTCTTTCACAGCTTCCCATTCTCGGTAGCAAGTAATTTTCCACATTGCTTAATAACTTCTTGGATTGCATACTGTTTTCCATATGGTGAGATTGATGTGGTGTTTTGGCTTTGTCCAAATTATTGTGTGAGAACCCGTTTTATGACCATCTTCCACTTTTCTTGTTTGTAGTAGTCTAGGAACTTGTCCTTATTGGATTAGTGAACTTGTGACTTGGTGTTGTGCAAGGCTTGGTCTGTCGGATGCTCGAATTCTCTAGTTCAAAGCCATGATCGAGTCTAAATAAGGGATGTTTTAATTTCATGCTCTAAATTATTGTTGATGTCCCTAATCAGAGAAATTCTGATTAGTGAGTGGTTCGGTATTGAAGTTGTGGGTCGATTCACGAGCTGGCATACGTGCCTGCCCATTGCTGTAGTCGCAAAGGGAAGTCTCAATGTGGCGTTCTTCTTCTAACCTACTCCCGATCGTGGCTGGGGTCTAGGATAACGCGGAATTCCAAAGGTTTCCGGCTGCTCCATACCCGGTGGTATTCACACTGTACCGACCATTTAAAAAAAAAAGAGAAAAAAAAATCAGAAAAAAAAAGAAAGAAAGAAATGCTAAGAAAAGGAAAGAAGTTCTTTCATTTTGTTCGAGTCGTGTCCCCTTATTTAGCAAGTGTCAGGTTACTTTCTAGAGTAAGTGTAGCGGAAGTAAGTATTGTCTTGTCTTTACCAAGTCATGTTGTTCACTAGCCCGATAAAGACATGTTCCTCTTTTACTCCAGCAAAGGTTTGGTTTTAATTGCGTGGTCAGTCGGGTAATCATCTTGTTTGGTAGAAGCACCGTATACATCTTTCTAGGAACCAAGAGGTTTTCGGTTTGCTCATTCAAGTTGGTGCATTGTTGTGGTAAAGTTCTTGTTTGAGGACAAACAAACGTTTAAGTGTGGGGTGATTTGATGACGTTAGATTTACCGCGTTTATCTCGTACTACAAAAAAACTAAATATTAGCCACTCCAATTTTGCAACAGCATATGAAAACCGTGGCTAATAATTAACAGAGTGCAACAACACTATTAACAGTCGCAAATAGTTGAATATTAGCTACAACATGTAGTTACTGTAGCAAATAGCTGATTATATAGCTACAGCTTGTGTTGCCGTAGCAAAAAAACCATCTATCCTGCCCTTTTCCATTAAATAAAAGAAGCAATTAAATATAAAATTAAATTCATTATTCCCCTGTCGGGAATGGATCAGCATCCAAGAGAATGCTGGTTTGGAAAGTTCCAAACCCATTCTCAACCATTAGATCTAGTTTGACTCTTTGACTAATCTAATGGTCCAGATTTGTCAGGGGTATTTAGGACTTTACACAAATAATTTAATTATTATATTTAATTTAAATATTTTAATTTATTTATTTTTTAAATACTTTATTTTTATTACAGTACGCAACTAGTGGCTACTGTACTGTCGCCGGCCAACGCTCGCCGGCCGCCGGCGACCGACGACTTTTTTCAAACAACTTTTTTCGATGAATTTTTTTCGGTGACTTTTTCCGATGACTTTTCCGGCGGTTTTTTTTGCGACTTTTCCGGTGAGGACAAGTTAACTAGTTAACCTGATTTTTATTATTAACTTGTTAGCATGTTTTTTTTATTGATAACTAGTTAACTTGGGTTTTTACAGTTAACTAGTTAGTTAACATGTTTTCCGACGACTTTTTCGGCGAGGATAAGTTAACTAGTTAACCTGATTTTTACTAATAACTTGTTAACATGATTTTTTTATTGATAACCAACCGAGTTAACTAGTTACCTAACCGAGTTACCTAGTTACCACAAAAATTTCAGCTAACCAATCGAGTTAACTAGTTACCAAGTCGATAACTAGTTGTCTAACTGAGTTAACTAGTTACCCAATCAAGTTAACTAGTTATCTAGTCGAGTTAATTAGTTAACCAACCAAGTTAACTAGTTATCTACTCGAGCTAATTAATTAACTTGTCGAGTTAAGTAAATAACTTGTAGTTAACCTGATTTTTAACTTGTTAGCATGATTTTTTACTAACAATTAGTTAACTTGTTAAACATCATGATTTATCGAGTTAACTAGTTACCAAGTTGTTAACTAGTTAATCGATTGAGTTAACTAGTTAACCAATCGAGTTAACTAGTTAACCGATGTCGAGTGATCGGTTAACTAGTTAACCAATGTCGAGTGATCGGTTAACTAGTTATCTAATTGAGTTAACTAGTTACCTACCAAGTTGTTAACTAGTTATCTAATTGAGTTAACTATATAACTTACCGAGTTAACTAGTTAATCGAGTTAACTAGTTACCAAGTTGTTAACTAGTTAACTTATTCTTATTGAGTTAACTAGTTAACATCACGATTGGATAACTAGTTAACAAGGTTATTTAGCTGTTAACTAGTTAACTTATCGAGATATTTAGTTGTTAACGAGTTAATTTGGCGTTAACTTCACGATTGAATAACTAGTTAACGAGGTTATCAAAATTGATAGCTAGTTAACTTATCGAGTAAACTAGTTAATTAGTTTACCACCACCCACAACACCACTGACCGCTACTATCACTAATTTTCATTCACAGAACACCACAATTCTCAATCATTCATTCTCAAACATACATTCTCAATCATTCATTCTCAAACACTATGGAAAAGTTAGGTGTTTAGAGGGCATCCCCTCTTCATACACGAAATCATCAAACATTACCTCACAAGAATCACATAGTATTACCTCACAAGAATTCACACAGTATCTAACAAGCGCATTGCAATAAAATTCATGCCTCAAGTAATCCAAAACATTGATGATCCATAAACGAAATCAAACACTATCTCACAAGAATGAAGCACTATCTAATTCATCAATGCTCATTAAGCCTGTAGCAATCAAATCAACCTGATGAACAAAAACCCTTCAAAGTATGATCAAAGCTAAGTCACTTTGCCTGATATGGTGATTTGAAACACTTTCCCACAAAACTTACAGACACCAACACGCCTCCACTAATCATTCATACACAATGGAAAGCACAACAGCTACTATCCTATAGCTATCATCAACAATCTGCATATCAATACCCAGATATAGTAAGGGTAGGAATTTTGAATGTTTGACAGTGATTGTGATCAGAAAAAAGAGGTAGTGAGTTTAGAGACATCAGCTACAACTTGATCATAATCTGACTGCAACTTCTCTTGTTCCTCCTTTGGTATCTCTCCCTTGGGAGGTTTAGTTTGCACAAGAACACAGCATGTAAGCCTCTTTGTGTTTCCTGCAGATGCAAGTCCTGAAATGGCAGATCAATAGAAAGATATCAGCTTTATTCTCAGAGTCAAGCATCAGAAAGAAGGAAGATGCAACTTACTTCTTTTGATGTAACATAAAAGTAGGGAATTTCAGCCTCTTCACACTATATTGGAATTTCAGCCTCTAATACGCTGATGTCGTCTCTGCCTTCTGTATGACATCAGTACCCATACATGAAAACCCATTGCTGTTCACTGGCACATCGACCTTGTAATTGACACCCTGTTCAACACCAAAAGCCACATACAGAATACAATAAGCAAGAAAGGTAGGAAGTCTGAGAATGAACATTCAATTAATATGCCAATGAAATCAATCAAACAGAAAACCTTTATAATGTTGTAGCGCTTGATAGCCCCTTCCGCAGCTTCTCTGCTTTGCCTATCAAGACGTTCTTGCATAGTAGGACGACGTTTCAACTCGGTATCACTTTCAGTTCTACGATTTCCAGAATTTTAACTTTGATTAACATGAATGAAACTCATGTAAGAACACACAAGATCAGTCGGCCACGCACAACACAGCAACGAAATTGGCGGTGAGAGGCAGGGGTTTCCCTCCGGCGTCGGCGATCAGAGCATCGACGACATTGTTGGCGTCGAGACCGTACTTCCTCATCATCGAACCGTAGGCGCCACCGATGATGTGGCCGTCGACACCGAGACTACAGCAAAGGCAGGCGAGGAAGCCGTTAGCGCTCTCACCATCGCGTCTAGATCTGGGCACTAATGGACGAAGGTCGAGCGGTTTGAAGATGGGGGCAGAAGTTTCGGGCTGATCGGTTGGACGGAGGCAGTTGTCGACGAAGATTGAGGAGGAGGAGGACGACAGATCTTGGGTGGTTGATGTTTGGGGGAGAGGCAGATCGGAGGTGTTGACGTGCGGCGGCTGAGTATGGAAGAAGAAAAGGAGAAAGAAGAGATAGGGTTTTAATTTTTCAAAAAGACAAGAATACCCCTCCGGGTATTGGGTTTGGAATTGTTCCAGGATTAAAATCCTGGACGCAGATTCTTTCCCTCCCCTGTCAGCCCTGTCAGCCAACGATCCCCTTCAGAAAAACCAAAATAATCGTATTGCTTATATTTTATCATTTTGTCTATTGGCACCTCAAGTTTATCATTTTTTCTATATTGGTCATTAAATTTAATTAAGTAATAAACGACTAATTAATTAATCATATTGCAAGACTTGCCTCTGCAACGTCCCCCTCCTCCCGACGTCCCTTATCACTCACCTCATCCTCCCCCTCCTCGCGACGTCCCTTATCACTCACCTCGTCCTCCCCCTCCTCCCGACGTCCAGTCTTGCCCCTATCACTCGCCTTGTCCTCCCCCTCCTCCCGACGCCCAGTCTTGTCGACGACTTCAAGATCTGGTATGGTTACGACTTGAGAGATTGGGAGGTTGAGCTCCATGTTTTAGGTCATGATTTTGGGGTTTCTTTGAGTTCAACCCCTAAGTTCGAGTTATTTGACTTCAAGGTTGAATCAATTGAGGAATTGGCAGTCCAGATCTGTCTTGTAGGTAATGGTTTTTGTTTAGCGTAGAAGTTTCGACGACTTGCTGGCTTGTCTGTTCTCAAGTTTGTTTACATCTCCAGGTTTCGAGTGTTGCCTTCTCTTCAAAGGTCGTCCCGTCTCAACATCGGCTCATTCCTTCCAGTTGAGTTTTTCGTTATTACATTGTTGCTTGCCTTCTGTGATACGTTTATGGTAGCAGAAACAGAAACCTACCATTAGGATCCTTATTCCCAGGAACGAAGCCCGTGAACAAGCTTCTGATGGATGATTTTGTAAACCATAGTTAATTATATATAGTTGCGGAACGATTTAGGTTAAGTGAGCAGCATAGTAAGTTTGTCTTTTTTCTTTCTTTGTTTTGTTCTATATGGTTGATTCTATATAGTAGTTTACTGTTTGGGTCGTTTATAAATTGTGTATTCTGGGTTCGTTCGGTCTGCTTCCATTCTCCCCAGCATTTCTACAACATCTGTTACACCAGAACAATCCTTCCAAGCTTTGCATAATAAGTTTGGCTAGCAAACTTATTACTTCCCAACTGCAGCTCTTCTTTCCAGGATCCAGCAATACCAAAACCAGCTCTTATCTGTTGACCATAGGGACAGTTCAGCATCAGGTGATCTGCAGAGTCTATTCCTTCATCACAAACTAAACAAGAAATATTTCTAGCCAATCCCCAATGAGCCATTCCATCATTTGTAACTACAACAGTTTTCAATAGCTAACCAAGCAATGTTTAGGAAATAAATTGAAACTGCAGTGTCCCTAGTTTTCAGAATCCTCCTCCATATCCAAGAATGATAGCTCGCAGCTTAAGACCATATAGTTCAACTTATTATTCTGTAATTATTGATCCATCACTACAGAGCTTTTCTACCTTTTTAATGACATTCTTAGGAAACAGATAAGCTGAGAGCCAATACTGACTCATAGCTGAAAGAACAGAAGCCACTAACTGCAAACTGACCTGCATAACTCAAAGTTCTGACTCTCCACCCCGAGATTATTGAAGTAATACATTCAACCAGCTTGTCACATTCCTTAGTAGGGTTTTCCAGATATTAGAGGACTCCAAGATATTGTGCCAAACAAGCTCCAGTATTAGTTTGTATCTGATTTGTTGGTTATAATGTCAATGACTCCTTGCCAAGCTCAAGATTTGAAATTGTCTACATCATTGTGCTAGTTCTGTGATCAGTGAGCTCTTTTTTGTTTCATATTTTACTTGTTTGAGCCTCTAGCACCGTACATCTCTGTTGTGAGGCTGATCTAATAACCTTTTCTAGCACCGTACATTATTATCAGGACATTGTATGAATTTAAACCACATGAATTCTGTTGAGAGATAATGATGAGATAAACTGATCTTCAGAGTTTAGTATGTCACCCTTTTAAGCCATATATGTGGATATGAAATCGGTTTTATAGTGTGAAGCAGAGTTTCAGCTGTTCTGGTTTCTGCTGCTGCAATTTGGTTTATAGGTGATTGTTTGTTTCTGCTTCCAACTTATGCACCTGAATATCAAAATCTTCATTAACAATGGGTGAAATATATTATAACCAAGGATATATAACCAAAGGTTACTAATGACCAAAGGATGTGGGTTTTCTATTTGTATGTGAATCTTGTGATGGCAACTTTCACATACTTCTCAATGGGTTTGCTAAAACATGACAATCACGTGTATTCCTCAATTCATTGTGGGCCAAGTCTTTATCAAATATGGATTCTTTGTCAATATTAGAGTTTATTTGGCTATTTTGCACTAACATTAGTACTCTTTTTATATTTTATCTTTTCCACAGAGACCACTGATGCAAAAAGAGCAATAGTTTAACCTACTTTTTTTCAGGTTAGTGATATGTCGTATTTTCAGCCTTATATTTATCATACATTAATGCTTTAGCTTACTTTAATTCACTTTTATATTTGTTATAGGGAAGTTTTCAAAGATAAATATGGACAAATCATGGATTGACTTACCTAATAGACATTCTAGAATATATTATGATGGGATAGATAAATTCTTATCATTTGCATACATCAATAGAGATTCTAGGTCAAGGATCTATTGTCCTTGCAAAAAATGTGAGAATAGGTACATGTATGCTAGATTAGTTGTGCAACAACATATACGGGACAATGGTTTTTGGAAGAAGTATAAGACATGGGAGAAGCATGGCGAGGTTGAAGGTGCTATGAATTGTATGGTTGAACAAGACAATGACTCTGATTATATGGAGGATGATATGGTTAGACTTGTCCATGAAGCTTTGGGAGGTCCTGGTATAGATGCACCAGATCACACTAATGAGGAAAATCAATCAGAACCACCTCTAGGGCCAAATGATCGACCAAGAGATTTTTTAAGCTTTTGAAAGCGCAAATCTACCTCTTTATCCTGGTTCTAAGAAGCATACAAAGGTATCGTTTATAGTTCGTCTACTACAAGCAAAAGTTCTTCATGGGTGGTCGGATAACTCCTTAAAAACCTTATTGGAGATATTAGAGGAAGCAATGCCAGAAGGTACACGATTGCCTAAATCATACTATGAAGCTCATAAGATAGTGGAAGCCTTGGATTTACATACACAACAATCGATGCATGTCCCAACAGTTGCATGCTTTTTAGAGGTGAAGACATAGGCTTGAATGATTGTAGTGTGTGTAATGCCTCAAGGTGGAAAGAGGGGAGTGATTGTGTATCTGGTATTTCAAATGAACATGTGAAACGAAAACCAGCCAAACAAGCTAGATATTTCCCACTGAAACCAAGATTGCAACGGTTGTTTATGTGTTCAAAAACATCGAAGCTAATGAGATGCATGCAGAGGAAAGGACTAATGATGGGAGTGTTTAGACATCCTGCAGATTCTCTTGCATGGAAAGATTTTGATTCTAAGAATGCCACTTTTTCTTCAGATATTCGAAATGTGAGATTAGGGCTAGCTTCTGATGGATTTAATCCGTTCAGGTTTATGAATATAGTTCATAGTACTTGGCCTGTCATCTTGGTTCCCTACAATTTACCACCATTGATGTGCATGAAGCAGCCTTTCATATTTTTATCTGTTCTTATTGATGGTCCCAAGACACCTGGTGATAAAATTGACGTCTTCTTACAACCTCTTATTGAAAAACTTAAAGGGGTCGTTTGGTTGCAGTAATATTGATATTGATAACTGCATATATCATGATATTCAGAATATCATCGTTTTTTCTATCCTGAATATCATGATATCTGGGGCCAAAAGTGATATCAATATTACTTTTTAGATATTCTACTCCCCCCTAGAATATCTGTGGAGTGATATTGATATCACTCTTTGCAGACCTTTTGCCCCTATTTTATCCTCTCAATTACAGTGCCATTATTTACTTTCCCCATTTCTCATCCCCAATTAATTCTTTCTCACCTCCTCGCCATTTGTCGATTGACGTCCACCGTTGTCGGGTGTCCTATTTTCTTAGCAAGCCAAACCTCCAAGCCTTCCATTCATCTAACATAAATTCGATTCTATGTTCTGGTAACATAAATAGTTTGTGATTGAGTTCTTATGAAGATACTAAAACATTTCTTCAGATATGTGTAAGTGAGGAAGGTAACTTTGGTCGGAGTACATTGGATCTCATTCTAACGTAATTTTTTATCTTGCCGTGTCCTTTATTCACAAAACAACCCATTTTCAGAACCACAAATTCCAAGTTAACAGTTTCTTTGATCATTAATTGTATTCAACAAGGTTCGATAGTATGAGTTTGTCAGTTGCTCGATTCGTATGACTAAGGATTGGTGTTGGTGAATTAGACTCGAGGAAAGTTTCAATTCGATGTTCAGAGCAAGTGATTTTACCCATATAAGTTGTAGGGCAAATTGGTCAGTTTCACATTAAAGTATACTTATCACCAATTATTACAATATCACTACACAAACAATGTTATCTTGTTCATTAGTTACTAATATCATGTAATAACATATCAATATATCCTGATATCAATATATTACATATCATCCAACAATGACCCCAAAGAGCATTTGTTGATGGTGCGCAAACATTTGATTCATTCGAGAATGAAATGTTTCAAATGCGGGCTGGTTGTTTATGGACGATCAATGATTTTCCTGCATATGCTAACTTGTCAGGATGGAGTACAAAAGGGAAATGCTTGCCCCTCTTGCAATTCTGAAACAAGTTATCGAAGGTTGCATTTTGCTTAAAAGGGTTCATATATGTGTCATAGCGATGGTTGGATTTGATCATCCATACAGATCAAATGAAGAGGTTTGATGGACTATTGAATCTAGGTTGAAACCTATATCATTATCAGGTGTTGACCTTCTTGCACAAATAGAGTCAAACAGTATTTACTGATTATCGAATAGAAGATGTGATCATGCACGCAGTGGGGGTAACAAAGTGGATAATAGAAACTATTGCGAAAGAAAAGCATATTTTGAGCACCTATTGGAAACACAACTTATACGTCACAACTTGACGTCATGCATGTTGAAAAACATATGCGATAAAGTGCTTTCATATATGGTATTGCTGAAAACGAAAGACAATCTAATTCTCGGCGTGATTAGAACTTATGGAATAGAGTCGGTATCATTTAAACGAATGAACTTGGATTGAGCATGCTGATCTGGCGATTTTGAGATGGACAATAGGGAAAAGATATGTTTCTCTTTTACTACGACAGAGATGCAGAAGGAGTAACAGTATGGTCACTAAAGTTTTGGGTAGTAACAGTATGGTCACTCAACTTCAAAATTTAACAGTGTAGTCACTATTGTTTGAACTTTGTCACCTATCAGTATTTCTGTTAACTTTGTTCACTTTAAAATATAATATGATTTTAAATGTCTAATTTGATTATAATAGGTTTTTATGGACTTTGCTACGGCACCAACCCATGGTGTCGCCAACTTTGTCATAACAATTGCTACGACACCAATCCATGGTGTCGCCAACTTTGTCACAACAATTGCTACGGCTGTAACCATAGCAAAAGCTATGCGACGGTGTAATTTGCTGTAGCTAAACTATTAGCGACACCACTTTTAGCTACGGGGGTGATGAGTGGCAAATGGTGTCGCAAATAGTATTTGCGACAACAAATCAACTTTTAGCTACGGCCAATGCCGTTGCCAATGGCAACTTTTTTTGTAGTGTAGCCACATTTGAACGACATTCCTTTTGTTTGACTCTGAATTGTGATTAACTTGAATGATTTTATTGTAAAATATGTTTGATTCCCGTTGGCCCTCTTTTGGGTCGTTTGACGTGTTTTCAAGTTATTTTGATGAGATTTCAGGATTTCACATCGTAGAAGACTTTTCTATGAGCTTGGCGGTTCAAACGGGGATCAATTCGGAGCACAAATGGGGTTGGAATGTCGAAAGAAGTTCGGAGCAAGAAGCAACATCAAAAAGTGCGGTTTTCAGAGGCAAATGTGCGCCGGCGCACTTTTCGAAGTGCCAGGCGCACTTTGTAATTTTTTCTGCAAACTTTCGGCGGAATATTCAAGATGTGCGCCTTTTAGGGGTCAATGTGCGCCAGCGCACTTTTTGACCCCGCCAGGCGCACATTTGGCCATTTTTCAGCACTTCGACGAAATTGGGTTTTTAACCCAATTTCAAGGAGAGAGAAGATACACATGATTTTTCTGCAATTCTCTACTTTTCTCTGACGAACAGACACTCTTGGAGGTGAAGACGGAGTTTTGGAGACGCGATTGAGCGAGGATTAGCGGAGATTGACTCAGGAGTTTCGAGGATTAATCGAGATTAGGTCTACTCGGAGTAAGATGTCTTCTTCTCCAGTTTTCTTCTTCTTTGTTGCTGAGATTTCTTCTGTAACGATGTCTGGCTAAACCTCTAGGGTTGTTTAGATTAGATGAAGCGTTAGATAGGATTTTGTATGGATAATTTCGGGTTTCTAACTCGTTTATGTTAATCGATGATCTTTCAGACTTAGATGCGGTTTCTCCTAAACCCTAATTTAACTTTTTGATTCTGGCAACTTGATCAATTGTTAGTTTCTGGGTTTATCTTTGAATTGCGGGTCTGATCATGAACGCATTTCATTCTAGAGTTTAGGAGGTCGTTAGGTTCTCCAATAGCTTGACCATAGGATTGTCAGAACCTAATCTCTTTGCATGATTTTTGTGGCATTTCACTGTTCTTGATCGTTCTTGATTTCTTGCAAGTTAGCTTGACCATAGGAGCTTGTAGGTTTGATAGAATTGAATCTCTATGGCCTGACCATGGAGTAGAGATTACAAAAGGATTTGTCGAGTCGTCTAGTCTGTTGAATTTCGTCGATTGCATAGTTTCATCCATCTAAACCGAACTAGCGTGGATTCGAGTCTGAACAACCGCCTTAGTCTATCTGAAAAACCCCAATCTGCTTTAATTGCTTTGTTTGATTTTATTTGCATTATTAGTCGATTAGTTCATTCACAACCAATTCTCAAACCCAAACGAAACCCGAATAGCTTTGACACACTGTTCTGAGTAATAGAGAAAGGAAGACCCTTGGGAAGTAACGATCTCGCTAGAGCGATCTAGTGAGTAAAACTAGTGTGCATTAATTTGCGCACCAATATGCTAATTTTTAGTTCAAGCATGAGTGCCATTCATGAAACCAAAGAATTTATTTCCTCTAAATTTGATATGAAAGACATGGGACCAGTAGATGTTATACTTGGGGTGAAGGTGTTAAAAGTGGGAAATCAATATTCACTAAGTCAACATCATTATATAAACAAACTGGTGTCAAATTTCTTGTGTGATGCTGCAATTCCTGTTAAGACTCCCTTTGATTCGAATTTTCATTTAAAGAAGAATGATGGATTGGCTGTCAATCAATCAGAATATGCAAAAATAATTGGGAGTTTGATGTTTTTTACTAACTGCACAAGACCAGATGTCTCATTTGCAGTAAACAGGCTCAGCAGGTATACGAGTAATCCTGGAATGGATCATTAGACTGCGTTGAACCGAGTTTTAAGATATCTGAAAGGTACAGCTAGTTGGGGACTGAAGTTCACTGGTCATCCATCTGTGTTAGAAGGCTATTGTGATGCAAATTGGGTAACAAGCAAAGATGATGTGAGCTCCACTAGTGGTTTTGTATTCACTCTTGGAGGGGCTGCTGTATCCTGGAAGTCCACCAAACAGTCTTGCATAGCTAGGTCGACTATGGAGTCTGAGTTCATAGCACTTGGCACTGCAAGTCAGGAAGCTGAATGGTTGAGAGCTCTATTAACTGACATACCGCTGTGGGAGAAACCAACTCCCACAGTATCTATTCTGTGTGACTCTCAAGCAGCCATACACGTGGCCAGGAATTCAGTTTACAATGGCAAGAAACGTCACTTGAGAATCAGACATGAATCAGTGAGGAACTTGTTTGAAACAGGTGTTATTACAATAGACTATGTGAAGTCTGAGAAGAACCTGGCAGATCCTCTAACTAAGGGTCTCTGTAATAAAGTGGTTACTGAAACCGCTAAAGAAATGGGACTATGGTCCTTGAGTTGAGGAATTTGTGGTGGATACCTGACTGCTAATGAAACTGTCAAGGTCAAACGAAACCATGAAAAGACTCATAGCGAATAGAACTCTGAGAAATGGTTATGAGAATCATTTCTGAGTTCTAGAAGCAAATGTGGGGGTTACAATTGAATATCATAGCCCTGAATTAGGGTGGTCACAATGACTTGATGATATTCCTGCATTATAGCCCTAATTTGGGTGGTCATCATTGACTAGATAATGTTGTGGATTGAACAGATGTACTCTGTTCAAGAATGAACCCATATGAACAACTTCCCAAGAAAACTTAAGAGTTTGATTGCGAAACTCTTCGAGGAACCTGAATTAAAAGACACATTCATGCTCAGTGTTGCAGAACATGGACAGTAGTTCATGACTGCAGTTCTTTAATGTTCATTTTCTGTGACCTCTGAGATATGGAACGAGTTCAAATCTTAATTGATACTATGAGTTCTGTTTGTGGTCTTGATTGTAGGAGAAACAAAGGGGTTGGTTTGCATTTGTGGGGGATTGAAGGTTGAATGCAAAGGCTGCCGAAACGTAGCGGTTTGTTTAATGAATTTAAGGAAGAAAGAAACTCAGTAACGGGAAAGTTGTTTCTCTGCAACTCTTCTGTTGCTGTTTTTCCTCCTTCTTTTCAGGGATTCCCCCACTTCTAACTAACCCTAGAGATCGTGATGAAGTCGTTGAGAGGTTTATGCGTATACAAACAGCAGCATTGCTCCCTTGATATAAGAAGGAGTGCAGCTAAATGAAAAATACGAAAAACAACACTAATCTCTCGATCTCTCTTCTGAATCTCTAGCTTTCTCTTGCAGTTTCATAGCTCAGGTTCCAGCTCTTGATTAAATCACCTTGATCAGGAGAACGTTGCGATTACCCTCAGTTGCAATCGGTGAACATTGATATCGGGAAATATTGCTTCGAAGGCAGTGGCTTCGCCACGATCGCAACCCTCTTTCTGCCTTCTCAATTTCATCTCTTTCACTGTTTCATTGCTGTAATCAGTGTAGTTAAAATCGTGATTTTAATCGTAAAATCGTACGATTTTACGACTTCACTTATGCAAAACGATCATGATTTCACTACAAAATCGTTGGCCATCAAAATCGGGTAAAATTGATAATAAAATCGTTAAAATCGCAAAATCAACGGTTTTTACGATTTTCTACGATTTTTTTAATTTCCAGAACCAACCGAAATTTTCACTGGTTTAACTTTGATCGGTTTGATTTTTTGGTTCAACCAAAAATGCAGAACAACCACACTTCACCAAAATAACGAAGATTGCTTCTGAACCCTAATTTTTGCATCTATCCACTCTTTCCCCCAAACCAGCCGACGACGACGCCCTATTCCCGTCGAGAACCCGCCGCCCGTGCTCCATTCTGTTGCGTCGTCGACTGCTTCATATCCCATCAATTTCTTCAGCGCCAGCGTCGAGCCGCGACTTCGGACGGTGTCACCATCGATTCCTTCTCGTTCCTCCGCCGTTCATCAGCATCGATTCCCAACTCCGGACGGTGAGTCACCGTCTTCTCTTCTTCTCTACAGCTTGTCCGAGTCTGACGAATCACCAGTCACCAACTCACCATATTTCCTTCTTCCCTGCTGCAGGTGGTCCAAGTCAGTCAGTCGTCTTCCATTCTTCCCTGTTAAGGCTGTCCAAAACTCCGAGTCTACCTCCTTCATCCTCTTTCCCCTGTTCGGCAGCATTCAAGCTCTTTCCCCTGTTCGGCAGCATTCAAACTCTTTCCCCTGTTCAGCAGCCGTTGAAGTGGTTACTTACTGGTAAGTTAGTTTACTCATTTCAATTGACTAACATTGTTTATAGTTCCACCACTTTTCCTGCTTGCTACTTCTTGCTTTGCATTCACTTTGGTAAGTCAGCAGCAGTTAACTCATTTTGAGTTTTGGCAGTGATTACACTTCCACTTTTGCTGCTTCTTGCTTGCTGCACTCGTTCAATTGAGCTGCCTACAACAACTACAAAGTAATTGAAACTGAAATGGGTTGGTAAATTGATACCAGTTTACTCATGTTTTGCAGGAAATGTCTTCAGGTGGTGATGGACGTGCTACTGCTTCTGCATCTAAGTCGAGGCAGCCCAAGAGAAAGAAAAATGCTCCTGGAAGTAGACGAGATCCAGGTTGGGAGTATGCAACTAATATTGATGGTGATTCGAAGAAAACCAAGTGCAAATTTTGTTCCAAGGTATTATCTGGTGGCATATTTCGTTTCAAACATCATCTTGCAAGAACGAAGGAGAAAGTAGAGCCATGTTAAAGTGTACCGAATGATGTTAGGAAACAAATGTTAGACGTCTTGGATTTGAATTTAGAGGCTAAGGAGGCAAGAAAAAATTTGCTTCACAGGGGCATTAGTACTGCAGCTTCTGCAACTGGATCTCAAGAAACTATATATTCATCTCTTCATGCAGCAATTGGAAAAGTTTCATCATGCAAGAGGTATGTTCTCTTCATATGGGTCTATGCAATTGTTGGACAGAAAGCATCCAGCAGATTGGTGGTCCTCCTTTGGTGATGACGTTCTCGAGCTTCAAAAATTTGCTATTCGAATCCTGAGTTTGACTTGTAGTGAATCTGGGTGTGAACGAAATTGGAGTGTGTTTGAGAGGGTAAGATTCTACTTTCTAAATAATACATATTATACTTCTCCATGCTCTTCAATTTCTTATGTTTGTCATATATGTGGTATTTCAGGTGCACTCTAAGAAGAGAAACCGCTTGTTGCAAAAGAAGATGACTGACATTGTGTATGTCATGTACAACTCAAAGTTGTTGCGAAGACAAGCAAAAGATATTGAACGCGTATTTGATGAAATTGATTCCGATGATGAGTGGCTTGCCAGAGAAGATGGAGAAGTTGAGAATGAGAATGAGAATGAGAATGCCGAGGAATTGATAGGAATAGATGATGAAGCAACTTTTGAGGATGAATCTACTCATGAACAATCTTTTCCGGATGAGGAACAAGTAAGTTATTTCTTTGTATGATTATTTAGAATCTTGTTAGTCATATTGTTATTCATGTGTGGTTATTATATTATTAAATAGAGGTTTGAAGAAGAATTTGTCGCGGATGAGGACGAAGGTGGAGATAGAGGCAACAACGAAGAAGAGATTGGAGATGAGAATGCATATGATGAAGATGAGGGAGATAGGGAAGATGAGGAAGATGAGGAATTAGATTTTAATGTTGATCTAAAGATTTGATGTAGTTTGTTGTACTTGTTGTTTTCAAATGGATTAAGGATTGTAATGAAGTAATAGACTAATAGTGAGTAACTTAGTGAGTGGTGATCGTGTACTATAAACATGAATGCGGACTTTGTAGTGTGGAGTGTGTGTTTTGTGCGGTGTAAACGTGTGGTATGGACGTATGGTGTGTGCTTATGAAATATGGAATGTAATGAAGTAGTGAACTATTAAGTTTTATTAAGATACTTATTTACTTATGCACTTATGCTTATGAAATTCATGTTGGGTGTTTGAGTATTAATTATTTTAAGAGTGTATAATTCTAAGTTTATTAACATTTTATGTTTATTTATGAATATTTATATACTTTTAGTTGGGACATAAAATCTTACGATTTTACAATTCCGATTTCACCCAAGTTTTCGATTTTATGTGGAATCGCGATTTTAACTACATTGGTTGTAATCTTTCTGTTTTAATTGTTTAGCCTTGATTTCTCCTGTAATTAGTGTTCACAACTTCAGTTAAAGCCAACAAGTTCTTGTGGCACAACTATCCTGCATCACAATGCAGTAGAGAATAACAAACATGGAGAATGAGTGAAGTTACTTCAGTGGTCTATTTAAAGACTCCAGTAGCTAGTAAGCACCTCAAAGGGACTGCATTTAGACTTGTTCCAAGCATCAAATATCCAACCACAGCACCTCCTCAATTATTCTTAGCTAGCTCTGATGTAACCCATGATAATTTTATAATTCATACATGGTTCATAATGCAAAGTCTAAGATGGACATTACAACACTTGTAATATGCCAAGTCAAGCAATCCTAGTCCCTTATCATGATTGATACATCGAAAGCTCAAAAAAGAAATCATAACCTAGGATCCAATAACAGATCTGTTGAGTGAATTCATAAAAGTAGGTAACTAACGAACCAATAACCGATCTTGAAAGTAATAAACGAAACCCAGAAAGAGTGGAAACTTAAAATTTTGGTTTGAATTATTTGCTACCATATCTGCATTCCAATATCTAAAGAATACATAGTTGTGTAAGTTGAGTGGATTGGTTATGACCATAACATAAGTTGTGATACGCGAAGAAATTTATGATATGTTGTTTCAGGAGTATACAATCAAAACATGCTTAGAAAACCATCACTCAGTAACATTAAAATTCCGAATCATCTCAGCTAATACTTATATGAACATATTGAGATATTGAACTCCAAGATCGATTGGAAACATGTCAAGTCAACAACAAAACTCTTCAGTTTGGATTTCTTGTTATGTGTTCTATCTTTTCCTTAGTATGCGAAGCACCAACAGAAGGCAAAAACTGGAGAACTAACACACCAAGCAAGTATCATCTCCAGAATAGGATTAAGCAGAGAGAGCTCACTTACCTTCTCAGAACTGCAGCGGTGGCCAATCTAAAAACATATATAAGCATTTTAGACAAAAATCATTTGCTACATCAGCTTTTGGAGGCTTCTCCTTAAATGTAGAGTTAATACCATTCATTTTTTATTTATTTTTTCAAACTCTCTCTTCTCTCTTTCTTTTCCCTTTTAATTAGTTTTCTTTTTATAACATTTTATATGTTACTCAAAACATATTATTTCATTCACAAATGTTGTTCGTTTTAATTTTTCGAACCCAACGACATCAATCTTTATATATTTTAGTAAAAAATTAATCTTATATTAAAACCTACTTGAATGATAACCAAACTGTTAATAGATATATAAAATGCTAGAGCGGGACGAATCTTCAACAATCTTCTCCACGCCCAAGACCCTTACCTTAAGGGACTAGAAATCATTCCCCTTAATAAACACTTTGGTAATTTTACAATCTACTATACACTAAAATTTCAAAACACATTCAATAAATTTGTTCTCTAACATCATCAACGGGCCTAATATACGATTCATTCAACATATTACATCAATGAAAATTTTAAAATTAAATCCATCCTAAACCGATCTAATATATGGTACTTCATCTAAAATTTTAAATTGTCCAAAATAATTTCGATTTCCAAGCATATCCAGTCATATTTTAACTAAATTATTTTATATTATGAGTGTTATAATTCTATAATACAAAATAATTCATATAAAAATAGTATGATCAAGATGTTAATCAATCAACTAAGAGGATCATCAACATTATAAACTGAGATTCTCATATTAATATAATATGATCAAGATGGTAAAGTGACTTTGAAGTAAATAATAAATCAAATATAAAATTTAGTTAGAATATTTTATTTTCTAGCATTCTCATGTTAAAGGTATAAATATACATCATGTTTTTGAAGTAAATAATACATTATGTATGTATTGTTCCATTCAAATAAAAAATTAAGTTAGAATTGTTTGTTTTCCAGTTTTTTAAAGTTAATTGTTTAAAAATACATCGGGCCTTTAAAGTAAATAATATGTACTGCACCATAACCCATAGTGGATTTTGTTCATGACACGAGTTGGAATATAGTTTGAACATTCTTCTAACTCGAGACATGTCGAAAGATTTTAAAGAATTAAGTGAGTTCATGTGTCTCAAAATCACAAGAACAATAATTTGTTCATCATATATAATTAAAAATATATGATACTTAGATATATAATTTCACTATTGTTCTTTGGTTCGAATAACTAAGGCACGTATTGGAAATTATTTATTCAGTTGATTTATTTAGGTTGTCAGTAGTGAAGTGAGAAAGAATCTAGAATTGGCCAACATGTCGAATAACTATCAAGAATTCTTAGTAACAGCAATGGTAAGTGAGGTCATGAGTGTACAAGGGTATGAGTCATGAGATATTAAGTAAAGCGAGTTACATGTCAATAACTCTTGCCAATTCATATTTCGAGTTGAGTTAGTTTGACTTGAGCATATTCATGAAATCTAAGTATATATATGACGGGAAAACGCTCCAGTATACCCGCGGGGTACCGGTACCATAGCACTAAAATTTCGTTATATCTGTGTTTGAATATTAGAGTTTGAGGGTTGTACGTAGTTTAGTGTTCAAGGACTAAGACATAGTGTTAGAGGTCTCGAGTTTATTCTTGGGGTTTATGGTTTTTTAATTTGGACTTATTGTCAAATTTAGAGTTTAACGTACGATTTAAGATTAGAGCTTATGATGTAGTTTTTGAGGGTTAGGATTTAGTGATCTTTACTTTTATATTCTTTTAACGTGTTAAATGAGGCTTTATTCTTTTATGTTGAACTACACCTGACCAAAATCTTTTTAGACGGATGATGATTTCTTTAGTCTTGACTTTGTTTGTTTGCAAATGCTTCAAATGCTCTTTAATAATGCTCTTTGTAGGGCCAATTATTTTTTTCATCACATTCTAATATTTTAAAATAACAAATAATCTTATACGAGAGCTACTATACTAAGTAAATAGAAAATGACTTGAAGATGTTACTAAAATATAAAAAATTTTACCTTTGAGTTTTTAGTTTGATTTCAATCTTTTGATTCAATTTTTTTAGTTGGTTTTCATTTGGCTAACATAATCCTAAATTTACTCATTTACATAAAAATTCTTCATTTACTAATTATACCAAATAAAGTCGGCCAACGGGCCATATATGGGGCAAATGCGAGGTATGCAGAGCAGAATGGAATCTGCAACCCTAATGGACAGTTTTGAGATACTGAATTTGAAACCCTGAGAAAGAAGAATGGTGGTTTAGCTAAGCATTGGGAGAAGAGGGAAAAAAAAGTATCTCCAAGAGCCCAGAAACCGTAATCGGTTGAGTCTCTGATCTCCTTTCATTTTTACTGAAATTTTTTCTCACTAACAATTATTGACAACCAACTTCAGTTTGTTAGTAGTTGTTCGACTTGTTGGGATCCAGCCGTTCATCCGTATTTAGCGCTTTATGTGCTCTATGATTTTATCACTATCTCATTTGGCTACTTTGGTGCTTCATAGTTCCTTGTTGTATAATTTTGCTTACGAATTTCTTTTAATCTACTCTTTCTATGCCGTCTACTGTTTTCCATATTCCTTACTTGGAAGTTACAAGTCACGAATGGGTAGAGCTCAGACTTATGCTACTCTCAATGGCGGTATTAGGGGGAGCTGGGGGAGCCACGGCGCCCCTCTCTCGGTATCGAGTCTAATATTACATGTATTTTTTGGTATTTTCAGAATTTGGCCCCGGGGTATTTAAAGTTTGGCTCCCCCACTACGTTGTTTCGGTGAAATGTTGTCTTAAATTTTACGTAATAGTTACTCATAATCCACTTATAGTATGTAATAATTAAATATTTGATCATATATTATCCAAATTTGAACAAAAAATTATCGGTGGCACATATAATATTTTTGTATTAATTAAGCAACTTTGAAGCTTGCTGAGTTTTTTAACATCAACTAGAGCTATAATCTCCAAGTGATAAAGATGATGAATTTATCATTTGGGTCCAAGTAATTCTAGGTTTTCATTGATTCTTTTGATGGATAGGGTATCAAATGATCATTTGGGTCAATTGTTCTTCTCTATGGCTGCTGCAGATGCAACTAACTTATATGCTTGCAGTTGTTGCTACTGTCAGGTTGTAGACAAGTTCTTCAAGATTAGGTATTTTGAAGATCCGGTATCAATTTATAACTCTGCACAAAGTTTCGGGACGTGTCAAGTATTCAACCCGATACAAATGACAACGGGGTTCTTCTTTGGTTTGATTCTACAAAGGAAGGGTGCAATTTGGACAATGTCTTTGAATATCCTGCTTTCACCATTAATGTGGATTTGTACACCTATGCAATCTCCATAGTCCATTGGATTTGGCAAATCCTGTTACTGTAATAAGAAATAAACAGCTATGCATAGACTTTGTCCTATTTTCTTATACCCTCTTTGTATTGCATTTGTGAACCTATACCCTGAAACATCTTCTGTATTTCTCCATGAAAAATACTTTACAAGTATGCTACGAAATTATGCACATATTTAATTTCACTTAGAAATTCACATAGATATCATTATCATATGGGTGAACAATATCAGATTATGCCCAATTGAAGGTATTGTGGCATCGCGCGGCCTCATATACTAGTTAAATTTAAAATACCAGACACTGGCGAAACTATAAAACTTGAATTAACCTGAAGAAGCTGCTCAATCCATTGAAATTGAACCATGCTCGTAAGTAAAATTGACTAAGATTCAGAAACATTTGACACACACAACTTATAACCCGTCGAATCCATTACGTATTTGACAACTCAATATACCCCATCCATCTAACTCAAATATATTTCTTCCTCAAACTCATTTATAAAATCAAAAATTTATGTAAGCCAATTAGTTACATGAATTAACTTATCGGATTAGGAGTGGTGACAAAAGTTGGATTATGTCTATAAGACATAATCCATAAGAGCCATTAGATCTCCATATATTAGATCCAATGGTGGAGGGATTATATTAATAAAATAATGGCATCCCACTATTTATTGTGCCATATTTCATAGCACATATAATCAACTCATTAAACGAAAAATAGATGAAAAGATAAATGTAGGGCATATTTGTTAAACTTTTCAAAGTAGAGGGTGTTAAATTAGTTAGAAAATAGTAAAGGGCATGTTTGTTAATTTTGCATAGTACAGGGGCAAAAAGGTGTATTAACCCAATATTTTTATCACCCCAAATTGCATTATATTACTTACCTTTTCCATTTTCATTCCTCTTTTAACCGTTGCCACAAAAAAAAAACGCACCCCATTCTCTCCCAAATCTTCTCTGCATTCAGTCGTCGAACCCGCCGATTCAATCTCTAAATTCAGCGAACCACTACCGGACGTTGCCGATTCCTCAGTGCTCGTTTTGTGTTTCCGATTCGGTTTCTGGTGCGTGGTATAGCCGCCGTCGTTTCCTTGAATCTCGTTCGGCCTATAATCAGGTTTTGATTTCTTACTCTGCATGTTCGATCAGACCTAGTTTTATTTGTCGATTGTGTTGGGTTAGGTTTGTGAACCAGCATTCATCTCAGATATATGTTTTCTGCTCTGATTTTGGAATGGAAAATACTATTATTAGGTTAATACTATTATCAAACAAGATTAGTGTTCGAAGAGTCTGATTTGTGGTTTAAGAGTTTTGAATCTCGTGCGGACCTGTTTTGAATCTGTATTGTAAATGGTGACTGCAACTGTGATTTGTGTGTGTGATTTGTTCCTGCTAATAATAGTATGTTATGAATACTATTTGTTCCAGATAATTGCCGCTATTATGATTGATTTTGAACATTTACTTGTCTCCTAACACAATAGTATGCATATAATAGTATTGTAGTTTTACTATTATTGATTGAGTTATATTGTGTTGTTTGGGGTGTAGTTTGGTTGTTCCAATAATTGTATATTAGGAATACTATTATTCTTTGATTAGGATGCCTTTGTCTCATGCAGATACAATTAATCTTGGATCAGGATGACTAAAACTCATATTCAGAAAAGTGGGAAAAGGATGAAGTTGGTTGTATCCAAAAAGCCGAAGCCGAGGAAACCTGTTGTACCAAAACGTCCGGTAGACAGGAATGAACCGGTGAATAAGCCGGATCAACCTACTGTTGGTGAATCTCAAATGAATACACAGCAAAGCAAAGCTCGGTACTAAAACTCCTATGAGCATAGTCTCTGTAAAATTATTCGGCATCCTTGACAGTTTTGAACTCCAACGCCTCCCAATCAAAAGCTACCTCAGGCACATCTAAGAAATTGAACATAAACTAATGGTAAATAATAGTATTATATGTAAAACACGTATAAACACACAGTAAAATAGATAAATATCAGTACTGTGCGAATAACGAAACATCAGAATTCATATAATACTATTACTAGCTAGATAATAGTGTCGGTTATTTGGAAACTAAAAAAAATGAAAAATGAACGAAATATACACTGAAGATCCGACTGAAGACGATTATAAAAAAAACATAAAAAATAAATCATTTATTATCTTATTGAAAATCGAGTTCATAATGAGTAAGTAAAAAATGAAGGTTTAGAAATAATAGTATTGGCTGGATAATAGTATTCTCTCCATACTGTGGCCTTGCAAAAATTCAAGATTGGCAGAGATGGTGCAGTATTCTCAGTCGTCTCTGAATGATTTACTTCGATTGAAAAAAAAGGAAGTAAGATATTTTCGGATTTGAGCAAGAATAATATTAGTAATAATATGGTAACTGATATAAATGATTGATTGCAAATAATAAGAATAATATCATAATATATATGCCACCCCAAATTGACTCAAATATAATCAATGCAATTAATTCACTCATTCCATAATTAATCAGCTGGTTTGATTATGGAATCCCATCCTATGGCTGTGAATGAATTTGTTGAGGTGACATAATTTAAATTATGTCACCATCCTTTGGCCGTGTCTATAACCCAACATACCCGGCCAAAATATCCTGACATAATTCAAATTATGTCAAATCTACTTAATCAATAGCAGTCGTAGGATTATAGTTATGATCTTATGCGGATTTTTTATGCAATTAATGAATTAATTGCAATATATAGATTTGATTTATTTAGGATAATATTTATGGTAGGATATTATTCTATGCAATCAATCATTTATAACACTTACCAAATTAGTGATGACTTGAATGGTAAAATATATTAATAAATCAAAGTTTCTGATTTGGAATTTTGAATCTTGAATTCAAATTTCGAATTTCCGTGGTATGAAAATTCGGTTAGATTCAAAATCCAAATAAACGGATTCTTGGTCTAATTTTTGGATCGGTTTTTTGGCTGATTATTGGGTCAATATTGGGTTGATTTTTGGTTTAAAATCAGGCCCAATACCCCTTGGTTCGAGTTCGTTCACGGAAAGTGAGTAATGTTCTTTACGGAAAGTGAGTTCGTTCACGACTCTACTATAATCCGAGTCACAACTTGGTTCGAGTTGATTACAAGTCAAAGCCTCTCTACTTTCGACTAGAGTGTCGTAAGACAGCGAATTCTAAGGTTGAAGGGACTTAAGTGATCATGTGATCCCCCTTTCCAATCTGGGTACACGAACTCACGTCGTGTATTGTCAACAAGAATTCGCTCTCAGGAAAATCCTCACTTTCCGTACTCAGTAAATCGAAACCGTACTCAGTAAATCGAAACGTAGATTCCAACAGTTATCTGGGATCCTCTACATGCAGCTAGGTTAAGTTAGGCTCTTAATTTAGCAGTACAGTGCATCTGTAGATCATCCGGCTATATATTGAGCTCTCCTCTGACAATAACCCAGTATTCCAATGAAAGTAGCCATAACCACTAAGAGAGAGAATAATAAAGAAGATGAACAGTTGGGGAAAGAATTGGGTTGGGTTCATTAGCTTATCAAATCGGTTGGGTGAGATGAGCTGGACTAGCCATTTGTATTTTTTTGGCTGATTCAGCATATTGACTAGGCAAATATACTGGAAAAGTTGTCGGTGGGATACATTAGTTCAATTGTTAAACATATAGGATGGATAAATTTATATTTTATACAAACCCCAAACGAATGGGATTCCTAATGCTAATTACCATTATATTTTAGAAATTTCCAATTTCTACTTATGTAATTTCAAATTACACGCAATTTCCTTTTTAGTAGAAAAGTTTTAAATTTGAATTTTTAAAGAAAAGTGGAATTTTCAGCTAATTTTAAAAATGAAAAAAAAGAGGATTCCACTCATTTTGATTGAGGAGGAAAATATTTTTGAAAATGAGCTCACACTTTGAAACTCAACCCCTACAGTTTTTTTATTTGATCATTTTTTTTCAACTTTCTGTTTTTATAATTGATCCAAAAACTAAGAAATAATTTCAACAACCATTCATATTTTTTTTAATATATTTCAAAATGTTAGACATAATATATATAATGGCTATGCGTTTTTTAATAACTCAACTTTCATAGTCAATTTATAAAAATGCTTGCATTCAGGTAACTAAATCTGATTGACTTAATTGCATTTGAGAAAATTGCACGTCTTATTATTTATTGGGTATTTGGGAGAACATGTCAATATCTATTTCTTGTTGATAATTATGATGTCGGTGACACCGATAAGCAATAGAATTATGATAGATTATAACATTGGGCATAAATCGAGTCATGAGTTAATTTTCAAAACACACTAGCCGAATTTGAAATAATATTAGGAGAACACCTAAAACATAAAAGAATTTAATTACTCTTGTTGCTCTCTACCCAAATGACACAAGGGAGCCCTCTTGAATCAACCACTACAAAAAAATGAACCTTTAGCTACTGCAAAATTACAACGACATGAAAATGCAGTAGCAAATAGTTAGTATTTGCTACGACAATCACTATTTCATATAGTAATTTGCTACGGCAATCACTATTTCATATAGTAATTTGCAGTAGCAAATACTATTTGCCACACCACTATTTGCTACGGGATGCTGGGTGTAGCAAATAGTGGTGTGGCAAATAGTATTTGCTACTGCAAATTACTACATGAAATAGTGATTGCCGTAGCAAATACTAACTATTTGCTACTGCATTTTCATGCCGTTGTAATTTTGCAGTAGCTAAAGGTCCATTTTTTTGTAGTGAACCACTAACACGGGTGACTTGTGATGTGATGTTTGAGTTTGCATTAAAATTTATATGTTTTTTTTATAAGGCGCAAAAAATTATTAGCACATGAACAAGAAGTTCCGACAAAAAGAAAACAACAGAAGCCTCAATCCAAAGGGTCACGACCGACGATATCATTGTCTACACAAGCCCGAATCCAAAGGATTGGCAAGTGCAGCTAATATCACCGATCATGACACAGGAAAACAACAATCACACAAAGAAAAGAGAAATGAAACACAACACAACAAAACAACAGCTCAGCTTAGAAATCTAAGACAAACGAGGAAACCCACCCTTGCTGATCAGAAAACATCGACAAAACCTCTCATAGAGATATACAAGGCGAGGGTTGTACAAGAACTTTCTGAAACCAAACATTACTCTCGCCTGCAGACACCCCACCAGAAGCTGCATTCCAAAGATTAAAACTTTATATGTTTAGTCATAATTTCAGCAAGCAAACTAAGATTGTTTTGTCATGTTGTGCGATTCACAATTTTGTTCAGATGCATGCACAAGATAACTCTATATTTGCTGAATTTGAAGATTGATGATCGAGTAGAAGCAGGTGAAGCAGTAGTGTTTACAAATAGCACTTCTTCAACACAAGTGCGAGAAATGACAAAAAAGAATGACAAAATTACATATTAGATGTGGAGTATTGCTTATAATACGAGAAATTAATCGAGTTTGGACATATGAGATTCATTTCAATTCTAGACCAATATCAAAATATCCCAGTAACTTGACTAATTAACACAATTTTAGTTTCTAATTTTATAGGGGTCGTTTGTGACAGAGAATTGGTTTAGAAAGAATTCAATTCTCTAGAGAATTGAATTCTCTGAGAATTGGGCATTCTAGGCTATTTCGAAAATCAACCGTTTGAATGAGTGAATGTATGAGATTCTTGGAGTGAAAAAAATAAATATAAATAAAATAATCAATGTGAAAAAGACCAAAGTACCCAACTTTACCTTATCCTCTTTTACCTTCTTCCCCTTAAAAAGGGTATTATTGTCATTGCCTCTTGAATTCACCCTAGAATTTCACATTCTAGGCTTTCCATCAGAGAATTTGGAAGGGGTCCAAATTCTAGGATGGGCCCACTCCTAGAAATCAATTCTAGGCAATTCCGGGCACTTTTTTACGAAACAAATGATGGAATTTATTGAATTCTAGGATGAGGCCCAATTCTAGGCAATTCTCACCCCCGAATTCTCTGTCACAAACGACCCCATAAATTCAAATTCTACCTAACAACCAACTAAACATAATTTTAATTAATTCCTAATTTCAATTTCTTAAATCTTTAAATCAGCTCAATTTTGAAATTATAATGAAATTGTTTCGTAAACATAACCTATAATTTATTAACTACTAGCAAGCAGGTAACGGCCACCAGTCTTAGTAAACTTTTATTTTCATAAGTAGTCTCAAGATCTTTCTTGTTACACACCCACACGTTACGGCTACATGGTACATTTTATTACTAACAAGTAGACATAACATTTAACTACTTCATCACATGCGGTTCTGTGCCTTGCCGAACACGGTACGAGGTATGGGAAACATCCCAGCATCACCCTCACCAGCATCATGATCGCCGTCACCTTTTCCAAACACGGTACGTGGTATGGGAAAGAGCCCAGCATCACCCTCACCAGCATCCTGATCACGGTCACCTTTGCCAAACACGGTACGTGGTATGGGAAAGAACCCAGCATCACCCTCACCAGCATCCTGATCACGGTCACCTTTGCCAAACACGGTACGTGGTATGGGAAAGAGCCCAGCATCATGATATTTTCCGAAGACAGTCATAGGTATGGGGAAGAGTCCAGCATCATGATCTACGATAAGGGCAGGGAAGATTGGGCGGTGCTGGGACGAGATCACTGATGCTGATGCCGATGCCACTAGTCCGTCGTTGTTGGGGAAGAGGGTTGCAAGTGTCTTGTTGGTTGGTTGTGATGATTGTGTGACAACGAAGCTGCTGATCATAGAGGTGGCCATGATTGTCGTTGTAGTAGTAGGGATGGTTTGTGTACATTTGTTGTTTAATCTTGGAGGTATTTATACTAAAATAATACTAAAAAATCAAACGAATTTTACATATATCAATTTGTTTATTTCAATTTTCACGACTATGCTTAAAAGTTAAAGCAAGCAAGCAATCCCTAGGTTTGACTAATTCAACATTATTAAAGTCAAACTTGGGAATAGACATCTCCGTTCCCATGCATGCATAGCTTGCATGTCAACCAGCTAGTAGCCACGTAGGACGCTTTGGTGAAATGTTGACTTTTCCTATGGACAATGCGACTGTCAGAAGTGAAGAAGCTTACAGTACTGTGTGTGTGAGTGATCTGATATGGCTCACAGTTCTAAACTACAAAGGCAAGTAGTTTGGACTAAATAATACTATGCGAAATGCAACAGTCAAACACACACTTAGCCGCCGAAGTGGACAAGGATTTTTTCCAAAAATAGGCTTGTGCCAAAATTCAATTCCCAAAATAGGCTCGTTCTACGGTCAATTCTCAAAGTAGGCTCGTGTGTGCTGACTGGACGCGTACATCGCCACTTAATTTGGCGATTAGCATAAATCGGCAGAATGTTTGGCGATCATGAACTGAGGCCCAAAATCGCCACTTATAGTGGCGATTTTCAGTCTGAAAATCGCCACTATAAGTGGCGATTTTGGGGTTGATTTTCAACTTCCCACCACCGAATGTTTGGCATTATTTGGCGTGGGAATCCCTCAACAGCAACTAACACTAACTTTTAAAAATAAAATGAGCATGAACAGTGGCGATTTGATGCATCATTTCAAGTGGTGGGGAATTTGCTTCGTAGCTGTACTCCACAAATATGAAGTTATATATATATTGTCATATGTCGTAGCGAAAGAACCACTAAGTCCTCCAACATTTTCCCAAAATTATTATTAGTCCTCCGACTTCGTGAGAGATTTTCCCTCAACGCCATTTGTAGCATTCTGCAGTAAGTTTGTGTTAAATGTGTACTATTTGCTATTCATGTTGTTTGACGCTTTGGTTGTTTTTATTTTGTAATTGATAACCCATACAAGATGAATTTATCTCTAATGCTTTTAATAGTAAGTTTGATACATGTCCATAGTTCTTTGTACAGAATGGGAGGAAAGTATGTGCTCATTGTTCGTTGGGGAGGGGAGACTAACTTCACATCAAACGGAGTGGAATACAAAGGTGGCCACGTCAAAAAAATTAAAGCAACGAGGAAGCTTAGTTTCAGTGAAATGCTAGAGTTAATTACCGAATCTATACACTTCGATGAGCATGAACAGCCAGCATATCTAACGTATAGAATGCCAGCATACAGCGATCATACCCGTGCACACATCCCGATCACTCTCAGTCACGATGATGATGTGGAAATGATATACGAGACACTACAAAATAATCCAGATATTGAATATGCCGAGATTTATGTTGATACGATTACAAGGTAATAAAGCATTACTTCTTAATTTCATAATGATGGCTCCTAGTCATATTTCGTACGTAACAACTATTTGGCCGATGCAGTGAGTCGTGGGACGATATTGCGGAGCGTGTTATCGAGATTGGGAGGACATCCAGTCATGAAAACGTCGGACTCTCATCGCAAAATGAAGGATTGTACAACGTTCATTCTGATTCGAGCCCACCACCGAGCGAGCGATACGACTCGAGTGACGAGTCCGAGGACGTTAGCACTGATGACTCAGATGGCGATCCTGAGGTTACTGAAAGGCAACATATGCCCCCTACTGAGCATTACACGATGATCGGCCAGCCCATGTACGCCACAACCGATATGCCCGAAATTCCAGACATCCCATATTGGGACCCTTCAAGGGACTTCATCAAGGGTATGATATTCCAGACCAAAAAGGACGTTCAAGCGGCAATGAAACAATATGCGTTGCAACGTAATTTTGAGTACACGGTATGTGACTCGAAGAAGCGATTACTCGTTGTGAAATGCAAGAATGCTGATACATTTCAGTGCAAGTGGACCGTACGTGCTGCTCAGTCAAAAGAAAAAGACTTTTGGTCCATACGTACCGCGGAGATGCACCATGTATGCTTGCAAAGTACCATCGTCCAAGATCATCACCAATTGGATAGCTCATATGTCGCTAGCCACATACTACATCTAATACAAGCAGATCCAACTCTCAAGATTAGCGCAATACAAGCTCAAATCACTGAGTCGGTGGGTTTCAAGATCTCGTACAAGAAAGCTTGGCATGGAAAACAGAAGGCATTAGCTGAAGTTTACGGCGACTGGGTCGGTTCGTACAAAGACCTGCCCCGCCTTCTACGTGCAATCGAATATTGGAATCCTGGCACAGTGTACCGATTTCTTACGAAACCACTAGTCACAGAAACGGGCATGACAGTCCAAGATGTTTCCGTTTTCCAGCGTGTATTTTGGTCATTTGCCCCATGCATAATTGGGTTCAACCACTGCCTCCCCGTGATTCAAGTTGATGGCACATTCCTGAAAGGCAAGTTCAAAGGGACGTTGCTCGTCGCCACTGCTATTGATGGAAATCGACAGATCATGCCTCTCGCTTTCGCAATTGTCGAGTCTGAGAACACTCGTAGTTGGCCCTGGTTCATTCAATGTCTACAAATGTATGTCACCCAACGTAGGGGGCTGGCCATAATATCCGACCGACATGCTGGAATAAAAAGGGCGATGGAGGATTATGGACCCCAACTTGAGTGGGAGTGGCGATGGTGTGTGCGACATTTCATGAGCAACTACAACGACACTTTTCACAACACTGAAATAAAAAAAAGAATCTGGAGTGTTGCCCGTACTTTCCAATTACGCAAATACACACGGAGAATGAACGAGCTGGAGCAGTTGGAGGGAAATCATGCTAGTGCGAATTGGATATACCGTCATGATCCGAAGCATTGGACGATGTCCCACGACGAGGGACACAGATATGGGATAACGACAACAAACATGGTTGAGAGCCTCAATGGTGTTTACAAGGGTATACGAGGCCTCCCGATATCCGCGCTAGTCCAACATATACTTTGGCGTACGAACAAATACTTCACAAACCGAATTGAGGTGTACACGTCTGTCGAGGATGGGCAAAATATGTTCAGTGATAAATGCATGGAAGTAATGGAGAAGCGAATTAGGAAGTCCAACACCTTCCAAGTGCGATTATACAGTCGTGCGGATGCCACTTTTGATGTAACCACCCCAGTACGTAGTGGTAATCGCCGAGGTGGAAACACTCACCGAGTCATCTTGGATGAAGACTCGTCTACTGGAACGTGCACTTGCAACAAGTTCCAAGGTACAGAGATCCCGTGTTCTCACGCGATTGCCGCATGCAAGTTTCTCTCCATTGACTTCTGGCAATATGTGGGCCGGTTCTACAGGTTTAGTGAACTCGCACAAGTTTATGCAAAAAGCTTCAATCCCATGGGGCATATCGACTACTGGCCGGAAGTATGTGGACCCGTCCTCATTCCAGATGAGTCGAAGCGGCGTAAGCATGGTCGACCCCAAGTGAACAGACGACCCAATGAGATGGATCAACCCTCAGAGCCGGCACGTCAGCGTAAGTGCGGCATATGCAGACAAGTTGGTCATACTAAGAGGAATTGTCCAAATCTCCCATCGACGTCCTAGATATGCTATTATTACTTTTGTCTTCGAAATGCACTTATGGGTGTGCATGTACTAGTGAAATCCTTTTATTATCATCTGAGAATAAAAGCATACAAATCAAACCTCAAGCTAATGAGGAAATAGTAACTGCCATTGTCTTGGTAAATAGGAATACATAACAACATGGACTACACGTTTAGCACATAATAGACTCCATTCAATCAGTGGGGCAACAACCACGTTTCCTTGGATGCTTCTTCTTCCGTAATCGTTTGTGGATCGTGGAAGGTTCTTCCTCTTCGTCATCCACGTGTTGTGTTGCTACACTGCTTTGTGTGGTACCAGTATGGGGTGTTGTGTCGAGTGGTCTGGGGGTGTACATATTTTCCCCTAATCCTTGAGGTCCACCAAATGACGAATACACTGGAGGTTGATTGAACAAACTAGCTCCGAAGCCTGCACCCACATTAGCATAGTTTTGGAAGCCGGTAGGAGGTTGCTGGAATTCGGTAATAGGACCACCATAAGAATGGGTTTCATATCCAGATCTCGAAGTTGGTGCGGTGTATGATTGTTGCGGTGGAGGACCTCCATGGAAACCATGCATGGGGACCGATGCATCCAACATACTAATATTCGTGGGGTGGACGTTGCTTCGAAGTGGGGTAGTGAATGTGTGGCTCGGGTCAACATTCTGGAATGGGTGCTCCCATGGGGGTGGTAATCGCACATTGGGGTCCGGTTCGACCCTTGCCCTCTCTGCAGCTCGTCTACCCGTTCGCCGTCGAGGCTCCTCATTCTGGACCACTGGATTTTGTAGGTGTTCAGGAAGAGGCGGAGCACGTCGTGGAACGTGTCTCAATGTGTCACGACGGTCTTCCTGTAGGGCTTGCAACATGTGTCTACTGGTGTCACGAATGAACGCGGTGTCGTCCCTCCCTAACTCCGTTTGACCGGATGTGCGAAGGTTAATGTGTTCAATCCCATTCACCTAGTAATATATTGACAAGACAAGTCAGCATATTAATGATGATGGTTAATCATACGGATGTGTGTGTTGACAGCCCTACCACAGATCCAAGCATTCCTCCACTTTGAGAAACCCATAGTCGTGTTATTCTACGGTACCACTGCATGTACTCATCATGGTATCCCTGCGCAAAAGCTCCCATGGGGGTCCCATTGATGCGGAGGGTTTGTCGTACATTCCAATATTGTATGTATTGGTCATGGTACGTTGCCCAATTCTCTTCCCCCCTTCGCAGATCTATACGATGCAGCCTGTCCATGCCTGAAGGCACCGATATGGGAATGTGTTGATGGAAGCCAAACTGGCGCATAACACGGTCGGGAAAATGCCACTCGACAATATGAAAGCAAATGAGTGGTACACGGGCGTCCCACGTAACATTTATGGTACCTCGGGATGTCCGGAGTGCCCGATATATGATCTGTTCTTCATATGGCTGCCATTCAATCTACATAGTTTGAACTGTATTAGTAACTGCAGTCAGCACTCACAAGCCTACTTTGGGAATTGACCGTAGAACGAGCCTATTTTGGGAATTGAATTTTGGCACAAGCCTATTTTGGAAAAAATCCCTCATAATTTTTGGGTTAAGTAAAAACGCCTAAAATATATTATAAATAAACTGTGCAAAAAGTAAACAAAAATGTTGATGTGGTCTAGTGACTTGAGTCTTTGTTTTATTCAAAGTGGGCATGGTTCAATCCTCATCTTTGATAAAAATCAAATTAAGTTTTTTGTTTTTTTCAGTATTTTTTGTCTTTTTGAAGTGGTCTTTCAATTTTTACTATCATTTTTTTCAAAAAAATTATTATTAAATATATAAATATGATATGATATTAAGTTATACTTCATATATTATTTTACTTTTTAAAAATTTTAATTGTTAATAGATTTTATATAGTCTTGGAATGACATTGGGTAAGTCAAGGTGGGCACAAGGTCGGACGTGTATACCATCATAAATGGGTATTATTATTGTCTCAAACCAATCAGTATATCCGCCCAAACAAGTCAAGTTAAGGTAACCCAAATAATTTGGGTTTAAATTATCATTTTATAAGGCCATATAATAAATTTCGAACAGGGCCTCCGAAATTCATGGGATGACCCTAATTACTAATGATTAGTATGTGAATCATGTATATATACTATATTATTTTCAGCCCATTGGCATATTAGATATAATATTTTTTTTTTCAATAATGAAAAGCAATAAAAAAATATTGATTTTGTGAACTTTAATTAGAATATACTGCATTGATAAATATATATACTATGAAACAAAAATTTTAAACTAATATTTTTTCAATTATAATATAATTAATAGATACATTTATAAAAATATACATAATTAATGGATATTTTAAACAAATTATTTTTGCCTAAAACTATATGAAGCAAAAATGTTTAAGAAATAAAATGAAGAAAAATAGTAAAAAATAATGCATACAAATAATTTATAAAATAAAGCAGCAGTTATTTTAGTGAATCTTTACATTTTGAGTTTTAGTGGGTCTTTACATTTTGGCTTTTAGTCTCTTTTTACTCTCTCAAAGTAACCACCTTACGTCCTTACCTACAGTTTTTTTTTATAATTACTTTATTCATTATATAAAAACTAATTTTATTAGCAGTTTAGCATAAGAGAATCAAGGAAAGAGGTTAAAACTTGAAAATTTCATATTTGACAACTTCAAAAACTGATTTCTACATATCAACATACAACAAGGGAAGAGAGGGAGAAAGACGAAGACGCGCTAAAGTCATCGCGGGGGAAAGCCGCCAGCAACAATAGGACACGAGAGGGGGAGATCGGGGCGGGGAGGACAGAGCCGGTCGGAGCCTGGGAAGGTGAGTGACGGCGATCGAAAGGGACAGTTAATTTGAGAGTTAAAAAAAAACAGTATTTATTGATCTTTCTGTATAAATTATTATTCACACCATATTGTAAAAGAGTTTCTTATTACAACTACATCACTAGTTATAATCGATTGATGGCGACTAAATTAAACCATCGTCAAACTGTTCACACGTATGACCGCGACTAAACTGGATGTGATCTTCAATTGTGGTGAAGTCAGTATTGGAGAGGGAAATGAGTTTCGATTCCCACCTCTCCACCGACAGACACTAAACCTTCTCCGATCCACATATGGAATCTCCAATCCAATAATCGGAAACAGCCGCTCTCCGATTGCACCACATTGTCCACCTCCGTTCCTCCATACTCTTCTTCCTCCTCTTCCCTTATAAAAAAAAAACCTTTTTCCGTCTCTTCTTAGCTTCTCAATTGACCCAGGAATCATGCTAGTTCCTCTAAAATCTGTATCCATAAGACTCAATTGACCGTTGGATTAACCACTCCGGGTAGTCAATCGGGTACTCGGCCCGACCCGGACCCGCGTTGACCAGTCTCTGGGCTACCAGGTCATTACCCTCGGGCCGGACCCGTGTTAATTTATTTAGATTCGGACAGCCCGGTTGACCTGTCCGGATTTAGCCCGGCCCAACCCAATTGCCACCCCTATTGAAGATGATGTTCAATTCCGTCAAAAGAGACTACATGCTCCTATCGACATTGGAGCTCTGTCGCCGTCAAATATAAATCAACATCGACCAAATGTCTCCGTCGCCAAAAACTTGACAACTTTCGCAACGACAAACAGTAGCAGTTGCGAAACATTTCGAATTTGGGGACTATATTCCGTCGCTATTGTTTCGTTGCTAAAAATTGAATTTCGTGTAGTAGTGTTGTGACCCGGCCGGACCTGTCTTTCACTAGATGTTGCACTGCCGACATCAACTTTAATCCAATCGATTCATCAAAAAAAAACTTTAATCCAATCATACACGGCTAGTGGACCTCAATTACTGAACAACAATGATATTGAAAATTCCGCAAGAGTAAAAATTGTACATAATTACTTGAAACATCGCCCATATAGGTACTATTATATATATATATAATATATATTATATATATGGAAACGACTAAAACGCTCCCGGAGCACCAGATCCTCCCCTCTGTTTGAACCAATCAAAACAAATCTCATTCATTCATTTTTAAGATCTAATCTTAGATTCCATAACTAATTAATTTTTGGAATTTAAATTAATTAAAATAAAAATAACTAAAAAAATCACTCAATTTTATTTATATTAACAAATAATCATATTTTTATTTTTATTTTCATATTAAGATTTATGATCATCAAATTAACTTATGACCATCATAAGAACATCAAGTACAAATCAAATACAAATTTTTATAACTTTTAATAATTCAACTAGTCATTCAAACCCTTCCAACATTAGAACCGGTTTGCCATCAAGGATCAAGGTTTCCTGACGGCATGAAGAAACAATATCAGCCATTGGATCTTATCACTTTAATCTAACGAATGAGATTGCAAGGGAAGTTACAAAAATGTCTTATCACCCTGTCGGTTGTCGGTCCGCCTCTTTAGTAATAATAAAAAGTACAGTTGGTGATTGTGCGACTTGAAACCATGACCTCCTTCTCAAAAGTTTAAACTCCTACCATTGTTACACTTATTGTTATTGATATTAGATAATAATAAAAGTATGTATCAAGGAATGTCGTTGTTCCATTAGTGCGCAAGATTCAAGTTGAGTCGTCCATAATGAGCATTAAAGCGTTCAACACGCGACTGATATGTTCATGGTTATCAACACCCTAATTCTGCCATTTCCCCTTAACATGCCCTGACACCAACCACTCACGTATGAATAGGCATGTATCCAACGACCTATATCATGCCACCTGGAAGCACTTAGTAGTAGACAGTGGAGCTCTGGCTCATGTCATTTTGGCTCTATATATACTGGGTAATCCATTCAACAAAGAACACAACACACAAATATTAGACAAAACCAATATTGCAAGACCTTGCACGTTAAAGGTCTTGGTCATATGGTCGCAGTGCTCACCTCTGATACTTATGTGTTACCCGCTCATACACTTACTTACACATATAAACAACATAAACCATTATAACTATACTCTTGTATTTGGGAATTGGAATTTTGTAGCACAATTTTTAAAAATATGTACCGTGAGTAGCCAAATGTTTAAGTATGTCTAAATCTAGCACAATCTGACGGGCAGCCAGCGATGCGCCAGCCAGACAGCGCATCGCTGGCTGCATTCAAAAAAAATGTTATGTCTGCCTCCGTCAGGCTGGTCTTAGGGTTTCTTCATCCCCAGCCAGCTATGCGCTGGCTGGGACTGAAGAAACCCTAACCCCCTCATTTTTAGTATAAATACTCCCTGCAGGATGCAGTTTTCACCACACCTCTCTCAAACCCTGAACTTAGAATTTCAAGCAGCCAGTCGTCATCTACCAAGCTTGGAATATGTCGTTCTTCACCCGTGGTTCTGTCAGTCGCAACAATAAGAGTAAGTGAAATTTATGCTTTCAACGAATTAGTCTTGCCACTACAACATAACATAGCTACGGAGGCAGATTCATGGAGGCACATAAAATATTTGCCTCTAAATATACTTTTAAAGAACAAATACTATATGTGCCTTTATAGATGAATATATCTGCCTCTAATTGTATTTTATTTATTTATTTTAATATTAATAAATAATTTGTATAGTTTTAGAGGCAGGTAATTTATAATTGCCTCTATAAGTCAATACGATTACATCTTTTAGATGCAGATAATTTATAAGTGCCTCTATAAGTTATATGAAAGCTCTTTTAGAGGCAGATAATTTGTAACTGCCTCTATAAGTTTTTTGTCTTACACAAAAAAACTCTTTTTGAGGCAGATAATTTATAACTGCCTCTATAGGTTGTATGATTAAAATTTTTAGAGGGAGATAATTTGCAATTGCCTCTATGGGTTGTATGATTAGCGTAGAGACAAATAATTCATCTATGTCTATATGATGAATGATTAAAATATGTAAAGGTAGATAACTTGTAAACTTTGTATTATTTTGTATCGAAAATGTTAGATAATATATAATTAATTATATATATAATAAACGCTAACGATTTTCTTTTCTAATAATGAGTAAGAAAAAAAATTTATTTTTTCAATTTTGATTTCTTTTTCTTGGCATAGTTTCTCCATATCATTGAGTTTTATAATTTATATTTAAAAACTGCGCAAGAAGTATCAGTAAGTACTCCTGAGCCAAGTGGTAAGAACTAAGAACTTAGTGTATTTCCTTCAACCACTCGGGTTCAAATCCCATAGATAGCAAAATAATAGAGAGTAATATATGTAAATAGTGGAAGAGTTCAATAAAGGAAAATGCCCTGGTAGGAGTAAATTCTTTTTAAAAGCATATATATATGCCTCTAAAAAAATATACCAGCAACAAAAATAAGTGTCTCTAAAAGGTGGCTAAGATGACAGATAAGTGTTGTTTAAAGATGCAATTGTCAACAATTATATCTGCCACTAATTCTTCTATTTAGTGGTAGATAATATGTGCCACCGTATTTGCCTCTAAAGACTTTTAGCCGCAGCAGCGTTAGTGGTACTTAACTATCTGCCTCTAAAACTCTATAGAGGCAAAAAAATGCTTTTTAGAGGCAAATAGTGTGTGCCTCCGTAGCCAGGTTATGTTGTAGTGTGCGGATGCTTTGTACTAACTACTGTTGTTGTGTAGTGACTGATACCGTGGTACAAGTGGAAAATACTGGTCTCGGGACGCCACCTCTCGACCAATGTTTTGTGCTTGATAGTTATTTGACTACACGCGCTTGAAAACACGTTCATCAGTTCTCATGTAGTATTTTGAGTACAAGAAGGTGCGTTCCTCTTTCTCTCTAAGCATTTCCAAAAATTTCTCCAATATATCATATATTCGACCAAATAAACCTATTGTTTGTCCTTTCTTATTCACGTCTAACATCTTTGTAACATAATTAATTTATAATCCTTACTGCTCAAACTTTTCATCTTCTTCATTTTTCCTTTGTTTCAGTAATCAAAATCCCAACCAAACTCATCTATTCATGAAAAGCAAACCATTTATGATACCTCTCAAGCTCCACTTTAGCCTCTTCCATTGTCTTTTTTCCCCTCGCCAAACTCAATCATCATTATCTCATTCCCCATCATCACAACATCACCCTTTGATTCAACCTCCCCATTGCTACCATTAATAAAATCATTGATGTTGTTGAGTAGTAGTTATCATCATTAGCATTTGTTAATTGTAAAGTTGTTGTATCTACACTCTAAGTCATAGTAAATTCTATCAACAAAACCTAAATCTCAATACACTAACCTCTATAATTTGTTATCCTTAAACGGCTCAACCCTTAATGTAAATTTTATCAACAAAACTCAAATCCTAATAGCTAATACACTAAAATCCTAAACCTTGAATCCTAACTTAAATTTTATTAACAAAACCTCTGAACCATAATGTAGTAAAGTCTTAAACTCTATTGAAAATGCCATGAAACTAGTTATGAATGAGTCTATTAGCGAACATATATGCGAACATGTTCACGAACTCCCACGCAAACCTATTCGCAAACATAAATATGAGCATTTTGTCAAGCTCTTATACGAACCTGTTCGCGAGCATTAAATACAAACTTGTTCACAAATAATAAACGATTCGGCTCGCGAACAGAGCTCGTTGAGCCACCGAGATGAGGCGGTTCGCTAACAAGCTGAATCGAATCCCACCAGTTCGAGTTTGGCTCATTTATGATCGAGCTTGTTTGCGAATCAGCTCATTTTGAATCGAGTCATGTCACGAACACATTTCACTCTTTTTGTCCCTACCAACATAGCGCACCTTTTTTTTTAAAAGGCCATTGGTTCAGATGTCGTTCTCCAAGTTACACCTCATCTCTCCCTCTCCAGCTAGATTAACTTGAAACTATCCTTGATAAACTTAGATAGTCCATCCACAAAAAGTCAACATGCTACGGTTTCTGACTCTATCTCAAACACATATCAAAATCGAGTGCGTGCAATCCAAAATATGGTAACTGAGAAATTTTTAAGTTTTTTAAGGTAAAAAATTAATAAGTCTTATATTCATATTTTTTTGTAGTTTAGTTTTTGTAGATGGACTTTATAGGTGAATTGTTTCAAATTATATACGTGAAGGCGTCTCAACAAGGAGAACCAAATATTAGTGAGTTTGACAGCATAGTTCCTAATGGTTTTCCACGTCAACTGAATGGGTAAGACACACATTTTAAATAATTAATAAATTATATGTCTCTTAATTCAATTCTATCTAATTTGAGGCATAGTTCAAACCGTTTTGTTAATAGGTATGAATACGAGTTCTGGTTGTGCTTGTGGATAATAAACGCTTTTACCATAAATAAGTACAATATTGTTATTAGTGGCTCTACACATATGCATATTCCATTGAACATTCTCATGAATTTTGAAAATTAGAGAAGAGAAACAAATACAGGACGAGCACTAAAAGATTGAAAAGAATGGACAAACAAAGACTGACTATGCATTTGTTTATGTAGAATTGGTCAAAAAGTAACGTGCTTACGTTCATGTTTGTCAATAGTATTATACTATTATGGTTTTAGTTACATTAACCTATTTAATAATAATTCATTTTCCTATTTCACATTAGTTAATGTCCATAGAATGTTGTGTGTTATATAAACAGAGGTAAATACAATATTTGAAGATAAAAAAAATGTAATTACATACTCCTTAATAAAATAATTTTATTATTATCCAATATCAATAATGGGAAGAGTCATAATGGTAAGAGTTTAAACTTTAGAGAAGGATGACATGTTTCAAACCCCACCATCACCAAATTTTACTTTTTATTAGTACTAAAAAGGCGAATTGACGACCGACAAGGCCAGTAAGATAATTATTGTAAATTCTAATTCTTTCCTTGCAATCTCAATCGTTAGATTAACGTGATATGATCTAACGACTGATATTGTTTCTTGATGCCATCAAGAAAGCCGGTCCAGATGTTGGAAGGAGTTGAATGACTAGTTGAATCATGAAAAGTTTTAAAAATTGTATTTGATATGTATTTGATGTTATTATGATGATCATAAATATTAATATGAACATAAAATAAAAAAATATGACTATTTGTTAATATCAACACTCTATAATATGAATTTATATTTTTTTTCTTTCGCCACATCAGCGTTTTAGCCAATTTCCTTTCTTCCCCACAATTATAGGGATTCAGCCAATGAAAACATTTTTTTTTCACTTCTAGCCACTTCTGTATTAATTAAAAATTTTATAAATAAATTTTTAATGAAAATAAGTTTGCATATATAAAATATAAAAAACGTACTTCAACTATTAATTAATTATTTTAATTTTTTTCATTTAATCTGATGAAGAATTAAAAATTAATTAAATATAATTATTTTTTATTAAAAGCTAAAATTTAGGAGAGTGGGGTAAAAAAGAGGAATGAAAAAATTAAAGAAAAAAGAAAAAAAAATATGATTGGTTGGTTAATCCTTATCATGGGAGTGTTTATTGGGGATTTGCTTTCAACCATACTTCCAACTCTTGACGCTTTTTTTTTTCCAGACGTGTTCCCTCTATTCTTGCTCACAATTTCAATTCTTTCCCAACCTCTCATTCTGGTCATTTTCTTGGGATTCAGCCAATGAAAATATTAAAGAGAAAAAATGTAAATCCATATTATTCTATGTTTATTTCAATATTCATACTCTTTATTAAGATAAAATATATATATAATTTCATGTAAGACGTGAGAACCGAGTTCTACTAAGGTTCATCTAAATTTGAGAATCAATTTTCACTAACAATGTTCTTGATATATTAAAGTCCATATATGAGAGAATGATATGAGAACCGGGTTCTACTAAGGTTCATATAAATTTGAGAACTGATTTATATTGATGATATTTTTTATCTATTAAATCCATGTTTGGGAGAATGATATAATTTCATATAAGGTATGAGAATCGGGTTCTACTAAGGTTCATATAAATTTGAGAACTGATTTATATTGACGATATTTTTTTTCTATTAAAATCCATGAATGAGAGAATGATATAATTTCATATAAGGTATGAGAATCGGGTTCTACTAAGGTTCATATAAATTTGAGAACTGATTTATATTGACGATATTTTTTATCTATTAAAATCCATGTATGCGAGAATGATATAATTTCATATAAGGTATGAGAATCGGGTTCTACTAAGGTTCATATAAATTTGAGAACTAATTTTTACTAACAATTTTTTTGATCTATTAAAATCCATGTATGAGATAATTATATAATTTCATATAAGGTACCATGTTAAACTTCATGACCCCATTTATCATAATTCATAATTTTTTTTATCATTATGGTCTCTGTTATACGGTAAAATATTGATTATTATGATTTCTTAAATATATTTTAACTCAATAATAAAAAACAGTACGAAAACTGGGTTCTACTAAGGCTCATATGAGTTCTCGAAATTGTTGGTTCATTAAAAAGAAAATTAAAAATGAAAAAAATTCTTTAATCAAATCTTTCTATTTTTCCTTTGAATTACTCATATATCATCTTAATTTCATTGCAATAAATATGAGAATCGAGACTAATAACAAATAAAAAAAGTGTGAGAATCGGGTTCTACTAACGTTCATATGAGTTCTCAAAACTGTATAAAAACATGATATAATTTCATTTATAAGGTATGAGAACCGGGTTAAAATTCATAATCTCATTCATCATAATTCATAGTTTTTTTATCATTATGTCTCTATTATTACTAAAAAAATATTGATTATTATGATTTCTTAATAGAGTTCAACTCAATAATAAAAAAATTATGAAAACCATGTTCTACTAAGGTTTATATGAGTTCTCGAAACGTCGGTTCATTAAAATGAAATTTCAGAAAAAAAAAATTAAGATAATAAATATGAGAATCGGGACCAATAACAAATAAAAGAGTATGAGAATCATGTTGTACTAAGGTTCATATGAGTTCTTAAAATCGTGAAAAGACATGATATGATTTTATTAAGATTCACATGATTTATAAAACCGATCAATGACATGTATGATGCGCCTTTATGAGTATATATAGGCATGCACTTCACCTTTACACACAATATGCAATCATACACATCTAAACATGCATACAAGTTACAATTGATACTAACCTTCATACAAGATTTTTGAACTGTCATTCTAACGAGGACTAAAATTTTACACCGAATTAACTAGATCTACGTAATCTTAACAATTAAATATTTTTATAGTAAACTATTTAAACACAATAAATAAATTTATATTGAAACCGGCCAACAGGCCAGTTAGAAATAAGACATAAAGAGTTAAAAAAAATTAGTTGGATATCAACCGGCCAACGGGCCGGTGATTAATCTAGTAAATAAAGTGGAGTGATTTTTAGTTATTTTAATATTCATTATTTTAAATTTAGGAAATAATTTAGTTATGGATGGCTCAGATTAGATCTTAAGAATGAACGAATGGGATTCAATTTGATTGGTTCAAACAAAGGGGAGTATCTGGTGCTCCAGGAGCACTGTAGTCTTCACCATATATATATATATATATACTTGCCAATGACGTAACCAGGATTGGTATATGGGGGAGCCGAATTGTACATTAAAAATTGGTGCCACCGGCAAAAAATTTTCTTCAAATTTGAATAATAGTATAAATTTTTCATTCATCTAATACTAAGGGGCCGTTTGGTTGATGGAATTGGGTCCGGGAATTAAGACCCATTCCCCGGTCCATTGGGAATTGACTCAAATAATTGCACTACAATTCTCATTGGGCCGGGAATTGAAATCCAATTCCCAGACCCAATCCCATCAATAATCCACCCCTAAGTAAAAATACACAATAAATATTTTGGTTATAGGTTCACTGGCGGAGGGAAGTCATTGAAAGGGGGGTCAGCTGAACCCCTTTGGCTATTTCAAAATAAAATGATAATATACATGTACGTACTGCAAACCGATCCAAGGACCTCAGCAATGCAGAGTGAGTATTCTAACCATCACACTAGCAACAATCTCACGTTTAATTTACAAACATATATAAATATTTTATTCATAATTAGGTGTCTTATATATAACTTCAAAATCAAAAATAGAAATTGATTAGAAATAAACGGTAACTCTATTGCAACATTTCAGACAATACCTTATTGTTGCATCTTGCTGAAATTACTTTAGATTGGCCAGTCGGTCATCGACGTGATACCTTTGATCGACGATCTTTCTCTCTGACGGCCCCTAATAATCGTTATAGGGATTGTATTTTATATAACTAGGTATGTACGGTTTTAGGTGTAGGAATTAATTTTAAGGTTTGATGTTTAGATTTTGGGAATAAATTAGTGTGGTGTTTACTGTCAGAGATCCTACTAAGTGATGGCGAAAACCACATCTGCTGTCGAAACTGACGAAGATGAACTAAATTTATCTATGACGAAAACTGACGAGAATGAACCACAATTTGCCGAAGATTGAAAGGTCGGTGGGATTTCTCTACGAACCGATCCTTCTTTCCGACAAAGAATTATTCTCTTTCATCCCAATGTGCAAGATGAAATCAGAAGAGCTTACTTGATAAAATGTGCGTTCCAACCTAAACTGCATTTTTTGAATGATGACAAATTGGTGAAATTAGACAACGGTTTAATCTTACTAGGTTTGAGTTATATGATTGGTTAGAATACCGTATCTCGAAAGAAGTTGCATATTGTTTACTTTATTATATGTTTTAGAATATTAAGTATTATATTATTCATTTTTAATTTTATTTTGAGTTGACTTTCCAAGTACTTAATTGACTATTTAAATACTACGAAGTTCGAACCCCCTTGAACAATTTCCTGGCTCCGCCACTGTATAGGTTGCTTAATTAGTAAAAAATAATTATATGTGCCACCGGCAAAAAAAAATTCAAATTTGGATAATTTATGATCAAATATTTAATTATTACACACTATAAGTGAATTATGAGTAACTATTACATAAAATTTAAGACAACATTTCACCGAAACAACGTAGTGGGGGAGCCGAACTTCAAATATCCCGGCGCCAAATTCCAAAAATACCAAAAAACACATGTAATATTAGACTCGATACCAGAGAGGCGCCGTGACCACACTCCCTGGTACCGCTATTGATACTTGGCTACATTGATAATATTAAGTTCTTCAACTAAACGACAACAATAATAATATAATCAGATAATAATGAATATTAGCTGGGAATCAAACAGTGACATAAGTTGTGGTCTGATTAGCAGTTTGAGACATTTCCCTTTGGGAAACATAACCCAACCTTTGCTTCTTCTTCTTCTTCTTGTTCTGTCTATGTTCTCCGTAAAAATAGGAAACAAACCCCCACAGTGATAGCCCCAGGGAGACGCCTTTCTCCGCCTTGAAGCTCTCGCTGTAGAATATGACGGCCAGGACTTCGGTCATCGGGAGCAGAACGGCGATCAGGACACCGGAAAGCAAGGAGCTTCCGACGAAGATGACTCCTATGGCTCCTAGGAAGAAAGCCTGCCAGATGATGGCACTGAACGCCAAAACGACGTAGTATTTGGTTTCTCCTAGGCTTGATTCCCTTGCCTCTCTTGGAATCGCCTGTGGATCATCATGCATAGGATTATTATACAATTATATTGGTACATGCATTTTAATAAAATGGTCGTAGGCTTGGCAATGGTATCCGTAAATCGGGTACCACCGAAATCCGGTTAATTTTAGTGGGAATTACCCAATGATCAGGTAAAGTTGACAGGTATGGGTAAATCCTGGTACCCAGTTAGAGCGGCTAACGGGTGGGGATGAGTTTGAAAGTATGCGCCCCATACCTAACCCAATGGGTACGGCCAATATGAAACGACACTGTATTAGCCACAATATATCATCTATATTTAACAGATCAGATATAATTTCTCCTTCACTCATTGAGTTATTCACTTCAACTCATCGATTAAGCAGCTTGCCGTTCCCTCTTGAAACTCTATTGCTCTGAAAATCGTAGATCCATCTCGAAAATTTCTTTGCAAATCATATGCAGAGAGATTTAGGGTTCAACCGATGGGTAGCAGGTTTACCTGATACCCATTCCGATATGGTGATGGTTTGAATTTTATACCCGTTTAGTCTTGTGGAGTGGGTACAAGTAATACTCATTTAATAAACGGGTGGCGAATACGTGATATTCGGACCCGTGAATACCTATCAGGCGTAATTATACGTGGCTTTTTGTCTTGTTGATCTGTTCGTTTTGACGGCCACAAATCAATGGGTCGATGTAATTTATTCCATAACTTGTCTCATTATATACTTGGGGTCCTACGTACAGTAAATGTGCTATTATTATTTTATTACTCGTCCGGCGACGAATTTGATACTGTCCAAACACCACTCTGTCCCAGCTGGCCAGACAGGAGGCCCCAACTCACTTGGGCCGTTCGATGGTTAGGATTTCGTCAGAGAAGATACGGACCGTTTATTTTCAGGATGATTGGTATCGAGTCTATAGGAGATGCACGACTAACCCTAACAGACTTGTAGCTAGTCTCACGAGTTGCAACTAGACCTCAATAGGCCCTGAGACAGACGGACATAACGATATTAGGGGTTTTCGATCCGGAGGGCATCATTACTGTTAATCATTCAACGGCCAGGATCACCCTTAACGGGTCCAACCAATCAAGACATGTCATATGGTGGCTCAATTCTAATAATCCCAATGCACTATAAAGAAAAGATTGTACACCTACGAAGTAATAATTGATATACACCTACCGATCGATACTCTGTTTAAATATGGTTAAGAGATCCTTGGTACTTCTTTGTTTCACGCATCGCTTCTCACTAAATTTCGTTATTATTACCTTTCACTCATTTTCTATTATGCGTGAGGTAAGCCGAAACCTGATTTGTCGTGAAGTAAAAAAAAATTAAGGAGGTCATCAAGTAAGGAGAGAAGGAAAAAATGAGAAAGTTTTAGGGAAATTAAATGAGTGTAAAACATATGAACAAGAGGAGTTTGTTTGGATATGCTAAATGTATATTGTGCAATTTAGGAATCTTAACGGTGACGTAATTAGAGACGAAACAAAAATGATAATGAGAGTCGAAAGGAAATGAAATAAGGAAATCGGTTTTAAGTGATAGTGTTACGCTATAGTAACATAACTGCTATTTAGGAGGAATCTTAACGGTGATGTAATTAAAGACGAAACAAAAATGATAATGAGAGTCAAAAGGAAATGAAATAAGGAAATCGGTTTTGAGTGATAGTGTTACACTATAACATAACTGTTATTTAGGAGGGGCTTAAAAAGCCGTTTAACGGATTTAAACTCATGTTAAACCATTTTACCAATGGTTTATAAATCATTATTATTCCGTCCAGTGCTAAACCAATTAATATAGAAAACAAGAAAACTATGTAAAGAAGTGACAGGGTTTTCTAATGCTTTTTACCTATCAATTTTTCTTTATATGCTTCATTTTGGACTATATTATTGTGACAGCAAAGGTAGGTGGGAAATCATTTGTCCATGAAAACAAGAAAAATAAAATGCCAACCAACAAAAAAATATGCTTTGTAAAATCGGTTCTAATACGAATCGGTGATTCAAACATTTAATTATGGGTAAACCATAATAATTTCGAGATTTTATCAAAATAATTATAACTGATTTAAGGTTGGATCAGTTGAAGTACATGTATAATTAGGGATGAGAGTCGATTAATTCAGTCATTAATCAATAAAAATTGGTTAACCTATGGTTAACTGACCTTCAAGAAGGTTTGACCTATGACCGACCAAAAAAAATCAGTAACAAATCGACCGAAATTCGGTCAACTGGAAATTAACAGTGACTTTTTAACACCAAGTTTAACTGATCATTTTTTACCGATTTTGACCAATTTAACCATTTTTTAATGATCTTGACCGATTTAACCTGCTTTTAACCTTAAAATTCCATGTAAATTAAATAATATCATAAAGTGTACACCATGTAAATAATAAGCACTAGCAATAGAACTCATTATTTCACTATTGTTTAGGTGAAGATCGATCAAGGTTGGTTAACCGCGTTTTAACCGTTGGCCGACTTGTTAAAAATGTTTAACTGTCCCCGACCAACCAATCGATTAACCATTAGTTATCCGATTTTGATTAGTTAATCAATTTTAACTATGAACCTAAACCGAATTGTCACCGCATGTACAACTATGATTTTAAAAATAATAAATTAAAATAAATAAATAAAGTAATCAACCAAAAATCAAACTGGTACAAACCTGAAAATCATGGTTAATGAGCATCCCGACGGTACAAACAACGGTGGCGAAAAACGTCATAACCATCTGAAACTCAAGCACCACCGTGTACGTCAGCTCCTGTCCAGCCTTATTGTACGCCAGCTCAACCAGCGGCAGAATAAACCCATAAAGCAGCGCCGCCACCAACGTCATCACAAACCCCATGGCGTACTCCTTTCCCGACTCATTCTCCGGTCGATCCCCACTCGAGTTCATCGCCAGTACTCCGGCACCCACCGTCAGCAAAACGACGGCGTTTATCGAGTACGGAGTGAACCTCTGCTTCACCAACAAGAAGGCGAACCCGGCGGTGAACGCCAGCTGGGTCGCGATCACGAGCGCTGACGTGGACACCGGCAGCCGCGCCACGCCGTAAGCGTAGATGTAGTCGTCGAAGCCGGTGAGGACGCCGATGACGGCGGCGGAGCAGAAGAGGCGTGGCTTTATGAGGAAGAAGGAGGTGGCGGCGCCGGAGAGGGGTTGTCGGCGGCGGCGGAGGGTGTAGGCTATGGAGAGAGGGATGAGCATGATTGGCCAGCCGCCGGTTTCGAGCCAGCTGGAGAGCCATACTCTCTTGCCGCCGTGGAGGAAGTAGAGCCGCATGATTAGTGGGCCCCCGCAGTTTCCTATGGCTAAGATTATGCAGTTTATGATTAGTAACGCCGTTTTCATTGTCGGAGGAGGAGCCGCCGCCGCCGCCGCTTCATGACTACTGGCGGCGGGATCCTCTCGTTGCTTATAGTAACCGTTCATTTCCGCCATTTAATTTGAGTAATGATTGGAGGCTGAGATGGGAGATATTTATTATTTATGAAAGATTGGAGAGTGACTATATAGTGAAGCGTGACTTGATCTAAGGACTGTTTGGTAATAATGTTGCTAGAACATGATCGGATGTGTAGTCAAACTAGTCAAATTTTGAGTCATACAAGATGATGGTCAAGATTCTAAAGTTTAATCGGGTCGAATCATTTTGAAAAAAAAAAAAAAAAGAATCAGTCTTTATAATTTATATTTTTAATGTATTTGACAATAACTTTTAATGTTATTTTTAACAGTTCTGCCAGTTCTAATGATTTGATTTGGATTTCTCGTAACTAGGTTGTGTTTGAACGTTATCAATTCTTTATGTTTGTCCTCCAAAGACATTTTCTTCCTGGTTGGGATGAATCGTCCCCAATTTAGCCGCTTCCTTGATTTATCTCTTTCGACCCCACACCACCCAACAAACATTATGATTTTCCCCAACCCCCAACCGACTCAAGATAAATGTGGATGGTGAAACGGCAACTCTGGTAGGAGGGGCGATTGGATTGGTCGTAAGGGACTCCTCGACGACGACAACTCTCTTCGCGACATGTATCTTGTACCTTGGTATTTACGATCCCTTTGTGTTAGAACTTCTTGCTTAAAGATACGCTTACGCTTTGTGCTTTCATTGTGGCTGGCGATGAGGACATTGAGGGGGTGTTACTTTTGTTTCCATTCTCTTCATGGTGGACTAGCTGTTATTGATAAATGATGGTTCATTGAGTCCTCTTCTTTCATTCACCTACTGGCGATCTCACGTTCGGTAAATAGAGAGTTGCCCATTATGTGGCATGTCAGGCTCCCGTACAAGTTACCTATTGGAAAAATAAAACTATTGGGGTCGGTCCAATCATTAAGCATAAGTCTTCATACTCATATTTTTTAAGCATACAAGATAACTACTACTATTTAGTCAATATTGGCATACTGCACGCTCACACTGATATTTGTATGTGGGTTGGTACATTTTATTTTATATGCAAATAACGTTCACGAGTGCACATTTTTTTAATTTTGGTAATCAGATTAATTAAAATACTAGAAGAGATTGAAGGATTGTAATGATTAATCCACCTTTATTAGTATTTCATCAAAATTAAAGGCAATGCAATTTTATTGACAATGTTTAAAAAAATTTGTTCGATCTATATAACTAGTTCAAACTTCCACTTTACCCCTTCTACTGTGTGAAACTAACATTGCACTTGGACTTCATACTATTTTTTTTTTTTTATGAAAGTGGGTATATATATATATATATATATAATATAATAATAGAAGGAAAAATGGAAACAGATATAGGAGCTGGACAGAAACTAGTCGGATCTGTACAGGAATACAAAGAAAGGAAAACACAGCAAGCACACAACTTCACATCCCCAGCAAAATCCACAACCAACAAACAATTCTCTATCTAAACCCAAACTCAAAACTCCAGCCACTCATCACGTAGCATTAAGTTGGCGCATCCACAGTTCGAACTTGTCTTGAGAAAAGAGAGAGGAAGCCTTAAGCCACCGGCCACTCGCAAACCAAATACGAAAAATCACCTGAGCCAACGACCCGGGAAGTCGCGGAAAACGCGATTGTTCCGCTCCATCCAAATACCCCAAAAGAAGCTATGCAAAATCACTTTGGACGCTGTCTCGAACGGAAGAGCACAGTTCATACCTTTCCAGCCGGATATGAAGTCTTTAACTTCCGCCGCATTCGGGCCCGGAAAGGAAAGTTTTGAACTAAGTGTTCTCCAGACGTGAGAAGAGAACGAACAGTGAATGAAAATGTGGTTGACTGATTCTTCTTGGCAGAAACAAAGAGAGCATCTGTTCGGCAATTGGAAGCCTCTACCTTTGAGATTGTCGATCGTCAGGATACGGTTGAAGAAGCACAACCAAAGAAAGCCTTGAATTTTGGTTGGAACACAACTGCTCCACAAAGTCGAAACAGGAACCGAAAGGCTGCCTGGAAACCTCTCGAGTCGTAATCTGCTGTTGAACGAATGAACTGAGAACATCGAGGATTCCGAGACGGGCCAAACAAGAGTCGGTGGGCCCTCTGAGGATCTGTCAGTAAAAGAGCGATCCAGATACTCCATGAGCTGCTCCCATTCTGCAAGAGCACCCCTCCGCAACTGAAGTCTCAAGGGAATCACCCAATGTGTCCTGAAAGAAGAGGGAACAAACTCAAACAAACACCGAGTCAGGGGATCAGCCGCAGCTGCAACTCTCGGAAACTTAACTCTCAATCTCACTCCACTCGCCCAAAAGTCATCCCAGAATGAAACCCAACCCCCTCCCGGATCAACATAACCGTAAACCCAGAATTCGGAACTCGCTTTGACAATCCATCTCCACATCGAAAGACCAGCCGCATTAAGATTCCAATGCAGCTGCCAATCAGACATACCTACCCCGCATTTCAGAACCATAAGTTGTCTCCACCACGCATGTCTTTCGGTGCCGAACCTCCAAACCCATTTTCCTAAAAGTTCTTTATTCATAAGGCTCAAATCCAGCACCCCAAGGCCTCCCCTAGCAATCGGGGTTTTGACTAAATCCCAACTAGCTAGGTGAATTCTGTTCTTATCACCCGTTCCATTCCAAAGGAAATGGTTCTGAATTCTTTCCAACTTAGTTATGACCGAAAGGGAGCTTTTAGAATGGAGAGATGGTAAGTTGGAATACTAGACATAACACTCTTAAGGAGAACTAACCTGCCACCAAAGGAGAGAAACTTTGACTTCCATCCTTCGAGTCTTTTTCGGAGGGAACAAACCACCGGTTCCCAAATCGAGCTTGATTTTGCATTCGTCCCCAACGGGAGGTCAAGATAGGTTGAAGGAAATGCCCCCAACTCGCAACCAAAGCTTTCTGCCAACTCTGCTCCATCTGTGACCTCACCAATGGTGAAAAGTGAACTCTTATGCACATTCACCTTAAGACCCGTGATGTTTTCGAAACAGATAAGAGCTGTGGTGAACCACCCGGTCGTTGGTCGGGGTTCAACCAAATAAAAACTACTAATGCTAAAAAGCGTATAGCAGATCGTATTCCGAGGGTCTCTATGATTGGTTACTTCAGAACTAGCAAAATACTCAAAGGAAAACACGTTGTGCGTGGTGTGAGTTCCACGACTTCTACTTCTAAGGAATGCAGAAAAATTAAAAAGATTAAACTAAAGCAGATTGGGAATTAGGGTTTGAAAACAAGGATGACAGACGAACTTAGACTTTGAATCCCCCTTCGTTCCCCAGAGCATTGGCAATCAACAGATCAGCGGATTTCGATTCTCATTCAATCAATTACTAAGACACCACCATAACTCCTTACCCTTAGGTTTAAGACCGGCGAACGTTCGTTCTATCCGTTCTAACTACCAAGATTAACTAGCCGCCCGGGTACGGTCGCCTCTCGCAACGACTTAATTAATTGGTGTGATTACTAGTGATTAATGAGTTACTCTTGCAGTGAATTAACCCTAACCGGTTCCTACGAAAGGCACGCTCCAATTATAAGGTTAATTGTTTAATTCGATGTTCTGAAGTAAGGCGAGCGTTCGCTTCTATCCTTAGCTTTCACAAGAATCTAATCTAGGTGATCAATCCAGACAAGAAACATGAACGATGAAGAACGAATCAAACATGAAAAAGAACTGATTGAATTTCGAATCTAATCACCGCCGATCCGTGACCGCTTTAAAGCCCTGGGTCACTTAGGGTTCATCTAGTCTAAGCTCTAAAGGGTTTAGCTACTCATGATTATTACAAAGAAACAAAGGCAAGGAAAGAGTTCATCATTTAGAGGAAGAACAGAAAAGAATCTAAAAAACCTAATTTAGACGACTCTGGCAGACTTCGATCTTCGGTAAGTTACACTCCTAGCTCCGGTTCGTCGAGGTGGAAGGGATGGCGTCACGATCTCTATCCGGCTCTTCGAACTCCAACTCTTCGCTCCAGAACTTGAGAGGATTCTGATTCGAAAAGTTGTGTTTTTGCGAATTATGATTGTATTCCATGCCTCCTCCGTCGGGTTAAGTATTTATACTTAACCCTAGCTGATCCGGATTAGTGTATTATTTTCGCCGAAAATTCCTTAAGAATTTCGGCGAAAATTCCTTTGTGTTCGGGAGTGCTTTCTCTGCCTTGTATTTTCGGTCCGAAGAGTACAATGTTTTCGCCGAAGATGTCCTTTGACTCGGCACCAGTTGAATGCACTAATATTTTTGCCGAATATGCAAGCTCAATTTCGGCGAAAATCTCTTTGTACTCGAGCAGGATTTTGTTTGACTTTGACTGGCTCCTTGGATCGATTCCGGTTTGATTCCTCGAGGTTCCTACGCCTTAGACACGTCCATGGCTACTTTATTTGACGGCAAAAACCTGTGCTAACACAAAAGCACTAGAAAACCATCAAATAGACCCGAAATGGGCCAAGATAACACAAATGGCACGAGATAGGGCAATCGATTGAATATTCGTTATTCTACCCTAAAAACCATGTCTTAAGCAAAGAAATGTCGCTTAAATATGAGGCTGATAATCACGTCAAATCGAGTGTCATCAAATACCCCACACTTAAGCTTTTGCTTGTCCTCAAGCAAACTGAATAGAAACGCTCATGTTCACAAATGATAAGATCGATTAAATTGGAGCTCAATCAAACACAATGAATTATTAGACAGCTCGATCCTAGAACAAGAAACCTAACATGCATACAGATCAGCCAAACTACCTGGTCTCACTAATAAACTGCACACGACAAGTAATTAGCAACCAATTATGCACGAATTTGACCTGACCGACCAGACTCCTCACACAGGATGTATATAGTACAATGGGAACTCTCACTCTCTGTGTTTAGGGACGTGTTTCTGCTCTCGATCATTTTCTGTTACCGAATTCTGTCATAGGTTTGCATTTTGACCACATCTCCACCACTGTGACAATACGAGTATCTAGTTAAGAAGGACTTCCCTGCTAGGACCGTAATGAATACTACACTACTCGGGTTTATAATGAGATGGATGATGGGAATGAATGATGATGGCTTTGTGTGGTGTAGCTTTCGACTAACTTCCCTCAAATCTAATCTATGGCTTCCTACCGTCTAACCAAACACGGGTGGAATAATGAACGCTCGTCCTATGATACCCTCAAGCAACCTAGTACTTATTCTTTTTCTTTACACGATTTTTTTTTTCTTTTGAACTTTTCTTTCTACTTCGTTCTTCCATTTGTAGGGAGAAGAACGTTTTATTTGAACTACACTTTGAACTTTTCTGACTTTCTTTTCTTCATCATTTTTTCGAAATTTTTCTCTTTTTCTTTCTTTACTTTTCTTTTTTCTTTTGTGCTGATTTTTCTTTTAGTTGCTAGAGGGGTTTACACGTCTGGACATATTAGCTAAGACCACATGTTTAATGGCTATAGGCAGGTTACCACAAACCGACTTCCGGTAGGTCAATCTAGAACTAAAACCACAGGGGATCAACGGGGAATGAAAGAAATGGGAAATGGCTGTAATGTATTATCGAACCGAAAGAACAGGCCAAGCTCAAGGGTCTAAACCTAGTGGATTTATCGTTTGGTAGGCTATCTGGCTTAGTAGCTGAATCTAGGTGCCCCTATCCTTCTAGAACTCGTGTCATCGTGTGGTCTCGAGTAGGTCTCATGCAAATTCTAACTCATTCAAGTAAACAGAAAACCACTCAGAAAGAATTTAAAATTGCAAGTTACGTGCAATGGATCAAAAGCTCACAGTTGGTTTGCTAGTCGGATTCGGTCATTTTCATGCAATCAAGGCTACAAACTACAAGTGTGATTTTAAAATTCTGTTCTGACCAGGCAATTTAGCATCAAAGCATACAAGTTGGTTCTCAAGTTCTAGGTTAAGCAGTCTAAGCATCATTATGAAAGTTTGAACAACAACTTAACATCAAAAATCAAGAACTCAGCCATTCTAATGCTAGAGAGACTGGAATGGAATCACGAGGCACACATAAAACACAATCAAGGGCAATCAAGTTCATGCAAAGTTCTCTAGCATCCTACCCCACACTTAAATCGGACTGTGTCCTCACAGGACTAATTTATAGTTCATAGTGGAATGTAAGAACCTGGATGAGGACGGTTGATTTCAGAGGGTAAGCACGGATCGTGAGAGCGGAGGGAAGTGTAACAGAACCTGAAGCAAAGGGAGTCTACCGATTGCCTACAAAACAAAAACAAATGAAACATAAAAAGGAAACCGGGACAAGTGTCCCGGATCCACACAGAAAAAAGTTGGACCGAAATCCGAAAAGAATAAATAAAAAGAAGACACCAGAAAAGGAATACAACCCGATCACTGCTGGTCCGGTGAGCCGGGAGGTGGAAAGTGGAGAAATTCGCCGAGCTGGCGTTGCCACGCCATCTGTGCCTCATATCGCCGGTCGGCGCGGCGCATATGTTGCTGCATAATAGTCCATCGCGCCTCTTGAGTGGCGTTGTCGGTGATTCGCCACTCCTGCAGTCGCTCGTATAACTCTCCAACATCCGCGGGGTGGTGTTGCGGCTGTTGAGTATGCGCCGGATATGGCTCGGGGATGTGCGGCGGCTACTGGTGGATGTACCCTGCCTGATGGTGTGGCGAGGGTATATAATCATGAAACTCAGGCGGCGGCTGCGCCTGCTGCTCCTCAGCATCATCTTCTTCCTCTGACTCGACCACAGGCTGGAGTGGAGGATCAGCTGCTACATGGGGACTGAGGTCGAGTTCTAAGTCGTACTCAACCGCCAAGTCTCCTCCAATGGTCCGAACTGGATGTCGTGGAATGTGCGGGCCATACTCATGGCTGATGCCGAAGGAGAGGATGAGCTGTCCTATGAAGTTGCCTCCCAAGAGTTTGCGGGGTGGCGTCTTCCTCCTGGTCTTCTGGCGGAAGATGCAAGCTAGTACCCAGCCGGGGTGGAGAGGGTAGCTCTCTCGGATGGCTCGGAGAAGCATGATCTCCTCCTTGAGGATATGGTGGCGGTCCTTGTCTGGAACATATAAAAGCGACCTACGCCAAACCATATGAATAAATTTATAGAGCGGGTGGGAGAGAGACTTAACTGAGTTGTTCGTCCCGAGGGATCGCCAGGTATGCCTGTCATGTGGCTCCAGAGCGCGTGGTACTCCTCGTCGTTATCATCTTCGCCCCAGCCGAGGTGATGATCGTGATAGTGCTCGTAGGGATGCCGAGATGAGCGCAAACTATCGTAGGTGAGCTGCCTGTACACCCCACCAAGATAGAAGGTGATCACCTTCTGGCGTTGCTTCCTCTTGTGCTCATCCAGATCAAAGGTTGCCCAGAACTCCTGGAGGGCAATGTCTGGGAACTCGGCGGCGATGGTGGTCAGCTCGAGGAGACCAGCCGGTGCTAAGGCGTCATGCACGTTCCGGTGGTAGTCCTCATCATGATCGTGCAGGGACTCCATGGAGAGAGGGCGCACGTCAGCTCCCCGAACGTGCTGAATCTTCTGGAAGCACTCAAAATAGAAATCCGGTAGACGGACGATGGTGGGATGATATCCAGCATGGCGGGGTAGAGCAGGTGGTGGACCCAGAACAGCAGGTGTGACGGGAGCGGCAGCTCCTGAGCTCGAGGCGCCATCAAGTCGCGCCTTAGTCCTGCGCTCATAAGTGGTGTTCCTAGAACCAGAATGAAACCAGATTAGTCAACCAAAACCCTACCCCACACTTAGTAGAAAAACTCGATTTCACAAAGAAATGAGGGAAACTAAGTGGGGTAAGCAAAGCGGAGTAACCGGTAATCATAGACAGTAAAATACATACTTAGGAACAGCCAGAGTCGGATAAGCACAATCAGAGTTCAAAAAGTCAAACCGACATTTTGGAAGTCAACATTTAAGCATACTGAACCCTAATCATGGCAAGACTATCATAACTTGGAGAATGACGGTAAAATATGATCTCATATGGCAAGCACGAAAATATGAACGAGAATGAACACATCAGACAGCCAAATGATCACAGCAATTCAAAGTCAAACCGATATTTCTCACAAAAGTCAACTTAACAAGGAATTAATCGTATGCATAGCAACATAAGCTCAAATGATATGAAAATTAAGCACGACACTCCCTAAGCATCCTAGAACAGTTCTATAAGTTCTGCTAAACCTAGTTCACACGAAACAGTCGGCACACAAAACGAGCCAAACCGAAAAGTCAACCGAAAATCAACCCCGACGAAATTCAGCAATCTATATGTCAAAAGATTCGTATCGAAAAGTTATACAACTTACCTTGAAGTCATGATTGCTAAAAATGAACGAGTTGAGAAGAATCGGTGAAAAACTTAAAAACTGGGGTTTCGGAGAACTGGAGCTGCAAAGCTCCGATTCGGCTGTTCTAGGGCTCGTTGGGATCGGAGAAGGGAGGGGAAGGGAACGGTGGCGGTCGGCGACGGCGGCGGCGGCGTGTTACGGCGGCGACGGCGGATTGAAAGAGGGGGGGTGGTCGGCGATTTGTTTTAAAAAGATAGGGGAGGGAGTTGTCGGTGGTATGAACGAAAATGAGTGAAGGAGAGAGAGGAGTTAAACCGGATTTTAAAGGAAATATTGGGTGATTTTCAAAATTATTTTCGGCAAAAATAGGAGGGTGGTTTCGCCGAAAATATCAGTTAAAATGGACTGCCGGATTTGTGAAGGCGGTTTCGCCGAAAACAATAGCACGGTTTCGCCGAAAATATCAGTTAAAATGGTTTCGCCGAAAACAAAAACTTTTCGAACCGAAAACAATGAACAGGGAGCTTGAGTTCGAAAATTGAAAATCAATTTCGCCAAAAACAAGGGTGGTTTCGTCGAAAATTTTGAACTGTTCGGGTGTTTAAATATTTTCGTAAATTCGGCCAACTTCAGAAAATCACAGTTAAATCCACAAAAATCGGAACGACCTCAATCAACTTGCAACTGATTCTATGACATGCAGACTCTACACGAAAAATAATAAATCAAACAAACTGACACTTTTGGCTCTCCCGAACCGACTCTAAAACACTAAGGTTGAAACAAAACAAAAACTGACTCCAGCCGTGGGTTGCCTCCCACGAAGCGCTCTTTTATTAACGTCCTTGAGCTGGACGATACCTGGACGGTATTAGGAGACATCCCAATTTAGATTCTCCTTCACGCTCGCGTCGGAGTTCATGAAGTACAGCTTCGGGACTTCTCCGGTAAGCGTGAATCTCTTCCCGTTCGCATGCAAAAGCTTGGTACGTCCGTCGGGAAGATGATCAATGAACTTAAATGGTCCGAACAGCTCTCTAGAGAGATCATCCTTCTTGAGTGTGACGATGGAAGGAATGAGGACTATCGGCTTCTTCTTTTCTTTAATCTTCGGCTTGGTATCACCAGGATCGGTGATCGTTAGTACTTCCTTAGGAGATGCTTTCGGCTCCTCCTTCCATACTTGTTCCGGTGCCGGTTTCTCGGAACGAATTGGTGGTGCAGTTGGCTCGGTGGAAGACGGTGGAGCTTTTGGTCTCCAGACCATTTGGGTCTTCGTCTTCTTGTTCTTTCCTCGAGGTCTGCTCGGTGGTTTAGAAGAGGCTTGCAGTTCCTTCTTCTTCTTAGGTGGCTTCTGAACCGATATTTCTGGCTTCTTCTTCATAACCTGGTTAATACCTGCAGCAACAACTGATCTAGAGACACTGGAAGAAGCATTAGTAACGGAGTTGACCGGAGTCAACCCCACCGTTTCAACAGCTAGGCAGTGAGATTCTTCATTCCTAGAGTCATATTTCATGCCATCTTTAAGACGGAACGTTTTTGTTTCTTTACCGACTCTTAAAGTTAAAGAACCATTTGGAACGTTAATATTCATTCCAGTAGTAGCCATGAAAGGTCGACCTATGAGAATGGTAGCATCATCTGTACTAGTATCCATAATCACATAATCAGCTAAGAACGTGAACGGACCACATTTAGTGACAACGTCTTTAATCTCTCCCTTAGGGGTTTTAAGCGATCTATCAGCAAAGACGAGTTGCATACTAGGCGGTTCAAGTTCTCCTAGGTTTAACTTTTCATATAGACTCACAGGCATAACATTAACAGATGCTCCTAGATCAACTAAGCAACGTTCAATCTCAACATCATTAATAACCAACGGCAAAGTAAAAGAACCGGGATCAGATAACTTAGCTGGATATGGAGAAACAGGTTTCTTAGCACGAATGTCAGGATATCCTTCCTTGTTCCCCTTCATGCCAGTCTCGATCCTTGCGTTTGGCAGCAATGCTCTAGGAAAAGGAGGCTTTACGACGTATGGTGCAAGAGGAGGATCCTCCTTAGGCGCCGGTTTCTGTTCTTCTTCTTCCTCTTCTTCTGGAGTTTCAGCGATCCTGCGTAAAACAGAATAAGCATCAGCAATTAGGTTTGGAAGTTTTCGAGCAAGTTACCATTTTAGCCTGTTCTTTTCTCGGGTTTGGCTCTGTCTAGCTTGGAAGTTGGCCAAATGGTCGACCAGATGCTAGCATGCTCGAGATGTTGTTCACGACTTGCTCAATTCTTTGACTGGATGCGATCTGTTCTTGATTAATGAGAGCTTGAGTCTTGAACTGACTGTCATGATCATCGAGTCTGGTGATGATCAGGTCGAAATTCTTGTTTACCTCGTTATCCCGTGTGTTCCCCGATGTAGATCCCTGAGGTTGTCTGGACTGACAGTAGTCGGGGTAGCCCTGTTGACTGTTGGTGAAGCCCTCAGAAATGAAGTTCACCTCTTCTACCGAGCAAGCATTGATTTTCTTCAATCGCTCCTGGACTTCTGCTTCAATAAGCTCTTCTATTCTCCAATGTCTCTTAGCTCCTCCGGTCTCCTTGAGCCTTGAGATGCTGTTCCTATAGGCAGTGGTTCTGGAAGAAGGGAGTATTCCTCTATGAATCCTTGAGCGAGATCCTCCCAGTTGGTGTAGAGACCGGGTGGCCTGCTAATGAACCATCTCTTTGCGGCGCCTCGGAGTGAGAATGGGAAGGCTCGAAAGCAGAAGGTATCCTTATCGAGGCTCCCACTCTTAAAGGTTTCGCAAAAAGCAAGGAAATCCGCCAAGTGTGTGCATGGATTATCATGAGGATTTCCTTCAAACTGTAGACCCCTCGAGATCATTTCCGAGTAGGCGGTCTTGATCTCATAGGCAGGATCGTCTTCATTGCGCGGCACAAAGATGGGAGACCGAACACTAGCAGCCATCGTGGTAGGGAAAGGTGGAGCGGAAGTGATTTACTTCTGAATTTTCTTATCCTGCAAAAGACAAAAATAAACACAACCGGTGTAGAATCAAAGTGGGTGGAAAGATGAAAGATGGAAAGTAGAGGAATAAATTGTCAATTCTTCTTTCGAACAATCAAAAGAAGTCCCTGGCAACGGCGCCAATTTGGTGAACCACCCGGTCGTTGGTCGGGGTTCAACCAAATAAAAACTACTAATGCTAAAAAGCGTATAGCATATCATATTCCGAGGGTCTCTATGATTGGTTACTTCAGAACTAGCAAAATACTCAAAGGAAAACACGTTGTGCGTGGTGTGAGTTCCACGACTTCTACTTCTAAGGAATGCAGAAAAATTAAAAAGATTAAACTAAAGCAGATTGGGAATTAGGGTTTGAAAACAAGGATGACAGACGAACTTAGACTTTGAATCCCCCTTCGTTCCCCCATAGCATTGGCAATCAACAGATCAGTGGATTTCGATTCTCATTCAATCAATTACTAAGACACCACCATAACTCCTTACCCTTAGGTTTAAGACCGGCGAACGTTCGCTCTATCCGTTCTAACTACCAAGATTAACTAGCCGCCCGGGTACGGTCGCCTCTCGCAACGACTTAATTAATTGGTGTGATTACTAGTGATTAATGAGTTACTCTTGCAGTGAATTAACCCTAACCGGTTCCTACGAAAGGCACGCTCCAATTATAAGGTTAATTGTTTAATTCGATGTTCTAAAGTAAGGCGAGCGTTCGCTTCTATCCTTAGCTTTCACAAGAATCTAATCTAGGTGATCAATCCAGACAAGAAACATGAACGATGAAGAACGAATCAAACATGAAAAAAAACTGATTGAATTTCGAATCTAATCACCGCCGATCCGTGACCGCTTTAAAGCCCTGGGTCACTTAGGGTTCATCTAGTCTAAGCTCTAAAGGGTTTAGCTACTCATGATTATTACAAAATAAACAAAGGCAAGGAAAGAGTTCATCATTCAGAGGAAGAACAGAAAAGAATCTGAAAAACCTAATTTAGACGACTCTGGCAGACTTCGATCTTCGGTAAGTTACACTCCTAGCTCCGGTTCGTCGAGGTGGAAGGGATGGCGTCACGATCTCTATCCGGCTCTCTTCGAACTCCAACTCTTCGCTCCAGAACTTGAGAGGATTCTGATTCGAAAAGTTGTTTTTTGCGAATTATGATTGTATTCCATGCCTCCTCCGCCGGGTTAAGTATTTATACTTAACCCTAACTGATCCGGATTAGTGTATTATTTTCGCCGAAAATTCCTTAAGAATTTCGGCGAAAATTCCTTTGTGTTCGGGAGTGCTTTCTCTGCCTTGTATTTTCGGTCCGAAGAGTACAATGTTTTCGCCGAAGATGTCCTTTGACTCGGCACCAGTTGAATGCACTAATATTTTTGCCGAATATGCAAGCTCAATTTCGGCGAAAATCTCTTTGTACTCGGGCAGGATTTTGTTTGACTTTGACTGGCTCCTTGGATCGATTTCGGTTTGATTCCTCGAGGTTCCTACGCCTTAGACACGTCCATGGCTACTTTATTTGACGGCAAAAACCTGTGCTAACACAAAAGCACTAGAAAACCATCAAATAGACCCGAAACGGGCCAAGGTAACACAAATGGCACGAGATAGGGCAATCGATTGAATATTCGTTATTCTACCCTAAAAACCATGTCTTAAGCAAAGAAATGTCGCTTAAATGAGGCTGATAATCACGTCAAATCGAGTGTCATCAAGCTGCCAGCAACATATGAACCTAATCCCTACTTGCTTCACAAAAGACAATCGCGTCGTCGGCAAACAGGATGTGACTAACTTCACCTTCACAAGAGTCCTCATTAATAAAGAAACCCCTAAACAGTCCACCTTCCTGTAATTTAATCAGGATTTTAGAAATAATCTCCATAACCATGATGAACAGAAATGGAGAAAGTGAATTCCCCTGACGTAATCCATGAGAACTCGAGAAAAAACCAGCTGCTTCTCCATTAACCAGAACTGAGAACTTTGGCGACGAGATGCAAACCCTAATCCAACCAATCCATGTAGGAGGAAATCCCATCTTCCTCATAATGATTAGCAAAGAATTCCAATTGACGTGGTCGTACGCCTTTTCGATATCGAGCTTAAACACCAAACCTTTGCGACCATCCTAAACCTTGAATTGATAACTTCATTAGCAATTAAAGAAGCATCCAAGATCTGACGTTTCCCAACGAAAGCACACTGATACTTGGATATAACCGCATGCATCGAGCCCTTCAAACGTTCCAAAAGAACTTTGCTAACTACCTTGTAGATACTACTAATAAGACTAATTGGTCGAAGATCGTGGATGTCTTCAACTGCATCTTTCTTGGGGATAAGACACAGAAAGGTACTACCAATCATTCTCGGCAGAAAACCTGAGCCGTGGAATTCGTTCAAACCCGCCATAAATTCTGCCTTCATGATGACCCAAAAGTGTTTGAAGAACTGCAAGTGAAAACCGTCCGGACCCGGCGCCTTGTCCCCGGCTAAGGAAGCAATGACTTTCCAAACCTCCTCCTCAAAGAAAGGCTTTACCAAAACTGCCTCCTCTACGCTTGGAATCCTAGCAAAAGACAACGCTTCCGGAAAAGGACGGACAGGATCGACATCCGAATAGAGACGCTTATAAAAAGCAGGAAGAGCCATACTATTAATTTCTCGATTCACCAACCTTATACTTTTTCACCTCTAACGTATCATTTTTTTTCCGTCAATTTCATCCAAAATGTTGATTCAACATAACATACCAAACTAGATTGTCAACCCTATGCTACACGTTTTCTGTTAAAAATGAGACAAAAAGGGGGCAGACTGAATTCCTATATCCCTTCATCTTCATTCTCATGTCTTGATATCACTTTCTTGTATGACATTAAACAATTAGATGACATGTATAATTTATCTGGATAGTATGACGATAATGTGACATCTATTTTAAACTCAACAAGCTGTCATGACACATAAAATTCAACTTATCATCTAAATTAACAATAATTTTTTTTTAAAAATGATCTCTAATTAGTAACATGGAGGGTAATTGACTTAAAGAGTAACGTATGTTTAAGCTAATAACGCGGCGGTCCCTTACGTATAAAATCCTTCAAAACGGTCCCGTCCGATAATTCCGTTACTGTCCGTCCAAAATTTCCGTCAATTTTTGACACCGAGGCCGCCTTGCTGTCGTGCCACGTCAGAAGAAAGCCTAGTCAGCGACCCAGTGGGTCGGCTCCTCGCGGTTCGCTTCTCCGGTTCACACCGGTCCGTATCCCCTTAAGTGAATATAAATCTTTTGTTGAAGACCTTTGACATGCCTACTGATCAGACTACCATCAGCCTCTGTATTCTCTCTCTGCATGGGTAATTGACTTAAACAGTAACGTATGTTTCAGCTAATAACGCGGCGGTCCCTCACGTATAAAATCCTTCAAAACGGTCCCGTCCGATAATTCCGTTACTGTCCGTCCAAAATTTCCGTCAATTTTTGACACCGAGGCCGCCTTGCTGTCGTGCCACGTCAGAAGAAAGCCTAGTCAGCGACCCAGTGGGTCGGCTCCTCGCGGTTCGCTTCTCCGGTTCGAACCGGTCCGTATCCCCTTATGTCGTTGGGTGCATGGCGGGAATTGGTTTAGTGTGTGGACACGTGTCACACTGCCCCCCACATAAATCATTGATTGGAAAGAACTGATCTCTCTCTCTCTCTCTCTTACTGCTTTATCTCTCTCACCCATCCCTTCCCCATTACCTCGCTTATTGTGCTTCAAAGCTCAGTCTTAGGGTTTTCTCCACCGGCGGTAGAGACGACACAATCTGGGTGAGAGAGATAAACGGCGACACAAATCCGGCGGTCACGATTGGTGAAGGTGGTAATCTGCCCGTTATACAGGTTAGTCCGTACGTTTGAACATGGAATTGAAATTGGATTTCGGGTGAATGATTTGTTGTGGTTGGTGTTTTCTCGAACCTGTTCAAGGTTTAAGGGTATGTCTCGAAGCAAGCCAGTGCGTGCCAAGGACGAGTTCCAGTACGCAAACCGTGATGTGGAGGTTCTGTGCCACTACCGTTTGAGAGCTTCGAGGAGAGTTTCTCATACTGATGCGAACCCAGGGAGGACATTCTTCGGGTGCCCAAATTATGTTTCTAAGGTTGGTTTACTCGTCATTGGGTTGAAGGTTTTGTACATACCCTATACTCATTTGGATTATGGTCGGACTGTAGGGTAATCCGGGATGCGGATTCTTCGAGTGGGTTGACGTGAAGGTTGCAGCTTCGTCGGAGAAGCAACACCTCATACGGCTAGTTGAGTTGCTGCGAAACCGAGTATGTGAACTGGAATACGAAAACAAACAACTCCGAAACGTTTAGGTGAGGCAGGAGACACTGGGAGCAGTGAGACGAGTGTTGCTACTGAACTGGACGTACTAACGAGAATAGTTGCTCACCTCGAAATGTCTACCGGTGTAAGGTGTAGTCTTCCCTGAAAGAGAGGTTGTAATATTGTAGGGTATTAGTTAACGAACTTGTTGCTGAAAGAGTGGTACCTGTAAGGAACTTGTTGCTGAAAGAGAGGTTCTTGTAAGGAACTTGTTGCTGATTACATATAATTAGTTCAGAACATGGTTCATGGGCATACATACATCATACCAGTTACACTCCTTCCTAACCATCGACAAAACCGTTTGCCAATTTACAAAGAAGTTCACAAAATAGCCCATACTTTGTGGGCACAAAATAAGCAGTTCGATCCCTACGCTGCCACAGTCTAGCAAGGTACTGCATCTAGGGTTCATGCTAACAAAACATTAATGCAACTCATCAGGGAACTTCAACTAGCAAACAGACAATGCCATAACCGAAGAAGGACTTCCTATCAAGTATGCCCGCCACGGGTGACCCTCATCTTGCTCCGGGTTACCCTCTGAGTTGAAGTTCCAATATCCATATGTGGTGGAGTCTCCCTCGAAGCTGTGTTGGGCACTGGGTTTGACGAAGACGCTCCATTGCAGTCCTGGTTAACCTGCAAAGACCCTATCAAGTTATTACTACCCATTACACGTACTATTATGTCATACAAATTCACATAGTCCTCCAAATGAATGTTTACCAATCCTGATCCATGTGCTCGTTTGTTGTGGCCAATTTTCTTGCAGATAGAGCACTTCTGCTTCTCACCGGTCCTCCTTACTCTCTTATAGGATTTGCCCTTCTTGTCCTTTTTCGTTGCCAACTCACCAGCTTCTAGCCTCCTCTTCTTCTGTTTCTTGCCAAATGTTGGCTTGTCCAAGGTTGGTGGTCTCAGTTGAGGCCGAATGAATCAGGCCATTGAGACGCATCGTTCAGAGGGTTGATTGAATTCTCATACGTAAACCTGTAAGTCCCAACTGTGTAGCACGGGTTGCAATATGGTTCTATCGGGTCCCTGTTGTATGAAATACAGGCCAGCGCGTGCTCACAGGGAAGGCCTGATAGCTGCCAAAGGCCACAGGCGCACTGCATTGACCTCATATCAACAACCCAGCTTTTCAAACCCTCTCTAACTTCAAACATGCCAGCACCACTGAAGGTCGGATAGCACATACAAGCTAGCTTCTTTCGCTCCTTAATAACATCATACGCATGAGGACACAATGATTCACTATCTAGGCTGGCAACTTTGATGAAGTTCACCGTAAGCCGCCTCATCAGTTTAAATCTGAGTACGAAATGAAAACATGATCACCCTACTGGCGACCAACATATAATAATATAGAATAGAAACATATGGGTTAGAGTCATACCTAATTGCTTCAAGGCAAGAGAGGACCGGCATATCTCGGGCTTCCAAAATCCATTTGTTGAAACTCTCACAGTGGTTGTTTAGACTAATGTCACAAGTTGTGAGAGTCTCGAAGTAGTATTTGCACCACGAATGCACTCCCTTCGCTGCATCCAATCCAACGGTGTCAATCCCTCCTCCGTCATGTACTTATCGCCTTTGTCTCTGAAAGTGTCCATAGCAGCATCGAAGGCACCTTTGTTAGTGGCCTTGCACCCTGCCCAAAACATATTCCTCAATGCACGGCCTCTGTTAAATTTGTCACCGAAGTTGACATAGAGATGACGAACACAGTAACGGTGTTCGGCATACGGGAATCTACGTTCGAGAATATTTTGGAGTCCCTGAAACGTAATACAGTGAATTAGCAAACCATGCAGTCCTACTAGTACTCAGTATGCAAAATTATGCAACTAATTGTACCTTAGGTACCGTTCTGTTAAAACTTACCTTCTGTCTGTCGGACATGAAAGTCCATCCTGGTGCGTTAGGAATCCCAAGGTCACCCTTCAGCAGCTCCATGAACCATCCCCAACTGTCTTCACACTCCTTTTCCACCACGGCCCATGCTATTGGGAACATACCATCGTTCCCATCAACTCCTACTGCTGCCAACAGTTGCCAACCAGGAATGTTCTTCAGGTGGCATCCGTCAAGGCCTATGAAGCGGCGACAGCCTGCCTTGAATCCTTTTTTCAAAACATCCAAGCATATGTATATCGACTGGAATGTCAAACTGTCATACCTAATGTCCACAGTAGTGCCTGGATTTGTCCTACGCAACTCAGCACCGTAATCCCATAACTTCTTGAACTGATCACTCTCCTCACCATGGATCATGTTCAGTGCTACCCTCTTAGCCCTGTAGGCCTTCATTGTATTGATCTTCAGGCCAAAATCTGTGACACTGTGTGGACGAAATTCCGTAGAGACCAAGAGGGGTCTATACGGAATCAGGCCACGTAGTGCTTTGCCAAGAAGGCAGGGTTCACCGCCCGAATGTCTTCTTCAACCAAGCATTCATGATCTGTCTGGCCAGAGATGAGAACTACAGAGTCGGCAGGCCCACGTAAGCGTGCTGACAACCAGAAGCCGCATTCCTTAACACACACACACTTACAGCGAACCTTATCATTAACAGGAAACTTCACACCTCGCCGACTCTTCACAGCATTAACTTTACAGAACTCTTTGAATTGAGCAAAAGATTCGAACTCACGACCAATCATGATCTCGGCGGCTTCCATATCTCTGTACGTAGAAAAGATGGGATATCGCTCGGGTATGAGTTATTCATCTTCTTCCGATCCCCAGCCACGTTCTTGGAAGAGCTGTTCCTCAGTTCGGAATCTGTCACATTCTTCGACATCAATCCTTGCATCACTATCTGCCTCCCCATTAGACCCCACTTCAGAAACCACCACGTTTGCACCTTCATCGGAATCTGCTTCGCTCGATGATTCAGTGATGTTCTCAGGTGGTGCATAATCTGAACTTGAGGGGGAAGATGGAAACCCCACGTAGGGGGAGTCTGAGTCGTAAGACGAGTAGGCATCATACCGGCCGTCCCAGAATTCTCTAGGTGTGTCAGGTGAGGATGGAATGGTGGGTGAGGACCACCCTTCTTCATCGTCCTGTATGGGTTCATTCATTGCCTCTTCACGTGCCATTTCAGCCAATACCTCATCAACTCCTAGCCACCGGGGTCCAGCTGAGTCTTGTGGGACATCCCCCAAGTCAGCACCGGCGACAACATCATCTTGCGGGACATCCCCCAAGTTAGCACTGGCGTTGACCACACCATCTTGTGGGACATCCTCCAAGTCAGCACCGGGGTTGACCACACCATCTTGTGGGACATCCTCCAAGTCAGCACCGGGGTTGACCACACCATCTTGTGGGACATCCTCCAAATCAGCACCGGCGTTGACCAGATTTTCTAGGACTTCATACAAGTCAGCAGATGTGTCAACCACAACTTCTGGGACACCCTCCAAGCCAGCACTTCTGTCATCCACGACTTGTGGGACACCCTCCAAGTCAGCACAAGTGTCATCTTGTGGGCCACCGTCCTAGTCAGCAGCATCTTGTGGGCCACCGTCCAGGTCAGCATCATCTTGTGGGCCACACCGTCCAGGTCAGCATCATCTTGTGGGCCACCGTCCAGGTCAGCATCAGCTTGTGGGCCACCATCCAAGTCAGCACAGGTGTCGTTCATAGCAGTTGGGACTCCCTCCATGTCATCACCCATGTGGGCAACAACTTTCGGGACCTCACATGGTGTTTCAACAAAGTCAGCACCTTGTAGTGGCAGGTAATGGGTTTGAACTCCCTCGTTGGCAGGGACCACAGCAGTTCGTAGAAGACTTTTGCTCTTGTTGTAGTCATGGAGTTCAGACCAAGGCAACAGACATAGTTCTTCATTTCGTGACACTAAGCCAGAGTCGCTACATTCTCCAGACAGACCTTCTAAATCCCCGTCTTCATTTATTTCTTCCAACCGAAACCTCACTCTCCTTTGAAATGTAGCTCTGAATAGATCCATCTTTATCTTTCCTATTCATTTTCGTGCTTCGAACTCCGACAGCTTCTTCACGTATACCTTCATTAAACGGAACGGTGCACCAATAGCAGTTCCATTTTCGTCAACGTTCTTCCTAGCCTTGATGAACGCTAGTACATCATCCTCACACTCAATACATGAAAGTCCATCCCCAATACCCTGTCTCTGGTTTAGGCCATAGGAATTGGTACAAGTCCCCTTCTACTTTGACAAAGTCCGCCATAAGAGTGAGCTCGATCATTGACAGGTAGTTTGGGTCAACCTGATCGATGCATGCGACAGAGCCGTATATGTAATCGTCACCAGACATTATTCCGTTGTAATGCATCTCGATTGTGAATATATCTTCTTTCGCTGGAGGGAGAACAAAAAGAAAAGAAACGAAAGCAAGTGAGAACCCTAGAACAGAAACCCTAATATTGAACGTTTAGAACCACCACCACAGTTACAACATTATGGTTTCAAATAAACCCAAAACACTACAAACTAAACCCAAATGATGAATATAGCCCTGAATACGAATTTTTTGTGATACCCTAAACCCACACGCTATGAACTCACCTAAATCGTACTCTGGAGCAGGGATCCCAGGAGGTCGACAAACCCATTTCGTCATTTGCTCCGTTCGCTGAACCCTGACCAAAAAATTTAAGCCTGCGTAAGAAAACGAGAACGTCAGACGGGGAAAGTGGAAAAACAGAGGATACCCGCTTGACCAACAGAGGTCTCATCACGGCGGATAATGCTTACCGTCGGAGAAACCCTAAACTCTTACACGCCGGAAGATACGCCGTCGGCCGGCGAAGAGCAGATACCGGTTGATTTCGAAATCGGCGATATGCAGAGAGAGAAAACGAATAGGGAAGATAAAGATGGATCTATTCAGAGCTACATTTCAAAGGAGAGTGAGGTTTCGGTTGGAAGAAATAAACGAAGACGGGGATTTAGAAGGTCTGTCTGGAGAATGTAGCGACTCCGGCTTAGTGTCACGAAATAAAGAACTATGTATGTTGCCTTGGTCTGAACTCCATGACTACAACAAGAGCAAAAGTCTTCTACGAACTGCTGTGGTCCCTGCCAACGAGGGAGTTCAAACCCATTACCTGCCACTACAAGGTGCTGACTTTGTTGAAACACCATGTGAGGTCCCGGAAGTTGTTGCCCACATGGGTGATGACATGGAGGGAGTCCCAACTGCTATGAACGACACCTATGCTGACTTGGACGGTGGCCCACAAGATGATGCTGACCTGGACGGTGGCCCACAAGATGATGCTGACCTGGCGTGGCCACAAGAGTGCTGACCTTGACGGTGGCCCACAAGATGACACTTGTGCTGACTTGGAGGGTGTCCCACAAGTCGTGGATGACAGAAGTGCTGGCTTGGAGGGTGTCCCAGAAGTTGTGGTTGACACATCTGTTGACTTGTATGAAGTCCTAGAAAATCTGGTCAACGCCGGTGCTGATTTGGAGGATGTCCCACAAGATGGTGTGGTCAACCCCGGTGCTGACTTGGAGGATGTCCCACAAGATGGTGTGGTCAACCCCGGTGCTGACTTGGAGGATGTCCCACAAGATGGTGTGGTCAACGCCGGTGCTAACTTGGGGGATGTCCCGCAAGATGATGTTGTCAACGCCGGTGCTGACTTGGGGGATGTCCCACAAGACTCAGCTGGACCCCGGTGGCTAGGAGTTGATGAGGTATTGGTCAAATGGCACGTGAAGAGGCAATGAATGAACCCATACAGGACGATGAAGAAGGGTGGTCCTCACCCACCATTCCATCCTCACCTGACACACCTGGAGAATTCTGGGACGGCCGGTATGATGCCTACTCTTCTTACGACTCAGACTCCCCCTACGTGGGGTTTCCATCTTCCCCCTCAAGTTCAGATTATGCACCACCTGAGAACATCACTGAATCGTCGAGCGAAGCATATTTCGATGAAGGTGCAAACGTGGTGGTTTCTGAAGCGGGGTCTAATGGGGAGGCAGATAGTGATGCAAGGATTGATGGCGAAGAATGTGATAGATTCCGAACTGAGGAATAGCTCTTCCAAGAACGTGGTTGGGGATCGGAAGAAGATGAAGAACTCATACCCGAGCGATATCCCATCTTTTCTACGTACAGAGATATGGAAGCCGCCGAGATCGTGATTGGTCGTGAGTTCGAATCTTTTGCTCAGTTCAAAGAGTTCTGTAAAGTTAATGTTGTGAAGAGTCGGCGAGGTGTGAAGTTTCCTGTTAATGATAAGGTTCGCTGTAAGTGTGTGTGTTAAGGAATGCGGCTTCTGGTTGTCAGCACGCTTACGTGGGCCTGCCGACTCTGTAGTTCTCATCTCTGGCCAGACAGATCATGAATGCTTGGTTGAAGAAGACATTTGGGCGGCGAACCCTGCCTTCTTGGCAAAGCACTACGTGGCCCGATTCCGTATAGACCCCTCTTGGTCTCTACGGAATTTCGTCCACACAGTGGTCACAGATTTTGGCCTGAAGATCAATACAATGAAGGCCTACAGGGCTAAGAGGGTAGCACTGAGCATGATCCATGGTGAGGAGAGTGATCAGTTCAAGAAGTTATGGGATTACGGTGCTGAGTTGCGTAGGACAAATCCAGGCACTACTGTGGACATTAGGTATGACGGTTTGACATTCCAGTCGATATACATATGCTTGGATGCTTTGAAAAAAGGATTCAAGGCAGGTTGTCGCCGCTTCATAGGCCTTGACGGATGCCACCTGAAGAACATTCCTGGTTGGCAACTGTTGGCAGCAGTAGGAGTTGATGCGAACGATGGTATGTTCCCAATAGCATGGGCCGTGGTGGAAAGGGAGTGTGAAGACAGTTGGGGATGGTTCATGGAGCTGCTGAAGGGTGACCTTGGGATTCCTAACGCACCAGGATGGACTTTCATGTCCGACAGACAGAAGGTAAGTTTTAACAGAACGTACCTAAGGTACAATTAGTTGCATAATTTTGCATACTGAGTACTAGTAGGACTGCATGGTTTGCTAATTCATTGTATTACGTTTCAGGGACTCCAAAATATTCTCGAACGTAGATTCCCGTATGCCGAACACCGTTACTGTGTTCGTCATCTCTATGTCAACTTCGGCGACAAATTTAACAGAGGCCGTGCATTGAGGAATATGTTTTGGGCAGGGTGCAAGGCCACTAACAAAGGTGCCTTCGATGCTGCTATGGACACTTTCAGAGACAAAGGCGATAAGTACATGACGGAGGAGGGATTGACACCGTTGGATTGGATGCAGCGAAGGGGAGTGCATTCGTTGTGCAAATACTACTTCGAGACTCTCACAACTTGTGACATTAGTCTAAACAACCACTGCGAGAGTTTCAACAAATGGATTTTGGAAGCCCAAGATATGCCGGTCCTCTCTTGCCTTGAAGCAATCAGGTATGACTCTAACCCATATGTTTCTATTCTATATTATTATATGTTGGTCGCTAGTACTGTGATCATGTTTTCATTTCGTACTCAGATTTAAACTGATGAGGCGGCTTACGGTGAACTTCATCAAAGTTGCCAGCCTAGATAGTGAATCATTGTGTCCTCATGCGTATGATGTTATTAAGGAGCGAAAGAAGCTAGCTTGTATGTGCTATCCGACCTTCAGTGGTGCTGGCATGTTTGAAGTTAGAGAGGGTTTGAAAAGCTGGGTTGTTGATATGAGGTCAATGCAGTGCGCCTGTGGCCTTTGGCAGCTATCAGGCCTTCCCTGTGAGCACGCGCTGGCCTGTATTTCATACAACAGGGACCCGATAGAACCATATTGCAACCCGTGCTACACAGTTGGGACTTACAGGTTTGCGTATGAGAATTCAATCAACCCTCTGAACGATGCGTCTCAATGGCCTGATTCATTCGGGCCTCAACTGAGACCACCAACCTTGGACAAGCCAACATCTGGCAAGAAACAGAAGAAGAGGAGGCTAGAAGCTGGTGAGTTGGCAACGAGAAAGGACAAGAAGGGCAAATCCTATGAGAGAGTAAGGAGGACCGGTGAAAAGCAGAAGTGCTCTATCTGTAAGAAAATTGGCCACAACAAACGAGCACATGGATCAGGATTGGTAAACATTCATTTGGAGGACTATGTGAATTTGTATGACATAATAGTACGTGTAATGGGTAGTAATAACTTGATAGGGCTTTTGCAGGTTAACCAGGACTGCAATGGAGCATCTTCGTCAAACCCAGTGCCCAACACAGCTTCGAGGGAGACTCCACCACATATGGATATTGGAACTTCAACTCAGAGGGTAACCCGGAGCAAGATGAGGGTCACCCGTGGCGGGCATACTTGATAGGAAGTCCTTCTTCGGTTATGGCATTGTCTGTTTGCTAGTTGAAGTTCCCTGATGGAGTTGCATTAATGTTTTGTTAGCATGAACCCTAGATGCAGTACCTTGCTAGACTGTGGCAGCGTAGGGATCGAACTGCTTATTTTGTGCCCACGAAGTATGGGCTATTTTGTGAACTTCTTTGTAAATTGGCAAACGGTTGTGTCGATGGTTAGGAAGGAGTGTAACTGGTATGATGTATGTATGCCCATGAACCATGTTCTGAACTAATTATATGTAATCAGCAACAAGTTCCTTACAGGAACCTCTCTTTCAGCAACAAGTTCCTTACAGGTACCACTCTTTCAGCAACAAGTTCGTTAACTAATACCCTACAATATTACAACCTCTCTTTCAGGGAAGACTACACCTTACACGGTAGACATTTCGAGGTGAGCAACTCTTCTCGTTAGTACGTCCAGTTCAGTAGCAACACTCGTCTCACTGCTCCCAGTGTCTCCTGCCTCACCTAAACGTTTCCGGAGTTGCTTGTTTTCGTATTCCAGTTCACATACTCGGTTTTCGCAGCAACTCAACTAGCCGTACGAGGTGTTGCTTCTCCGACGAAGCTGCAACCTTCACGTCAACCCACTCGAAGAATCCGCATCCCGGATTACCCTACAGTCCGACCATAATCCAAATGAGTATAGGGTATGTACAAAACCTTCAACCCAATGACGAGTAAACCAACCTTGGAAACATAATTTGGGCACCCGAAGAATGTCCTCCCTGGGTTCGCATCAGTATGAGAAACTCTCCCCGAAGCTCTCAAACGGCAGTGGCACAGAACCTCCACATCACGGTTTGCGTACTGGAACTCGTCCTTGGCACGCACTGGCTTGCTTCGAGACATACCCTTAAACCTTGAACAGGTTCGAGAAAACACCAACCACAACAAATCATTCACCCGAAATCCAATTTCAATTCCATGTTCAAACGTACGGACTAACCTGTATAACGGGCAGATTACCACCTTCACCAATCGTGACCGCCGGATTTGTGTCGCCGTTTATCTCTCTCACCCAGATTGTGTCGTCTCTACCGCCGGTGGAGAAAACCCTAAGACTGAGCTTTGAAGCACAATAAGCGAGGTAATGGGGAAGGGATGGGTGAGAGAGATAAAGCAGTAAGGGAGAGAGAGAGAGAGATCAGTTCTTTCCAATCAATGATTTATGTGGGGGGCAGTGTGACACGTGTCCACACACTAAACCCATTCCTGCCATGCACCCAACGACATAAGGGGATACGGACCGGTTCGAACCGGAGAAGCGAACCGCGAGGAGCCGACCCACTGGGTCGCTGACTAGGCTTTCTTCTGACGTGGCACGACAGCAAGGCGGCCTCGGTGTCAAAAATTGACGGAAATTTTGGACGGACAGTAACGGAATTATCGGACGGGACCGTTTTGAAGGATTTTATACGTGAGGGACCGCCGCGTTATTAGCTGAAAGATACGTTACTGTTTAAGTCAATTGCCCGTAACATGGATGAAAATCGAACTATGTTATTAAAATCAAATATAAGTGACATATAGTGCTCGCAATGAAACATTTAGTGACAATATATACCGAATGTCAAACATAAGTGACATTATTCAGTATATTTTATTCTCGATACTACCGATTGAGTATTATCATTATTCTCTGTATTGATGTCCTGGAGGGTTGGAATTCTGGGCATCTTCGTATGGTGTAAGTTACAGTATATATTATAATTTTAACTACCATTGTTAGACTTTATGATGAGCTATGGCTGCTCGTTCTAAAACGAGAAAATGGTGGAATCTATAGCTACATGAGTTGCCAAAGAAGAGTAGCTTCGTGTATTTCGTTGTTTAACTTTATCGACCATGAAACGTCAGCCGGTAACATATGATATGATCAATTGACAGTTCATATATGTCCAATTTGCATACGACAAGCAACTTAATTAATTAATTGCCTATCAGTTATCACAGTTGGCTGCTAATATACGATTTATTAGTGTGGTCTTTTCTCACTGATTATTACCCATTAATTAATTACCATTTACACGGGTAAGTTTGATTTTACTTTTACCTCGCCTCTTTTTTCGAAGATAGGACCATTATTATCATCTTTAATTTTCAGGTTTAAGAAAAGAAGAGTTTTGCTTTATAAAGAATTTCAAAAGATAAGAGATATGTGAATGATTTAAAAGGCCACTTGTTTAGAGTGATGGGGCGGTCGTCCAACACATCCTTGTGTAAGGGAGTCCGGTCACGGCGGTCTCTAATGCAACATTAATTTAAATCCGCATCTAATTCAATGATTCTCACCTCATACTTGTTCCTTGCATTTTCTCTGTTTCATAACTATGAATGGAATCTCTTTCGGATAATTATTATTTCGGGAAAATAAAGAATTGGGCGAAGTGAGACTTAAATTTTTTTTTTATGAATTTAAGTATTGTATAAATGGAGAGGTCAACACCCTTAAAAGCAAGGGAGTTGTAGCCAACAGAGCAATACAGGTTTGGAACTCCAGAAACACAGCAAGCAAAAAGGATCTGAGACGGCATCCGAAGTCAAAGGCAAACCGACAAAAAAACAGAGGATGGAAATAAAGAACAAAGAACAAACAAAACCATGGAATAAGCGAGGGTCAAAACGAGGCAGCATCAAACTAAGTTACCTACATTCAGCCTGGATCAAAGATAAGTCTATGCCAGCTTTGCAGTTGGTCCGCCGGAAGGAGGTCGGCCGCTACCATCCATCTACCGACATTCAACATGGCTCTGAAATAGACATTGGTCTCTCTCGTCGAGCTGTCGTTGAAAATTCTGTTGTTTCTTTCGAGCCAAATAAACCACATAAAGGCATGAAGCACGAGACCTGAGCCTCCTTGGAAGTTGGGGAAGCAGTTCATTCCTTTCCATTCGAAAAACATGTTGGACACGCAATTCGCCCGAGGACCGAAAATGGAAAGTGCTGAATTGATCCTGTTCCAGATGCTCATCGCAAACTCGCACCGCAAAAAGAGATGGTTGATTGATTCCTCATCTTTACCACAAAGAACACACCTGTTAGCCAAGTAGAATCCTCTCTTTTGGAGGTTGTCGAGCGTGGCGATCTTGGAGTGAAACACCATCCAACAGAAAGCTTGGACTTTGGGAGGCACTCCTGTGAGCCAGATGGATTTCCGAGGGAAGCTTGGATCCCCGGGAAACTTAACAAGCGTCAACAATCTTCGCAGTGAACGAACTGAGAAGCAACCCGAGGTTTCTAATGGCCAAATGGGAGCAGCCGGACCTGCTGTAATCAGCCCCTCCGAGAGCTCATCAAGACACGCCATCAGTTGATTCCACTCGTCCAAAGCACCACCTCGTAATGTGGTTGACAGAGGTAAGTGCCATCTTCTCCTGTCATCATCAAAGTAAAGGTCAGAAACATTTGTTTCCAAGGATATTGGAGCTGCAGCTATCCTTGGGAACATATCAATAAGCCTCACTCCCCGAAAACATCGAACCAAAAAGCACACACACCCCCAGGATCGAGAAAGTTGTACTTCCAGAGCAAAGGACTAAACAAGATCAACCATCTACAGAACTGAACGACCCGCATGGCCAAGATTCCAGGTTGGCATCCAATCAGAAACACCCTTCTCACATTTTGCCACGATGAGCTTCCTCCATCAAGCACTCCTCTCCGAAGCATACCGCCAAGCCCATTTAGCCAATAAAGCAGAGTTCAAGGTTCTGAGGTCATGGACTCCCAATCCACCCAAATTCTTAGGGGTTTTAACAATCTCCCATCTTATCCAATGAATCTTATCCTTATCGGTTGAGCCGGCCCAAAGAAATCGGTTTTGGATCCTCTCGATCTTATTTATGACCTCCACCGGGGCTTTGAGAATAGACATGAAATAGATCGGCATACCTGACAACACGCTTTTAAGCATGGCGATGCGGCCCCCAAAGGACAAGAATTTTGTCTTCCACGATTGGATTCTACTCTCAAGAGAGTAGATAACCGGATCCCAAATGACCTTTGACGTGGCTTTTGTACCCAATGGGAGCCCAAGGTAGGATGAAGGAAACTGATCTAACCGGCATCCCAAGAACTCAGCGAAAATACCAGCTTCAGGGACGAGACCGACGGGGAAGAGAGAAGACTTGTGGAGGTTAACTTTGAGTCCGGAAATGGCCTCGAAACATATAAGAGCTGCCATGACGTACCGTAATTGAGATCCGGACGCCTCGCAGAAAATAATTGCGTCATCGACATATAGGATATGATTTACCATGCCAATACCCCTAGCCTCATTCAAGCAGAAACCATTGATGCGCCCCTCTTCTTGAAGAATATTTAAGATGCCGGAGAGTACTCCCATCACCACGATGAACAAAAATGGTGACAAAGAGTCACCTTGGCGGAGTCCTGTAGAGCTTCTGAAGTAACCTGAGGATTCCCCATTAACAAGGACCGAGAAGGAGGCAGTCATAACGCAGACTTTAATCTGATTGATCCATCTTTCACCAAAGCCCATGAGATTTAACACCTTAAAGAGGCAAGACCAATTAACATGGTCGAAGGCCTTCTCGATATCAAGCTTAAGAACGAGGCCTGGTTTCCTGCTTCTCAGTCTTGAGTCGATAGCTTCGTTGGCGATGAGAACCGCGTCTAGAATTTGTCGGTCCTTGATAAAAGCACATTGTTGGGGAGATATAACCTCACTCAACAAGGGTTTCATCCTACCCATCAAAACTTCGAAATAACTTTATAAATACCTTCGATCAGGTTGATAGGTCTAAGGTCCTTGAAACCAGCCACCAAGTCCACTTTAGGAATTAACACAAGGAAGGTACTGTTAATTCTAGTAGGTAAAGAAAGATTGGAGAAAAAGTCATCAACTGCATTACAAAAGTCCTCTTTGATAAGAATTCAGTTACTTTTGAAGAACGCCATTGAGAAACCATCTGGCCCCGAGGCCTTGTCCCCCGCACAGCTCTTGATTGTGCTCCAGATTTTGAGAGGCATCACCGGGTCTAAAAGTTTCTCCACTCTATCCAAACTTACTCTCTTAGAGATGGTCTGTGATGCAAAGGTACGAGAACTCTGCCTTTCTCTATAAAGGGATTTGTAGAAGCTGACAGCAGCCGCAGCAACCCTCCGTTGGCCGCTAACCTGAATCCCGTTCACAAATAGCCCATCAAGGTAATTCCTTCTGCGATTATAGTTAGCGATTTGATGAAAGTATCTAGAGTTTTTATCCCCAAGGCGGAGCCATCTCTCTCTTGACTTTTGCTTCCAAGAGATCTCCTTCAGTTTCCATAACCAGTCTAACCTGCATTTGATGTCAATCCTGCGAAGCCTTTCTTGTTCTGAGAACATTCTTGCCTCCTTCGCGCTGTCCAAATCCTTAACCAAAGTCAGCCCCTCTTCAATTTCATAATCCAGCATTTTGAAGGTCTCGATGTTCCAACTTCGTAAACTGAGCTTAAGGGCCTTCAGCTTCTTGGCGAGGAGGGACAGAGAACCTCTAGACTCTTGATAATCGTTCCAGAAGGTAGCAAGGAAAGGCCGAAAGTTAGGATGCTCCAGCCACATGTTTTCAAATTTCCAGGGTCGATTGATCCTATGGATATCGAGGGAATCAACCTCCAGAGGTCGGTGGTCCGAGCAGCTCCGAGCCAAAGCTTTAAGGACACAACCTGGAAAAAGCTTTAAGGACACAACCTGGAAAATGTTCCTCCCAATTAACCGAGACAAAGACAGTCGAGCTTCGATAGACATGGTCGAGCTTCGATAGAGACGGTCTCACTTGCATATTTGACCAGGTATATCTTGCTCATCTCAACGGGAGATCCACGAGCATCAACTCTTGGATCCAGTCATTCAACCAAGACATCTCCAAACTATTTCTTTGGTTTCTGGTCGCTTGCTCTGCCGATCTCACCAGGTTGAAATCCCCGAGAACAACTGAAGGGAGATTCCACCAAAGCACCAACTCTTTTAACTCGGTAAGAAAATGAGGTTTGCTAGCATGCTCGCACGACCCATAAACGTTGATAAGAAGCCAGCGAAAATTGTCAGTTTTATTACTGAGAACGTTCACCACATTTGCCGAACCAATCCACTCAGCATCTAGAGAAAAAACTGCCTCGCCCCAACAGGTAAGGATTCCTCCAGACGCACCCACAGACGGCTTGAAAGACCAACCCCAATTAGAAGGACCGATTAAGCTTCGGATCAAACCGCGATCAATTTTCTCTAATTTAGTTTCTTGAAAACAGAAAATTGTCGGCCGAATGAGAGATAAGCGCGATTTGATTCGAAAGCACTTATCTGCAAAACCCAAACCCCTCACATTCCAGGTGACCAACTTAAAACTCATGGGAAGGATCGAAGGGTGTAACAGACCTTTGTGGCGAGGTGGTAGAGATGCACTAGGATTAGGGATTCCGATAAGGCCCAAACTCTTGAGTTCTCTCTCTGTTCTTGTAGTCGGCGTCTTAGAGGATTTACAGGATAAAACCTCCTTGCAAACCTTGGTCACTGTCTTTTCTCCATCTGAAGTAGAACCATTAAAATCTAAACCTATAACAGACGCCACCTCCCGCACCATTTCGGTCAAGTTTTCTTCGATCTGCAATTCAATTGGTATGTGGTTTGAAGAAATGGGAGAGGCTTCAATGCAAATCTGACTTTCAACTTCAGAAGCAGAAGGGACGAAAGAACAAGAGGGAAGGGGATCTTGAGGTGGTAAAGGAAGAGAATAGAATGAAAAGGGAATGGGTTCCAAATCATATGTAATACCCTTCGTTGAAGTTAAATGAGGGCATGGGCTTTCTAGATGTTGATCTAACAACAAAGAATTGGGCTCAACAAGATGACTAAAAGGGCCCAAGCTTGAGTCTTCAAATTTGTTTTTATTTGGCATGGGGCTTAGCCCAATCCTTTCATCCAAAGTAATCGCGAGACAAACCGGAATAGAAGCTTCTGGAGGCTGACTAAGTAGGGGAGCCATCTGGTTAGAGATAAACCTGACCAAAGGAACTTTGGAAGCAACACCATCCTCAGAAGTCACATCTTCTGACAACTGAGCTTCTAATCTTTGACTTAACAAATCACTACACCCGCTGACAACTTTGTTTTGCAGGTACCTAGACTATCCTTTCTACCAAACTCCTCCGGCAATCCTCGAGTTCAGAGGTCCCCGCCGCCGAGTTGGAAACGCCAGCCGCCATCGGCGAGAGAAACTCCAGAGGGATTGTCGGACCGACCATGGCCGAGCAGACCTCAAAACTTTTACCTTTAGCCTTCCACTTCGAACGAGAAAGAGGATACATCTCCATGACCGGACAGAGGAGAGGGAGCTTCGGCTTCTATGCGGACCAGAAAAACCTCAGATCCATGACAGATCGGAAGTTCAGCCGGAATAGGAGAGCCGCCTGAAACCTTCAACCAGATTGAAGAGATAGACACACCATCTTCAGCACTGATGAAGCCACCGCATGAATCACCTAGCTGCCTTAACAGGTCCATCGACCTGAGATGGAGTGGAATGCCTCTGACGACCACCCAAGTTGTGTTCGACTTCTCGGTGACCTTTGACCGACCTGCCGACTTAGTCCAAACGTCCATGAAGATATCCCAATCCTTGAACCTCCATCTTTTTAGGGCTAGAATTCTTTCGACCTCGGACACCGAGGAGCATACGAGCATCCAAAGATCATAGCCCAAAGGGAGGAAAGTGGAGGCAACCGGGATACCCCAAGCGATGGACGACCACTTGCGGAACTCATCCCAACGGAGAGGATGAGCTCCAACAAATCTCATAACCAAACATTTGGAGAGAAAGACTTGTCTATCCTTAACTCCGACATCCTCCACAAGAATTGACCTTTCTCCAACTAGACTTGTCTTTGAGCACCTACCGATCAGTGGGAAGGAAGGGCCGGCAACCACCTCAGCAAAGGATCGGGTGGGGATGACCTCAGCTTTAGAAGGTTTAATTTCCAGTAGCTCTTGAATGTTCCGAAGGAAGAACATCCACCCTCCTATCTTGACATCCGCCGGAATCAACACAAAGAAAACCTGGCCCGAAGGGCACTTCTCCGAGACCTTCAACATCGGCACTCCTTTAAGGTTAAACCTGACAATTTCAATTTGTCTTCTCAACGAGCTTGCAACACAGGAGCTGGGAAGATTCCAGTTGGAACCCTTTGCCGTCAACAAACACCTTCTAGCCACCAGAGTTGCGACGATTCCAGAAAATAAAGTGAGAAGAAGCATTTCGTGTGACGACTAACCTAAAATCTGAACCAAAGCGACCAAACGAACTCTCGACGGTGATCCTGCAATCCCCGCTCTGAGATGCACATCCAACTCGATCCCAAACAGACCCCCCACCCCTCTCACTCACCCTCTCGCTCACCCCCACTCTCTCTTTCTCTCTCTTCGCTTATCTTTCTAAAATTTTGGTCAAGGTTTTAATTGGAAAACAAATATTGATCAAATGTAGTGAGAATTAATTTTTGGGACGTCGTTTGTGTATGGCAGCTTCGTCAGTGATGGAATGATGAATTTTTTTTATATATAAAGTTTGTATGAACTCTATACAGAGTGAGAGTGTACGCCATATATACATGGGTTGTATGATCACCAAGGGCAGATCCAGGATTGAATCATGCACTGAGCCGAAATTGAAGAAAAAAATTTCAAGTCGCAACAACAAATTTGAATAACATAAAAAAATTTCAAATATATACCTACAACTTCAATTGTCCACGACAATTTTTTAATAAATCCACGATTGAGTCGAACTAATACAACACTGAGCCGAATTCGAAATACCCAAAAATATATACTCGATTTTTAACGACGGGGACCGAAAGAGGGGTGAGCCGGGACTAGGGTGTTGACGAACCGAGCCGAGCCGAACTTCACTGTGCTCAAGCTTGGCTCGTTGCTTTTTAGACGGGCTCGAGCTCGAACTCGAGCTAGAATTTTTAAGCTCATGACGAGCTCGAGTCTACTCGAGCCTGGCTCGTTAACTACACTTAACGAGCCAAACTCGAGTTCAAGTCCAACTTAGGTCATTAAAACCACTTGATGCGTCCAATTTTAGCCTAATTTGAAGTTTGTGTGACAAAAAAAATCAACGAGTCAAGCTAAAAAACAAGTTATCCTAAAATTTACAAGTGTACACTTCTTATACAAACTGTATACAACTACGTACAATACAAAATTTACATTGGTGAAAAAGTGAAAAAATGACTATCGTACTCGTACAGCCTGTAAGAACCGGCCAAAGGATCAATTAAACCTGAGCATCGGCCGGCCTCAACCGATCAAAGGATCGTTCACCAATTGGTTTTTGGTTACTATGCTGCCCAATATCCATCCCAAGTAAGAACCGGTCAAACGACGATCTGATCGACTTAGACGACCTTTTCGGAACACTACTACTACTTCCACTAGAGTCCTCCACGTGGCTGCCACGTGTCACACCATTCTTGGGTGGAAGAGGTGGAAGGCTGCTCCCTATCATCATCATACACTCTTTTCCAACCGTTGGATCTTCGTCGACATGAAGGCTCCTAAACCCTTTCCTCCCACTCATCGCCCGACTGAAAACCACGCTACAACTCTTTGCCCGGTTCAACTCCGTACTCATTAACCGGTTTCGTACATCTTCTGGAAGCCTTAGGGTGAACCGCTCGGGTGAGCTATGACCTGTCGAGTGAGACCTTGGGAATAGCCTCGTAAATCCCCACCGCCCGCTCGAGTTAACCTTTCGGTCAACTGCAACAGGATTATGTAAGATGAAAAATTGTCAGGTTTCTTGTATAAGAAAAGGTAATAGTATTGTATTATTCATGAAATAAATGAATGGTATAATTTAACACTTAATGTTACACACAATAATATTATGATCATATTACCTACGAAATATGTAAAGACTATAAGTTTCAATAATCAAAGTAACAATAATACAATCATTAATAATATATGACGAACAAGAATAGTAGAATCTCAATGTACACTATGATTGCACAATTCATAAAAATATATGAATACTACCACACATAATACTAATGAATGAGATCATATTAATGTGAACATAAATAATTTAAAAATGAAGATAAAAACCTGTCAGCGGTTACATAGAAAAACTACTCAAACATATGTTAGTGAGAGGTTTTTTTAGAATATAAACATAATTAAAATTTTAAATAGATTTTAAATTACTTAAATATCATTTGGTACAATTGGTACTATTAAATTAAATTTATAATTCAACGATCCAGATTCGAGTTCTTATATGAGAAATATCAAGGATTTCTCACCATAAATTTTGCCAACTGCATCAGTTTCCACTTCCGGTTCATCCCGTTGACCACTCAGGGTTGGACCGGTAGTGGTTGGGTCTGGTCGGGGTAGGGTTAGGTCGGCCCTGCAAACCGGGCAAGTAACGTGAGAAACGAGCCATGCATCGATACAGTCGATATGGAACACGTGGCTACATGCAGGTATCAAACGCAGCGTTTCAGCGTCCTCGAACTCGCTAATACAAACTGCACATTCCAGCCCGCCTTTCCCGATCTTCAACCCTTTCACGGAAGAGTATAAGAAGGTTGGGTACGTTTGGATGACGTCCGAGTCAAGTCCTGGTGGGTCACGGATTGACGACAAGTGCTCGAAATGGATGTCCCTCCGATGGGAGCAGCGTCGAACGTAGATGGAGATGATCCCCATGAAGAAGAAAGCTACTACGAGGACGACCACCATGATCAGCATTAAGTGGTTGAGTTGGGATTCCAAGGTGACGGCATGTTTTGACGGCGGAGGAAACATGTTTCCTGCCTGCCCCGCCGCCAGATGAAACATGGAGAACAACACGACGGCTGGAGTTATGTTCATTTCATGGGATGGATATGTTCGTATGGGGGTTGGGAATTTAGTGTTCATATATGGGGAGGATACGGCATGATTGTCAAATGAAGGCGTAACCGGTAAAGACAACATAGGAGCTTTTAGCTAACAGCCAATTTAGCCATATTAGTGTTATCGAAACATAGAACAAATTGGGCATATTAAGTATGACTGCCGTTTAGTCATGTGAATACAAATGTGTTTAATGCGTAGGTTGATCGTGTTTTATAAACTGGCACCAATTCATTGGGATGGGTATACTGTTTTATTACATGCAATCTGTAATTTTACATAAATTAATTTTTGTTTCATAAGAAATATTATTTATATAAATTTTGTTAGTAAAATATAGACTATACATAATTATTTAACTATGTAATGACTGTATTCTTTAAAAAAATAGATGAAACAAAACATAGCACAAATCATATACCGATATTGAAAAGATTTAATAACACATTACTATGAACTACGTTAGTAACAAAAGAAGTGTATGCAAATTTGTTGAGCTCTAAAAAGTTGTATTCTTTAAATGACATTATTTAAGGTCTTCTTGCATGTGTATTAAAATCTTACTTAAAAATAATGAGCAATTTGATATCGATGGTAATAATTTATATGACGAGTTTAAATTATTACAAGATTTTTTGCCTATGAAAATTCTTCCCGTTCTTGAAATTTTTGAAGTTGTTGAAGACCTATTTGCATTCTTCAATGACAAATAAAAGCTTAATGAATTAGCTAGGATGGTTATTGACACTAATCATTTGGGGATACAAGAGTAATTTTTTTTAATTCAAATAATTTTAGCAGAATATTATAATTTAAATAGCAATATTTTGATTACTTTGTAATTTTTTATCGATTTCGTTGTCATCTAACGATTTTTTAAATAAAAATCGAACCCTCATAGCCTCATAACCAATTATCCATCGACCTAACCACATTAATCGATAGCCCATCTCCGGTGAACTACCCAACCATTGCTCTTTGAGTCGTTCCAACCTTTTCTCAACAATTGCTGCAGGAATCTTCAACACACCAACAACCATTGAAGTCAATGATTCTTCAACAAACTTCAAGTCCGTTTCCGGGCGTGCTACCACTGATGCCCAAGTCCACGCAAGGAAGGATCAGTCACCAAAGGGACACTCACTCAGTAGGTTGAAGTGTCGGCAACTCTAACCCAGAGAAATCCCAAATTGTCTATAAAGTTAAGAAAAAGTCACGCGCGAAGCATGAAGAAGTTTTGTATTATATTTAAAAAAAATTGAATTTGATTATTTTGGGACAAACCTACTTTGGGAATGAGGTCTTAAAAATTGATTGAACGTTCTAGCTCATCTGTCATTGATTAAACAATAACTCCAAAATTTAATGACTATTATTGACCGAGGGAGGCTTATCAGTTTTCAACCGTCCGATCGACTTCGCTACTTTAAACGGCTAGATCACTTCTTTCTCTCGCACTATCGATTCAATTTCTCGAAACCCCGCTCTAACGGCTATATCACTTCTTCTCTCGCACTCTCTAATCTAATCCCTATTTACTCTTTGAACTGAATCTCACTGTCCAGAACGACAATTCCTAGCCCTAACCAGCGATTTCATGGTCCGAGATCTCACCACCAAAGGACGCTGAATTGAATCCTCGATTCCTTCTTCTTCTTCTTCTTCTTCTTCTTCTTGCTTCACTTTACTGGGTAATACGCCGTTTCCGATCCCAAAACCTAGGGTTTTTAGTCTATTCCCCCAAATGGAGATTCCTCAAGAACTTGACAACTACATGAGAGAAACGATCGACGATTCACTCGGCCTTCCAGTCTCAACGAACACTCTACGCCAGAAGCTTCGTGCCTCTGAGGATGCCCATCGCCGTGTCCTCCGTCAGTGCCTCGTTCTTGACGAGAAGCTACGCCAGAAGGATCAAATCCTTGACCGCGCTAAGGTTTGTCTTCTTTATATACGCTCGTGCAGTAGTTTCTTGTATTGTACTTGTTGATTTTCTGAAACTCCGTTTTCCCTTTTGGTGGGAGATCAGGCTGAGGCGACTATGAATGCCGTGGCTTTGAAGAAGTTCGTGGAGGAGAATCAGAAACTGGCAGCGGAGTGCGCGAATTTGGTGGCCCAGTGTAAGAAATGGGAGAAGGAGTGTACGCTTTACGATAATGATAGGGAAGCTCTAATGGAATTTGGGAATGAGGCGGATGAGAGAGCAAAAGAGGCTGAAATTAGGGTTCATGAGTTGGAGGACACGCTGCAGCATTTGTCAGAGGAGTTGAAGGTTTGCAAGCTTCAGTATGAGAGCCGTGGGGTATGTATGATTCCTGCTTTGAAACTGAATTGTAGGGTTCTACAACCTCTTTGGCAACTGTGTTCTTTACTTGGCCAGAACTATGTGAATGTTGGTTATATACTTCAACTCTAAATTGGGTTTTCTTTGAATGCAAACTTACAACATTGAAGGTTTGCAAGCATGAGTATGAGAGCCGTGGGGTATGTATGAATTATGATTCCTGCTCTGGAACTGAAAATGTTGGTTCAACAACCTCATTGGCAACTATCTCTTTACTTGGCCAAAACTATGTGAATGTTGGTTAGCTACTTCACTTTAAATTGGGTTTTCTTTGAATGCAAACTAACAACATGGCGGACGGTTAATTATGTGGGATTCTTTGAAAGCTGTTGTGCTTGCATAGATGGTTGTCGAACAAAGCTGTTTCTTTTTTGTGATGCCACTGAGAAGGTCAATGAGTTGTTAAATGCCTTAATGTGTGACGAATATTGCTTCTATTGGTCGAGTTTCTTTCAACTATACGATTTAGCATGGTGGTCACTGATTGATTGGAACAAGGAAACAAGGTCCTTGAAATTCATATTCTTTTTGCTTGCCAAATCCTAATATTGCAAGCATGGATAGTTGTACCAAATCGGCTATAGGAGTTTGCACTTAGCATGGTAGTTTTTAGTCACTGATTGGAACAAAGGAAACAAGGTCCATGAAATCCTTTTTCTTTCCTAATATTGTTAGCATGGGATAGTTTTACCTTATAAAATTGTTTATCCTCTCTATATGTAGTCTCTGTAAACAAAATTTACTTGAATATTTACGTAGTAGGTATATGATTGGCATTTTCCTATCAATACTCGATAGATTTGGTTTCTTCACTTCCTGTGGTACATCCTTCCCATTCTTTTCGTTCTGTAGGGAGATAGAGAAGCTTTTATTGGTTTGATCTGCTGCTGTTCTATTTCAGCGGGTAGAAACTGATTTATTGTTCTCTGATTACCTTCCAGAATCAGATGGACACTTTATCAGCTGAGAGCACAGACGGGGAACAGCATATGGTTGACTCTGTTCTAACAACTCTGATCCGTGAAGATGAAATCGGCTGCGGTCGTGCTTTTCTCGAGGCAAATAGGGAGCAAAAGCCATGTCAAGAGTTGCTCAAGATATGGAGCAGGTAAGAGGGCTTCTGCTCATCATCTTTTTAGCCCTCTATGTCGCATAAACCGCTGTTCTGATCGTTCTTGGTGACAGCTTGAATCCATCAACTCAAAAAGTTGTGTTACTCGCTGCTAAAGTGAGCATCCTTCAGAACGATAAAGAACACCTTAGGATCAACCTTACAAGAGCTGAAGAAGAGGTGAGTGTACAAATATCACTCAGTCTTGATGATTCAAATATTTACTGGCATCAAATCTAAATCAAATGCTGATCCATGTAGGTGGAGTTGTTATTCCAAGAGAACAAGATACTGAACGACGAAAACCGAAAGCTAGTGAAACAGCTCAAGAGAGAAAGGAATCTTGATGCTTCTGGTGAAAAGCAATGCAGCAGTGGATCTTCAAAGGTACTGAATCGAAGCATATGCTTGTCTCAACATATCAGTGTTTTTCCGTTTTGTGTTCTAGCTAACCATGGCAAAGCATGGTTGTTAATTGTGTCGATTTTGTCAACTGCCTTCCTTGATGCAGAGGAGCAAAAGGAAGTCATCGAGTCCGAGAAGCAGCAGTGTTTCGTTTGGAGGGAAGATTGATTTCGGGCAGGAAATTGAGCCGATGTTGAGGCAGCCGCTGTCACCATTGCGTCAAAACTCTGGTGATGTTCGAATGCAGATTTGATCGATGTCAACTGTTCTGGGTTAGGAATTTCGATGGGGGCTAACGTCAAATAGAAGCATGATTATCAAAATGGGTAATCTTGGATTTGTATTTTGTATATGTTTTAGCTGAATCTAAAGACTAAACACAACAAGAATCATATTCTTGGAATTTTATGTTTTGTTGATTGAGAGTGGATATGTCGCCAATTTGCTTATGTTGAGGTGTGATAGGAACATCCACCACAGCTCAAACTATCTAAAAATTTTGACAAATCCAGGGTAATTTTCACAATAACTTGCGGAGTGACCCTAAAAGGTACGCGACATTCTTCAACTATGTCATCTCGACGAGCACTAGAGCGTTGTCACCAGCTAATCCTAAAATCCTTGGTGCTGTAAGCAAGCTACCCTTTAGTGGTCAGCAACCCTCCTAAACCTTATTTTTAGGAGTAACCTGAGATCTTTTTAAACATGTTATAGGAAAACGTACTATATAAGTAATCTATCCTAGTAGACGTTATGTTATTACTAGGAAACTCCTGAGTCAACCTCACATCTATAAGCCAGTCAGCGAGATAGATGAATATTGATTCACGCCAATCATTTGTAACAACTAACAACATTTTTGAAAGAACCCATATCCACAAATATTGTCTTACATGGCTCAATTCAACTCTCTTTGTTAGCCATGTCAGCAATTACAATGAAGTTTTAATGATTTTAAATATTAAAAAAAATTAACAATTCAAATAGTTTATACCAGATTTGTCAATTTTGAAATTGTTTAGGATATTGACCTCAATGAAACGGCAGCGTTTCAACTGTCAGTAAGTCGGACCCTGTGGTTAGCTTCCTTATCCTCCTCGCTCGCACAAAGCTACAGACAGAGACTCGCTACTCTACTATCTCAGTCCGCCATGGCCGCTTCGCTGCTTCGGGTTTCCTCTTCACTTGCGGCGCCATCCTTTTCCGATAGACTTCCTTCTTCTTCTTCTTCCTCCTCCTTTCAGAGCTCATTTGGTTGCAGCAGGATTTCGTTTTCTACTCCTCCTTTCCACTCCTTCCATCTCTCCCTTACTCGAACCAAAGTCTGTGCTTCACCTGCTGTCGATTCTTCTTCAATTGAAGCTCTGGTCCAAACTTTGGCCAACATCGAAGGAAAAAAGAAGGAGAAGAGGAGAAAGAAGTCAGTAAAGACAGAGTTTACGTCGCTAATCTTCCATGGCTTGCCACTGCAGAGGACATTCGCTCTTTGTTCCTCGAGTTTGGTACTGTTGTCGACGTTGAGGTGCACCTTTAATTGTTAACTCAGTCTCACTCAATAACGTTGGAATTGACATTGTTAAAGAATAGTGTATTGAACAATTTTGAACCTCAAGATTATTGAGATGTCAATTCATTGGAATGGTGTGCTTTCTTAATTTCTTATTATGTAGGTTCCTAGGCACAGCAAGGGCAAGAATAGAGGTCTGGCTTTTGTCACTATGGGATCTCCCGAGGAAGCTCTTTCTGCCATGAAGAAGCTCGATGGTTATGTAAGTCTCTAAACCTTTTTCCTTTGTTGAATTCAAAGGGTTGTTTGACTAATGCAGAACCATTTTGATGCTAGTGTTGTTTTAGTTATAGGATAGCAGTCGGTTCTACTCTTGTTTCAGTTTGATCCAACCCTGACCCATGATCCAAATTGATCAAATTTCCACAACTTGTAACATACCAAACCTATAAATATATGAACCGGGAGCTTTGAATTGATTTGTGATTCAATTGATTTGTAATCTGATGATCGTGTGATCTAATAATAAACTCACAACCAGATTGATTAACCCAGCTCATCACTTTCGAAGATCGCCCTTTTGACAGCTATAATGGTTGGTGTTTACAATGGATATAGTAGAGTGGATTGCTGCATGTAGGGTGACGCAAAATGATGGTTAATGTACTCTTGCAGCTCGTTTATCTGTTGAAAATGTAGTTTTTTCTGCTGGCAGTTTCCTCTGGTTTAAGTGAAACCCATTGTTTTCTGCGTTTGCTCTTCAGGAATACCAGGGCCGTGTGTTGAGGACGAACTATGTGATTCTGAAGAATAAACGGGGGTCGGCACTGAATAGTAACAAGCGAGGACCAACTGCGTTCTGCTTGTTCGTTTCAAACTTGTCATATGAAGCTAAGGAAAAAGACGTGAAGCAGGTTTTTGTTGAAGGAGGTGCTAATGTCGTTCGTGTTGATATTATATATAATCATAATACTAGAAGGTCCGCTGGCTACGGATTTGTCTTCTTCAAGAGTAAAAAGGAAGCGGAAGAAGCCATCTCTGCTAACCAAGATAAGGTAATTTACTCTTCTTGTTATGGCCTAGTGTGAAAAGAGGAAAGGTTGCCTGTGAATCTAGAGGTTGGTCTTATTTATAGATGGTCATTAGACTCATATTTGGCCTCAAACTCGCTTCAAATGCGTCCATAGTACTTACTAAAATTACAGTAGGTTAGAATGATGAAACAAGTACTTAACAAGGGGTTGAATATGAAATTATCGTGGTGCAGGAACTACTGGGAAAGCCACTAAGAGTGGCTCGTGCAAAAAAATACTTTAGGCAACCAATATACAATGATTCTCCATCTGATGAAGGTACAGCAGCATCAACTGAGATCAATGCTGAGGAGGCAGCTGATACGGCAGCATCAGCAGCTAATGAGACAGTTTGATAAGTGATTCTTTTTTCCCTTTAGCATCAGTAGTAACCTAGAATGAGTCTTTTAAGCTTTGTTCGTCCTAGAACACACTCGAGCGAATACAGATAGGTAAAGTGTATTTGTTGTTTGAGGTAGTATAAGAGTGGCAAGTGTTGAAATTGAATCATGTGTCATGTATGCATCCATAACAGGAGAAGAACATAGGAGTTTAGAAGAAAATAACAGAGAGTACACTGTAGATGGTATGAAAAGCGAGTGATGAGGATGAAGACCTTTGTGCTCCAACCATAGCTTATATGAAATTTGGATAGATTATAATCTGTGGCTTTCCAAGAGAGACTTGAGTATATGAATTTAATGTGATTAGTTTGAAAGGGAGGAAAACGAGTATTTTATCTGTAAACTTGTGCGATATGATGAACTTACGTGGAAAACAGGTTGGGTATGGATATTCATACCCATATATCGTGGGTACCCATATCTATAATTCCAAAAAATTCAGATTAAATCTCACACTCATATGGGTAGTGGGTAAACTCACACTACCCATATTACTCATAATAAAAAACTTACAATGAAAACTAAAATTATTTTTGGTGGAAAGAAAACTAAAATTTCAATTAACTTCAATCCCGATAATATCCATAGATGATAATCCCTAACAAGTTTCATCACATAACGACATCCATTAAACCATTACATAACCGACAATTTTGCATGTATATATGAGCAAGTTAGGGTTCGAAGTTCAACAGTTGATTGCCGTTGGTTATTGAACTCGATGAATGAAAACCAGAAGCTTTTTTTTGGTGGAAAGTTGGCACTAGGTGCCTTAACTGTTATTATTGATAAATCTCACAGTAGCCACGCCCAAAAGGTCGAGACGGCCAAAATAGTTCAAATTACAATCGGAAATTGGAACCTCGTGTAACCCCAAAGGGTGATTAAAGCCAATACTGGCAAGGTAATCTGCAGTCTGGTTAGCCTCTCGGAAAACATTTTCACTCTAACTACCCACTCTCTGGCCATGAGTTCCCTGAACTGGATAACTTCCAAAGTGTGCTGATGAACAGTCGTTTCCGATGAAAACTAGAAGCTGAGAAAGTAGAAAGTAGAAAAAGGAGAGTGTTGAACCTTAAGTGGACGGTGGGCTTGGGCTTGGCCATTTAGGAGTTAAGTTAGGTTAGTGTAGTACTAGATGGTGGTGTCTGGTGGGTTGGTCCAATAGACTAAATTAATGTGGGTATTATGGGTACTCACGAGTATGCCCGTATGGGTAGTGGGTACTCATTACCCGAAAAAGGGGTAAAATTAATCTCAAATCCAACTCGTAACAGGTTATAAATACTCAATACCCAAAAGATTCGAGTTGGGTATGCGGGTACCCATTACCCATACCCAACATGTAGGGGTGGCAGTCTGGCCCGCGGGTAGTGGGTATTCCCGAACCCGTATTGTACCCGTCGGGCTTAGTGGGTGCCCGAACCCGAACGGGTTCGAGCTTCGGGATGGGTCTAGGTCCATACGGGTACCCCGAGCCCGAGCCCGAAAGTACCCACTACCCACTAAGAGCCCGAAAACTCACTAATTATTAGAAATTTAGAATAAGCCCAGCCCATTGCCCACCGCGGCCCACCCACATCTGAATTCTGAAGACTGTGACTGAGTCACTGAATTGATTCCATTCTCCATTCGTTCGACTTCGAGGACGAGTCTTCTGCTTCTTCTCTTTCATTTGTTCGACTTTGACCTTCACAAAATATGAGATAGATAGAGTCAATCTATTTCATCTAACTCTTCTAGTCTTCTTCATCCATTTTATGTCGGTAGTTGAGAGAGAGGCAGCGAGGAGCAACCGAGCAAGTCACAAGCAGCAGCTTGTATGTACTTGGTTAGGTTTAGGATTATGCTATTATCTTGTTGGACAAAATGCTTGATTGAATTTTAAGAACATATCAGGAGAAGTTTGTTGTTGCCGCCACTTCCACTTTACCACTGTGGTAATGAGCAGAGGGATCGGTTGATGGTAGGAATTAGAGGAGGGCAGATTGGTTTGGTTTTCAGAAGAAGATGTTTGCTGCAAGTTGTCTTCTATTGGAGTGGTGGTGATAGTTGAATAGTAAGTTACTGTGATTAAGTAATTGATGATTAAGTTGTCAAGGAATTGATGATTAAGTTGGAATGATGAAAAATTGTGCTTCGTATCCCGCTTAGTGGGTATCCCGTAACGAACCCGTTCGGGTTAGTGGGTACCCACTACCCGTTCGGGTTCGGGTTTCGGGATTGCTTTTGTATGTTATGGGTACCCACTACCCGAAGCTTAATGGGTACGGGAGCCCGAGCCCGTACGATTAGCCACCCCTACCAACATGCCTACCCTAAGGCCCTAACTGCTAGTGGTTGTGTTGTACATTCTTTTTTTTTCTTCCTTGAATCTCTTCAAAATTTGTATGAAATACTTTCCTGTTATTTGATGCTTAGTGTTTTGGAGAATAACCCAACATTTGATCTTTTAGGGGTAATGTAAATATCATCATTCAAGTTTGAGCAAAGTGAGTAACACTCAATATATTCTCTAATTAATCAAGAAAAGCACTATCTAATAACATAGGTGATGCAAATAAACGTGATTGTCTAGTTAGTACATGACCAACCTCATTCCTATCTCTTCAAATAAAGACAATACTAAAATTGGAATGTATGATACATTGACAAGCTCGAATGGTCTCCCCAAAATTTATGTTGTAGCCACATCACTGTCATGTACAACACAAGCCCTTCGCAATCCTTAACCAAATTACCTCTCAGTGCCCAAAATCAATTCGAAACTACAAGAAAACTTATAAAAAAGAAAATAAGTTGTAAACAGTTATTGTCAAATATATTTCTCAAATAAGAACAACACAGTATAAAATTTTAGATATAGGTTATAATTTGCTTGGCTTTTAATAGAGGTGCATGGTTATGTGAGTGTGGTGTGGGTAGTGACTAGTTTCTATTTTATTTTTCTCGGGTATTATATAATCACTACTCATAGTAAATCATGACTTTTAACTTATTTTATTACTCGTGAAATATTCATTATCTGTTTTATGAGAATGTAGTGGTTAATGAGTATTGGTGATTTCAATTTTTTTTATAGGTATTGGTTACTCTGGTAGTCCGTTATACATGACGGGTGACTGATGACTTTTACCTTATATTATTACTCTATGTACTCACTACATGTTTCATGTGAGGTATGGATAGTGGATACCTACAACAATCCCGGTTGTTGTTGTTTTTTTTGCAGATATTGGATACCCACTATCACAATAAGTCGGGTGGTGAGATGGCTCTTAACTTATTTTATAACCCACTGATAATCACTAATCATTTTCGTGTTAAGCGTGAGAAGCGAGTACCTCAATCCGATTTAACTACAAAAATTTGAACACCTACCATAACAAGAATCATAGTAGAAGAAAACCCATTACTACCCACAGTTGAAATTTGAAACTGAACATCCCAAAAAAAGGACCTAATTGTGATAGTAGAAAGCTTGAAAAACACAGGCACAACCCCAAGAGAGGGAAGAAGGAGCATTTATTAGGGGCCATACAAACAAGTGGTAAATGAAGAGCTCTCATGCTCATGCTGTCTGTCCCTGCAATTCCTATAACTGTCATTTGTCTGTCTCCCGAGAACCCCTTTTTTTGTTGTCTTCTCTTCTTCTCTTCTGCCTTACCAACCAACTCAGTATACGACACCAACTCAAACGGTTTGTTTTGTGTGTAGTGGTGGTTGAATCGGACCAGATTGATCGGTCGAATAAAATATTCTAAGGAGACGTTCACTTGGGCAATTTTAGTTTAGGGGTAGAGATTTCTGAAACCTCTAGAGATTACAAATCTAGCCTAGAGATTTGAGTACCCTAGCTATTTAAAAAAAAGTCATGTTCACTTAGGTGATTTGGAGGGATTTAGGGGTAGAGATTTCTGAATTAAAATATGCATATCTTCATTATTTATCTTCTACAATTTATTTGGGAGTAATTATGTAAAATTGTAACACAAACCCCCCAAAATCTCCCCCAAATCTTTGGGTCGTATGAGAGGTTTCAGAATCTCCCCCAAATCTCCAAAGACCCACTTCGAAATCTCAAATCTCCTCTAAATCTAACCTTTTTTTTTTTGGCAAACCGGAGTGCTAATGCACCCTAAACTTCATTCAAAATCAAACGTTCTTCAGATACACCGAGCTGGTCATAATGAAGCCATTAACAAAAATTAGGATCGAACTGCTCTAAAACATGAAAACCAAGAGGACAGGAATGTCCTACATTAGCAAGATAATCTGCTGCATGATTACTTTCTCTATAAACATGTAAAATCTGCACCTCCCAATTCCGCTGGAGGAGCTCAACCGCCTTAAAAATCGTAGCTGCATGGGCGTGATCATCTAGACCCTCCGCATGTAGTAACTGAACAACACACTGAGAGTCGAGCTGGAGCTGAATCTTACGGTAGCCCCGCTCCCAAGCCAACTGCAAACCTGACACGACACCCCTCAACTCAGCCCTGGTAATAGAGCACTTACCAAGGTTCATAGAGAACGCCGCCAAGCAGCGTCCCTGAGAATTCCGGATCAAGCCTCCTGCTGCTGCTTGTCCAGACTCGGAAAGGACGGAGCCGTCGGAGTTGAGGGTGACCCACTCGGGGGGAGCCGGCTCCCACGAGATATGCTCCCCCGTTCTGGTAGGCGGGCCGGTATGAGAAATGAACTGGTCCCTATCCAGGGTGTCTCCCACTAGTGCCACCCAAGCCTGTATGTGCCGTGTCAAGCCATCAGCTGTGGTGAGCTTGTTGTTGAACACACGGTCATTGCGAGCACGCCAAAGCCACCAACAGGTGACCCGAACAACAAACAAAGCTCAGGTTTCCGAATAAATCCTTCGATCCATTGCAAGAGCGGTGTCTGAAAGAACGTCTGATCGCCAGTAGGTAGGGCCAGAAGCTCCCATGTGGCAGAGGCAAGAGGGCAGTCTCGCAACACATGCAAGACGGACTCCTCAAGCCCCGGGCAAACCTGACAGGCGCAACCCTCTGTCAGGTGCCGCCGGTGGCGCTCGGAGTTAGTGAGCAACCGGTTATGCGCCAGATTAGCCATAGGAACTGTCGAATCCGCTACGGACCTTTCCATCTCCAGATTAGCCTCCAGATCGGGTCAAGTTGCCGCCTTCTTCCTCAGCAGCCAGAAGATAAGCAGAGCGGATTCTGAAACGCCCAGAAAAAATCTAACCTATTTGAAATCTCTAGAGTGAACATCCCAGGTGAACATGACTTTTTCAAATCTAAATCCAAAACGCTAGGAAACCCAAAATCTCTAGCTATTTGAAATTTCACCTAAACCAAAATCACCCAAGGGAACTGTAGAATTGGTTGGAATATTTACCCACACCCAACCGTGTGCATGTGTAATTGTATTTATAGAAAACAAGAGTTACAGATATAGAAGGAAATAATATACAAGGATAAATACAAATAATATCTAATCAAACTAATTGATATCTTAACCCTTATCACCCTCCCGCAAGCCAATGGCCGGAGCGACATTGAGCTTGAGTCTAAGAGATGTGAACCGTGGAGCCGCAAGAGGCTTGGTAAGAGCGTCTGCAATCTGATCCTTAGTAGAAATGTATGCGACATGCAGGTGTTTGCTCGCCACCCTTTCACGAACAAAGTGGAAATCAATTTCCAAGTGTTTGGACCTCGAGTGAAAAACCGGATTCCGGGACAGATATGTGGCACCTATATTATCACACCAGACAGTCGGCGGCTGCTGTGTGGGGAACCCGATTTCATTTAGATGCGATGCCAACCAAAGTATTTCCGAGGAGGCAGTGGCTAGAGCTCGGTACTCTGCCTCGGTGGATGATCGTGATACCGTCCGCTGCTTCCGACTCGACCAGGATATGATGTTTGGCCCGAGGTAAGTGACGTAGGCACTTGTGGAACGTCTATCAACAGTGTCACCCGCCCAATCGGCATCTGTAAAAACCGACAAGTGATGAGAAGAGTGGCGATAGAGAGTTATACCATGGGTTGGAGTTCCTTTCAAGTAACGAAGTACTCTTTTCAGCTGCGTCCAATCACCAACAGATGGAGAATGCATGGTTTGAGAAAGGCGGTTAACCGCATAGGATATATCCGACCTTGTGATCTGTAAATATTGTAATCCGCCGAGGAGTTGGCGGAAATCAGTTGGACGGTCGAACAGTTCGTCCTGGGCATGGGCATGCTTCGGCGTGTGGTATGGGGTGGCAACCGGGTTGGATGTTTGAAGACCCGCCTTGGTGAGTAAATCGGCAATGTACTTTCCTTGTGACAAGTGAAGAGTCGAGTCAGTGCGCTGGACTTCAACTCCCAAGAAGTAACTCAGGCGGCCTAAATCCTTGAGCTGGAATCGAGTGGCGAGACTTGTGATGATGCTTCTTACATCGTCCGCCGAGGCTCCCGTAATAATGATATCATCTACGTACACCAACACATACACAGGGGAGGGGTTAGTTCGATAAAACAATGAGTGATCAGTTTTCGAACCGGTAAATCCCAGATGGAGTAACGCATCTCGGAGGCATGCAAACCATGCACGTGGAGCTTGTTTGAGGCCGTACAGGGACTTGTGAAGACGGCAGACATGATTCGGTCTTATGGCGTCAACGAAACCCGGTGGTTGTACCATGTAGACAACCTCGTCCAACGTTCCATGCAAGAAGGCGTTAGAGACATCCAATTGATTAATTACCCAATTTTTTGAAATAGCAATTGACAAAAGGAGTCTGATCGTAGCAGGTTTGATTATCGGGCTAAATGTCTCTGAGTAGTCGATCCCTTCCTTTTGGTGATAGCCCTTAGCAACCAAGCGAGCTTTATAGCGAGAGATAGTTCCATCAGGGTTCCGTTTTATCTTGAACACCCACTTGTTGCCAATGGGTTGTTTGTCTTGTGACGGTGGCTCCAACGTCCAAGTGTTGTTGTGAAGTAGAGCATTGAATTCCTCGTTCATTGCTCGTCGCCAATGCTCAACCGGGTACGCCTGAGTGAAGCAGGTCGGTTCACTCTCATGCAAATGCAGTTGAGCTGTGAACGTGCGGGGCTTTAAATTTCCTGTCCGAGACCGTGTCACCATCTGATGTCGTGAAGTTCCGGCAGCCGTGGTGGGTACTGTGGTTGGAGATGGTAGGGTTGCAGTGGTGGTGGGAGTTGGAATGGCTAGTTGAGGATCGGTTGGGGCGTCGGGTGGACAGGTAGGAAGAAGTAATGGCGTCGGGAGCTGGGCGGCGAAGTCAATGGTTTGAGTGGGTGTTGGGGCGGACGTGAGTACCGTGGGCACCTGAAAGGGAAAAGTAGATTCGTCAAAAATCACATGGCGAGAGACATGTATCTTATAAGTTGACAAGCTCAAACAATAATATCCTTTGTGTTGCAAACTGTATCCAAGAAACACACTAGGCGCCGACTTAGGGTCGAGCTTATGAGAAACATACGGCTTCAACCACGGGTAACATAGACATCCGAAGACTCGTAGCTCATTATAATCTGGCCGAACCCCAAATAATGCATGAAAAGGTGTGTCTTGGTCGAGTGTGGCAGTGGGCAGCCGATTTATGATGTATACGGCTGCCTTGAATGCATATACCCAATATTGTAATGGTACTTTGGCTCCGTGAATGAGAGTGCGACCTAGCTCCGTTATGTGTCGGTGTTTCCTTTCCGAGCATCCGTTTTGCTCCGGTGTGTGCGGACAGGAGCTTTGAAATATGATTCCTTCCTCCGCTAGATGTTGTGCGAGCTTCTGATATTCACCTCCCCAATCTGCATGGAATGAACGTATAGGGCGACCAAAATAGTTCTCAACCATGGCACGGAATTTTTTAAACATCGAAAGCAAGTCAGATCTATAGCGCACAAAATATATCCAGCTATACTTGTTGTAATGATCATAAAAAAGAATATAATATCGTTGATTTTCTACTGAATCAACTGGAGAGGGTCCCCAAACATCACTGCAAATCAAATCAAGTGGTCCTGAAGCACGATAATGAGATAAAGAGAAAGGAAGTTTATGCATCTTCCCAACACAACAATCCTGACAAATATGCGGTAGCCGCTTATTAGAAAAAGCAATATCTGAAAGTCTAAGTGTCCGCTTCACATTCTCCATGTTAGCATGCCCTAACCGTTTGTGCCACGTCGTTAGAGTTGCCGAGTTCACCCTTGGTTTAAACCGATGCAGAAGCGACGGTGGAATGGTGTACAACCCATTTTTACTCTGGCCTTGGTAGATGGTCCTCCGGCTGTCCAAGTCCTGTATATAGACCCATTGCCGATAAAAAAGATGGCAAGATTGTTATCACGGGTTAGCGCACTTATAGATAACAAGTTTTGACATGCCGCCGGTACAACTAACATATCATCAAGAATAACTTTCGAGCCATTGAAAAGGGAACTAGAAGAACCAGAGTGTGAAATGGGAACGAGATTACCATCGCTCAGCTGAACTTGCTCCGTGCCCCGGTACTCAGTGTGCAGAGCTAGGTTTGATAGGTCATTGGTAAGGTGATGTGTTGCCCCTAAGTCAAGCATCCAAGCGGGTTGGTTTGGCTGGGTTGGAGAGGTCGTGTAGTGGGCTTGGGGCTGTGGCTGATTAGATCTCGGGGACGGGCACATTTTGTAATGGTGCCCGTACCCATTACAATTAAAACAAATAAGGGGGCGGCTAGGGTTTTGGGGATAGGGCGGCGGCTGGGTAGTTGGTGGTCGAGTTTGGTGTGTTTGAGTGGGCGGTCGGGTGTAATAGGTTGGGGCAGGATATCCACCACGGCTGGACGGCGGGTGGTACGGCTGCCGAGGTCGGCTCCGGCGGTAACGACCGGCGAAGCATAGTTTGCGTGAGCAGTCAGAGTGGCGGCGGCGTCTTCCATGGCCAGGTCAGTTTCTTCGGACAGCAGCAGTCCATGAAGCTCAAGGAAGGTGATCTCATCAGTGCGATTTCGAACTGAGCGAATCAGAGGACGATAAGCATCAGGCAGACCGCGACACACCTGTTCAACGAGCTCTCCATCCTTGACGGGTTGGCCAAGAGCCTAGAGACGGTCTGCGATACCCTTCGCTTTCTGTAAATAAATAGCAATTGAATCAGTAGAAAGGCGTAAAGCTTGGAGTTGTGACCTGAGCGATCGAGCAAGCGACGGACTCCCGGTGCCGAACGCCGTCGCCAGAGCACGCCACGCATCACGAGCCGTTGTTATGCCAACCAGCATATGAATCACGGACGGGGATAGTGAGTTAATCAGCCAACCCAAAACAAGTTGGTCTTGACGATACCACTTGGTGTAGGCAGGGTTTACCCCTCCTACAGCAGTCGTGCGCTCCGGTGCAGTCGTTGTGCCATCAACATGGCCAGCAAGATCATAGCCGGCAAGAAAAGGCTCAATCTGGAGTTTCCACACCACATAGTTGGTGGCGTCCAGCTTGACAGCGAGCTGAGCCGGCGGAGAAGGGAGCTGGTTTGAGGTAGGGGCGGCGGCCATGATGGCTTTGAAAAATGTCGGCTAGGGTTTGCCGAAAAAAAGAGGGAATTATTGAGAGGCTCTGATTACCATGTAGAATTGGTTGGAATATTTACCCACACTCAACCGTGTGCATGTGTAATTGTATTTATAGAAAACAAGAGTTACAGATATAGAAGGAAATAATATACAAGGATAAATACAAATAATATCTAATCAAACTAATTGATATCTTAACCCTTATCAGGAACGACCCCCAAGTGATTTCAGTCAAATCTCCATATGAAATCCATATGAACCGTTCATGTTGGTTTTTGCAGTTCATTGCATCAGCGCAACTAGTTGTATGAAGAAAAAAATGAACTATATGTTGAATGATCGTCGGATTGCTATATACCACCAAATCTAATTCAAGATAAATTGCTATATTAAGGTTATCGGGATTCGATAACCGTTGTCAATAATTGTTGCATCCCAATAACTTAATTTATTAGGAAAGGTTACGAATAGATCTTATAGTATTCACTATCGTATTATGTACGAAATACCGCATGTTAACAATGTGACTGATCATTTAAAAGAAGTTTTCACGGTTCGATTTTGGTTGAATTTTTGAATCTCGTGGTTCTTGCTCATTGGCCTTAAGATGTTGGTTTTTTGTGCAGACCGGTTTGATTCTGTCAATGTTGATTCCGTGGGACCCACTGAGGATGGCCAGGCGGCGATGCAGTTGGTCGGCCATATACATACATGTCCCTTGCGTCTGCTTTGCCTCTCCTTTTTTGTTGGTACAAAATGATCGATTTGTAATTTGTTATTTTTTTTTTCTTCATTTTCACTTATTTATTATTAATTTTGTTTCACAATGTGACAAAATAATTCTTTCTTGACATGATTGCCCTTTTGTATTTATCTATATATTATGTGTTCTTCAGGTGCATTTTGTTTTATAATATGATGTTTGGTAGAGAAAAGGTACACATTATTATATTGTACCTTTTCAAAGTGTGGATTTTGAGGTTTTATTAACTAGTGAGGGTAAGGGAAACGATGAGAATAATTGTGGACCAATTTTATCACAAAGTTATACGATCTACTAAAAAAGAGCACGCAAAAAATGTATATGCTACTTGTTTTATTTTAATTTGTCATTTGGCGTTCAGATCATATAGATGTTTAAATGAAGTGGGAGAATGAGCTGGAAAGAAAGAGAGTCGAGACTGATTGAAATAGTATGTTAATGTTCATATGGAGTATGACTTGTTTTTTTTTTTTATAAAGAGTCAATGTTCTCAATGTATAATTCCAATGTGGTGGTCCCAAACGATGATTTTCAGCTAAGAGGGTGAGAGAGTGCCCGAAAATTTGACATGGTCATCGAGCCAACTTAGAGATATGATGGGATTCTAATGGAGATGTGGAAGTTTTTAGACTATATGTTTTGGGAAGCATGAGTTCATATCTCTCACAATTGACTCTATTACCTTGCTAGAATGGGAGTCTTAGGGAGGTAATTATTGTTTAGTGGGAAGTAAGGGGTTCTAAAATTACTAATTTAGTGACTACTTCACTGGAAAGTATTCACTTTAATTCGACACAAATATGGATACTTTTTTTATTTGTCACGAAATTTGGTGGGGTGAGAAGTCATACATACTTTTAGTGTCATGAATTTCTATTATTTATTGGATGCGAAATTATAGTTCGAGTATTTTAAACAAAGGTGTGTTATAAGATGTGAATATTCATTATAGATAAAAAAAAAAACTATTTTTAATGAAAATTATAAAACCACATTTTACATAATGAAAATAAAATGGTAATAGTGAAGACAATAGGGTGAAACTTTGCAGGGAGTACATTAGTCATAAGTATTTTGGTTTGATTAACTTAAAACATACCCAAAACACTAAAAATAAAGTAAAATATTTTGGTTAAACCAAAATTCTTGTTTCAGTTTTTAACCGGTGTTTTTAAAACTATACATGTATGATTGGTTTGATTGGTTGGATTGTGAAACACTTGTCAAAATAATACAGTACAATATCGATATAATAACGGTTCAATTATAGTTTTAGCGGTTGAACCACATAATAGTAGACTCACCAGTTTGATATGTATGTACTATTTTGTAAATACTGATTTCTAATACTCATATCCATCTAAACATTATTAAATTTAGTATTATTATATGTATTGAAAGTACACAACTTTCATAACCTATGTCAATATGATTTTTTTTTAATAATGGACTAGTACTACTAACTCAGGCAACTCGATAGCTACCATCACTCAACTTCAATATATGTTCGACCAATAGATTGATTGTAACTCACATCGATCGATGACTGCTACTATTCACCACACTATTTGGATTTCGAGCTACTTAAGTTATTGAAAGGTTACGAAATCACATTCGTGATTGACATTCAACACCAAAGTTAGATAACTATTAATTATAATTAGGCAAACAGACATAGCAAGCATCACTCATCTCACAAAATCAAAGTTCAAAAGAGTTTGACCAATCTTCCGCGATTAGTTAATTTACTTGAAAAAAAAAATAGGTCATAAGAAAATTTCTAAATTATCTTTTTTAAGAAAAAAGAAAACACAATAAATAACAAATTCTGACCTATTATCCCTTGATTTTCTCCCAACAAAAAAGATTTGACTAAATCAGGGAAGAACTTAACTTGTCCAAGTTCTCTAGCTTATTAATTACTTACTTTTTCTAGAATCATCTTTCTTTGATTTTTTTTTCATGTAGTAAATATAATTATTTTTTTTTCTATCTAACTTCATAAATGGATAATACATTGTATTTTAAGTTTAGAAATTCAAAATATTGGAACTTTAACTTTTATGTCCAGAAATGAATTTGTTTCATTTAATAAGATTAAAAAAATTAATCATTTTGTTAGTAATTAATGTTTGGGTTGCAATTTATGGTAGAGAATATTGTTTGTTAGCTACTATGGAATATTGTGAGTGTAGATAATTAGTACAGACCAAGAGTTGTTTGTTAAGACCTCGTTTGGAAGTCCAATTATAAACATAGTTTATGGTTTCAACAAATTCATATTTAATTAGAGTTGGATTTTATAGTTTTATGGGAAGAAATAACAAGTGTTGTTATGACTAGAACGAATTGTGTATATCGTATTGTCTAATCTGACTTTAAAAATTAGTCTTAAATCGTTTATCTACACAGTGTAGAATAAAAATCTATTGGTTCAATATTATTTAGTCATTTAAACCTCCAAAATTAGTCGAATCGTTCAAATCAGTATTTTAGGTTCATTAACACAACTTATCAAAGCGAAACAATGATTTATCAAAAAGAAACAACTTATCAGATCTATTGGTTCAAGTCAGTATATGACATATGAATACGAAACAAACATGAGTTGAACAAATCATAAATGCCAAACTATTATGGTTTTAAAGTTATCATGTTTTATTTTGAATTTAATGTTTATAAATACGATACATATCTAATATATGGTTTTCATATAACAATAATATAACAAGTGAAACAAATCATTAGAGGTTCGACCCCAACCATTGACCCTCTCTTTCATCAGGCTCAATGTTTGATTGATTATAGCGACATTCCCCAAACTAATTCATGATACGCAAAATTCAACATCTTCAAAACTGTATGTGTACTGCCTGTCTGATCAATTCAAGTGAAACATGTCATTAGAGGTTCGACCCCAACCATTAAACCTCTTCTCCCTCGGGTTCAATGTTCGATCAATTATAACGACATTCCCCAAACTAATATATGATACAGAAAATTCAACATCTTCGAAACTATACGAGTACTACCTATCTGATTGATTCGACCGTAAACCATTAACCAAAACTATCCAATACAATCGTGATAATTACAATTCAATCGGTTGGATCACGTACCACACTTATTTGATCTTTTCACACAAAAAAAGTTTGCATTGTGGACAAAATCATATCCTAAATCACGAAAACATCACATCCAAACGAGGCCTAAGAAGGCAGTCCCAGCTGGGCCTTTTTCACAGAGATCGTACCCCACACACACACACACACACACTCACACACTCTCCCGTTTTGTCATCTTCCTCTACCAACGCAACCGTCAAAAGCTGCTCCCTCTCCCCACGACGTCTGTTTACTCACTCACTCTCTCTCTCTTCTCTTCTCCACCATTTTCACTCCTTCCATTTCTCCTCGATTCCATTTTTCTGTTATCTGGGTTTTTGGGTTTTTACAGAGAGAAAGAGAGATTCAGATCATTCACCATTCACCGTTATGATTATATAATTACATATTAGGGTTCGCTTCCTTTTTCTTTCTCTTTATCCCTTCCTCTGTTGTTGTATCTGAAGAAGAAACAAGAAATCCATTCGAAAACATTCTATTTTTATTAATCGCACTGTAGTAGTCTGGTCGTGTGTTCATCGGGGAAGAGGATTCCTTTTTCTGTTGTGATATCTTTTTTCTTCTGTTGTGGGTTTACGCTTCTTTTACGCGGATCTCGTTTGTATTACCACGAATATTTCAAATGATGTTGAAGGTCGCCGGCGGTAGCGTGATCAGGCGAGGGGATGTCGTTGCCGACGACGATGGCGGCTCTCCTTTAGGTACGTGTTTCGGTGTTCATCATCACCAAATGCTACAGTCGCCCCATAATCACACTATTGCCGCTACTCGGAACAGAGTTTCGTCTTCATCTCCTTCCACCGCATCTTTCTCTTCCGACGACGGTGGTTCTTCTCCTCCATTGCTACTGCCTCATCATGACGCTCTTCTCTACAAGTACCAAAACCTCCTCTGTAATGAACCCTCACCTGACATCATCAACAATGGCGATCATGGTAAGATGGCGTCGTTTGACGATCAACTGAACCGCCTGTCTCACAACTTTTACGAATTCAACATCAGGGACCAGATTCGGACCGGATTCGGCTCCGTCGATGGGTTCCACGGCGGTGGTGGGACTCGCCATTACGGAGATTTCAACAACGGCGGCGGTTTGGGTGGGTATAATCATCAGAACGGCGTTTACGATTCGATGCGTCGGGAGGTGATGATTCTTCCGTCTAGGCTTGACGACGATTGGTCGTCTAACGGCGGTTACTTAACGGAGCAGTCAAGGATTGACGCGTACAAACGGCTGATGTTGACAGAATGGGCAAGAAGAGGCAGTGATGATGCTCCTCGCCGCAGTTTTCTGATGCCGCCTCCTTCTGCAGATTCCAGGAAGAAATTAAGCTCTATCAAGGACACTCTGCAGCATCAGCATCATCATAATCATAATCATGCCAGTCCAATTTCCTCGTCGAGCTTTCATGCTGCTCCTGGTAGTGGTGGTGATGCTACTACTTGCTCGTTCTGCCAGGTACAAGGCCATGTTTACCTAATGGCAAAAGACCAGAACGGGTGCAGATTCCTGCAAAGGGTATTCGACGAAGGGACCAGTAAAGAGGCTGTGATGATATTCGATGAGATTGTTGACCATGTTGTGGAGCTCTCACTCAATCAGTTTGGGAATTATGTGATTCAGAAGATGCTGGATGTCTGTGATGAGGTACAGAGGCTACAGATTGTTTATGTTCTGACGAAAGAGGCAGGGCAGCTTGTCAAGATCAGCTTGAACACATATGGGTAATTAATTAATTATGTTTAATCTAACTTGATTGAATTTAGTTAATATGTTATGAACAGTAGCTAAAGATTTTGTTTGGTGGTGAAAACCAGGACACGTGTTGTACAGAAGCTAGTTGAGACTCTAAAGACAAGGCAGCAGATTTCCTTAGTGGTGATGGCATTGAAGACTGGCCTACGTGATGTTGTTGAGGATCAGAATGGTAATCATGTTGTCCAGAGTTGCTTGAGGTACCTCACCAATGACGATAACAAGGTGCACCCTATTCTCCACTCTTTCTTTCTGTCCCTTCTGCCTCTGGTTTTTGAAACACTGCCTTAGAAAGCCAGACAATTTGGTAGAGATTTTGGCTATAGGATGGTGAAGATTAACTATCCATGATTATATATACCTGAAGTCAATGTCAGGAAAGTCAATGCTTCACATTGCTCTAAGCTGCCTTGATTCTGTATGCATTTGAGCTGATACAAGAGTGAAAAGTTGATGAACATAGGTCTATTAAGTGAAACATGTACTGTGAAATGATACAACAGATTCTAGACTTGCTTTAGCCTTTAGCAGTAGGTCAGACATTTGCTTTTCTGTCTTCTTATCTGTTGTTTACTATGTGATTAAGTCCAAGATGGCCAGGGGCAGATGTAGAGGTTGGCTGCCTCGGACCCAATTCTAAATTTGTGTAATTTAGTAGTTCAGTTAACTATACCTACATTTGTTACGTTTCGCTTCTGGATTCGTCCATAGAGACATGGTCATCTCGGGTTAATTTCATGTGCTGTGAGAACTGAGTACACTTCATCTGAGTTGTATACTTGCCAGTTGAGCCTCTTATATGCTTCCCTCCCTTGTTTCTATCTTATGTATGCAGTCATTGAGATTATAAACTGTATCTGTTACAATTCTGCAGTTTATCTTTGATGCTGCTACGAAGTTCTGTGTCGACATTGGAACGCACCAGCATGGATGTTGCGTGATGCAGAAATGTATTGATCACTTCAAGGGGAAGTATCTGGATAAGCTAGTCACTGAGATTTCCAAGCATGCAGTGCTACTCTCTCAAGATCCATTCGGGTAATCATAAAAAAACCACCCATTATAACTTATATATGTCTATAATTCCTGATCTGACTGTTCATTCATTCACTGTGTGGACAGAAACTATGTTATACAACATGTGATTGAGCAAGAGAAGCCAGCGATCACTGCAAAACTTCTGCCACAGTTTGAAGGACACTTTGTGCAGCTATCCATGCAGAAATGCAGCAGCAATGTGGTTGAAAGGCTTATCAAGCACTCTGAAGAAAGCAGGCCTCACATAATCCACGAGCTGCTCTCTGTGTCTCACTTTGATCAGCTGCTTCAGGATCCCTTTGCCAACTATGTCATTCAGACTGCTCTCATCTTCACCAAGGTTTGTGATGACATACTGTTCACATATTTATTTCTGGTTGCTTACTGTTTGTGTTTAATAAGCGGCACTCAAACTCACACGTGAGAGTACTCTTTGCTAATCACTCCTCCAATACTTGGGTTGTACAGTTTGGTACCCAAAATTATGATTTATCCTATATTAGTAGCCAAAATTTTAGTTTGCTCAAGGATTTGATAGTCAAGTGTTGGTGGTTCAGTGGTCTGGTTAGATGTTGGCTCATTAAGAGTCATAGGTTGGACTATGGCCAAGAACTCAAGTTTTCAAGTTTTGATTCGTCGACGTGTTAGTTGTTTAACATTTTGACGGAAATTCTTATAGTCGTTTGGATCATATAATCTATTTGAATTTGTATATCTAGCTTTCTGAAAGGATTATAACTGAGTTTTGATTTTCTGATTGGTAATTGAGATGCAGGGTCCTCTTCATTCTCTTCTGGTGGATGCCATCCGTCCGCATTCAAGGCTGCGGACAAGCCCTTACTGCAAGAGGATCTTCACGAGAAACATGTTGAAGAAATGATGCATGGATTGGTTCAGGTTCAGGTTCAGGATCAGGAGCTGTTTTTGTTGTTTTTGTTCAGTCTAATAATTTGGCTACTGTTAATTTACCTACGTTATCGCACTTTGGTCGTTGTAGAATGTTTTGCCACGGGTGTTAATTGTTGGGGAGCTTACGTCCATTCTGAAATAACTCAGAAACGGATTGTAAGCTCAAAATTTTGATTTAGGGTTTATCTCGTGTTGCCTTCGCCACGATCAGCGTGGCGTGGGTGTGTTTTGTTGTCATGTCATTGTCCTGTTGTTGTTTATTTGAACTCGGAAATGTAGACTCTTGTATTTGGCCTTCTTTCAGATTTCTCTCATCATGCATTGCATACTTCCTTTCCTTAGGCTCTTTCTTGATAAGGATTTGATCTTTTTCATATCATGAAAAACAGTTTGACAAAATTGAACAATATTCTGAAAGGATTACACTCATAGCTCATTATTCTTCATTAGAAAACATAAAAAACAAGGAAAATAATTTCACTTATTATTGAGGGGAAGCAGAGATCAAAGAGGGTTTCATGTTCATTCACTCTTCCTGATGTCCAGCTAGTGCAAGGAGCATGTCTTCGTAATGGCGAGAGGTTTCCTTGGCAATTGCTTTCTCCAGAGGAACACTGTGTCTCCTCTGATACTCTTCTTTGATGATCTTGAGATCGACTTCAGCCCTCGTCGCCACAACCCTTGTAAGAGCTCCTTCGTCTGTACCTGTCTTGTGCATCGCCCCGTGAATGATCTCCACGAAGTACTCCTCGGGTCGCGTCAGGCACTTGATGGTCGACCTTAAAAGGCTCAGGAACTCGTCCTTGTTGTCTGGCTCCAGGGCCTTCAAAAAAATCGTCGAGCATAATTAGGGGTCCTATACCGAATTCAACCCTTAAGGAAAGAGTAAATCACCAACCTCGAGGATTTCATGGCCGAATTTGGCCTTGTACTGGTTAAGAGCAGCATTAACCTGAGCCTTACTCCTGGTAGACAGAATCCTGATAACCTCATCACCACCATACTCCTTTTTCTCAAAGCAATCATGAAGTTTCTGAGCTTCATGATTAGCAACCGTCATATTAACCTCTCCACCCTCGTACCGGTAGCAGGCGATGAGGGAGAACAGCAGCTTCCGGAAGTCTCCCGTGGTGTGCTGTGCCACGTCCTCCTCGATCGACTTCTTGAACTTATCATGGTAAATCTGTTTCGCCTCCAATAGCTGCTTGGTCGACCTGGTGCAGGCAATCTCCATCAGAACCTGGTTGCTCGATGTCCATTTCTTGGTTGCCTCATTCGCAAGAATCGCATCCCGCTCTCCAGGGGTCAGCGTCCATAGCAGCACGATCCTCTCGAAATCGCTGGTCAGCTCCTTGTCCAGCTCCTTGAGCAGCTCCTCTCCGTGAATTGACTGGTACGATTCCCTGATGTGCTTTCTCTGAGATGCGTTTCTGTGTGCCAGGATCGAGATTATCAGGTCCTCGTTCGTGCCCCATCCTGATCGGAACAAGAAGAAAATCAGATTTCAATTTTCATGACCTAGGCTGTCGGAACGGGAAATACATGAAATGAAACTTAGGCGATTGGAAATTGGATGAATAGATGAATACCTGAGAAAGCCTTGTGGAGCTGCTCGCAATCTTCAGAAACGTCAGGAACCTGCTGAGGAACTATGAGAGTCGCCATTGTTGAATTGTGATTTGTAATGTTCTTGGATTGATGTGTTGTCTGTTTCTCGTCTTCGTCTTCTCTTGGCTATTTATATAAAATAAAAAAGGTCTTTATCTTTTCTAAATTTTCATTTGCCTGATATCTGTAAATTGGTCGCTTCAGTTTTTTTGTAACGCACCCGCTTTTTAGGGACGAAAAAATAGCCTCCGCGTCGCAATTAATTAATTAATTAATTGATTGATTACAAATTAAGAAATGAAGGGCTGGGGACCTTTCCGTCTATTACGATTCCCGTGTATTATCTATTATGTTAGCAGTTGAGAGTGATTAGTGGCAGAGGTGTCGAATTGAACCGGTTGGGCATATTTCCAGTTGGTTAAATGGATTACGAGTTACATGTAAAATGGATAAGTTACAAATTATTGATTTTTGAACAATTTGGATAATGAGTCTGAGTTGGAGCTAAGAGAGTTCACTTTTAGGGGTGGTTTGTTTGGTAGAATTGGGTTTGGAATTGGATTTCAATTCCAGTCCATTGATTCCATTATAGTGCAATTATTTGGGCAAATTTTCAGTGGGCCAATTCCCGGACCCAATTTCATCAACCAAACGACCCCTTAATGGTATAATTAGTGGTGTAATGCATATGAATATTTCGCTGAGATATGAATTCAGGTTCAAATAACATAGGAATTTTTACTCTTCAAAACAATCTCATCCACCAATCAAGATAGATAGAACAATCATTTTAGATGAAAATTTGGATGGAATGGCCTGTTTGTTAGATTGGTTAAAATAGGGGGGGTAAATTGATCATTTCATAATATAGGAGGTTGTTTGTTAACTTGGAAAAATAGAGGGAGGCAAAGTACCATTTTTCCTAACTAAATTAATGAAACATGATAAATTCAAGCATTTCTAAGAATTAAAATCAAATCGAACGGTCTGATAAGCCTTACAGTTTTTTTTTTTTGGTGGAACATAAACCTTACAGTTTAATGTCAATGAAATGGCAAATCTAGGCCTACATTTGACTCTAAGGTTACGCCAAGACATCACTAACTAAATGAGTTGGGATTCACTAGAACATAAGAGCGTTTAGCCCAAAGCAACGCTAGACTGAACTCTAGGACCAAAGATTGATCAAATCAAGTTTACTGAAGAACAAAAGGCAACATCCAATACACCAAAATATGATTTGAACACTAGTCTGATATGGTTTTAAAGTCGGTATGCACTTTTGCAATGAGGATCCTTACTACATTGCTTCAAACAGTTACCTTTGCTATTTCGACTAAACTGATAGAAGTTCTGTCACGGTGGTCAGCCGAAAACCAAGCAGATAGATGCCACTCAAAAATGCTAATGACCTCTTTGAGGACATCAAGAAGACAAAATGACCGACGAAAAGCGTTCTCGGGGGGTGTTGTGGGGGCAAGAAGTGTTATGTGGCAAACGGAGCTATGTCATCAACTAATCAAAAGCGTAGGGATCATCTGCATACGGATTCAGCGACCCTTCTGAAAACAGATCTCCAATGTTTGAAGGATGCTGTTGGTCAGCTCCCTTCATTCGCTGCAAGCAAAACATCATTTCCCCAATGAGATCGTTGACGGGAAAATAGGCAAAACAGAGGGGCATTGCATTTACCTTGATTGCAGCTCGTGGAGTGACAGCCTTCGGGGTGCTCTTCCTATGTTTCCTACCATCCTGATCACGACACAGACCGATGAAACCAGCACCATGAATGATAAAAAAGAAGGTTACGAGCATGTATATGTTGTAGATGAAATAGTCACTAACCTCGTGCATGACAGGGTTTTTTATCTTCCTGCGCTTTGAAATTGGTCTAGCATCAGCAGCATGTTCAGCCTCGTATTCAGGACGGGGAACCTGCAGTACCATAAAGTTGCAGAGTAAACATTTACTAGGTGAAAGACACAACTGATACAGTTAACCTGAAACCAGGAGCAGTAACAGACCTTTTTGGGATGCACGGGGGTAGGCATTATAGATCCTGTTTTAGCATTGTCTGGTCTTACCAGTGATTTTTGACTCACAGGATTTCTGGGGTCTAACATCTGGACAGATGAAACTGAACGATCCTGTAAGGTAAGAATATTCTGAATTCAATCATGCATTTTACAACAAGCTTGACAAGAATAATGGACATCCATCCAAATACACAACCAACCTGTTTGGAGTTTACTTCTGCGTTATCATCTCGTTTGTCGCTCATCACTTTCCACTGCATCTGCAGCAGAGCCCTCTGCCTATCTTCCTGAAACTTGTCCACAGCCAGATTAGAACTAGGAACAAACTGTTAACAAAATACCACTCTTTAACAGATGACTAATTAAAGAACCTTAGACTTTTGGATGTCCAACTCGTCCTGTAGCTTCCTGCACACTTCTTCGTACTGGGTTCTCAGAGCTTTCATTTGAACCTCGTGCTCATTTCTCAGTTGCACTAGTTTCTGCAAAAGTATCATATTTTGATAATGGTTAGTAAATGAGCAATTTGCAACAAACTCTGATAATATGGGTACCTCTCTTTGTCGATCCTCAGCTTGAATTTCTGCTTGCTTTAGCTCTTCGTTGTGATGAGCTTTAAGACTCGCTTCCTTTCTTTCATTTTCCTGCTGGATCTGTAAAATCTGCAAAATAAGCAGTATCAAAATCACAGGAAAACAATGAGTATGTTTGAAATCGACACATAGGTGAAAATGCCTGATGAAAGCAACATGATATACAGAACCCAAGATTATGTGTTAAAACCTACTTCAGATACAACTTAGGATTGTTATATGGGATCATTCCTCTTATTGTTATAAAATATGGCTAAACATAGCTTATGAGCTAACAATTTTTCAGAGGGTACTTGTAATTTGTAAAGACATCTTTCTTTTTCCAATACTCTTAGAAATCATCTAAATTAAGGTCATACAAACAGATAATTTAGTATCATTGAAGAGCGTCAAATTACCAGAATTAGCACTTACCAGTGCAGCATGCTCATTTTGAATGCGCATTAATTGTTGCCTTGAGTCTTCCTTTTGCTCCGACAGTTCCTGATCACAGTTCCTCTCCATGTCATGTAGTAGTTTGTTCACCTGAAAAATCTTATTTGTTAGCCACAAGTTCCGTGTCACGCATATATGAAAGACTAGAGAGAACTTTCAAACCTTTTCCTTTTCCATGTTAATGATTCCTAGCTTCTCATCCTCATACTTCCTCCGAATTTCAGTTATTGCCTAAAACAGTTTAAAATCAACACGAATAAGAATATAAGATATCCAAAGACCATTATCATTGATGATTAAATAGGGTCAAAGGTAAGTTGGAGGTTTCTTCCACCTGATCATTCCTAGTGGAAATTTCTTGCAAATGCTTAGACAACTCCAGTTGTTTGCTGTCAAGCATTATCTCACATTGCTTCCGTACTTCCACGAGCCTGCTTTCAGCTGTGGTCAATGATGCCTGATTCTGAAGATAAATGTAGACTATCAGAGATCAAAATATTAAGATACTAGTCTTACAAAATAAGTTACTTCAATTCTGAGTTTTGTTTTGCAAACCTCTTTGATTTGGTCTTCCAACTTTGTTTCACTCTCCTTGCATTGCAGAATAAGTTCTTCCTTTTCTTTTACAGTGTTTTGAAGTTGCTCTACTTCCTTCTCCAGTGAATGTACTTCATGTTCATGTTTCACAGATTCCTTCTGCAGATTAATGATTTCATCTACCTTTTCCTGTATCTCCGCCTGTAACTTTTCTGTGATGTCTCTGTTTTCCTCTTCCAACTTTGCTAACTTCTGCAGAAGTTCTTGCTAAACAATAGGATAAACTAGAGTTAAACCGTGAATGAAGAACATCAATGGTTTGACATAAGTAATACTACTACAAAGTATAACTAGTACATAGATATACAGCATACCATTTCTTTCTCAGACGATCCTGAGCTTTCTGACAAAGCAGCAAATTTCTCCTCTAATTTTGAAAGCATGATCTGGGTTTCATCCTTCTTTAAAACCAGTACTTTTGCCTCAGCTTCCAACTTGCTAATTTTCTCGGCTGTTGATTTCTGTTCCTCGGCGAGCATTTCACTAATGGACTCCTGTGCCTTCTCAAACTCATATATCTTATCGTTCAGCTCCTGGATCGTCAGTTGCATCTCATGCCTTTCAGATGTCAATGCCACGACTTGGTTCTGGAGCGTATCGTGCTGTTTCTCAGCATGCTTGGAGACAAGGTCTTGCTCTTCCTGGATCAACTTATAGCAAGTATCATAGCTAGAATTTAGGAGATCAAAGTTTTTGGTGAAATCCAAATTTTGTTTGTCAAGTTGAACTAACTGTTCAGTCAAGACATTAACAAAACTTTCCAGCTTCCTTATCTCATCACGTGAGGTATCTAAGTCGTTCAAAAATCTCTCCTTCGTCAGTTGGAGGTCACTCTTCTCTTTCTCCAAGTTCTGGACTGCAATCGAGGAATTCTTGATTTCATCATCCTTTAACTTCATTTCCAGGTGCAAAGTTTCTAGTTTCGAGTTTAGAATCTTTATGTCTGATTGATTTTCTGCTAGGCATGCTTCAATCTGCTTGATCGTGGAATCTGTAGAAAGAAATAAGAAACAGATTCCCACATGTAACTCGACAGAACAAGACGAACATAAAGCAAGGATGACCATTTAAAAGAGTCACTATATCAGAAATCAGGTCTAGAGACTGCAGCTAGCAGAAATGCATTAGTCAATTACATAGTAATCCATGAACCACAACTTTCACCATAAGATCCTTTGATTAGAGCTACTGGTGCCTTATAACTATTCTCCTTGTAAAATTTTAATACCTAGGAGTACTAGAAAAAGTAGAACTGTCCAGATGCCTTTCATTATTTCCTTGGCAAAATAGTACAGCCAGAATTACTTTGGATAGTACAGAAACCAAATGACGTATCAGAAATGCTTATCAGATTCAGGAAAAGGAATTGTGTTACTACAAAGGAGACGATTAATCACTCACATATTTCATTTACACAGCCTATCAAACAATGACTAAGTTCCCAGAATGTGTTTATACATAGCAGAACTTCATGCACAATGAAAACAGGACAAACATTCACAACACACCGGCTTGCAAAACGACTACGAGTACATTCCAAAGATCTATGAGGCAAACGGTAAATGAAGAAACATAATTAGGTCTGGTACGTGTGCGGAGATGTACCATCACAGAAAGAATGGATTCTAAATGGCATCTGCAATGCCAATATAGTATGTTAGACTTAAAGAGACAGGAATCTGAACTGAGGAACTCAGTTTTTCCGGGAACAGAAACAACATTCCAAGTCATTTATTACCAACTATAGTCGGTTTGTGTGAGCCAATGGTCCCAAGTATGATCTAGTACGATATGAATGGTCTGTATAATGATGCTTTAGATCATAAAGGGATGCTGACTGCAACAAGTAGTAGTGTAAACGTTTTTCTTTTACCTTTTTCCACAATTAGGCTAGTCAGTCTGCACTTCTCTTCGGTAAAGACATTAGTCTTTTCTTCATCCTCAGTTCTTAGATTCATCAATTCTCTCTCGCCTACATCCATAACTCACAAGCATAAAACACACACAATGTTTGAAAAAGCCATAACGAAATTTCAATTACAATGAAATGCTTACGAGTTGTAACAGTTTCCTCAGTAGAGGTTAATTTCACGGACAGATCATTTATTTGTTGATTCAAGATGTCAATGGCATTTGAGCTCGTTGATAGTTTGCCTTCGAAAAATTCCTTGTCCTTTTCAGCTGCAGAAAAGAAGTTTTGTGCATCAGATGAACAGCAGATAGAAATATCGGTAGAATCTATGACCTATGCGCGAGAACTCACCATCCTGAATTTGTACAGTTAAGTGATCCACGCATTCCGAGAGTATATCACACAGCGATTTGGTTGAAGAGAAATTAGACTCTAATCCGTTCCAGAGCTTCTCATCCTCTTTACGCTCAACTTGAAGCTTTACGTTCTCATGAAACGCATTCTGCAACTTCTCCTCCAGAGCGCGGACATTCTCCGCCGACTTCTTAAGCTTGTTGTTCTAACGCATTCAAACAAACACGATCCGAGCACTATTGGTGTATCTATTGAATCACATAGCAGGACAGAAACAGAAAGAGAGAGAGAAGAAAATCAACGTTACCGCCGTCTCCAGATCTGTTTTAAGAGAAGCTTGCTCTTTCACCAACTTCTCTGGAGCCAAACAGAACAGCTAGAATATGGTGAGGATCTTCGAATAATTGGCCGAAAGCGTAAAATCACAGGAGAAGTTCATTTCCGTACCTGCAGCGATCTTTAGATTGGTGAAGCTTCCCAGCGACATCTGGTCAGAAGATGAACGCGAAGGATACGAGAAGTTCTTCGCAGATCCGGAGGCGGCCTTGAAATGATCCAAGCTCCTCATGCTTGGAAACGCTAGCTTCTTCATCTCGTTGACAGAGATAGTCGCTAGAGAAGACCTAGAAAATTCTTATCTATTGGAGTAATCGGTCTTCAACCTTGCTGTAGAGCCTCGTCTGCTCTTCCTCCTGCTTCTGCGACTGCGATGGTAGTTCTTGTTGTACTAACCAGCACAGAGCCACAGATGATTTGGGCGCCAAATGATAGGACTCCGTTTTATAGAGAACGGTTTGGATGCCAATTAAACGACAATCTAATTGTTTATTTGTTTAATGCTTAATTTGAATCAGAGTAATCAATATGGGCAGATTCGGAAATTTTATTTGTGTCATAATAAGGTACTCAAATTTACGATTTTTGGACAAAAGGTTATGTAGTCTAATGGTATTTGAGGTTGGCTAATGACAGTTGAGTCTTCGATTTGAATTTGGATATGGACATTCTATAAACTAATTAATTGTTTAGATGTCGGTAATTTTATCACTCTACAATTTCTCATTTTTTTCACTTGTTTCATGTTTAGCAGATCGTTAGATTCTACTTCAATTGTTTTATCATTTGAGTCGAGCATTGTTTCCTTCATCACTTAGCATTGCTCTTTGCTCATGCTAGCCATATAAGATTGAGAATCGTTGTTATCGGATCTTTGAATTCATCGATATATTTTCTCTGATGCTTCCATCACTCTTCTCTAACATATGGGATTTTGTGCTATGGTTTTCAACTTATGAGTTAGTTGTGATCTATATAATGCTTCCAGACTATTCGTTCACTCTTAGAATGCTAGAAATAGTTTTACGAGTCTAAGGAAAATTCGAACTCGTGCAGTTAAACAATACTATGAGGACACCAGACACAGAATTCACACTATAATGTCATATCGTGTAAAAATGGAAGACTATAAGTTCATGGACCCTTTTTTATCTGGATGTTGAGTGCTTCGTCATCTTGACAGACCCTTGGGCTCTAGCAGGCTTGCTTATGTACTAGAATCTCAGTCCATTCCTTGCTGGACCTAGTGGCCCATGCTTACATTAAGGGCCCATAAAAATCATGCCTGTAATTGGTCAATGGTCATTGTTTCTTCTAAGTTTCTTTTGACCGTTTGAAAATATTCCATACGTATAAATTTTTTTGAACTTTATCTTTAGTTTCACAAAAAAAACTTTATCTTTAGTTCATCGTTTTCTATAATTTAATTTTTAGCACCAAAATATATTTATTTAATTATTTATTTTTATTATTATATAAACATAAAATGAGAGAAAGTCAAGCCATGTGAATTGTTATGAATTTATGATTTCCAATAGGGGGTGAAAATAGAATTATATAGTGTCAAGACATACGTAAAAATAATATATGAGTTAACTGATGAAATCTAGAATTTACACATATTTAGGTGTCATTTTCGTAATTTATCTACAAAACACATAAAAAAAGAGTTAGGGTTTAAATGAGGGAAAAAATTTCTTCAAATGATCTTGCATTTGTTATCATTTATATTTCAATATGAAGATGATAAACAATTGAATTTGCATTATCATCTAAGATTATTCAAGAAATTGCTTACTATAGGAGCTCTGCAGATATAAAAAATTCGTTGAAATGAGGATGCAGACAGATATAGTCCAAATCGACGGGTATGAAGACATAAACTACTTCTAGAGAAGATGGGGATGTAAATAGGAAAACCTGCCACAAACTTGTTACTTTGTGCTCGCGATGAATGAGGTTGTTATGACTTATGATCTATTGGCTTGTGGTGCCTTATGGCATTTGGCAGCTTCTTATGGTCACCGGTTGAATTTGTAGGTGTTTACCTCAAGAGTCAGACTGAATTACGTGCTTTGTTTGGGTTTGGTTATTGTACATGTTTGAAAAACTTGCATTTTTTCATATACTTAGATGTTGTTAATGATAAAAGTAAGTTGTAACACAATTTTGGGTCAATTTTTTTTTTCTCCCACTTAAGTATTCAGCGGGTAACAAAGTGGTTATTTATTTTTTCACCGCACAACATAGCAATACTTTCGTCCACTTTCATCTTATTTTCCCTCCAAAACTTCAACTCATCATGTGAACTGTCCGAACTTTCCTAAACTCGTTATCGTTGAAGGATAGGAAGATCCATCATTTAATGATCAGGTTGGCGTTAGGTACTTATTTAATATGTTTTTTTGATAGTATGACATTTTGAACAAACAATCTAACGAAAATGGACGATCCATCACTACAGAAAACTGACAGTTTAACAGCAGCAAAAAGAACTTTTAACAGCGGTCAGGGCCGCTGTTAAAATACTTTAACAGCGGCCGCGAGCCGCTGTTAAATCGCTCAATGCTATCATATTTTAACAGCGCGAAAATTAGGCCGCTGTTAAACAGATTCGACGATTGAAATTAAAAGCCGAAGCTCCGGCGGTAATAGTCGGAGCTCCGGCCACTATTTTCCGATACGGCTCCATCCCCAACTCTGGCGATAATAGCTTGGTCTTCTTCTTCTATTTTCCTATACAAGCTCATCTATAAACTAATCAATCAATCCTAAACTAATCAACCCATACATATCTAAAAAAATTGATATTCATACTACTTTTGAGAAGATGAACAGGGGGGGGGGGATCATCATCTCAAAGGTGGAGGGGGAATCGTTAGCTCAACGGTGGAGGATCGAAACTCCTTCCCTTCTTTGTCGAAGTCATCAAGCCCCTTCTCTTCTTCGTCGAATCTCCTTTGTTCCGGCCAAAGTTGAAGTTCCTTCTCTTCTTCATGAAGTCGTCCAAACTGCTTCCCTTCTTCGTCGAAGTCGTCAAGCCCCCTTCTCTTCGTTGTCGAAGCTCCTTTGCTCCGGCCAAATCTGAGGCAACAAAGGGATAGGCAGGTTAGGGTAAAGTCATCGGCGAGGGAGGAGAGAAGGAAGGGAAAAGAAAGATCTGGAAAAAATGAAATGAACGGTTTGGATTAAGTTTCTTGCTATCCGAGTTTATTAGGATTAGCCAATGGGAATGCTTTATTTTAACAGCGGCCTAAGGCCGCTGTTAAACTGTATAATTTAACAGCGGGCCTAGGCCGTTGTTAAATTGTCGAGACTTGGATAATTTAATAGCGGCCAAAATTAGGCCGCTGTTAAACTGTTGCTGTTAAATTGACAGTTTCTTGTAGTGCATCACGTAATCCAAAACTACATAACCCTGCTATTACATTTCAAAGCCATGTGAATCCTCAATTACCCACTCAAAACTTAAGTAAAATATTTGACCCAAAACATAAATGAATAATCGATCAACCTAACCCGATACAAAAAAAAAAAAAAAAAACAAAACAAAACAATCAAACGGTCCTAAAGGCTAACTTATACACAAACATAAGAAAGTAATTAGTATTCATATATGGAGCTACAAAATGTCAAAAAGGGGAAGGTAAATAAATAACGCAATCCTTCTTCAAGACACGTTACCACTTCCAATTGTACACAATAAAATAATAAACTGTTTATAATTTGTAACGCCAATTACAAAGAAAGAAAATAAAGTCAACAGTATGGAATTAGGTGAACCACGACGATTGATCTACACAAGTTATAGCAGCAGCAGCAGAAGCAGTAGTAAGTCAGTCATGGATTTGGGAGGGGGGAACAGGTAAACATCGAAATCCTTCCTTTTGGGTTTCATTCATCACTCAAAAGAAGCTTCACTCTTACCCTAAACCTATATCAAATGTTGTTTGCCAAATTTGTTGTTTAATAACGGGGAATGCTTTTAAATTAGTATATTCAGCATGTTTTAGTTTCCTGGCCCAAGTTACCTATTTTTTTATGACCACGATAAATGACTGATCACAAAATATAAATGCTTTAATTTTATAGGTGAGAGTCGAATATTTATCTTCATGGTTAAATGACAGTGCGAGCCAATAATTTAGTACATATATAGTTCCTATTGGACTTGAGATTTTCTTAAACTAGCGAGTTCGGCACCTCTAGGACCACTACAAAAAAGTTTACCTTTAGCTACTGCAAGCTACTACAAAATTACAATGGCATGAAAATGCAGTAGCAAATAGTTGATATTTGCTACGGCAATCACTATTTCATGTAGTAATTTGGTGTAGCAAATACTATTTGCCACACCACTATTTGCTACGTGATGCTGAGTGTAGCAAATAGTGGTGTGGCAAATAGTATTTGCTACACCAAATTACTACATGAAATAGTGATTGCCGTAGCAAATATCAACTATTTGCTACTGCATTTTCATGCCGTTGTAATTTTGTAGTAGCTAAAGATCAATTTTTTTTGTAGTGGACCGTTTGAGAGATGAGTCATGTGGACCTCATGGAGAGGGCTCTAGGTTGGGAGACTGGGATAAGGTGAAGTGGCACACTTTCGAAGAGGCCTCTTAAACAACAAGATGAGCAACTAACCCTAGTACGTGTATTTGCTTCGAGACTTTTTAGACCTAGCGATTCTGACACCTCTATAGGATCGATTGAGAGACAAGCCATGTGGGCAACATGGAGTGTGCTTGAGGCCGAGATACCAGGTAGACGTATGGGTGAAGTGGCACGCTTTCTTACTTACTTTGAATAGGTCGTGGAATGATAATACGTGTCTAATTGATAATTAATGTCGATTTGAGACATGCATATGTAATTTTTTTTTGTATATATACCAAACTATAAACTCCAATACGAAGGATCGTATTTCTATCTCTGTAGACCCCGTTCATTATGTATTTATCTCTCTAGAACCTCTTTAAACTCATTGACACGCGTGCATCAAGCAGGCGATAATCGTGCCAGAGGAAAACGAGTTGTCGCAGAAGGCCTATATGAGGTCGATTTTGGTAGAGATGTGGCAATATCCATAGACCTAGCGAGGTTTGTTTAAAGGGATTGGGATCCGATCTTGAATCAATACTTTTACCCAGGTCAAGGTAGCCCGATTACTCACACACAATAGGGTTTCAACTCAAAACTTTAGAAACTATCTGAACCGTATCGGTAGATCAATTTGACCGGTCCGGATAACTTGGACCTAGACCGATTCCAACCCCTATATGCAGGAATAGTAGATGATCATATGAAAACAATGGGAGAGTTAGAGCAGAAACGCCCGGTTTAAGGCATAAGACCGGCGTAGTGTTGAGAATGAAATAGAGAGCTTACATATGGACGGCTATGATGGACTGCTGCAGGGACTAAGAATTTGGATCGTGTATTGGTTGGAAACCCATGCATGCAAGCAAAACCAGTATTTGTTTATCTCTTAATGCATACATCATCATTTTTTCCCAGTCTCATTCAAAAAGTTCATTCAAAAGTACTAAGGGATCGTTTGGTACGCACTGGTAACATTGATATATTAATATATGTCGATATCTAGATACCCTTCCAATTAATTAAAATGGTTACTACTCATACCCGTTTTGTGACTAATTTCATTTTCGATTTTTGTTTCTTACGAGCATTATAAGTACATGTTAGATAGTGAGTACTCATACTACCAAAAACACCTACAATTTTTTATAAAAATTTAAGGTATAGTAGTGGGGGTTTTGTCATATTGTAGTCAAGATTACGTAACAATGTACGTACCGTCGATGGCAAATTGTCGAACTATGTACAAAATTGCACAATAGTGACACCAAGATAGCGTCGTGTGCTTGTTGACTTCACTAACGCACAATTAGCATTTATTACATAATTGTGTGTTAGTGGAGTCAGCCAGAGCAGCACTGGTTGGGTCATGTTGCACCACCCAGCCAGCGATGCTATCTCGGTGTCACTATTGTCTAATTTTGGACACAGTTCGAAAATTTACCACCAACAGTACATTGTTACGTAATCTTGACTACTAGTTGTTAGGTTGCGGGACTGGTACCCTTACCGATCTATTTCGTATATCAAAGTTTTTTTCTTCTACAAATAGCTACTTTTGAAGCCAAAAAATATCATTATGGCCCTGAGGTAAATCATTGATATTGGTACTGAAATTTCATTCCCAAAGTTATTCTCAAAAATTAAATTAAATTTCATTCATTTTCTATGATCTATATCTTGATTTCTTCTCTCTTTCCATTATTTTCTTCTCCTAAACCTAATTAGATATCCTCCAAGATATCAACCTGTTATAACGTACACCCAAACAACCCCTAAGTAAGGTGTGTCCCGTGTCCGACAAGGAAGGAGGAACTAAGGGTCTGAATTAAAATTAAGAAGCAAAACATGTTTCTGAGTTTGAGTGTGAGAATGGATTATTAACTAATGCAGGTGAGAAAAAAAAATCATTTTGCTGGAGTCAAATTAATATTTATATTATGATTGCCAATAAGGACAAAAACCCCTGGTTTTAATTTTTTCTGCTTTGGCTTTTGTCAGTTGACGTTGACACTAATTAAAAGCTGACGAAATTTTACAAAAATTTAAATGAATATAGAATATCCATATGTGTGCACCTTAATCAGCAGTTTAATTAGGCTACCTGCCACCCAGCAAATCTTAATATCTCACACTTCCCCTGTACGTGTATTGCCAAGTTGTATAATTACTAGTTAATTAGGGCAATTATTCAGATGCTACAAGTACTTAATTACTGGTTTCAGGATTTTAAATCAAAGGATACTTTACAACATCATAGACAATAGTCAATAGCAGGAGGAGGAGAGGAGGATCCGGTCAGATCTGGTTTTTCAGCTAGATTGGGTTTTTGGTTAGATTGGGTAATTGGGTTGGCTGAATAATTAGGTTGGGTGTGTGGGTTTGATTTTGGGTAGATATGACTGATGTGGCAGTTTTAAGTGAAATGACAATTGACTTGTATAGACGGATAAATGGAAAAATGGGTGTCCGTAGACGCCAGTGACCTTTAGGATAATGAGTCAAAGCTCAGTAATGGAAAGTAAATTTTTTAAAGGTCGATGACCATTTGTGTAATCAACCCGCTCAATAATCAATTTTTTGTTATCTCAATCCATTAGGGTGCACAAATATCCATAACCTGTCATGAATCGTTGCATAAATCCCAATGAGGGACGAAAACCAAAGATACACTGAGCTGAATTTGAAAAAACCATAAATTTACGCTCAATTTCAACGCTCGGGGCTGAAAGTAGAATGAGCGGGACTCGGTCCAACTCCCCCCTTAGTTCAGCCTCTGACTTTAATAATTTGAATTGTTGAGAGAAAATTCTGAATCAACCTTATATTGTTTACTTTGAGGTAATCCGTTGTAAACATATAACACCATTATTTTGATCTTATTATCGGCATGCTTAATTTCTTATTAACATGTCTACCGACACACATGAGATGTACAATTGTGGTAAGATTCGGTAGGTGGCCAATGACTGCTAAACTAAGAGAAATTACTAATTAAGGAGTCGTAAATTGTTAGGATGGAAATTTCTCAAAATCTTGTAGGGCTTATCAAAGAAAAACGACTCCCTCTCCTTTTAAATCCACAAATTTACTTCATGACAAACCAAACGACCCCTTAAATATCAAGACAGTTTGTAAGTTGGAAAACTTGTTGAAATTTTTCACCGACCCAACCACTCGGTGGTTTTATAGATTTGAGGACATAAATTCGTAATAATTGATTTCCAATAATATTAATACATTGTCGAACTATCACTACAACAAAAAGGTCATTTAACGGCGTCAGGTTTGCAGCAGCCACTATTTGGCCGCTGTTAAATAAATTTAACAGCGGCTAAGTGGCCGCTGTTAAATTGGACAGTTTAATAGCGGCTAAGTGGCCGCTGTTAAAATGACGCAATCTGATTGGCTGATTTTATCCCACACGGATCGTCATTTCAATGGAACCCTAAATATTCTCTTCCTTCTTCTTCTTCCGCCGATCTTCTTCTTCTTTTTCTTCTTCTCTGACGATCTTCCATCCGTCTCCTTGCTCATCCCTAAAAGCCTCTTCTCTTCTTCCTCATCTTCTATCATCACACGTCCGTTGTCTCCTCCCACATGGAACAACCCCGCTAATGCTCGACAGCGACGCTGATTCTAGCGAAGAAAGGCGACGGTGGAGAGGCAGCAGACGCGATCTTGGACAACAAGGTGCGAGAGGTCGTTCTGGAAGGCGGGAGGTTGAAGAAACATTCAAGGGGCGGGAAAGGGAAGCCACATTACAAGGCGGTGGAGATGGTTCCGGCGGAGGGGGCACTCCGATGGCAGAAGTGGTGGTGGTGGTGGGGGAACACGAGCATGGTTTGTAAGGAAGTGAAGGTTGGTCCAGCAATGAAGTTTAGGTGGAACCGGCGGAGGACGGCGGACTTAGAGTAGCCGGGGTTGTTCCACGGGGATGCTGGGTGCCGCCGGAGTTCTGGCTCTATGGCCGGAGCTCCGGCTAAATTTTTTTCCAGAAGAAATAATTTAACAGCGGCCAAACGGCCGCTGTTAACTTGAAATAATTTACCACATTTAGTAAATATATTTTAAATGAGTAATCATACATGTAATTATTGTTGATGACATGACATGCATGCTCTTTGCTCATAACTCAAAACTTGGTATAATAAAAGAAGCAAAGTATCATTGAAACATGCACATTCACTACAAAAAAAGTTTACCTTTAACTACTGCAAAATTACAACGACATGAAAATGTAGTAGCAAATAGTTGATATTTTTTATAGCAATCACTATTTCATGTAGTAATTTGCAGTAACAAATACTATTTGTCACATCACTATTTGCTACACTCGGCATCCCTGTTGCAAATAGTATTTGCTACTGCAAATTACTACATGAAATAGTGATTGTTGTATCAAATATCAACTATTTGCGGATTTTTTCCCAAACAAGGGTGCTCCAAAAATTCAATTCCCAATATAGGGTGCTCTGAAATTCAATTCCAAATCTAGGGTAATTTTTGTTGACTATGTGTATAGATCGCCCAAATAATTGGCGATACGCAGCTTCTGACACACTAATAATTAAATCGCCAGTGGGACTGGCGATCTGCTTACTTTTCATATTGCTTCCCAAAATATGGCAGGAAAACTTTTCACCTTTTACATTTTAGTCACTTTCTTTATTTCAGTGAGTCACACTAACAAATAAAATTTGTATTTTGAACTTTTTAGTCACTTATTAATCAACCCAACAAATTGGTAACATAACTATATCACTCATAATTGAACTAATTTTTTTAGTTATTATACTCCTTTTTTCAAAATTATATCGGTATGTTTGGTTTGACTGTTTATACCACAAATCACTCTCTAAAACTGCACGGTATAATGTCGGTCGATTTCCCGTTAGGGAGGTTTTATAGATCGTCAAATTCCCAAAAATCTAAATTTAGTTTGAATTCCCACAAATCTAAATTCAATTTGAATTTGACGTCTATAAATCGTCCCTAACGAGCAATCGACCTACATTATATCGTGCAATTTTAGAGAGTGATTTGTGGTCAAATCAGTCAAACCAAACATACATATATGATTTTGAAAACACGAATATAATAACAAAAAAAATTAGTTGAATTATGAGTGATCTAGTTATGTACCGAATTTGTTGGGTTGATTAATGAGTGACTGAAAAGTTCAAAATAAAAATTTTATTTGTTGGGTTGAATAAGTGTGACTGGCTCAAATAAAGAAAGTGACTAAAATGTAAGAGGTGAAAAGTTTCCCTGCCATATTTTGGGAAGCAATATGGAAAGTGAGCAGATCGCCTGTCTCACTGGCGATTTAATTATTAGTGTGTCAGAAGCTACATATCGCCAATTATTTTGGCAATTTATACACACAGTCAGCAAAAATTACCCTAGATTTGGAATTAAATTTCAAAGCACCCTATATTGAGAATTGAATTTTTGGAGCACCCTTGTTTGGGAAAAAATCCACTATTTGCTACTACATTTTCATGTCGTTGTAATTTTGCAGTAGCTAAATATCAATTTTTTTGTAATGCATATTGCATAGATTGTGAAACGTATGACAATCGTGTACACTATATGTGCCAATGGTAAAATTAAGAGTGACCCAATTTACGTATAAATTATAATTTATGTAAAATTCTCGAAATCATAGTATCTAATTGTAGACTTAAAATATCTGTCAAACTCCAACATTTGCTGAATAAAGATGTCTTCCATATATTAATAAATGTAAACTGTTATCAGAAAACATTGGCCGTAGTTATGATTAATAAGTTGTAATTAAAAGTAATAATTAATCAAACTGTCGATTTCATGATTGCATATATAAGAGGCCAGATCATGTAAAAGACGATGTAAGTGTCTCTATCGCAGCCAACCTACTTCTCTCTAGCTCCTTTATATATACTGTATATTAATATATAATTAATCAACGAAAATAGAGAAATTATGAAAAAAAATATAATGGCGGGACCTATTAAAAAACTAGAGCTGTCAAATGAGAGCTGGTAGGATGGATCACAAGCTTAATTATTTGGGTTAAATATGTATAATGAGTTAATTTATTTGTTCTATAGTATTTTTATTTTATAAGGACTTTGTATATTCCATAATTATTCTAAATTGCTAACGAGATACTCCTTACTAAATTGTTATTTATAATTCATCTTTAATTCAATTGGGAAGCTTGTTCTTCATGTAAATTATTTGCAGAAAACCTTTTTTTTTTTTTTTAATCAGCATAGTTGCAACTAGCAAAAGCAATACTAGTTTAGTGAGCAAAATATACCTTGAGATGTATGATTTTATTTTATTTTTCTCGAATTCTTTACAGTTACTAGTCTCATACGTTTAAATTAGCATCCTTTAAATTATATCGTTAGGTTTATTATATAATTCAAGTGATGTTATTTATTTTGAAAGTTTAAAATAATCGTGTAGTAAGAGTTCTAACCAAATCCAAATGAGGTCTAGAGACCCACTTAGAGTCGATGGCTCCGCCCTTGGGTGGATCACATATTGGATTAAAATAGTGGGTTAGTACTCATCCCAACTCACAACTCAATTAGATTACAGGTTCATTAGGCCACACAATAAATAGGGTATACATCCATGGATCACAATTTTTTGAATTGCAAGTTTTTAAACATTTTAAATTAGAATGGGTTAGGTTTTGATAAATGCGAGTCGTATCAAGTTAAGACAAATAGAATCGAGTCTAACTTTTGATAGCTCTACCAAAAACACGTTTGTTTATTAGATTATTAAAAAAAAACTAGAACCATCAAATCGATGGTTACGACGGGTCAATGTCAGGGGTTAATTGAGTTACGAGTCAATTAGATAAATACATAGATCGGATAAAAATCAAGTTACAGATCGATCGAGTTGAGTGTAAACAGGATCAAACCAGCATTTGATACCAAAAAAAAAAAAAAATTGTTAATTGGACAAAATTAAAGAGGTAGTAAAGTCTAAATGGGGAGATTATTAAATGAATGCTTGCGTGTGTGTGGATATATATTATAAATAGCAAGAGCTGGTTGGGGTTTGGTTAGAGCAGAGGAAGCATTACCCATTTCCACAAGCAAGCAAGCAAAGCAATCATCATCTGATGGGGAGGTCTCCTTGCTGCGACGAGAATGGCCTGAAGAAGGGTCCTTGGACACCAGAGGAGGACAAGAAGCTCTCCGATTACATCCAGAAGCACGGCCACGGCAGCTGGAGAGCACTTCCCAAGGTCGCCGGTAAGTTATTATAACTTTTTTATATACATATACATATACTACGTACCAGTGGCGGAGCCAGGAGGTGTCCACCTTATATATAAGGTCATCTGATGTCAGCCAGCCACCTCGATATCACTACAGGGCTTAACAGGTGCGGAAAGAGCTGCAGGCTGAGGTGGACGAACTATTTGAGGCCCGATATCAAGAGAGGCAAGTTCTCTCAGGATGAGGAACAGACGATTCTCAACCTCCACGCTATTCTTGGCAACAAGTTAGTTACTTTCCCCCCTATATATATCTCTCAAAAGCATGATTCATGGTAGTTTGGTTTTGAGCTCGTTATTTATTTGGATGTTTTCCGTGAATTCAAGTGATTTTTGTTTTGAGATTCTCGATTTCAAAACTAACTTTTTTTTTTTTTTTTCTGAACTGGGTTTTGTGAGTTCAGGAAAATGGTGATCTTATGGTTGATATAAACTATTCTGGTTAGTTTTAAGTGTCGTTTGGTAGAAAAAATCTTAAAATTCAAGGTAGTTTTAGATAACATCTTGTTTTAAGTAACATGTTATTAATGGTGTGTTTGTTATAATATGTGTTTGGTAGAGAAGATTTTGTTTATTTTGACAAAAAGGTTGTTTTTGTGTAAGATACCCAAACTATCCCTACTTTTTATTTGCAATGAATGATTGGCTAGAAGTGGGAAAAAAAGAAAAAAAAAAAATTCATATGCTAATTAAACCTAATAAAAGACAAAGATAAATTTGGTGTTACACCCACAAGTAAATTTGTCTTATATATGAGATGTTCACTCCAATGGAATTATCGAAATACACATGCAATGTTCATCTCATGTCACGACACACGTTTTCATACACATGTGTTTTAATGAAAAGTGACATAATGTATACTAACAAGTGACGTTACAAACTTCATGCACAATACTTATACAGAACGAGGTCTTAATGTTTTCGATTTCACAGATGGTCAGCAATAGCGAGCCACCTACCAGGAAGGACAGATAATGAGATCAAAAACTTCTGGAACACACACCTCAAAAAGAAGCTAATCCAAATGGGGTATGACCCAATGACCCACCAGCCACGAACAGACCTCTTCGCAACACTACCACAACTCATGGCGCTCGTCCAACTAAAAGACCTCCTCATCGACCACAACCACAACCCGATCGATGACCAAACCATCAGACTCCAAACAGAGGCTCTCCAGATGGCCAAGCTCCAATACGTCCAGTTCCTCCTCCAGTCATCATCAGCTCCGCCTCTCCAGTCACCACCGTCCATGGACATCGATCAACTCATCAACTTGCTCAACTCCACGACCAACCCTTCATCTTCCTCACCTCATTCTTCACTTCCCATGAACCATATTGATCACCATATGTTGCTACCTCCTCTATGTGACCCACAAGTCCCTTTCACTACTAACCCTCCACAGATAACTACACCTCAGGTAAACGGTAAAAATATGAACAATTACTGCCACGACGTTGTTCCAGCCTCATCGTCATGGCTTCTTACTCCTCCTCCGAGCTCCGTGAGCAACAACCCGCCTGGTCGCGGGGATAACAACAATAGTACTAGTACCAGCTCTAGCTATGCTGGTACTGGTACTTCTTCTTACTGGCCTGAGCTCTTCCTTGATGATCCTATTCTAAGCGATATTTCCTTGTGATCATAATCATAACTTTTTACTAATACCGTTACTTGCTTAATTATCCTCGTTCAAGAACTTATTACGTATACGTTGTTTTTTGGGGTTCATATATATGTATAATTATACGTGTATTTAGGGGAGGTATACCGTATACTATTCAGTATATCTATATGTATGTAGAGATGTCTGTTTTCACCGGTGTAAATTTATACATGTAAACCTAGTTACAATGTTCATTATGCATGTACACACTCTACATATATGGTTAAAGGTTAAGGACCGAGTTGGATTTCGTGGTTTCGGTCAGTTCACATGTGAAAAATATTGAGTTATGGTACTAACAAAATCGTTCTTGTATCAATTATAGTCTAGAAAACCTAATATTTAGTATCAAATAATCACGATACAGTGAAACAAGAGTATCAACAAAATTATTCATGTATGATCCACACAAAAAACAAAGTATCAACCAAATTATGATTTCTTTGATCGTGTTCACGCCAAAATACACTATGCAAGTTAGAGGTGGGCAATTTGGCTAATGGGCTGAAGGCTTAATATCTCAGCTCAAGCTGAAACAATCTAAACCAATGAAAAAATGCCAAGTGGCATAGGGACCACCAATATATTAAAAAACAAAATAATTAAGGACTGAAATTTTTAAAAAGGTCTGCCCGCGTGTCCAATCAATGCGTCCGGGCAGCTGCCCCAATCTGAATTTCCTTTTATTTTTTTTTAATTTTCTGACTTATTTTCTCTCTCATTTTCCCCTACATTTGATTATTTGCCAATAACTCTTTATATGAAGGATAAACTAGATTTGTTCTTCATTAAAGTTGTTTATTATATTTTTTTCGAGTCTAATGACATCAATTTTGATACATTTTGTTGATTTTTTTAAGGTAAAATTCAAACCTTTGCGTAAGTGTTATGTCAGTCGTATGACATATCAAAACTTGTAACAGTTGCATAACATGTATATAGTAGCAATATAACAGTCATATGACACTGTTATAACATAATCAAAGACATATCAGTATCATAACACTGATGTATTAGTGTCATAACAGTTGACGGTCTCTTTTCTCCATATTCTCTCTCCTCCTATTTACTTCATTTCTCTCTCATCTGCCCAAATCTCTCAGTTTGAGCTGAGATTTTAGGGTCTCAGCCCATTAGCCACACCGAGAGGTGGGAGTCAATCAGTTAGATCAATGATCGATGAATTGTAGTTAGTTCTATTTTAATATAACGAGTTGGTGTTGGCTTGATTGTTGACCGAAAACATTTGATCGGTTACAGTCAATTTCAATCCAAATAACTAATATAAACAAGATATGAAGGGGTCATTTTTCTGGCATAGATTTGGGACGAGAAATTGAGCAATTCCGTCGCATATATGAATTTCTTGTTTTCTACAATTATTTGTCCAATATCTCTGGAATTGAATCCAAATTCAACTCCAACTGAAATTTGAATTCCCTTTCGAATGGAAAGGAATTGTTAATTCCCTTCCAATTTCATATAGCTATTAGACAGAAAAAACAAATAATTCAATTCCGGAAAAATTAACAATTACAAATGACAATGAAATTATAAATTCAATTTCATACCCAAAACAACCTCAAAGTTTCCATTTAACAAACATTTCGGTGAAACAAAATCCAAATTGATAACCAATTAATTATTCATTTAGCAAAATTGCTTGCTGTGACTTTTTACTACATAGTTAACATTGACCGCAGTAGCTAGGCAGATTAATAAACTATACAGTCATAAGTAAATGAAAGTGTTCATATTTCAACTAATATTAAAAACACTTACCACATGTTAGTAACTTATAAATTTGGTGAATTGACTGTAGAAATAAATGCATTTAAATTTCAAACAGAACCTTCCACATTAACAGTGGGCCTAAATTAAAACAATCCAGAATCTTGGGTCTTGGCCCAACAAATTCAGTAGGGTTTCTTCGGTTGGCCTTCATCTTCCCTAACCTCGAACATTATTCATGAGCTGCCTTGTACATTCTGCATCCAATTTCTTAGCTCTGTAATCTCTGTTTGAGCTGTATAGTTTTGATTACGAACTGATATTTTGTAATTAGCCTCCTCTTTCGACTGCAAGTGGTATATTTCTCTTTCTTTCAGTTTTTCTCGACTAGTCCGTTAAGAATACGGCGTCGTTTTGTTTTTAAAGTTCTGATTGCGTCCTTTGTTTTGATTACTTATATTTCTCTGCTACCGAATTTTGCAAATGCAAGTATATGATTGAACTGTAATCATATTACCTACTAAACTATTTTTTTGAATTCTGGTAACTACCCATTCGTGTATAAAGACTTATAGATGCTAAATGTGTGAATGTTGAATGTTATAAGATCCAATCCCAAAACAAGTAGACTCCAAATTACCATTCATTCAAGTTGAGTTCTTGTTAACAAGTGTGAAGTAGAATGGTATAAGGTTAGATCTAAGCTTGAGACGCTATTAGACTCCTTATTAAAAGACTGAACAACCAGCTCATGAGACCCGATCGCACCTAATAATACACTATTACAGAAAGCCATGGATCTGAAAAATTGGTTGATTTGGACTAGATCATGGCTCACACATGAATTCAACGTCATGAAAAGCAAAAGGAGTTTTATCAATTAGCATCAAACAGAACCCTACTCAGCAGTGGGAGGCACATCTGTTCATCTACTTTGATACCACAAACAATCAAATCCCTAAACCCATTCAAACATCAACAACTTCTAATCCCAGCTCCTTGCTTGCTGCCTGCTAACGTTATGCTCATTGTCCGCTTCCCTCCACTTCGATTTCATCCACCTTTGACTGTTCACCTGCCCAAATTTTCACCAAAACAAGCTCAGTGACATCTGTGACTGTCACCAAATAGAATTCGATCGTCGTCTATTGAATTTGACCGATTTCTGATCAATTTGAACAGTTTTCGGTCATAATAATATCCAATTTCGACATTTCAGAAACAATATTACATGAGTTTGTACATTTAATTCATGGATTTCAATCCGATTTGCATATTTAGTTCACGTGTTACGACCTCTGTGAAGGGTTTTGGTCAAATTTGGACATTGAGTGAATTGGCCAAAAGTCAACCTTGTTCATTGATCGACTGGGCCAAAACCCGAACATGAAACCAAACCCGAGCACGGCTTATTTTGAATTGACTGAAAGTGGTTTCGTTTGGTCTTGGTCAAGCTGAATAACCATGACTGATTTTCTAGCCCTAACAATTACCCAAGAAGAGGAATTTACTGACAGTGGTTTCAATAAATGCACGTACCTCCTTCATCTTGAAGATCTGCAGTCCACAAAGAGAGGTTATCCCTAAGTAGCTGCATGATGAGTGTACTATCCTTGTATGAATCTTCATTCAGACTGTCAAGCTCTGCTATAGCCTCATCAAAGGCTTTCTTTGCAAGGTGGCATGCCCTACACCAACATATACATGCATTATCATCGTTATAGCTCTCAGACGATTAGGTCAGACAGATCACAAGTCAATCGGTTTGTAGGTTCAATTCATAGTGTTACGGGTCAGTTAAACTACAGACTGGACTGCAGGGTTTTGACATGTATTGAGCAAGGCCAGGCTGAGATTCGACTAAGTTGGGTCACCTTTTGACAGCTCGATAAAGCACAGAGTCACATTAGTCATCCACGAGTAGCTAGCATTTTGGTAGCATGAAACAAGACATACTACACAAATTAGAGCCTTTGCTAACCTTTCAGGAGAGTTCAAAATCTCATAGTAGAAAACTGAGAAGTTGAGAGCTAGACCAAGCCTGATAGGATGAGTAGGTGGCAGATCAGCTGCAGCCGTAGCAGAGGCAGCCTGCAGCATAAAAAAAAAGCACAAGTGCCAAGTCAGTGCCGGAACCAAGTCGGTCGGAATTCTCAAGTCCAAAACTTTGATCACCCTAGTTCCGCCATCTAGAAAATTACACACGATTGCTAAATAAAACTCGCAGAAGAACGAGAACATCGAATACCTCATACGCCTTGAGTGATTGATCACCAGCCTCTTTACGATCGCTATCACTCTTGAACTCGGCCAAATAGCGGTAATAGTCTCCTTTCCTGCAATGAAACGACTATCATTGATCACATGGACACAAACATGAACAATCTCACACAAGCAAATATTATGTAATGCTTCATGGGTTCTTGCGAAATCTCACATCTTGTAGTAGAACACGGTGGATTCCCCAGATGTAGCAGAGGGAATAAGATGCTGGTCAATGACTGATAATATGTCATTGCAGACCCTTGCAAGCTCATTCTCAACCCTCTGCCTGTACTCTTTGATCCTCTCAACATTGTGTTCATTCCCCTTGGATTCTTCCTTCTGTTCAAGTGAGGACAGTATACGCCACGATGCCCTCCTTGTTCCAATGACGTTCTTGTAGCCTACAGAGACGAGATTCCTTTCCTCTACTGTCAGTTCCATGTCCAGCTTAGCAACATTCTTCATTGCTTCAACCATCTCTGCAACAAGTTTTTGAGGCAACAAATGGACAGCTAATTTAGGCATTAAAGACGCACATTTATTCAAGTTTAGCAGAATCACAGTCCCAAAACCAGAAGGAATTAGAGAGTTTGAGAGTTAAGAAATTAGGGTCCAAGGTTAGATTCAAACAACATCATTGCATATTTGGGTTGGGTAAATTAAATAGCATTGGGTTTAAAGCACGAACAGGGTTTTGATTCAAATCTCAACCCATCTGAATTATGGGTACCCAATACTCATACTCCACATTTCCAGCCATACGGTTAGCCCAGAAACCGTCTGTGCAACACGGAGCAATCAGATCCACGAGAAATTTGGAAATGATGAACTCTACTTGCAAGCTTAACATGGAAAACCCAACAAAACCCAGAGAAGATAGTCCACCAAACGCAAGGAATCAAGCAACAGAGTACATTTGAAGCAAGAATGATGAACAGGAAGAGATCTAAAAGCAAAGGTTCTTTTCCACGAGGAACAGTAAGAAAGGGTTTGTGGTAGCGTTATAGTTACCATCATATCTCTCAGCTTGCTCAGCTAGTCTAGCCAAGTACACCTGCTGCTCTCTTCTTTCCTTGTCCATCGATTGTGCTTCACAGTTCTGGAGTGGTGAATTGGGACTCTGCTTTCTGGGGTTTAGCTTTAGCAAGCTGATGGGGAATCTGCCGGTTAGTGCTGCTTAGTGCTAAGGAGGGAATTTGTGCGAGAAATGGGGCCGTAGTGGGATATGGTTTCAGACTTTCAGGAGAGCTGAGACAGAGGACAAAGATCGCACGGTTCAGAATTTGCAAGGAAAAGAAAAGAACGGTTGGATGGTGGAAGGACGAAATAAGTGGGAATGCGTTGGGGGACCGTATCTTGACAGCTAAGTGACTAGTACAACTCCTGAATGCTCAGCAAAACAATCCTTGAAATTTATAAATTATATAGTTTAGCCACAAATGTTTTTGATAAATTGCAAATTAGTAATCAACTCCTAACTCCTTCATTTTACATCGAAATGATATGTCAGTCACGTCTAGAAACTCGTAACGATGAGAAGATCGTACGATAATAATTTTGTAGTAGATGATTACATAGTTGATATACGTTGATTTATATCGGTACTTCGTTAAACATGCAACTCGAGAAGTTAACGACACATATACCGTTACCTTGCTATCCTGACTAGTTAAAACCTAAAATTATTCCCCTTTCTTAAACAGAATGATTTATTCATATTCTACACAAAACAAGTAATGAAATAAGGAAACCCCACAAGAAGCTCTCTGCACATCAAGAAGCTATGTATCAATGCCAGAAGAATATAAACAAACAAGGAAGCTGATCTTTACTACATTCTCAACATTTTACTTCCATGTCGTATCATATCACAACAATAAGAGCTTTGAACAAGGGAAACAACAGTCCGCCTGATCATCGATGTACCCATGGCGATCATCAGCATCATTCACGTATCGGTGCAGCTCGACTTGAGCTAGCTTCTCCTATCGATACAGTGGCGAGGGACTTCGAAGCCCATGCTCTTGCATTCATTGCACCTTCCTGCAGATTGCTCTTCTTGCAAGGATCCACAAGGCACTTGAATGCATGGACAACATCTTTCAGGAAGGCCCGTGGGTGATCAAGTATGTTTCCTATCCTGGGATAATGAACTTGCCTTCTCCAAACGAGTCGGGAAAACGCGATCAGACCTGGGAAGATTAAGTACAGCAGTCTGCTGAGTACAAAGGCGGAGGCCAGAGCTAGGTATGTCTCCTGCCTTAGCAGTTTCTCCGGTGACCTAGGCCATGAGAACGGGCAGCTTTCCCGGCTGGAACTGTCAAGCTTTCCATGGCTTGAAGGATGCCAGACCTTGGACAGCAAAGCTTTGTCAGGTAATGTAATTGTATGACCTGCAAATTATATGAGATGAGAACATAACGTCCACCGGATCACAATTTACATACATGATAATCCTTCTTACAAGTATTATCTCCAGTAGGGCTGAGTAAACAGTTATATAGGTAACCAGATAATTGTATAGTTTTGTACAGTTAACAGTAAGGGATTAGGCCGAAATTGGTTAACGAATATAACCTTTAACCACACGGTTATGAACTGTTAATTGTTGAATCATATATAGAGGCCATCCACTCATGCATGATCAACAAAGCAAAGCTAACTAAGCATCTAACTTGGAAAAATGATTCGAGTGGCCCTGGGTATACCACAATTCCCAATGACCAAATGGTTAGTCAGATAACTGACTCGAAAATGAACTCAAACCCTCACTTCATCAGCTGAACAGTTATTAGCCATTAACCATTAATCACAACAGTTGATGGTTAACTGTTTACCATAAACGAACGGTGGTTAATTATTTAAACAGTACGGCTAACCATACTATACAGTTTCTCAGCAATAATCTCCAGTCTGCAGATTAGAAAAACTGACAACATCCAGAATGAATGCATACAGATTCAAAAAGCTGTTCCACATATTTAAGTTTCCATGATTTTGTTAGTATGTAATGGAAGTTACTACAAGCTAGCAGGATCAACACAACCATTCAACCAGCACTGAGTTCAAACATTTGGTAGAACAGTCTGGCATAACAGAGTTAAACCCTTACCAGCAACATCGTTGTAGAAGGTAACAAGAGAGCTAAGAGTGCGGGAACCATGATACCGCACACGCATTGTAGAATTAAGAAGCAGGAGAGTAGGAAACCCATGAACTCCATACTTCGAGAGCATGCTGCATGATTACAGCAGACCGTTATCATTCATTCAGCCCAACTGCAAAATGTTTTCTCATAAACCCTATGCTCGGGAACAAAAGAAAAGACCTCATACCTGGGTCGGATTGCTGATTCTTCTACTGCAATATGAGGTATAGATGGATACAACGAAGCCAAGAGAGGGAACTTAGGCTTGAAAGCCTTGGAAAAAGGGCACCATGCTGCATAAAAGAAAACAGCCACGTACTCCAACCTGCCCTTGAAAACCAAATCCATTGCTCTCTGTAACGAAACTTCGTCTCCCTGTACAGTAACAGATCCTCATTAACAAGATTCCAATATTTCAATCGATGCCATGCTTGGATTCTCTTCAATTTTGAAACCAACTTATCTAAACGTTTTCATTTCGTCGGTCAACTGTACGAACAATCAACAGTCTTAAACAGCGAATTACATGAGACCAAATTACCTCGTCGACGCAAGCGGATGCGAGAGAATTAGAATCAGCGAAATCGGAATTGCTATCTCGAAACCCTAAGATGGACTCTGTGATGGAAGGTGTGGGGCACGTCGAAACCCTAGAAGAAGTAGGGACGCTGACGGCGGTAGCAGAAAGAGAGAGCGCCGATGCCAAAACCACAATCCCTAACCATATCTTCAAAACCCTAGGCCGAGACCCCATGGTACCGAAGGAAGAGGTGGATAAACTGTGGCAGCTAGTGGGAGGGAAGAGGATAACAGAGGCAGGCCATATTCAGGGGAGAAGAAAGAGGACGATAAGGAAATTGATTGCTTCAAAAGAAACGATCGTCGGCGCCGGTGTAGTGGACACGGCGACGGTGGTGGGGATGGGTTTGGATCGGAGGAATAATAGGATGGAGTTTGAAGAGTAGAGAGACAGCTGAGCTTCGAAGTTCAAAGTTGAAACAGGTGGATTGGGTAAAAGGCGAATGATGCTGCTCTGCTGTCGTTTTGGGCTGGCGGCCGATTTTTTGTCCCTTTTTGGATTTATTTTGAGTTTTGGATAAATTTAATACGGTTAATATGTCCTCTTACCATACAAAGTTTTTCAACCGAATTAAACCCATTTATTTTTATAATTCAAATAAATGTGTTGTTTCGTTAAATTTTTCATCAATTTTCCGTTAAATTTGTTGATTGGACATATCCAATAAGTTTTTTTTACACATGAATGCTGAGAGAATAAGAAAGAAGGGAAATAGGCTCAAAAATGTGTATTAATCCTTTATTTTATATGTCTTAAATTTTTAGATTTTTTAGTTTAAAGTTTACTTCAGATGTCACATGAATAAATAGTCTGATGTGGCATGTACAATTAGCATAATAAACGGGGAATAGACGAAAAAGTTAACGGAATGACACATTTGTTAAAAATGCTAAAATAAAGTGTACGAGAGTTATATTTGTTAACTTTGTATAGTATATTTTGACCAAAGCCACTGTGAGACCAATTTTGTTATGGTCATTTTATACTACAACATTGATCTTACCTCTCCATCTAATCTAACAGTCATCATTTTTTCTTGTTTCTTTCAAGTTCTCCAGCTCGTGTGAATGAGATCTATCTTCGACCAACTATCTTTTGATCAAATAACGAGATGGTCAGGGAAAATTCATTCTTTTTAGGAGTCGTGTCTAGTCTTGGTCGTAGCTAGAGATCTAGAGACGGACAAGGTCGAGTCGATTGTCACTTCATACTTTACTCACCACTTCCTGAATTTTCCCTACCTTCACCTAAACCTCATTACAACCCGTTCGAAAGATCCTTTGATTAGAGTTGGTGTTATCACAGCAGTGGAGACTTTGGTTAATGTGTATGCTTATGGTAAGTGAGTATTTGTCTTTAAAAATGAATGAGTGCATAAACACGTCCCTAAACATAGAGAGTGAGAGTTTCCCCATGTACTAAATATTTATGTGTGAGGAAGTCTAGTTGGCTCGGTTCGCATTGTGCATGATGGGTGATTACTACTTGATGTGTGCATAAAGTAGTGAGATCTGAATTTTCATGGTTGATGTTCCCACATGTGTGTGTTACGTTTTGTAGGTGGAACAGTGTAAATTGAATTGTTAGGGATTGAGCTTCGATTTGGCTAGTCTTGTCATTTGTGAATTTGAGTGTATTTCTAAGTTTGTCTTGCTTGATGACAAGCAAAAGTTTAAGTGTGGGATGATTTGACGCGTGCAAATATATGCACATTCGTTTCCATATTAAGCAACATTCTCGAGTTATTTTTCATTTTTTTAGGTGATTCTTACTCCTTTGATTATAATTATCTTTGAGTTACCATGTTTTTTCGATTTATGCTTGGTTTTGTGTTTTTGGCATGTTTCAGGTCAAGTTCGTTGATGGAAATAATTGAAGGAAGCAAGTGGGACAAAAGGGAGCTGAATTGAGTGAAAATCATGATGGTGGTATCTTTTGAACACCATGTGTCTGCGTGACACACTCTCGGCCGAATATTAAGCCTTTTCCAAGTAGGAAACGAGTTCTAATTAGGAAAAAAATACCTTCTAAGTGGAGACCACGGATTTGGGAGAAAATATGAGACTTTTTGGAGCTTTGAATACACGATTGAGCGGGAGGAAGCCAGGATTTGTTCGGGAGCTTCATTCAGTCATCATGATTAGTTTATTCCGGAGTAACATGTCATTCTCTTCGGTTTTCTTCTCCGTTGTATTCTTGATTTCTTCCAGAGCCATGAGCAGGTAAACTCTCGGGGTTGTTCATATTAGATGGAACTGTAGTTAGGTTTTTTTATGGATGGTGTTTGGTTTCTATCCTTTGATGTTAATTGAGATTTATTCAGACTATTGATGCGATTTTCCTGAACTCTAATTTAAAAGTTTTGAATCTGATTGATTGACCAATTGTCAGTTTCTTGTTTATCTTTGATTTTGCGATTCTGGCCGAGAACGTGAGTCACTCTAGAGTTTAGAAAGTCGTTGAGTTCTGCCAGTATCTTGACCATTGGACCGGTAGACCCAATCTCTTTGCATTTGCATTTTATCGAACACCTTGCATGTGTTCTTGACAATTCGCAAGTTATCTCGACCATTGGAACTTGTGGGTTTGATAGGATAATATATATACGACTTGGCGATGGAGTAGAGATTACCTTGGAAAATGTCGAGTCATCAAGTTTGTTGAACCGAAATTGAATTGCATCTATTTGTCTTAACTGAACTAAAGCGGATTCGAGTCTGGACAAACGCCTTAGTCATTCTTAGAAACCCCAATCTATATACTTGTTACTTTTTGCATTCTTAGTTAATTAGATCACTACCTAAACCAATTCCAAACATTTGAAACATGAACTGCTTAATTCACAATTGTTGAGTAATAGAACGACAAGATCGTAGGGATTTACGATCTCGCTAGAGCAATCTAGTGAGTAAGATTTGGTGTGCGTTATTTCTTGCATCATTCTCCCATCAGTGAGATCTTGCTCCTCTTGAGCAATCATCAAGAAGACTGAATTGATGGAGGGAAGTGGGTCAGTCTGAATGATTTGAGAGTGAACAGTCAAGAACGCCGGATTGAGTCCCCGAAGAAAACAGATGATTTGCTCAGCCCGGAAATATTCACAAACTTTGAAGAGAGCGTCACAAGAACACCTAGGTTGGCAAGAGCAGGTCGGAACAGGGAGAAACATAGCGAATTCGTCCCACGTCACCTTGAAGCGAGTGTAATACACGAAACATAAAGCGCTCCTTGCCTGAATGAGGAAATTTGATCGTGGAGGTCATTCACACGGACAAGATTGCTACAACTGAATCTTTCTTGGAGGTTCAACCAGACATCTCGAGCGGAATTGAGCCAGAGGATGGACTGATCAATTTCAGCAGAAACTGCATTGAGAATCCATCCAAGAACGAGCACATTTGCTTGCCGCAAAGCTGCAAACGAAGAATCAGAAGCCTATGGCACTACTTCAGTCCCATCAACAAACCCTGGTTTGTTTTTGGTCATCAGGGCCATGCAAAGCGACCAGACCCATGAAAAGTAGTCGGCGGCGCCAACGAGGATTAAATTGACGAGCAAGACGCCTGAGTTATCACTCGTACCCATACGGATGATCTTGGTCGATGGCGAGAGGAGCCACCGACGGAACAGTGGAAGATTGTTGTCGACCCATACTGCCACAGAGAAAAGTGATTGGAGAAGAGAGAAACTCGATCGGAGAGGACAAGCACTCGATGGAGTCGATGAAAGAAACAGAGAAGCAGCGTAACAGATACATTGAGGAGAAACAAAAATATTTAGAAAGAAATGACACATTTAGCGTGAAACTCAAGTAATACCATATCAGAATAGTGTGGAACAAAGTGCCAAAAGTGAAAACATGACTGACCCAACAATCAGCATTTATAGGGAAAGGCCCGGAGGCAAAGAGCAAAAGGATCACTGAGATTTTGCCTTTTAATCCCTATACTTAACACATAAATGGGGATTTTAGTAAGGGAGACAACATCACAGGTGATGACAAATGACTTTGTCGCATGAGACAATGGTGGGGCGTAGGGGAGCTCAACGATGGCTTTGAAGACGTTGATGAAGTTGAATTCTCAAATTCTTGTGTTTGGAGGTGTGGTCTTTTGTAACTATGTGTTTTACAGTGTTGGTCTACAATAAGGGACGAGTTAGGATTATGAAGAGAGTTACTAAGAGTATAGACGGTATTGTTTCTTTGGTTTCGATGACAAATCAAAACTTTAAAACAATGTGATTATTGTGGGCTTGTCATGTATATATATAAATGTTTGTATTTCGAATGTAATTAGAAAATTAAAATATAATTACAATTTTGTTTTTGAACTCAAAATTTTGAATTTTGTGACAAATAGTAATTGTAATTTCACAATAAGTTAATAGATCTTGAAATGGTGCACAATTTTTACGAGAAACTTAAAACTTTATAGGAATTAATGATTATTCTTATATTTTCGATTTTGTATTATGACTTAAAATTTTCTGTTTGTCTAATTTTATTTAGGCTGCAATAAAAGAAATATTGAGTGTTTTTTGTTCTAAGATTTTTTTTTCTGTTTTCTATCATTCTAAAAAAACAAGAAAACTAAAGTTTCTTGATATTTTATACACCTTTATAGATAATATTAAATTTTAATGTGTTTAATTTCTTCTTTTTGTAAGAAAATTTAAGTTATTAAGAATATAGTCGGTATTATTTCCTTGGTTTCGACGACAAACCAATACTTTAAAATAATGTGATTATTGTGGGCTTGTCATGTATATATAAATATTTGTATTTCAACTGTAATTAGAAAATTAAAATATAATTGCATTTTTTTATATTGAACTCAAAATTTTGAATTGTTTTGAATTTTGTGACAAATAGTAATTGTAATTCACAATAAATTAATAGATCATGAAATGGTGCATAATTTTTACGAGGAACTTAAAACTTTATAGAATTAAATATTATTCTTATATTTTACGATTTCGTATTGTTACTTAAAATTTTTCGTTTGTCTAATTTGATTTAGGCTGTAATAAAAGAAATATTGAGTTTTTTTCCTAAGAATTTTTTTCCGTGGTTTCTATCCTTCTAAAAAAACAAGAAAACTAAAGTTTCTTGGCATTTCCTTCCCCTTTATAGAATATTTAAATTTTATTGAGTTAATTCTTTCTTTTTCTCTCTTTTCCTTCTCTCTCCAGAAAGCGCAAAAAATAACCCTAAAGAGCCATTTGCATTTGCACCCATCTGAAACACGCCTCCATGCACCACCTCGGATCTCCATCTACGTGTCGTAGGTACATGTTGACTGCCACAATCATCGTTGTTGCCGCTTGCAGCCACCATATCGTTGTTTTTTTCCCGCTGCAGTGATGTCGTTAACGGTTCTTTTTCTTTTTTCCTTGCACGTTCATTTTCTTAGTAAACCTAACGTTTCCTCTTAAATTTTTTTGTTTTATGTCGTTGGTGCACCACTTAGGATCTCCATCTACGTGTCGTAATTACATGTTGACCGCCACATCATCGATGTTGCCGCTTACAGCCACCATACTATTGTTTTTTTCGTTGCCGCCATTGATGTCGTTAAGGGTTCTTAGTTCTGTAGGTAGACCTCAACGATATGTTTTCAACTGCTAAATCAAAGAATACCTAAATCAGAGAAAGTAGAGTCAAAGGAGGAATAAAGTCTAAGAAGCGATTGAATCGAAGTGTTCAAAAACCCTAGAAGCTGTAGTGGACTAAAGGAAAGGAAGGGAAAGTGAGTCCACACCAGGGCTTGTACTCCAGTGCTAAATCAACAGGGCTTGTATTCCAGTGCTAAATCTTATGTCGTTGAAGCCTCCTCAACTCTTTTTTGTCATGGTTACTAATTGGCAAGAGACTATAGATCATAAACCATCCTAAGAGCTACAACAACAAAAAAAGGTAGGAGGGGATGATTCAGAGGGTGAAAGTTTTCTTGGCTATATATAGTAGTATAGTTGCTAGTTGAATTTTCCTCGTGAAGTTGTTCAAGTACAAAAGACTCTTCAAAATTATTCGTTTTGAAAACAAAAAAGACCAAAAATACCTAGCAAAGATTCAATCTTTAATGTAATTACAAAATTTTGTACATCATTTTTAAGTTAAAATTGGATTTTTTTAATTGATTGTTAAACTTCTTATATTTTCTAATTTTTTATAAAGGAATTATTTATAAAAAAAGTATCAGATTTGAACATCAAAAGAGAAAATCTCAAAACCATCACCAAAAGAACGAGGTAAATCATAAATCAATAGGGTTTCAATCAGAGCTAAAAAGGCTAAACAGATATGATAAGAAACACATAAACAAACTCAGAGGATAAGAAAGAGTACATGAGATCAAATCTGACCCTCCATACCATTCTTTCTTTGAAATAAAGTACACCCAATTAAAAAAAATCAAAACAACAAAATATAGGAAAAGGAACAAAGAAATAGAGGAGCCAAATCATAAAAGCAAAGAAAAGGGGCAAAATAGATATAGATGAGGGTTTTTTTAGGAGAGAAGGGAGAGCTTTTTTTTAACTAAGGTTTCATAGTTGGTAATCTCCATCTTGATCTTACCTTTGAAACTTTTTTAATTAGTTAGTAAAAAATTGAGCTCGAATTCAACTTGTTTAAAAACTATAGGCTCAACCTCTATTCGAGCTCGATTTGTTTAAAGTTATTATTAACAGGCTCAACTTGAGAACACACAACAGATTTTCTTCAAGCTCGAACTCAGTTGGTTTATAGTCGAGCTCGAGCTCGTTTAAGGTTGTAAACAAGTCGAGCCGAAAATGAGCTCAAGTTCAATGTGGTTATTGTCGACTAAATAATTCTACATAGCAAAATGAGTAACATCATAGTCTTTGTTTTTTGTAGCAAAAAATTAAACATAAGAGTTATGAATTAGGGTGTAGAGTTTGTTGATAAAATTGAAGTTAGAGTTTAGGTATGGTTGTTAGAAATTACATATTCGTATGAGTTGTTGTCTTATTGATAGATTCTATAATTTAGGTCACAATCTTATTTATTTATGCATCTATATCACTTTATAGAGTTTAAGATATAAGGTATAAGGATAACACTAACGAGTCATGAACAAGCCAACTCAACAAGCTTACGTACGAGCTTGCACGGAAAAAAATAATATTCACAAACCATGATCTGGGTTGGCTTGCGAATCATGTTTTCGAACTTCAAATGAACATGCTTGCAGATCAATTCATTATTATTTTTTAAACTGAGATAGCTCCGTGAGGAGAATCGAGGATAGTAAGTAGTAAATCAACTACAATCTACCTAGGGAGTGAAGACTACCGACAACACCCCTGAGAGATATCTAAGAGCCAGACGTGCCACATAATGGGCGGCTCTGTTTGCTTGTGAATCAATTCATTAACGACATACAAACATGTTTACAAGCTAGGCTCGATAAGACATCGAACCATACATGTTCACATATAAGTCGAGTTAAACCCCTTTTAGCTCGGACTCGATTCGTTAAGCTTTCAAGTCAGCTCGCCTCAAATCAAACCAAATCGTGAATGAAATTTTTTTAAGCCAAATGTTTGTATATAGTCTTCTTATTTTCCCTCTTTTTTTTCTTTTTTTTTTTTCATATAGTACAAATAATACCAATCTGCTTATTCTGTAACCAGCATTACAATCATCATCCTCAGAATCTTAACATGTGGGGCAGTTCCTTATCCATAACTTCAGATCACAAATTGGAATCAAAGGAACTAATTAAACAATGTAGAAACTTAAAATAGAAACAAATAAATCTGATTCTTGGCCATATATGTAAGTATGATCTATGTATTTCACTTGTGAATGATGAAACCCTTCAGGATGATTGACTTGCCTGTCTCCTGATGAAAGGTTTCTGACAGATGAGCAGTTTCTCCTCACTGTTGCTATCAATGTCCACAACTCGAGCATCCCATTTCAGCTGCGCAGTTCGAGCTCTCGATGATTCGATCAGTGCTGCTGAATCACGAAGTATCAACCAACCCTGCACCCAACCAAGATAATCAGACAAAGAACTTGTTGATCGGATTCCGAAAATACAAGGGTATGTAGGCTTACTTCTGGACGAAGCAACCGATCAATCTCGATGAACAGATCAAGCAATGTGCATCTACGCTTCTGGCTGGTTTCGAGAGTTAAAAGCCCGTCTGCATGAACTAAATCGTAGCTTCTGGGATACGTTGGGAATGCCTCGCACCTGAGAGACACCACAATGTTTAGACTGGTCAAATAAGCGAAACCCGGAGGTAAAGAGTAAAGGCGTTAACTTTGTGATTGAGGGCGAATTCGTTACCAATCATGCAATACACCAACAAATCCGCGGTCATGTATCATGGGGAGATAGTTTGGTGCTGTCGTTGGAACCACATTCATAACCCAAACTGACTTCCCGGCCTCCAGCATTGCAGAATTGAGACCACCGAAATGTGCGTTCATGTCGAGAACGTTCCTGAGCATGTTATAAGGCGGAGGGGGGTCTTCGTCACCAGGCCTCTTTGGATGATCTGAGAATATCAAAGGAGATAGAAGAGACCAGTAATTGGTAACTGCTTTCTTCCATTTCTCAGCATCCTCATCAAAGTCTTCTGCGTTTGATCCTGGAAGTTGCAGAATACAAAGGAAATGAAGATCAATTGGCCTGCAAAACTACACTTTTACGATGTTCAAAACCACGTTAACGATCACGGTAACTACCATGCAATGCAAGCTCATTCTGGCTCAAATGTGATCTAGAAGGCCAAGTTGGCCTTTCTTCAATAGGCTTCCACCGGACACTCCGAGTTCCTCCTATGCATGATTGAAGGGGTTGATAATAGGGAGCCTCAACATCGTAGTTTTTGCTGCAGAGAGAAGGTCCCGAACCCGACTTCCTACAAGAATGAATCAAATTTAGCTCTTCTCTTTAACAGGCATTGAGGACCGTGTTTATATGGACGAGTAAGTGACCACAAATGTTATAAAAACAATACTAACCACAACATTATCAAGCCAGTCAGCCGTACCTGGAACTGTAACAGCTCTTTTTGGTGGTTTTCCTCCATACGACAGTTTCTTCTTCTTGTGACAGTAACACCCAGCAAATGTTTTCGGCTAAATTTCGAATGAAGCTCCACCTTCCTAAAGTCTCCTTATTATGAGCATTGGTAAGTGGAGAAGTCCAAACAAAATAACCCCCTGGCCTTAACACTCGATCTACTTCGATCAAGTAAATACCATCTGCACCATGTACAGCAAAGACTTAGAACCACAAATGTGCTAATATCCCGACAGCTGTGAGAAATGAGCACAAAAATACGGGCATCTTTGACTACATTTTGACCACACTGTATGAAATAAGATCAATGCTAACAATGGCAAGAAATCATACCAACAACCAAGATTTCCTTGTTCAAATCATTCAAATCAAAATCATGCTAAAACCGGTATGCAAATTACTGTAATGCTCCACAGTGCAAGAAAAGATGGCAAACCAATTAGCACTAGATATGACATCCCTTTGTAGTGACATGAAAAGCACATTCAAGAATCAAGCTCAATGCTTGATCTGTATATAAACCATGCTAAAAACTGTATGCAAATTATTATAATGCTCCATGCATGAAAGGATAGAGTTTACCAGAAAAAAACATCAAACCAATTAGCATTAGATATGACACTCGAGCTCAATGCCTGACAGTTTCTAAAGTCCAACTGCGAACATTGTTTAGCGTTTTACTGTGAAGTAATACCTTTTTGGTCCCAATCTACGCCGCATCTTGCACAATGCAGCATGTCAAATGAAAGAGAAGGATATGGTAACTTCTGCGAAGAGAATGAACCAATCATCGCTGGAAGACCCCTTTCGAGTGTAAGCTGAACTTGACTGCCAGAGGACTCATAATCAGCAATGCACATTGTTAAAAGCTGCTTCGAGAAGAGATGCGCTCCAAAACTACCATAACCACAGCCTATATCTAGAATCGTCCTAACCTGAAAAAATTTGCGACAAGTTACAATAAACAAAGAAACGAACTGATCAACGATTCACATTGTAAGAACTGATGGTATATCTCACGTACCCCAGCCTGGATGAAGTTAGATTCATTCCTCAGACCAATCATTTCAGCAATCTGATGGGAGTAATCCTCAACACCATCAAACATAAGCGAAGCTGACCGAAACGAGATCTGATCTTCCTCCAGCATCATCATCCTCTTAGTCAAACTACCAGATGAAAGCACCTCTTGTGCAGTGATCTTAACATTCGAAACCCAGATAACGTCTCTTCCAGTCGGCCACCGAAGAGGGATCCTATAGTTAACAGGTGGAAGAAGCAAGCAACCCTGCATCAACCCGCATCTACGACCCAACACAAGACTATCCGATTCATTGAAGCAAGGAACATAGTTTTCAGATCCTTCAAGGCAAAACTCAACCTCATTAAACTTGGAAGATGCTGAACCAAGTGACAGCTCCCCAATATCCCACAAATCTGTGAAGAGCTGCTCCTGCAGCCGTCTGTAACTATGGACAATCTGCCCTCTAGTGGCTGTGGATATGGAGATCGTCCACCAGAATGATCCAGTAAGAGCAAGAAGTACAATTACAGCTAAGCTCAGCCTAAGTAGAAACAAAGCAAGTCCACATTTGGAAGGAGATGAGCTACTGCTACTGTTGTAGTCCTGGAAAAATGCTCGAAAGGGAAACCTCAAAGTAAGGTAGCTAGTGTTATCTTGAGAAGGAAGATCCTCTTTCCCCTTGTAGGTTTTAGCCTTCATTTGCGAATCCCATTGGGCTAGATCTTCGTTGCTACGCATCCCAGATATGCCTCGATGAAGAGGCCGAGACATCTTCCAAACTGGAATCGAAAAGGAAGAACCGTTCTTTCTTAACTGTCGAATTCAAAAAGCGAAACCTGAAGTCAAGTTGAAGTGAGCTCAAATTGGGAAAGCAGTAGATCAATTCAATCCACAATAGATCACAGTAAGAGAAGAAATTAAACTTACCTAATTATGAAACAGTTCGAGTGATGAGAAAATCCATAGAGCTCCCACGGAGCTCTCTTCTTGCTTCCGTGAACTCCTGTCAATTGTGCAGAAGAGAGGGAGAGGGAGAGGGAATTGTATGGGATCCAATGAAAACAGAGCTCTCTCTCGTGATTAATTAATACTCTGTCACAGTTGTTCTTCAGTTCTTCTTCCCCATTTTATATGAATTTCTTTTCTTCCTCTTTTCTTTTTCTTTTATAGTAAAGAAATAAATACTGAAATACAGTCCCATGTTACTGAGTTGGAGCGGGGCCGACGTCACATGACGGTGAACGGGAAGTGTGGTCGGTGAGACGGTGACGGTGTGGACGGGATGAAAGATTGTCTCTTTAATATTCATGGCTAGACAATAATTTCCTCCTGATAACTAAATAAGCTGTAAAGAGATCACACTATCTCTTTTAGCTGGCTTACTGGATCGGGTTTCTCTCAACTCTAATGTGTCACCTATAAGTCGAATTAGCAAGTAGTTGTAGGGGGACTTGTTTTGCAATGTTGATGAACGATGGTTGTTATTTAGCGGCGTATATTATTAATTTGGAGATTTGTTCGATCACTCGGACTGAACTGTGAGAGGTGAAATGATAGGATTTTATATGGATTGGGAGAGAAGGTACGAATGTGTGCATATATAGCTAGATTTGTGTGTTGTTGTTTTTCTAACATTGGACTTGCGTATTGATGGACACCCAGGGCCGTCCCATGAACTTTGGAGGCCCTGTGATATAATCAAGATGTGGGCCGTTATAACATATTTTGACAAAATATTTTTTAAGTATATTAAAATAAAAATTCACATTTTACATTTGAATAAATATTATTATATTTGAAACAAATATAACATGGTTGGTTAATAGATATATGAGTATTAAATTTTATATTATTCAAAAAATAACGCTCTATAATCATAAGTAGTTTATTTATTTATTCTCAAATATATTTTCTTTGAAATTATAATTGGAGATATCTCTGTAAAGCTCATATATTTAATTTTGAAATTTAAGTTCTAATCGATTAGAAATTGATATCCAAATGATTCAAAATATATTATTATAAAAGTCCCTAACAATATTCTAAAAAGGATTAAAACAATAAGAGTCCATACTTATTTAACAAAAATAAAGGGTGCATGACATGACAGATGAATGAGATAAATTATTTAATAAAAAAGAAGTCTCCATGCCCAATAGATTAGTAAAATAACTAATAAAAATATCATCTAGATAAATGATATGAATTATTAAATAAAAAAGAGGGCCCCATATGCCCAATAGATAAAAAAAAGAGAAAAACAACTAATAAAAGCAACATCTCCGTGAATTGAACCTGTGACCTAACTAACATAAAAAAATTTCTGTACCATCTTCTAACCACTACACCACATACTCAACAATGATTATATTTCAGTTTCCGAATTACTTATTAATAATTATTTATCTGATACTTTTCACCCGAAATTCCGAGACCCCCGAAATTTTGGGGCCCTGTGCCGAAAACAGGCCGGCACACCCTCTGGGCCGGCCCTGTGGACACCTACTATTGGAAGAATGTGAGATCAAATACCAACGATTTTCTTAGATTGTCAGTTTTGTGAGATCCTGGATTAAGACTGAAAAATTGAGGTGAGCATATCTACTAGAAAGACAACTATGTTGGCGATGTCACAGATCGTCTTGTGAGTCATGAATTTTTTTAATCTTTTTGGTCTTCATGAAGAATTTATTACACATTAAGTCATCATTTATTATATGATTTACTTAGTGCATTTAATCAACATTTGATTATTAATAAAAGACATGTGTGGTTGCACCTAAATTTTACCTTAAAGAATACATTCCAAAATCAAAGTTTTCAACTCTAATAGTAATTATGGTAAAATGTTTATTGAAATTAAAGTTGTATTTTTCTTAAAAATTGCAAACATATTTATTAAACATAATGAAAGAAATAAGATGTTTTTTTTCATATATAACTCCAGCTCAAATATATAGTTAGCAATCATAAGCAAAAAAGAGTAGGAAATTGTCCATTATAATTTTGAATTAGAATCAACTGAGTAGGAAATCAGAGCTTCTTGGACTAAATGATTGGTTTAGTGGGGGCGCGACCACCGACAATAATGCCTCGACTATTTTAGTTGGGAGCTTTATTGTCAGGGGTCACACCCCGATTAAATTAGTAGTTTAGTTTGGGAGCTTTTTTAGTCAGGGGCTTTATTGTCGGGGGTGTGGCCGACTAAAATAGGGGTTGAGTCCCATGAACCAAATTAGTCGGGGGCAATTTTTTCGAGGGCAAAAATTGCCCCCGACTATATTTGTCAGGGGAAATAGGCCCTCGACCATTATGGGTAGCCGCTGACTATAATTGTCGGGGGCATTTGGCCCCCGACAAATGGCCCCGACTATACATTGTTTTTGTTGTAGTGGTTCATTGAAAACATCATGTCATTTCACAATCGTGAGTACTCCTTCAACCTCAAAGTCCTCTCTGTGTCCACCGACGGCAATATCCTCTCAGAAATGTTCGATCTCTCAGGTCGGATCTTCGCCCACGGGTTGGAGAACCAGGTCCGGACACTGAGGCTCACGGTGGGGTTGGACCGCGTAGTCATACCGGATCTTCCCAATCTGACCGAACTGTGCGATTCGGTTGAGAATCTCGACCTCTCTTTCCGCGGTGATATTTACAAGCCGTGGGGAGCGAATTTTTCTACGCTCAGGACGCTTTGCCTGTACCAATGTGTCCTAATACCGGCTCCGGGGACCCTGAATGAGACGAGACGCTACGACCTGTTTGGGTGGATCCCGAATTTGAGTAGTCGAGAGGTGATCGAGTGCGAGTTTTGGTGTATTTTCCTGGTCAAGATTTCGGGCGATAAACTGGTTCATCTTTCCTTGGTCAACTTCAAGGTGCATATAATCGAAATTGTTGCGCCCCAACTCGAATCCTTTACTTGTAAGGACACAATTAAAGGAGTGTTCGTACGCCCACTTCAGATTCTAGGCTTGGATGTTCCGTCTTTGGAATGTCTGGATATCGACATCTGCCTGGATCGAGAAATTCCTTTGTGGGAGGAGGCGAAGGAGGCGAGTATGAAGGTCTTTGTTTCGTCCAAAGGTTTCATCTCGTGAAACATGTAAAGTTGCATCCTGGTACAATAAAGGTAAAATGTCGCAAACCCTAAAAACCGTTATAATCATTTCATTGTCTTGGGTTTGAGCTAATCCATCATTTCATTGAACAATGTGTCTTCATCATATCCATTGCCAATTATTTCGATCAGGTCATTTAGAACCTTCTCCCAATAACTCAAGTTATCGGGACCTAACGGTCTTTACATGGTATAAAAGAATTTGCTAACCTTTTGAATAGGGGTTTGATTCCTTTCTCTGTCGAGAATTGGTATCCGATTTTTCTGTTTTAATCAACATAGTTTGTCTTTCTCAGTTTTCACGTGATCTTAGTGTTTATTCCGCATTTTTTTCAGTGACCAAATGCATATTTGGTTTACTAAACCAAATTAATTTCAGCCATTGATTTAATATTAAAATAATAAGATTGTCCTAATCTTATATGATCAATTAATTACCTAATTAATTAGTAGATAATGATTAGGAAGGTCTTTTAATGTTACCATAACTAATTATTTTTTACCCTTTTTCCCTATTCTCTGCAACTCTTTTCTTTCTTCCCTCTCCTGTTGCCATAATTTTTTTTTTCTCCGGTCAAGGTTCGGTTTAGATGTTTAGACTAATTGTACAATAATTTTTTCTCCGGTAGGCTTTATATATTCTCAGTGCACTAAAAGTCTCTTATTAGAAAATCTAACTGTACATGAATTTTTGGTTTGTTGATGCTGCAATGTTAATGATTCTTGCGCTAGGACAGTCTATTTATGAACCATCTAGACTCCAAATGCGTTATATTTATGTTGTTTGATCTTTGTTTAAGTATTGGTTTGCTGATTTGATGCATGTACTAGGACACCTTAGATGTAAGTTTCACTTCAATGTTAATGATGCATGTACTAGGACACCTTAGTACTTTTCCTGCACTAGGACACCCTTGTCCATGGCTGATGACTATATTGGCGACGGGATTGAAATAGTTCGAACAAGCAATTTCAAGAAATCGACCGAAGAAGAAAGAAACAATGTCGCTAGAGAAGAAAGAAAAAATTGCGGTTGGGGATTTGTTTTGAAGAGAAAATCTTGGACTTTGGATTCTCTTTCCATAATTATCCATTGAATTAATTATGTATCATAATAATCCGTTGAATTAATTATCTGCCATAATTATTCCCAATAAAATAATTAGATAATGAATAAGTCAATCTAATCTGAACCATTCATTTTTATCTAATAGTTCTTGTTAATTTGGTTTAATTGACCAAATTTGAGGCTTGGTTCCCCAATAGGCTCCGGTTATTCTTTTTTTTTTTCGAAAGTGGGTGGTACCCCCTATATTAATGATTCAAATCAAAACAAATCGAGTTTACAAACTGACAACTCCAGTCAGGAGGTGTCTCTCCGAGAATCGGTGACACTAGGAATCGTGATCGTTGGGCAAGCTCATGAGCGAGCACGTTCCTATCTCTCCTAACCCAAACAACCTTGTAAAGGGGTCTACTCATAATGAACCTCCGACACTCCCTGATCAATCTACCAAGTTCCGTGACGTCAATTGTGCCTCCATTAATAGCGTCCGCAACCTGTTTGATGTCCGTCTCACACACCACCCTATCGTAGCCCATACCTGATGCCCACTTCATGCCCTCCAACACTGTAGTGGCCTCGAGTTCGTTCACTACTCCATTACCTCGTAGTTTTTGCATGACGTAGTGAAGCACCCGACTATTCTCGTCCCTGATCACCAAGCCAGCTCCATAATGCGTCCCGCCCTCAAAGAGTGCTATGTCTGTATTACACTTGACAAAGCTCGGGGCTGGAGGATGCCATTTAACACACTCCCTCACCTCTCTTGGTCTGGGACCTCTATCCTTGTGGTGGATCGTACGCCATTCCTTCAGCTCATCGTCACACTGACGTACAAGGACTTGATGAGGGCTTGTCTTCCCTTGCCAGTACCGTGTATTCCTTTCCCGCCACAACGCCCATAACATTGCCACCGTTTTCTGCACCTGGAATTCTGCCCCTGAATTGATGAGCTCGAAGATCCATCTCCTGCTGTCCACGCCGAAGCCAGGAAGGCCTTCGACCCATGTAGTAAGTCCGCTCTGCTGCCAACAGTCCCTGCCACATGACAAGTAAAGAAAACATGCTCCATTGTTTCCAATTCATTGCCACAGCACACACATGATCCCTCCACCTGGATACCTCGATATTGAAGCGCTCGTCTGGTCGGCAGGATGCCTCGGGCCATTCGCCATAGGTGATGCTTTGATTTTGGCGGTATATTGAGTCTCCGCAGTTTGTGCCAAGGTCCGACCGTGTACAATCCTTCAATTCCTCCCATCTCCTCGACCGCCACCCTATATGCTGAGCGAACTGAATACATCCCATTCTTTTCATGTTTCCAGATCCGTGCATCTTCCCCATCTTGCCTAGGTGGCGTCATTTTCCGAATAACCTGGACATCACGATCACAAAAAAGTTGTGTGAGTAACGCGTCATCCCATACCCAAAGGTTAGGGATGACTAATTGTTTGACCGTCAATTCATTAAGTTGCAGACTAGGGACCGTCTCCAGATAACAGTTATGATCGTCCCTCAACCAAGGCTCGGTCCACACTCCAATGTTCGAGCCATCCTCAACTCTCCACCTGTACCCCCGTCTCACCACATCTTGGGCAGCAATGATGCTCTTCCGCACATAGCTAGGTCGGTATCCCTCTTTAGCTGACAGAAAGTCCCCTTTACGGAAGTATTTAGCTTTGAACACTCTCGTGACTAGAGCATTGGGCTCATTCAAGAATTTCCACCACTGCTTACCCAACATGGCGAGATTGAAGCTGGCAAGGTCTCGGAACCCCAACCCACCAAACTCCTTCCGGACACACAACCTCCTCCACCTCATCCACGCAATTCCTCCTCTCCCCTCAACTTGCTTCGTGCCCCACCAGAAACTGTTCATCATTCTTTCCAGCTCCTCCGCATCGTGGGGGGAATCAGAAGCACATTCATACAGTACGTGGGGATTGCTTGTGCTACCGTTTTAATCAGCACCTCACGTCCACTATTAGAGGTGAACTGATTTCGCCACCCTTGTATCTTCGTCCAAAGTCTCTCTCTTAAAAACGTCATTGTTGCCTTCTTCTTTCGTCCAATGATAGAAGGGAGTCCCAAGTACTTACCGGTGTCAATGGTCGCCGACACACCCAAGATACTACAAATCGCCTCCTTCAACATCGTGTCTGTGTTTTTTGTAAAATAAACTCCAGATTTTGAATAGTTAATGAGCTGTCCGGATGCCTGAGCGTACGTATCAAGCACTCCTCGTACCACTCTAGCATCCCTAACACCCACCCGAAAGAAGAAGAAGCTATCATCGGCAAAAAGTAGATGAGTGATACGAGGTGCCTTCTCACTTACCCGCATACCCTGTATCCGTCCTTTTCCTTCCTCCTTCTTCAGCAGCAACGATAAACCTTCAGCACAAATTAGGAATAAGAATGGCGACAGCGGGCAACCTTGCCTAAGTCCCCGCTCCGGTTTAATCACCTCACCTTCGACATTATTAATTAGGATCCTGTACTCCACTGACTTAATGCACATCATCATCCAACGTACCCACCGCTCACAAAAACCTAGCGCACCCAACATATCCTCTACGTACCTCCACTCCACTCTATCATATGCTTTTGATATATCCACCTTGAGCGCCGCAAACTCCTGTTTAGTACGCTGCTTCGTTTTCATCGCATGAATAGTCTCAAAAGCGATGAGCACATTATCAACAATACTACGCCCTTTCAAGAAAGCTGACTGCTCCTCTCCAATGACTCCACTCATCACCCTTCTTAATCTGTTAGCGAGGACCTTTGCTATTATACGATATAATACGCTACAAAGAGATATAGGCCTTAGATCCTTCATGCTCACCGGATTCGCGACTTTAGGCAACAGCACTATATGCGTCTGCTGTACGCCCTTTGGGAACGTCTCCGATTCGAGCCACTTAACTCCTTCCTTAAACACATCATCCCCAATAATTGGCCATAGGCGTTGGTAAAACCCCGGGTTAAAGCCATCCGGCCCCGGGGCTTTATCTGGGTCCATATCAAACAATGCCGTCCGAAATTCCTCCTTGGTGTATGCCATAGTCAGCCATTCATTATCCTCCATTGAGATTCGTGGTGATACGAGCTCAACCACCGTCGCGTATAGGCTGTCTGAGACGTGAACAGATGCTGAAAATACCCAGCTGCCACCGACGCCATACCCGCTGGAGTGTCTTGCCAGGTCCCGTGCTCATCCACGAGTCGCGTCAGTTTTTTCCTCTTCTTTCTCCCGCTTGCTACTCGATGAAAATACCTTGTATTGCGCTCTCCATCTTTTAGCCAGAAGTGCTTAGCACGTTGCTTCCAGTATCGTTCCTCAAGTTGTAGCACGTTAAGCAGCTCGTTACGCGTCCGCTCATACTCCGCATACCCGCCTTCCGATTGGCCGTTCCTGAGTTCCTCCATCCGCCTTTTGAGTTTCTTTATATCCGCTTTAAAAGTAACTCCTGTGACTCGACTCCACTAAGTAAGATCACGGGCACACTCACTCAGTTTAACCTCAATATCGTTCTTTCCGCTACCCAACCAACTTCGTGTGATCACTTCTTTGACCCCGGGAGCTCCAGCCAATAATTCTCAAACCGGAACCGCTGCTGTTGCATGCATGCATCGTGCACGTAAGTCGTAAGCACAATAGGCGAGTGGTCCGAGACCGGAGCTATGGAGTTTTGCAGCTCCAGTCTGGAAAGGCTGCCAACCATTCCTCCGTTACCAAGCACCTGTCCACCTTTCCTCAACTGCTTCCGGTTTCCCTTTGCACCGACTCCACGTGTAAGGGTAGCCAACCATCGGTAAATCAATCAATCTGCAATCATCAACTGCTTCTCGAAAACCTCGCAGGAGTCCCGGAGGATGTTCATGTACTCCCAGCTTGTCCTCCGCACTAAGAAGATCGTTGAAATCCCCTATGACGCACCACAGGTCAGGGTCAGCCGTCCTCAACCCTCGAAGGATGTCCCACGACTCCCGTCTTCGAGCCCTGTCCGGGATCCCATAAAAACCGGTCATGCGGAACCTGACCCCGTTATCATCCGTGAGCCACATATTAATGAAGTTCGTACATATGAGATGATGTGCACCTGACTCGCTTCTCGCCATATAAAATAGCTAACCCTCCACTATGACCGTCGTTCTCCACCGTAAAACACCCTTCAAACTTAACTGTGTTCCGTACCATCTCCATTCGTTGTTTCCCTACCAGAGTTTCGGACAGGAAAACAACATCCGACCTGTGAGCATTAATGAGCTCACTCACCGCTTGAACTGCTCGAGGTTGGCCCAATCCTCGACAGTTCCAAGCCAAGACGATCATAATCCTGGGCAGATCGATGACGATCGATCTGCCGAGTCCACGTTTTTTGAGTGTTGGGAACTCTTCTTTGGTGATTTAGTTGGCTTGCCTCCTCCAGCCATTGTATTATTCAGCTGCTCATCATTACTACTCCCTCGTCTCCGCTTCTTATCATCCACGACGTCCATCATCTCACTTTCATCTGCTATCGCCGCCGATCCGAACATGACCTGACGTCCAGCCGAGCCAACGTGTGCTCCAAAGTTACCCGCCAGTCCTTTAACACCTTGTGGGACTAGACGTTCAGTTCCGATAGGTCGGCTCCCTCCAGCTCCATTGGCTCCCGTACCCCAGCGGGATGAGTTGCTTCCATGTCCCTGGTACCCTAGCCCCCCAGCTGACGCCCCCCGCCTTGTGATCCACCGGTCACCTTCTGTGTGTCTTTGTTTATGCAGAGGGGCACGAATCTCTTCGTCCCACAGTCGGACAATCTTATCGGCCGGAACTTGGAATAGAATCTCACAGTAGCGATCGATGTGTCCCAGTTTGCCGCAGATATAACAGAAGTTTGGCAGTCTTTCGTATTTGAAGGAGCATGTTATTGCCTCTCTTCCGGGCATCCGAATCTTCTTCTCCCTTTTAATGGTTTACGGATATCCAGGTAACTCTCAGCCGCATATAGGGATCAACAAAAGTATAGTTGTTCTTTTCATCATATTCCTTGAACTTCCCCACGTAATCCCCAAGAGCTTTCCCGACGCCCTCCGAGAAGTACCCAGCTGGCAAATCATGAACCTGGACCCAAAAGTCTACCTCAAACATATCAACCTGTAATGGGTGTTCTCCCTCCTTCATCTCATGTAACACTAGTAAGCTTGAATCGAAGGACCAAGGGCCCATCTCCAGAACCCTTTGCAAGTCCACAATGTGATTAATCGGAACAAGGTGGTCTTCTCTCCAATTTCTTCAATCGACATGCTACGGCCGGGGCGCCACAAACACGCCATTCGATTCTGAAACGCTTGTGCGTTGTAGCTCTTATCAGTCAGCAACAACCCGACCAGACATAACGAGTAATCCTCAACGTGCGGCAGCTCTGGAACCCCTTCAAGGAGGAGCACCTCTTCTTCGTCTTCCAGCGTTAATTGCGCAACCTGTGACTCCATCGCCCTTTCCATCCGATTACTCTCACTCCAATAGAGAAAAGATGATTGGTAATCTCACAGAAAAGTTTAGAGGAAAAAAGGACTCTCTCACACTCACACACGATCGAAGGCAGACGGCGGCTCAGAAAACTAGGCAAAACCCTAGAAAAACCCTAAAACCCTTATGCAAGAGAAACTCTCATACGAGAGAGAATCTTCGTTTTACCCTCATTGTTTGGCTCCGGTTATTCTTGTATCGTAACTATGCATCATTTACGTGTGCAGGTACCAGAGTCGGCGAGGACAGATCTAAACCAGTGATAGTTTACAAGAGTGACTTGATCACCTCATCCTCCTAAATCTTCTGGCGTTCATCTTTGCTATCATTACTCAGCATTATCATAACAATAAAATTCAATGAAACAATAATCATTTGAATGAATTAATGTTTGTGTATTGTTAAAACTTTATTTACTGGAAACTTGAGGTTCATGTTTTTTTTTTGTCGTGACAGCTCCCGATAGGGAGGGCCATAGATCGTGCACCATCCTAACTAAAAAACAAAAACAAAGAACTAAAAACCTAAAAACTACGGGGGACAAGGAGGAGGGGGGTGGGGGGGGGGGGGTTGTCGGCTTTGAAGGATAAACCGAAACGCTTTAAATCCTTAAATTTTAACTTGAGGTTCATGTTATTGACTGCAATTTTGGGCTATGAACTGGTTCATCTCGCCTAGGTCAACCCCAAGTGCAGAAACTCGAGATCTTGGCGCCCCAACTCGAATCCATTACTTGTAAGGACACTATTGAAGGAGTGTTCGTATGCCCACTTCGGATTTTGGCATTGGATGTTTCGTCATTGAGATGTCTGGATATCGACATCTACCTAGATCGAGAAATTCCTTTGTGGGAGGAGGCGAGTATGAATGTCTTTCGTTTCATCCAAAGGTTTCATCTCGTGAAACATGTAAAGTTGCATCCTGGTACAATCAAGGTAAAATGTCGCAAACCCAAAAAACCGTTAAAATCATTTGCTACACGTAAAAAATGACCATTTTTTCGCGCCAAAATATATCAGATAGAATATTTGGATTGCAAATAATTAATAATAAAAGTTTACTCATTCAAACTCTGATATAATTACAATGCAACCAGTGAAGATCAGTGTCATATCAAATTTCTTCTATTATGAAGATTATTCTAAAAATCATAATTCCAAAAAAAAACTAGGTTTTTTTACGTCAAATCAATCAATAACATCAATGCAAAATAGCCAAATACAGCTCAGTACATCCTCCAACCAGTTGGGAGAAACAATACCTACCATAAAATAACGGTAAAAAAGTCCTATCTAGTTAATATATGTGAAACCTCGTTTCTATTTCTCCTAACATAAGCAACAATATCTATGTGAAGAAATTTTGCATCGTATCAAAGTCGATGTCTCCATGAGACATGAAAAAATGCTATCGACTAGTGGTTGTGTACAAGAATGACATGATGATCGAACTCTAGATATCTACTCCTTCTCTGTTAGCATCAAATTCGAATCAGGTTTATATACACATGTTGATAGAGTGAAATACACATAATATCATTAATCTTTTGAGATTAGGGGATTTAGAATTAGTAGAATGAGGATTAGAGGAAAGATGAGTTGTTTGGTAACAGAAATTGTGTAAAGATGTAATTGGTGGGTTGTAAAATAACCATATTAACCCTTACATCAAGCTCAAGCTAAGTTACAAACATACAATCAATAAGTTCTTCAAATGGTTAACCGATTGATCGGTTTGTCAAGAGATGATTAATCATATTTAACAAGTTGGTCAACGGCTAAAATATGGTTAACCGAATTTTACCAACCAACAATAAATGTACTATATATTTGAGATTTGGATCAAATGATGTGGATGGAGATAGTGACTCCAACAAAGGCCGTATGCAAGATTTGGATCAGAAGCTTGACCAACCAATGGAAGATGAATTTTTTTTTAGAGGAAGATGAAAAGCTAAAAAATATGCTTAGAGAAAAGGTATGATGATGACTTTTCCACATTTCAAAATGGCCGAACTACAATTAATATAGTACTACGAATCACTTGTTCTAAGAAAGAAAGACACTTGATTATAGCGTTCCCCTGTACATGAATGAATTTCCATTTCCACTCATGGCTTAAATGCCTAGATTTTATCCAAATTTCGAGGTCAAACGTGGTTAGACAGTCAGACAATTTACTACCATCTAGAAGAATATTAGCCATTTCGAGTTTTTTTTTCCAATTTTGCATAGGCTAACCATCACTGAACTGACCAAAAAAAAAAAATTGCGGTATTATGGATTAAATGCCTAAATTTTCTCCAAATTTCGAGGCCAAACGTGGTTGGGCATATATTTCAGACATTTTACTACCAGAAGAATATTAGCCATTTTGAGTTTATTCCAATTTTTCATAGGCTAACCATCAACGAAATGACCAAAACCCAAAAATTGCGGTATTATGGCTTCAATGCCTAGATTTTATCCAAATTTCGAGGCCAAACATGGTTGTGCAGATATTTTAGACATTTTACTACCATCCAGAAGAATGTTAGCCATTTTGAATTTTTTTCTAATTTTTCGTAGGTCAACCATCACTAAAATGACCAAAAACAAAAAAATTACGGTATTATGACTTAAATGCTTAGATTTTATCCAAATTTCGAGGTCAAACGTGGTTGGCCATATATTTACTACCATTCACAAGAATATTAGCCATTTTGAGGTTTTTATAATTTTTCATAGGTTAACCATCACCGAAATGACCAAAAACAAAAAATTGCGGTATTATGGCTTAAATGCCTAGATTTTATCCAAATTTCGAGGCCAAACGTGGTTGGTAAGATATTTCAGACATTTTACTACCATCCAGAAGAATATTAGCCATTTGAGTATTTTTTTTCAATTTTTCATACGCCAACCATCAATGAAATGACCAAAAACCAAGAATTGCAGTATTATGGCTTAACTTCCTAGATTTTATCCAAATTTCTAGGCCAAACGTGGTTGGCAGATATTTCAGACATTTTACTACCATCCAAAAGAATATTAGCCATTTTGATTTTTTCCAAATTTTCATAGGTTAACCATCATCGAAATGACCAAAAACCAAAAATTACAATATACTAGCTTAAATGCCTAGATTTTATCCAAATTTCGAGGTCACAAGTGGTTGGGCAGATATTTCAGACATTTTACTACCATTCAGAAGAATATTAGCAATTTTGAGTTTTTTCCAATTTTTCATATGCTAACCATCACAGAAATGACCAAAAATAAGAAATTGCGGTATTATGGCTTAAATGTCTAGATTTTCTCCAAATTTCGAGGTCAAACTTGGTTGGGCATATATTTCAAACAGTTTACTACAATTCATGAGAATATTAGCCATTTTGAGTTTTTTTCCAATTTTTCATAGGCACCATCACCGAAATGACCAAAAACCAAAACTTGCGGTATTATGGCTTAAATATCTAGATTTTTCCAATTTTGAAGCCAAAAGTTGTTGGGTAGATATTTCTGACAGTTTACCACCATCTAGGAGAATATTAGCCATTTTGTTTTTTTTTCAATTTTTTCATAGGCTAACCATCACCAAATTTACCAAAAATAAAAAAATTGCGGTATTATGGATTAAATGACTAAATTTTCTCCAAATTTAGAGGCCTAATGTGGTTGGGCAGATATTTCAGACATTTTACTACCATCTAGAAGAATATTGGCCATTTTGATTTTATTCCAATTTTTCATAGTCTAACCAACAACGAAACGACCAAAAATAAAAAATTGCAGTATTATGGCTTAAATGCCTAGTTTTTATCCAAATTTCGAGGCCAAACGTGGTTGGACAGATATTTCAGACATTTTACTACCATCCAGAAGAATATTAGCCATTTTGAGTTTTTTTTCCAATCTTTCATAGGTTAACCATCACTGAAATAACCAAAAATAAAAAATTGCAGTATTATGGCTTAAATGCCTAAATTTTATCCAAATTTCGAGGTTAAGCGTGGTTGGATAGATATTTCAGATATTTTGTGATTCTAACGGTTATGAGTCTGTCAGCGATTCTGACGGCCGACAACGAGTTTCAGAGAAGTTGGAAACATTTTGGACAGGGCTTTAAGAGTCCTTAACAAGAGATCTTTATGCATGAATAGCCGGGGCACATAAACCTTATGCCGGATTGCCACCGCCGAGAAGGAGAAAAAGGGACGGTGTCGTCGGAATTAGAGTCGGCACGGGAAAGCTGCGCTAGAGGAGGTGAAGGAACTAATGGAAGACCTACTAACATTTTGGTTTCATACAATGAGGTTGTTGGGCTTATGGCGGTTAGGGAGTTTGGAGCTCCAAGTAGGCCCACCTTACCAACCTTTCAAAGAGGAAAAGATTCCAATGAGAGATGCAAGCCAGTAGAAGACCAGGCCCAAATCAAGGAAAAAAAGAAGAGAAAAATGATTGAACTTTAGCTAGCTACTGCTTCTTCTTGTTAGCATCAAATTTGGATCGGGTTTATGTAATTTGAAATTTACATATGTTGTTGAAAGTTAAATGTTTAGATAACTAATGTTTATTAAACCATGATATTTGTTATTAATTTCATGTACACTTTATTTTTTACATTTTAGTCTTTGCTATATACATTGTTAGCTTTTAAAAATAAATTATAATGTTGAAATATAATATTCATTGTCCAGTGTTCTTTTAAGATTTCATCTTTTAAAGATGATTTTTGATAACCTAAAATAGAGATCATCATAAAAATTATTAATATTTAATTGGATTCATTTGGAGAATGCGGGATGTAAAATATATTGAAATGTTATAATTATATTATGTTAGGAGTGTTATGTCATTTACAAACTCGACGTATTTGTCTATTTGAGATGTTTGTAGGCCCCACTAAATTGTACTGTGTTAGAAAGATTTATTTTATCGATAGTGATAGATCATGGTATAGTCAAATTTACCTATTAAGATAAAAAAGAATAATTTTTTTCTTACAAATATAGTATTTAGAATGTTTTAAGTGTAATTAGTAATTACTAATTACACATATGTCAAACCTCAATGTTGGGTTGGGACCCATCAAGCTATGAAACTTAAACAAGCCCAAACTTTCGATCCTCGTAATTCAAAAGCCCGTTATATTCCTCTATCACCATCACCTACCAATGAAAATCATTTCACTAGATTCCAAAATAGCCCGCCGCAACAGTTTCCAAATTAGGTTTCAAATCTCAAAACAAAATCATCTAAATTAAATTTCTTTTCGCATAGATGTTACAAACAAAATTGATAAATTCAGTCATGACATAACAACAAGAGAGGGAAAGAAAGAAAAAGAGAGAGAAAGAAAAATGGACAGAGGAATATCGCCGCCAGCCGACCGAGCCTCTGACAGACTTAGCGCCCTCTCCTCCACCGTATCCTCATCGCCACCGATCTCGACTTCAAATCTGCCACCCGAACCTCCGTCCTCCCTTGCCGTTGGTGATCCATTTCAAAATCATCCCTCACTAGGCTCGACTTCAACATCCCGCAGTCCAAACGGCGACAAATGGATAATAGTTTCGTTCAATCGTCGAAAACTTCATGTTCGTTTCACAACCGCGAGTATGCCACCGGTCCTCGTAAGTCCTCTCTGTGTCCACGAGGCAATCTCCATCCGCGGATTTTCAATCTCTTGGGCGGATCTTCGCACCTATGATTTGATAAACCAGGTCGGACGCTGAAAGCCGGGACGATGCGACCCGTTTGCGTGGATCCCGAATTTGACTAGTCTGGAGGTGATCATGTGCGAGTTTAGGTCAACTCACCCGTTTAGAATTTCGGGCGATAAACTGGTTCATCTCACCTTGGTCAACTTCAAGGTGGAGATGTTCAAGGTCTTTGCACCCAACTCGAATCAAATTTGGATCGGGTTTATGTAATTTGAAATTTACATACAAGTTAAATGTTTAGATGACTAATGTTTATTAAACGTGATATTTGTTATTAATTTCATGTACACTTTATTTTTTACATTTTAGTCTTTGCTATATACATTGTTAGTTTTTAAAATAAATTATATGTTGAAATATAATATTCATTGTCGAGCGTTCTTTTAAGATTTCATCTTTAAAAAATGATTTTTGATAACCTAAAATCAGATCATCATAAAAATTATTAATATTTGATTGGATTCATTTGGAGAATGCGGGATGTAAAATATATTGAAATGTTATAATTCTATTATTTAGGAGTGTTATGTCATTTACAAACTCGACGTATTTGTCTATTTGAGATGCTAGTAGGCCCCACTAACTTGTACTGCTTAGAAAGATTTATTTTATCGATAGTGATAGATCATGGTATAGTCAAATTTACGTGATTAAATAAAAAATAATAATTTTTTTCTTACAAATATAGTATTTAGAATGTTTTAAGTGTATTAGTAATTACTAATTACACATATGTCAAACCTCAATGTTGGGTTGGCCCATTAACCTATGAAACTTAAACAAGCCCAAACTTTCGATCCTCGTAAACTCAAAAGCCCGTTATATTCCTCTCTCACCGTCACCTACCAATGAAAATCATTTCACTAGATTCCAAAATAGCCGCGCAATTCTATTGAGGTTTCAAATCTCAAAACAAAATCTCTAAATTAAATTTTATGAAACCAAATCTCAAAATTAAATTTCTTTTCGCAGAGACGTTACAAACAAAATTGATAAATTCAGTCACGACATAACAACAAGAGAGGGAAAGAAAGAAAAAGAGAGAGAAAGAAAAAATGAACAAGGAATATTGCCGCCAGCCGGCCGAGCCTCTGAAAGACTTAGCGCCCTCTCCTCCACCGTATCCTCTCGCCACGATCTCGCTTCAAATCTGCCACCCAAACCTCCGTCCTCCCTTGCCGTTGGCGATCCATTTGGAAATCATCCCTCACTAGGCTCGACTTCAACATTCCGCAGTTCCAACGTCGAAAACGTCATGTCGTTTCACAACCGTGAGTATGCCACCGACCTCGAAAGTCCTCTCTTGTCCACCGACGGCAATCTCCACCTGGGAATTTTCAATCTCTTGGGTCGGATTTCGCCCACGAGTTGACTGAACCGGGTCCGGACGCTCCAGCTCACGGTCGGGGAACTGCTTGGTCAAACCAGTTCCGCCGGTCTGACCGAACTTTGCGATTCGGTTGGGAATCTCGAGCTCTCTTGCCGCGGCGATTTTTACAAGCCTTGGAAGGCGAATTTCTCGGCGCTCAAGACGCTCCTCCTGTACGATGCGTCATGACACTGACCCTCAGGACATGAATGAGCCGGAGATGCGACCCTTTGGGTGGATCCCGAATTTGACTAGTCTGGAGGTGATCGAGTGCGAGTTTAGGTCAACTCACCCGTTAAGAATTTCGGGCGATAAACTGGTTCACCTCACCTTGGTCAACTTCAAGGTGGAGATGTTCGAGGTCTTTGCGACTCAACTCGAATCAAATTTGGATCGGGTTTATGTAATTTGAAATTTACATATGTTGATACAAGTTAAATGTTTAGATGACTAATGTTTATTAAACCGTGATATATGTTATTAATTCCTGTACACTTTATTTTTTACATTTTAGTCTTTTCTATATACATTGTTAGCTTTTAAAAATAAATTATAATGTTGAAATATAATATTCATTGTCGAGCGTTCTTTTAAGATTTCATCTTTAAAAAATGATTTTTGATACCTAAATACAGATATCATAAAATTATTAATATTTGATTGGATTCATTTGGAGAATGCGGGATGTAAAATATATTGAAATGTTATAATTCTATTATGTTAGGAGTGTTATGTCATTTACAAACTCGACGTATTTGTCTATTTGAGATGCTAGTAGGCCCCACTAACTTGTACTGCGTTAGAAAGATTTATTTTATCGATAGTGATAGATCATGGTATAGTCAAATTTACGTGATTAAGATAAAAAATAATAATTTTTTTCTTACAAATATAGTATTTAGAATGTTTTAAGTGTAATTAGTAATTACTAATTACACATATGTCAAACCTCAATGTTGGGTTGGCCCATTAACCTATGAAACTTAAACAAGCCCAAACTTTCGATCCTCGTAAACTCAAAAGCCCGTTATATTCCTCTCTCACCGTCACCTACCAATGAAAATCATTTCACTAGATTCCAAAATAGCCGCCGCAACAGTTTCTATTGAGGTTTCAAATCTCAAAACAAAATCTCTAAATTAAATTTCTATGAAACCAAATCTCTAAATTAAATTTTTTTCGCAGAGACGTTACAAACAAAATTGATAAATTCAGTCACGACATAACAACAGGAGAGGGAAAGAAAGAAAAAGAGAGAGAAAGATAAAATGAACAGAGGAATATTGCCGCCAGCCGGCCGAGCCTCTGACAGACTTAGCGCCCTCTCCTCCACCGTATCCTCTTCACCACCGATCTCGGCTTCAAATCTGCCACCCAAACCACCGTCCTCCTTTGCCATTGGCGATCCATTTGGAAATCATCCCTCACTAGGCTCGACTTCAACATCTCGCAGTCCAACGTCGAAAACGTCATGTCGTTTCACAACCATGAGTATGCCACCGACCTCGAAAGTCCTCTCTGTGTCCACCGACGGCAATCTCCACCTGGGAATTTTCAATCTCTTGGGCCAGATCTTCGCCCACGAGTTGACGAACCGGGTCTGGACGCTCCAGCTCACGGTCGGGTGGAACTGCTTGGTCGAACCGGTTCCGCCCGGTCTGACCGAACTTTGCAATTCGGTTGGGAATCTCGAGCTCTTTGCGGCTATTTTTACAAGCCTTGGAAGGTGAATTTCTCGGAGCTCAAGACGCTCCTCCTGTACAGATGCGTCATGACACTGACCCTCAGGACCATGAATGAGCCAGGATGATGCGACCCGTTTGGGTGGATCCCGAATTTGACTAGTCTGGAGGTGATCGAGTGCGAGTTTAGGACAACTCACCTATTCAGAAGTTCGGGCGATAAACTGGTTCATCTCACCTTGGTCAACTTCAAGGTGGAGATGTTCGAGGTCTTTGCGACTCAACTCGAATCAAATTTGGATCGGGTTTATGTAATTTGAAATTTACATATGTTGATACAAGTTAAATGTTTAGATGACTAATGTTTATTAAACAGTGATATTGTTATTAATTTCTTGTACACTTTATTTTTTACATTTTAGTCTTTTCTATATACATTGTTAGCTTTTAAAAATAAATTATAATGTTGAAATATAATATTCATTGTCGTGCGTTCTTTTAAGATTTCATCTTTAAAAAATAATTTTTGATAACCTAAAATACAGATCATCATAAAAATTATTAACATTTGTTTGAATTTATTTGGAGAATGCGGGATGTAAAATACATTGAAATGTTATAATTCTATTATGTTAGGAGTGTTATGTCATTTACAAACTCGAAGTATTTGTCTATTTGAGATGCTTGTATGTCCTACTAACTTGTACTGCGTTAGAAAGATTTATTTTATCGATAGTGATAGATCATGGTATAGTCAAATTTACGTGATTAAGATAAAAAATAATAATTTTTTCTTACAAATATAGTATCGAAAATGTTTTAAGTGTAATTAGTAATTACTAATTACACATATGTCAAACCTCAGTGTTGGGTTGGCCCATTAACCTATGAAACTTAAACAAGCCCAAACTTTCGATCCTCGTAAACTCAAAAGCCCTTTATATTCCTCTTTCACCTTTACCTACCAATGAAAATCAATTCACTAGATTCCAAAATAGCCCGCCGCCAACAGTTTCCTATCGGAGGTTTCAAATCTCAAAACAAAATCTCTAAATTAAATTTCTATGAAACCAAATCTCAAAATTAAATTTCTTTTCGTAGAGTTTATTCATAAAAAAAAAATCTTTTCGTAGAGACGTTACAAACAAAATTGATAAATTCAGTCACGACATAACGACAAGTGAGGGAAAGAAAGATAAAGAGAGAGAAAGAAAAAATGAATAGAGGAATATCGCCGCTAGCCGGCCGAGCTTCTGACAGACTTAGCGCCCTCTCCTCCACCGTATCCTCTTCGCCGCCGATCTCGGCTTCAAATCTGCCACCCAAACCTCCGTCCTCCCTTGCCGTTGGCGATCCATTTGGAAATCATCCCTCACTAGGCTCGACTTCAACATCCCACAGTCCAACGTCGTAGGCTCTATGGGCCGGTCGGGTTCCGAGTTGCTACTAGTTGTGGGTTATTTCAGTCGAGTTATTCGGATCACAAGTTGCAATATTTGAAAATTAATAGGTTGACCTTCAATCTGACCCTAAATTACCCAAAAAAAGTTTGGCTGTCAGGTTTGGGTCATTTTGGTTTCAGGTGCCACAAAAGTAAACTCAACCCTTAATTTTTTAATGATTTCAGATCGAGTCAACATGTTGGATCCACTATAATTTTTGACGATTTTAGCGATTGAACCACATACCGTTAGACTTTTCAATACAATTTTGAAAACATTAATCAAAACATTCATAAAGTGATAATTAAAAAAATAAAGAAATATGTACAAATTCATTAAAAAAAAAAATCAAAATCGCCAGATACATTGGCGACTAATAAATTAGGTGGCAAAATTAATGTTTGGGAAATAATTAAATTTTCACCCTTCTTTGGGAATTAATGCTTTGCATGACAAAGAAAATCATCTCACTAGATTCCAAAATAGCCAGCCGTCAACAGTTTCCTACCTGAGGATTCATTTTTTCAAAACAAAATTCCTAAATTAAATGTCTTTTTTCTCAGAGACGTTACAGACAAAAGCCTTGTTTTCCGTTGCGGGATTCAAATGTTCCTAAAATTACCAATTCTACCACAATTCAATTATGAAAGAATATACAATTGTAAGAGATTTGAATTCCTTATTTTTCATGATAGATGACCACAAGAATTAAAATCAATACTGAAACAAAAAGATTGTTTTACCCTTAATTTATTCCTTAATACTGAAAAAAATAGAAATGAAAGTTGTGAAGAACATGGGTTAGAGACAATTTTGAGATAATAGTAAAAGTTGTAAGAGAAAGGGAGAATCCCACCCTTTTGCAAGGTGATTGAAATATTGGGTTTCATAGGAATTGGAACTCCTCCGACTTTCAATGCCACCGTAATTGGACGAACCATATGTCACCGAAAAATAAGAAATTCGTCAAAGCCGCCGCAATTAGTCAATTTTGCACTCAAATCCACGACGGAAAACAAGGCCAAAATCTCTAAATTCAGGCAACCCAAAGTCATGTCATAGAAGCAAGAGAGAGAGAAACCAAAAAATGGACAGAAAAAACAGCCGTCGGCCGTCAGAACTGTCGACAAACTCAGCGCCCTCCCTGACGAACTCGTCCGCCGCATCCTCATCGCCGCTGATCTTGACATAAAATCCGCAGCTCAAACCTTCATCCTCTCCCGCCGCTGGCGAACAGTTTGGAAATCATCCCTAACAAAGCTTGACTTCCACATCTCATCTGCCACCAGCGACGAATGGACCAATTTCGTCCAATTCGTTCAAATTGTAATGTCTTCACAATCGTGAGTACGCCACCGACCTCGAAGTCCTCTCTGTGCCCACCAACGACAATCTCCTCCCGGAAATGTTTGATCCCTTGGGACGGATCTTCACCCACGGGTTGACGAACCGGGTCCAGACGGTCCAAATTGCGTTCGAGTTGGACCGCATGGTCAGCACGCCCCCGCCCGGTCTGACCGAACTATGCGATTCGGTCGAGAATCTTGAGCTCTCTTTCCGCGGCGATATTTACAAGGTGTGGGGAGCGGATTTCTCGGCGCTCAAGACACTCCGCCTGTACGGGTGCGTCCTGATACCAGCTCCGAGGACCCTGAATGACACGAGACGATACGACCGGTTTGGGTGGATCCCAAATTTGAGTAGTCTGAAGGTGATCGAGTGCAATTTTAGGTCTATTTACCCAGTCAAGGTTTCGGGCAATAAACTAGTTCATCTCGCCTTGGTCAACATCGAGGTGCAGAAACTCGAGATTGTTGCGCCTCAACTCGAATCCTTTACTTGTAAGGACACCATTGAAGGAGTGTTCTTATGGCCACGTCGGATTCTGGGCTTGGATGTTCTGTCTCTAAGATATCTGGATGTCGACATCTGCTACCTAGATCAAGAAATTCTGTTCCAGGAGGAGGCGAAGGATGCGAGTATGAGGATCTTTCATTTCTTCGAAAGGTTTCATCTTATGAAACATGTAAAGCTGCATCCTGGTACAATCAAGGTAAAATGTCGCAAACCCTGAAAACCGTTAAAATCATTTACGACACGTAAAAATGATAGTTTTTTTGCGCCAAAATCTAATTAGATATAATAATTGGATTGCAAATAGGTAATAATAAACACCTGCTCATTCAAACTCTAGCAAACATGGTATTAATATTACTCTGATATAATTACGATACAACTAGTAAAGATCAATGTCACATCGAGTTTATTCTATTATGGATATTATTAATTACTATAATGTATGTCTTAAAACGGCATGTGGTACAGATGGTTCCCGGCCTACTAGAACTGGAAGACTCGCCATTTAAGAACATTCAACGTCTGGAAGTCCATGATAGTGGTAGCCTCATATCAAGACGTAGGGTTTTCAATGCTCTGATAAGTTACTTCTTCGATGATTGCATTCGAGGAACTGCTCTCTTTAAACGTGTCATTCCTCGATTGGGTACGTTATACTATACCTCGTTTCGCCTTTTGTTGTTGTGTGTCTCTAGGGTTTTATTTCATTGTTGTTATTGTTTTGCTTGGTTTGATGCATAATCCATCATTTCATTGAACAATGTCTTCTTCATATTCATCGACAATTATTTTGATTTTAGAAACTAGTATCATCAAACTCATACTCACGAGTATTAGAATTTACATCTCAATTACTTGAGTTGTTAGAAGAGTGGGGTACGATACATAACATTCATTTGCATTACACTCTAAGGTTTGGGGTGCGAGAGTTAGGTCTCATAGTTTATAATAATTTAGGGTTAAAAATTAGGATTTCAGGGTCTGGAAGTTAAAGTTTAGAGTCCAGGATCTAACGTATATGCTCTATGGGGTTCCGAGTTTAGGATTTAGGGTGTGGGATCTATGTTTGAGGCAATTTCTACGGTGACAATACTTGTTGTGTTGTCATCATAACAACACTAAAATTGGTACCTAAAATTAACAAATTAAGTACCTACTATGAAAATTGGTACTTTTAAATTTGAATTAGATACCTACTATGAAAAAATTAGTACCTAAATTTAACAAATCGAGTTCTTATTATGAAAATGGTACCTGCGAATTAAAATCATGTACCCACTACAAAAAAATCAGTACCCAAAATTAAAAAAAATGGTACTTTAATAGTGTTGTCACGGTGACAACAAAATAAGTGTTGCCACCATAGTAAATCCGTATGTTTAAGGTCTAATTTCTTTCCAAACTCTCTTATTCATTATTTCATAGGATGTTATTAGAACGATCATTTATGATTTATCCCTCGAAACGTTAGTGTATATATATGAACAGACATCACAGAATATATGTGAACACGGTAAGAATTCAGAATGCTTCCTAAAGAAGTTTATGAAAATATATCAAGGATAGGCAGGGATGTCCATTGTCATGTGCTAGCCACAAAATTTTCGGGTTTACTGGAAGTATCAAAAGTAGACATACGTGTGATACAGTGATAGTGTTTTCTTTCGCTGTCGAGAATTGGTATCAGATTTTTCTTTGTTCTAACCAACATTGTTTGTCTTTCTCAGTTTTCACGTGATCTTAGTGTTTGTGCTTGTATCGTAACTATGCAGGTACTAGAGGCAACGAGGACAGATCTGGACCAGGGGCGATTCCGTCCAAAACGTTACATTCGAGTACAAATTTATGATTTTTTCGAATTCGGCTCAGTGCAAATTTTAAATTCGGCTCAGTGTTGTATTAATTCGACTTAGTTCATTGCTATATTTTGAAATCAGGTGGCTCACGTCGATCCTTTTTCTTTGCATCACCTTTCGAGTGTAATGCCTCTCCGGACTGGTTGGCGGATGTTTTAACGCCAATTTGTGATGTAGTGTTATGTATCAGATATTGGCCAAAGTTCTCGCTAATCGATTAAGACGCCTTATGCCAGGTATGATTTCTGAGGAACAATCCGCTTTCATTCATGGTCGATATATTATGGTGGCGTTTGAATTGTTGCACAACATGAAGCTCCGGCAGAGACATAAACATGGTGAGATGGCTATTAAAATTGATATTTCAAAGGCCTATGATAGAGTTGACTGGAGATATTGATGACGTTAGATTTACCGCGTTTATCTCGCCACATTTGAGCGAAATTCCCCTCGTTTGACACCTTATTGTGATGTTTTCGAGTGAGTTTTGTGAAAATTGTGTTTTATTCCCCGTTGGCCCTCTTTTGGGTCTTTTGATGTGTTTTTTAGTTGTTTTTTATGAGATTTTAGGTTACCATATTGTGGATGACCTTTCTACGAGCTCGGCGCTTCAAATGGGGACCGATTCGGAGTACAAACGAGGCGGGGAGCATCGAAAGAAGTAAGGAGTTGAAAATGTTTCTTGTCCCAACTCAAAAAGTGTGCATTTTGTGGTAAAATGTACTCCGGCGCACTTTTTTAAGTGCTGTCAGGCGCACTTTTGCAATTACATTTGGCAGAATTTTCTTCAGCAGAAAAAGTGCTACTTTTGAAGAGAAAAGTGCTCCAGTGCACTTTTCAACCCCTTCCAGGCGCTCTTTTGGCAATTTTCAACTTTTTTGACGAAAAAAGGGTTTTAAACCCAATTTTGAGGAGTTTTAGAGAGAGACTTTTTACTTCAATTTTTTCTCTTCTTGCCCGACGAACCAGACACTCTCGGAGGAGAAGACGGAGTTTTGAAGAGACGATTGAGCGAGGAGAAGCGAGGATTAGCTCAGGAGATTTCTTAGAGTCATCAAGATTAGGATTTCTCTTGTATCTTTGATTTCTTTCGTTCCCATGAGTAGCTAAACTCCTTAGTTTGTTTAGATTAGATGAAACTCTAGTTAGATTTTGTATGGATGATGTCGGGTTTTTAACCCATTTATGTTAATTGAGGTTTATTCAGACATTTGATACGATTTCTCCTTAACCCTAATTTGAAGCTCTACGAGCCTGTGATTGACCATATCTTAGGGTTCTTGCTTCATCTTTGATTTCGCAGTTCTGACCATGGACGTGAATCATTCTAGAGTTTAGGAGGTCGTTAGGATTTGCCGGTGTCTTGACCATAGCGCCGGTGAAACTAATCTCTTTGCATATCTTTGTGACACTTCATCGTTCTTCATGCATTCTTGACAATTTGCGAATTATCTTGACCATAGGAACTTGTAGGTTTGATAGGATAGTTTCTCTGCGTCCTGACCATGGAGTAGAGATTACCAAAGTGTTGAGTCATCAAGTCTGTTGAAACCGAAATTACATTGCATCATCCGTCTTAATCGAGCTAGAGCGGATTCGAGTCTGGACAAACGCCTTAGTAATTATTCGAAATCCCAACTTGTTTAATTGCTTATTTGCTTGATTTGCTTTCTTTGGTTTAATTCATTCACAACCATTCGAAAAACCCAACGACAAAAACTCCGAATAGCTTATTTCACAATTGTTGAGTAATAGAAACAGAAAGACCCTAGGGAAAAATGATCTATTTGGAGCAATCCATTGAGTAAAACTTAGTGCGCATTAATTTTCACACCAGATATCTGGAGGGGTCATGAGGAAGTTGGGATTCAATGAACGTGGGTGCAGCTCATGATGATGTGTGTAACATCGGTGGAGTACAGAGTGATGGTGAACACAGAGGTGGTGGGTCCGATCACTCCTGAGAGGGGGTTAAGACAAGGTTGTCATCTTTCGCCTTTCTTATTTATACTTTGTACGGAGGGGTTATCGGCGTTATTGAGGAGAGGGAGTTCGGATGGATGGTTACATGGGTTGAGGGCGGGTAAAGGGGCTCCCCCGATATCATACCTACTTTTTGCATATGATAGTTATTTCTTTTGTAGAGCGGAGATTGAGGAGGCACGACGCATGAAGCAACAGTTCGAAGTATATGAAGGTTTTCAGAACCGGACCAGGGGGTCGAGCCGGCAAGGTCAAAGGTTCAAAGATTTAATGAGAAAATCAGGGTTGAACCGGGATCGAACCAGGATTGAACCGGAATTTATCGGTGCCGGAAAGCTGACTGGTTAACGGTCGGACCGGTTCAACAGGGGGGCAGGATACGGCATTGAAAACACCTGGCCAATCAATTAACTTTGCCAAGTTGAGTATTTCCTTTAGCCCTAATACCCATGAGATGCTTGGCGATGAGGTTCGTAATATTCTTGGCATTGCTAATCGTCTGGATACCGGTCGCTATCTTGGGTTACCGTCGATGGTGGGAGGAGCGAAGAGAAGGGTGCTTGTTTATCTTAAAAATCGACTGTGGTCAAGACTCTGTGGCTGGCGCACTAAACCTATTTCTAAAGGGGGGAGGAAGTGTTGATTAAGGCGGTTGCGCAAGCATTACCTCGGTATTGTATGAATGTTTTCCTTCTGTCAGTTACCCCTCTGGAAGACTTAGAGCGGATGATTAACAGTTTCAGGTGGGGTTCGAAGAGAAACGGAGGAGGAGGTATTGCTTGGATGAGGTGGGAGAGATTGTATGTCAAGAAGGAACATAGAGGCATGAGTTTTAGAGATTTGAATGTGTTTAACCTCGCAATGCTTGGAAAGTAAGGGTGAAATTTTCTTACAAATGGAACATCTCTAGATAGAAGTTTACAAAGCTAAATATTTCCCAAAAGGAGATTTTTTATCAGCTCCGTTAGGAGCCAATTATAGCTATATTTGGAAAAGTGTGTGGGAAACTCGAGCAATTGTTTCTAGTGGGTTGCGATGGAAGATCGAAAATGGGGCAGATGTTAGAGTGTGGACAGACCCATGGATACGTAGAGATGGTGCATCGTACGCGAATCTTTTTCACCAATAGAAGGATGGGACTTATGTGTAAGTGCGCCATTGCAACCACAATTGGATGAGTGGGATGAGGGAAGGGTGCGGGCACTTTTTCATCCATAGGAGGCAGAAGATATACTTAACATGCAGCTGCTTGGTGGAGGTCATGATAGAAGATTGTAGAAGTATACTAAAAATGATGTTTACTCGGTCAAGTCGGCGTATCATCATATTTTTGAATCAATGACATCGTCCACGTACTTGCATATAACTGGAAATTGGAGGAAGTTGTGGGGGATTCGTGCTCCGGCAAAGATGAAACATGCTGTTTGGCGTGCAGCAAGTGGAGTGTTGCCCATGAGAGAGGTTTTACAGAGGAGAGGGATTGTTGTGCCTTGGAGTTGCAGAGTTTGTGGAGGTAATCCTGAGAATAACTAGCATATGTTTGTTGAGGGAATTGGAATTTTGTAGCACAATATAAAAAAATATGTACCGTCAGTAGCCAAATGCGTAAAAATGTCCAGAAATAGCACAATCTGACTGGCAGCCAGCGCTGCACCACCCAGCCAGCGCAGCGCTGGCTGCCAAGTCAAATTTGTGCCGTTGCAGCGCTGCGCCATGTGGCACACTAGCCGTTACAATGTAGCCGTTAAGTAACGGTTGTATTGATCCCAGGCAGCGCTGCGCTGGCTGGGTGGCGCAGCGCTACCTGGGATCAATACTACCGTTTTTTTTTTGGTATAAATACCCCCTACCCCCCACATACCATCTTCATACCTCCTCTCATACTTTCTGAAACTCAATTCTCTCTAAGGTATTTTTGATAGTTTGTTTGTGTTTGTCATAAATTTTTTGTTATTATTATTGTACGCTAATGACGTATTTTATTTGTAGGTTCGTAGCAATTGTCCGACGAGGAAATTTCGTTTGAAGAAGGCCTGAACCCTCCCTCAAAAGGTATCATGCTATAAACTATATGGTAATTAAATTGTGTTTTACGATTTTATATGTATTTAACATTGCTTGTGGATATTAAATTGTAGATGGATTACATGTTTGGAGAGGTGCCGGTTGGGGTACGAAGTGGTAGTCCCGAGGACCCTTCGATTTTATGGGGTGATGCTGACCGACATCGAGCGTCGGGAATTTTCGAAGCTCAGGTTGGTACATTTGAAATGTTATTTATTTTTACAAGGTATTTATGTTTGAATGTTGCATTTATTTTAATAATATTCATAATTTAATTACTTATATTACAATATTATGATCAAATTTGAATATTAATAGTAGTACCTAATATTGATAAATTTTAAACTTAGATTTAAATCACTAAAACTAATTGACTACTAATGGGGATTAAAAGTAGTAAATAGTAGTAACCTAAAAGATTACATATTGACTACTAATAGTGATTACTAATTATTTGTAAATGTTACTTATATTATAATACTAATTGATATAATTACAAATAATGTAAGTCCTAATTCATATTACTATATAGTAATAATTGAAATGTTACTTCAATTTGAAATGTTAGTTATGTATAAATGTTTGTTATATGTAAATGTTAGTTATATTTGAATGTTAATTATATTTGAATGTTAATTACATTTAAATGTTTAGGGTGCACTCAGAAATTGAGTACTAGTTATTAATTTTGTTACATCTTCTTCCCCCAACTATTAGGACCCACATATGACGCTTAATTGTCGCTTCTCTAAGAAGATCGTGAAGTACGATCCTAGGTTCGAGGCATACCTTGCCCCCATAGGTCTAGGTCAGTTGCGTGACTACTTGGATTTTACCCCTGATTCTGAGCTGATCACCGCATTGGTCGAGAGATGGCGTCCCGAGACGAGCACTTTTCACTTGTACCACGGTGAGGCAACCATAACACTCGAGGACATGTACTTTCTCACTGGTCTGAGCATCGATGGTGTGCTTGTGGAGTCGCAGAGGCGCATTCCGACTGTGGATTCTGATCTGCAGATTTACGTTGAGCAGCTTCTGGGAAAGAAACCATTTACCGCTGACCTATCTGCTGGCAGAGTGAAGATGACGTGGTTGCGTAACCACTTTGGCACCATCAGGGATGACGCCGACCAGGAGACTATCGAGCAGCACTGTCGCGCATACATTCTGGACTTCTTCGGCAGCTGCATCTTTGCTGATCGGTCAGGATCACACGCCTCACTCTTCTTCCTTCCACTGCTCGAGGACATGAGCCAGATAGGCGAGTACGCTTGGGGGGCTGCCGCACTTTCATGGCTATATAGGGAGCTTGGCCGGTGTGCTTTCCGCATATAGAGCAACCCGTCCCGCGACCACGTAGGTGACATTGGAGGTTGGCTGGCACTGGTTCAGGCGTGGGCCCTGGAGAGATTTACGTCCATTGCGCGTCGAGTCCACAAGAGTCGACAGATTGCACCGACGCACTCCCCCATTCCACGTATGCCTAGGTTCGGGCTACGACTTCTTCTTCCATTTTCATGGTTTATTCCATCTTATCAAGTTGTATGAATGACGTGGTTCATTCCGCAATTTTGTAGCTGGAAAGAATGGTATCACGCGAAGACCAGATACATCCTTGTTGGGGGGTACCGCCAGCTGTTTGACGATGGGACTCCATTCGTGGTATTGTATTCTAACAAGAAGATCGTGTTTTTTTCCCTTACAGTTTAGGTTTCGTAGTTGTCTAACTTTCCACTTTGTTTCATATAGTGGTGTCCCTACTCGGCGGACCGTGAGCATTACAGTCCAGGGACTTTCCCCATCCATCGCGTCGTCGCACCTCTTATCTGCTTCTTCAGCGCTATGTGGCATAGGCCTGATAGAGTGCTGCGTCAGTTTGGGATGGACCAGCCTGTCCCTACATGGGATCAACCAGTAGGTGAGGTCATCAGTAACCTGGAGCTGACACAACGCGGATGGCATCGTACTGATGTGGTAGCTAGATTTGCTGGATATCGAGACCTGTGGTCCACTCGTGTTGACCACATCGCCTCAGGCCCGTGGCTGCGGAGCGAGGAGAGGGAGTCCTATCACTTCCACGACGAGATCAACCAGTGGTATCATGGCATCACTAGACGTACAGTTTCTCGCCGAGGAGCCGTGGACCAGTCTTTGGTACGTAGGTTCTGTCATAATTATTACAACTACTTCTAGTTACATGTTTAACCATTCTAATTATGTGTTGTAGCTTGATGGCATGGAGAGGCTATACGTGACTACTGGCCAGTCACATATCACGCCTCAGGAGCAGCAGGAGATGCATGCTACATTGAGGTCAATGATGCATGCTTCAGGCGGGATCCAGAGGACGTCTGAGTCTAGGAGGGCACCCCGGCAGGCCACCCATCCACGACATGCTGACTACCCAGTGCCTGACCCGCCAGCCGCCAGGATTCCTTCTACACGTAGAGTCCGACAGCATGTAGATGTCCCCCCTGTCCCGCGATTGTGGGAGCCGACATTGCCTCAGTGGGATCCACATCACCAGCAGACCCGATACTCTGAGCACTATCCATTCGACACTACAGGCGACGCGACTTTCGATTATATGGGGAGTCAGGACTACACCCAGCCGGAGGACTACACACAGCATCAGGATTACACACAGCATCCGGACCCGACCCAGCCATACCCCACTCCTACAGTCCCCACTTGAGGCTATACATCTTACGCCCCTCCATCCGGGTCTCAGTGGGGTCCTTCCTCATCGTACGCCGGTCCATCTGGGTCTCAGTATGTCACACCACCCGTAGTGACATATGAGGCATCTTTCGATGATGATGATACTCCACCCGCCGACGGGCAGCATCGATATGGACTGAGGCGAGAGCCTACGCAGAGGATGTGCGCTACTGGAGGCCATGAGCTGGGGGCACATTGGAGGGGACAGGGTCGGCGTAGGGGTCGAGAGGGTAGGGGTCGAGAGGGTGGGGGTCGGGAGGGGAGGGGTCGTGATGGGAGGGGTCGTGAGTAGTTATAGTATCTTATGAGTATATTTCATTGTATTTCGTATTTCAGAGTACTTCATAGTAGACGTTTGTTTCATGGTATTCGACTTTATAATTGATCACAACATTTCAGCTTATGAGTTCACAACACCCTAGAAATGCAACATATAATTGATCACACATTTCATCTTATGAGTTGACAACACCCTAAAAATGGGTCATCTGTTCACATAGATAGGTATAATTTCTGCAAGAAATAATTGGCAACCCACGTGAAAAAAGTTGCAGCTCCTCATTAAGTCAACCACTTATGGACGACACAATAATTTGTAACGTATAATTGACATCACGCGTGAAAAAAAGTTGGAGTTGTTCTGCAATTCTGGCATCCACTAACTGACACAGAGAGAATAATTGAATTTTGTCTTCCTTACATTATATAGAGGCGTGAGTCCATACACAATTTCTTACTAACTCTTCCAAACTACTCGAAACCTACTACAACTCTCAATATCTTGTAACCATAGAAAATGAATTTCGCGTTTTGGCTCCGATAGGATGGCGAAATAGTACACGGCCAACACGGTGGGGTGTGCTACAGCGGGGGAAAATTATGTCGCCTCAAAATGACGAGGCAACCTTCACTACAACAGGCATGTCCAGTGTTCTTGCGAAAGATGGGGTAGGATCTTCGGCGGTGTTGCGGACTGTCATGTATCGATGTCCAGTTTTTGGGAATGACCAAATTGTGGCACACTACCCACTCATTCTTAATGACGTTACTGGGTTAGAGGTTATCTACAACATCATGGCAACCCAATCGGACTACCGAGTGGCAGAGCTATACTTTGAGTTCGACCACCGTGGGACGCCAGGCCAGGGAGACTCTATATTCATGGGCGATGGAGCGAGTGCCTGTTATAGTGGTCAGAGCAGTCAGAGCAATCACACACAATTACGTGGCGATAGCAGGCAAGAAAGTACGGTAGCGCACTTATGAAATGAGATAGAAGGAGACTCATCAGAAAGCGACGTCAACTCGGAGCAGGACGCAACACATGTCTCTGAGCCAGACATTGGAACTCAACCCTTTGTGAATGCGCAACCACCGAGAGAATACACCCCCCAAGCCATTTCACACATTTACCAGACGATATCGGTGACCTAATGACTACAAACAACAACGAGTACGGCGTTCATAATGTTCCACGGTGGCACATTGATGGGCCAGGGTTTGGGGTTGGGCAACAATTCGAAAGCAAGCTTGTGGCTCAAACTAGTCTGAAGCAATATGCACTCAGGAATAACCGCATGTTATGCACGACACGGTCTAGCAAATGGTTGCTTGAGCAACGATGTCATGGATATCAACGCAATGGATGCCCGTGGAGGATAAGGCTAACTACAGATGAGAGCGATGTGTGGACGGTTTAAAACAATTCAATCCGGCCCATACGTGTTTGGGCAGTCAGAACAACATCAGTCCGACCCAGCTGGACGTTGATGTCATAGCCGATGCAGTCACGCCCTTTGTCCAGGCACGCCCCCATATTCGTATCAAACTTCTTCAGACAGAGATACATACTATGTACGGACGACAAATTTCGTACAAGAAGGCATGGAACGGCAAACAGCGCGCCATGGAGCGGATATATGGTAATTGGGAGGAATCATACAACGAGTTACCTACCCTAATGAAGGCAATACAAGATCGGAACTATGGGACGGAAGTTGAATTCGTCACGAAAGAATGGACAACGGTTGATGGAGATACAATCATCCAATTCGACCGTGTGTTTTGGAGTTTTGCCCCGTCCATTGAAGGTTTCAAACATTGTCCTCCTGTGCTCATCGTCGACGGTACCTTCATGACCGGAAAATACAAGCACACACTACTCATGGCTAGTTCGTTCGATGGTAATAAGAACATCTTCACTGTGGCTTTCGCAATCGTGGATGTTGAGAGCAAGGAGACTTGGGAATGGTTCTTTGATTGCATACAACGACGAGTGACACAGAGACGCGGAGTGTGTGTCATATCCGACCGACATGTGGGCATCGTGAGTGCAATGGAGAAAATCCAATTTGGATGGCATTGGCGATGGTGCGCCAGACACTATGTAAGCAATTACAACAAAGCCGCCAAGAACCCAAAAATGAAAAACCGCCTTATGAATTTAGGTCAGTATCATGACACTCCACCAAGTACTTAACAATTTCAGCGTATATCATTTGTAATCCATTCTTTTTTACCTGCAGCTAAACGCCGGTCCTTCAGAAAGTTCACAAAGGGGGCAACAAGATTCGCAAGGGACGACCCCGTAAATAAAAAATGGGCGCTTGAAGATCAATTATATTGGTCAAGAGCCGTAGACGCTCAACACGACGGGGCACGATGGAACCAATTGACATCAAACATGGCGGAGAGCGTGAATGGGGCATTCAAGTCAATCCGGGCTCCCTGTTGCAGCTTTGGTGGAATCCACTTTCTACAGGCTGCAAACGTATTTTGAAGATCGACGAAAGAGGGTTCGAGAAGAACAGGCGGCCGGTGAAATTTGGACGAAGAAGTGTCTTAAGCGCCTGCAGAAAAGAGTGAATAAGGCCACTTCCCACACAGTGAGGCAATTCGATTACGATGCTGGGATATTCGAAATACAGACGGCGATAAATCGCAGCAACGGGAAGGGAAACAATAGGCAAGAAGTTCGTTTGGACTACGAGGAGGGGGACGGTCATTGCTCCTGCGGCAAGTTCCAACAGTGGAAGATGCCTTGTTCACATGCTGTGGCCGCATGTAACGCCGCCAATCACGATCCCTTATACTACGCCAACGACCATTACAGGCTGGAAACAGTAAAACAAATATACGGACGGAATTTCCTCCCTATCGGCTCGAAAGACGACTGGGTGCCTCATGGAGGGCCTAAGTTGATGCCTGACCCAGGAAGGGTCAGGGAGATGGGGCGACCACGACATTCTCGCATACGCAACGAGATGGATTGGGTTGAAGATATTGAGCCTCACTGCAGTTACTGCCATCAAGAAGGGCACAATAGGAGGACGTGCCGACGTGCGAGGCGAAGCAGCAGAAATCCAAACCCTACAAGGAACGGTTAATTGCACTATGAAATGTTTTAGTATTATGGGTTTGGTAGTTTGTGTTTGGTAATCTGTATTTCAAATGTGTGGTTGTCAATTTCATGTTTCAGTTTCAATGTAACCTAAAGTTTTGTAGTTGTACTATGAAGTTACTTAAAAAACCGTGACTAAATTGTGTAACCATATTGTTCTAATGAATTTTTCAGTGACCCAATTGTTAATTTCCGAAATTATAGGACCAGACCCTCAACTTTTTTTGTTATGCAAAATGATCCATAACATTATAACGTTAACAAAATGTCCCAATTAATTACGAATCAATCACTCATTTTATTAATTGTGTCAAATAACAAGTTACAATTTAAATTAATAAAAAAACTATTCCGTCGCCGCCCCTGCTGTCGATTTTCACCGCCGTCGACTCCATCTGCCGTCGATTCCCTCCGCCGTTGACTCCCTCCGCCGTCGACTCCTCCATTGTCGATTTCCGCCGTCGTCGACTCCCTCCGCTGTCGATTCCTACCACCGCAACCGATTCCCAATCCCTCTTCGGATCTAGGTCAATTCCTCTTTAGATCTTGGCCGATGGTGTCCGTCGAAGAAGTTTGGCGTGGTTGGAGTCGGCGAATGATGACACTCGATTTGACGTGATTATCAGCCTCATTTAAGCGACATTTCTTTGCTTAAGACATTGTTTTTAGGGTAGAATAACGAATATTCAATCGATTGCCCTATCTCGTGCCATTTGTGTTACCTTGGCCCGTTTCGGGTCTATTTGATGGCTTTCTAGTGTTTTTGTGTTAGCACAGGTTTTTGCCGTCAAATAGCGTAGCCATGGACGTGTCTAAGGCGTAGGAACCTCGAGGAATCAAACCAGAATTGATCAAAGGAGTCAATCAAGTCAAACCAAAAATCTGCCATTCACACTTACAGTTTCGGCGAAACCAAGCTCCCAGATTCGGCGAAACCAGCAGTTCAAATCAGCTGATGCCAAGTGAAGACTGATTTCGGCGAAACCATCAAGCTCTTCGGACCGAAAATGCAAGGCAGAGGAAACTGGCCATTTACACAAGCCATTTTCGCCGAAACTACTCCTATGGTTTCGGCGAAAATAACAGCTCAGCCCGGCCCAACTAGGGTTAAGTATTTATACTTAACCCGGCGGCCGAATAGAAAAAAGAAAATTTGGGGGGGGATATCACACAATTCATAATTCTAAAAGCACAACTTTTCGAGAGGAGTTTTCTCTGAAAGTTCGGGAGCGAAGAGTTGGAGTTCGAAGAGCCGGATAGAGATCGTGACGCCATCCCTTCCATCTCGGAGAAACGGAGCTAGGAGTGCAACTTACCGAAGATCGGAGTCTGTCAGAGTCATCTGAATTAGGTTTTTCAGATCCTTTTCTGTTCTTCCTCTGAATGATGAACTCTTTCCTTGTCTTTGTGTCTTTTGTAATGATCATGAGTAGCTAAACTCGTTAGAGCTTAGACTAGATGAACCCTAAGTGACCCAGGGCTTTAAAGCGGTCACGGAACGGCGGTGATTAGATTCGAAGTTCAATCAGTTTCTCTTTTCATGTTTGATTCGTTCTTCATTGTTCATGTTTCTTGTCTGGATTGATCACCTAGATTAGATTCTGGTTAAGCTAAGGATAGAAGCGAACGCTCGCCTTACTTTAGAACATCGAATTGAACAATTAACCTTATAATTGGAGTGTGCCTTTCGTAGGAACCGGTTAGGGTTAATCCACTGCAAGAGTAACTCATTAATCATTAGTAATTACACCAATTAATTAAGTCGTTGCGAGAGGCGACCGTACCCGGGCCTGCTAGTTAATCTTGGTAGTTAGAACGGATAGAGCGAACGTTCGCCGGTCTTAAACCTAAGGGTAAGGAGTTATGGTGGTGTCTTAGTAATTGATTGAATAAGAATCGAAATCCGCTGATCTGTTGATTGCCAATGCTCTGGGGAACGAAGGGGGATTCAAAGTCTAAGTTTGTCTGTCATTCTTGTTTTCAAACCCTAATTCTCAATCTGCTTTAGCTTAATTTGTTTTAATTCTTCTGCATTCCTTAGAATTAGAAGTCGTGGAACTCACACCACGCACAACGTGTTTTCCTTGAGTAATTTGTTAGTTCTGAAGTAGCCAATCAATTGAAGGCCCGTGGAATACGATCTATCCTAGCTCTTGAGCTTGATAGTTATTTGATAGAACCAGCTCAGCACAACGACGGTTCCATCAAATTGGCGCCGTTGCCGGGGACTTCTTTTGATTGTTGAAAGAAGAACTGGCAATTTATTCTTCTATTTTCCATCTTTCATTTTTTTTTCCATCCACTTCGATTTTACACTGGTTTTGTTTGTCTTTGTTATCTGTAGGTTTACAGGTGTATGCCTCACCGTCCTTGGACTCGCTCTCAGACCGAACAGGCTAAGACTGCAGGGAATCCAGGCAGTTCTGCTACACCTCTACGATCACAGATTCTGAAGGAAGGCAGATCCAATCCATTCATCACTCCGATCAAGATCGAGGAACTGAAGGAGAGTTCCTCATCTCCGTCTTCACCACACTCGTCATCCGCTTCATACACCGAGTCACTTTCACCGCCTCCATCTCCCACCATGACCGATAGATTACCACCGAACGGCGATCAACCGCCGCCACCCCACCTGCACAGAAGAGTCTAGCAGACTATAACAAGCCGAGCGCGACTAGCATTCGATCTGTCATTGCCGTTCCGCGCATTGAAGGAGATCCTGACTATGAGATCAAAATCCCATTCTTGACCATGATCTCTAGGGATTTACAGTTTGAAGGTAGGCCCCTAGACAATCCGTGCACTCATCTTGCAGACTTCCTTGATCTCTGCAATACTTTTAAAAACGGAAACCTCGACAAAAACACTCTTTGTCTGAGGGCATTCCCGTTCTCTTTGAAAGGCGCTGCTAAGAGGTGGCTTACTGGCAAACCACCTGGCTACTACACTAACTGGGATACTCTGGCTCAGGACTTTGTTGAAGAATACTTCCCTCGGCCAGAATAACCGCCATCAAGGACAGCATCGCCAGATTCTCCCAGAAAGAAGGAGAAAGTTTATATGATACTTGGAATCGTTTCCAAGAACTTCTCTACACCTGCCCTCATCATGGATTCGAGCAGAGGCAGTTAGCTGAAATCTTCTCTCGAGGACTTCGAGAAGAATCTGCCAAGTGGGTCAATTCTCTAGCTGAAGGGGATTGCACTACACTCACTCCTGAAGCTGCTCTTCTGCACTTCGCAAACTGTGCCTCCAAGTCAAGGAACTGGGAGCGACAATATGAAGGATCGAGGAGCACGCTAGATTTCGAAGCAGCTATCAAGGCAGAGGTAGAGAAGCATTTGAAGAAGTCTACCACACCAATCAAGCCACCGGCAGCTTCTGTCTATGTTGCCGATTGCGAGTGGTGTGGAGCTTGCTCACATAACGGAGGCCGTTGTCAGAATTTTGGTAAGGCAGAAGTCTGGTCTGCCGAAGAGGTAAATTTCATCCAACAAGGCTTTGTTAATAATCAGAATGGTTATGCTGGTTATCGTAACTTCAGACAGCAAGGGAGCTATCAAGACAGACCTCCCTATAATACTGGCACCAATCATAACCAGAACCAGAATAACCGCCTGGCTGGTCAAGTTCAGGATCAGAAGCCTAACCATCCGCCGGCAGGTGTCTACCAGCCGCCGCATCGCAATCCGGGTAATTATGGAACTGCTCCTGGCAATCGCCAGAATCAATATCTTAACAATACCTATCCAGGACAGCAGTATCAAAGAGATAATAATGTCAGTGACCTGGATAAGAAGCTCAACCAGATCATCACAAGACTCGATGATCATGACAGTCAGTTCAAGGCTCAAGCTCTTCTCAATCAAGAACAAATAGCATCTGGACAACGGATTGAGCAAGTCGTGAACAACATCTCGAGCATGCTAGCGTCTGGTCGACCATTTGGCCAGCTTCCAAGCCAGACAGAGCCAAACCCGAGAAAAGAACAGGCTAAAATGGTAACTGCTCGAAAACTTCTGAACTTAATTGCTGATGCCTTTTCTGTTTTACGCAGGATCGCTGAAACTCTGGAAGAAGAAGAAGAAGAAGAGGAACAGAAACCAGCACCTAAGGATGATCCTCCTCTTGCACCATACGTCGTGAAGCCTCCTTTTCCTAGAGCACTGCTACCAAACGCAAAGATCGAGACTGGCATGAAGGGGAACAAGGAAGGATACCCTGACATTCGTAGTAAGAAACCTGTCTCTCCATATCCAGCTAAGTTATCTGATCCTGGTTCTTTTACTTTGCCTTTGGTCATCAATGATGTTGAAATTGAATGTTGCTTAGTTGATCTAGGAGCATCTGTTAATGTCATGCCTGTGAGTCTATATGAAAAGTTAAACCTAGGGGAACTTGAACCGCCCAGTATGCAACTCGTCTTTGCTGATAGATCGCTTAAAACCCCTAAGGGAGAGATTAAAGACGTTGTTACTAAATGTGGTCCGTTCACGTTTTTAGCTGACTATGTGATCATGGATACTAGTACCGATGATTCTACAATCCTCATAGGTCGACCTTTCATGGCTACTACTGGAATGAATATTAACGTTCCTAATGGTTCTTTGACTTTAAGAGTTGGCAAAGAAACGAAAACGTTCCATCTTAAAGATGACATGAAACATGACTCTAGGAATGAAGAATCTCACTGCTTAGCTGTTGAAACTGTGGAGTTGACTCCGGTCAACTCCGTTACTAATGCTTCTTCCAGTGTCTCTAGATCAGTTGTTGCTGCAGGTATTAAGCAGGTTATAAAGAAGAAGCCAGAAGCTTCAGTTCAAAAGCCACCTAAGAAGAAGAAGGAACTGCAAGCCTCTTCTAAACCACCGAGCAGACCTCGAGGAAAGAATAAGAAGGCAAAGACCCAAATGGTTTGGAGACCAAAAGCTCTACCATCTTCCACCGAGCCAGCTGCACCACCAATTCGTTCCGAGAAACCGGCGCCGGAACAAGTATGGAGGGAGAGGCCGAAAGCATCTCCTAAGGAAGTACTAACGATCACCGATCCTGGTGATAACAAGCCGAAGAAGACAGAAAAAGAGAAGCCGACAGTCCTCATTCCTTCCATCGTCACATTAAAGAAGGATGACCTCTCCAGAGAGCTGTTCGGACCTTTCAAGTTCGTTGATCATCTTCCCGACGGACGTACCAAACTACTACATGCGAACGGGAAGAGATTCACGCTTACCGGAGAAGTCCCGAAGCTGTACTTCATGAACTCCGATGCTAGCGTGAAGGAGAATCTTAGTTGGGATGTCTCCTAATACCATCCAGGTATCTTCCAGCTCAAGGACGTTAATAAAAGAGCGCTTCGTGGGAGGCAACCCACGGCTGGAGTCAGTTTTGTTTTGTTTCAACCTTGGTATTTTAGAGTCGGTTCGGGAGAGCCAAAAGTGTCAGGTTGTTTGTGTTCTTATTTTTCGTATAGAGTCTGCATGTCATAGAGTCAGTTGCAAGTTGATTGAGGTCGTTCCGATTTTTCTGGATTTAACTGTGATTTTCTGAAGTTTGTCGGAATTACGAAAATATTTTAAACCCGAACAGTTCAAAATTTTCGGCGAAACCACCCCTGTTTTCGGCGAAACCGACTTTTGATTTTCGACCCATCCTTCCTGTTCATCATTTTTGGTTCAAAAAATAACTGATTTCGGCGAAACCATCCCAACCAAAATTTTCGGCGAAACCGTGCTTCATTTTCGGCGAAACCGCCTGTTCAAATCGGTTAGTCCATTTTAACTAGTAGTTTCGGCGAAATCACCCCCCTACTTTCGCCGAAACTGATTTGAAAAATCACCCAAAAATCCCCTTTAAAAATTCGGACCACCCCCTCTCTCATCCACTCTCATTTTTGCTCAGCCACCCGAAACCCCCTTATCTATTTAAAATCGTCGCCGACCTTCCACTAAAACCCGCCGTCGCCGCCGTTTCACCTGCCGCCGCCATCGCCGAGCGCCGCCGCTCACTCCCCCTCCTCATTCTGATCCCTACGAGCCCTAGAACAACCAAATCGGAGCTTTGCAGCTCCAGTTCACCGAAAACCTAGTTTTCAACGTTTTTCACCGATTCCTCCCAACCCGTTCAGTTTTTACTTCCATGGCTTCAAGGTAAAGTGTACAACTTTTCAATACGAATCTTTTGACATATGGATTGCTGAATTTCGTCGGGGTTGACTTTCGGTTGACTTTTCGATTTACCTCGTTTTGAGTGCCGACTGTTTCGTGTGAACTAGGACTGACTGAACTTACAGAACTGTTCTAGGATGCTTAGGGAGTTCCGTGCTTAATTTCCATATCATTTGGTCATGTGTTGCTATGCATACGATTGATTCTTTGTTTTGGTGACTTGTGAGAAATGTCGGTTTGACTTTGAACTGTGTTGATCATTTGGCTGTCATAAGTGTCCATTCTCGTTCATATTATCGTGCTTGCCAATTTTAATACTATTTTACCATCATTCTCCGAGTTGTGATAGTCTTGCCATGATTAGGGTTCAATATGACTTAATGTTGACTTTCTAAAATGTCGGTTTGACTTTTTGAACTCTGATTGCGCTTACCTGATTATAGCCGTTCTTAAGACATGTGTTCTAATGTCTATGATTACCGGTTGCTCCGCTTTGCTTACCCCACTTAGTTTCCCTCATTTCTTTGTGAAATTGAGTTTTTCTACTAAGTGTGGGGTAGGATCTTAGTTGACTAATCTGGTTTCACTTCTGGTTTTAGGAACACTTTTGAGCGCAGGACTAAGGCACGACTCGATGGCGCCTCGAGCTCAGGAGCTGCCGCTCCGGTCATACCCGCCATTCTGGTCCTCCACCTGCACTCCCTCGCCATGCTGGATACCATCCCACCATCGCCCGTCTACCGGACTTCTACTTTGAGAACTTCCAGAAGATCGCGCACATCCGGGGAGCTGACGTGCGTCCTTTATCCATGGAGTCTCTCCAGGAGCATAACGAGGATTCCTACCGGAACGTGCATGACGCCTTAGCACCGGCCGGTCTCCTAGAGCTGACCACCATAGCCGCCGAGTTCCCAGACATTGCTCTCCAAGAGTTCTGGGCGACATTTGACTTGGACGAGCATAAGAGGAGACGGGGCCAGAAGGTGATCACTTTCTTTCTTGGTGGGGTGTACAGGCAGCTCACCTACGATGAGTTTGCCGCTCATCTGGGCATCCCCTACGAGCACTATCACGATCACCACCTCGGTTGGGGCGAGGATGATGATGACGAGGAGTTGCACGCCCTCTGGAGCCACATGACAGGCGTGCCTGGCGATCGCCTCAGGAAGAGCAACTCAGTTAAGTCTATCTCTCACCCGCTCTATAAGTTTATTCATATGGTTTGGCGGAGGTCACTTTTATATGTCAGAGACAAGGATCGCCACCATATCCTTAAGGAGGAGCTCATGCTTCATCGAGCCATCCGAGAGAGCTACCCTCTCCACCCCGGCTGGGTGCTCGCTCACATCTTCAGCCAGCGGACCAAGAGGAAGAAGCTACCACGCAAACTCTTGGGAGGCAACTTCATAGGTCAGCTCATCCTCTCCTTCGGCATCGGCCATGAATATGGCCGTCACATTCCACGACATCCAGTTCGGACCGTTGGAGGAGACTTGGCGGTCGAGTACGACTTAGAACTCGACCTCAGTCCCCAGGTAGCAGCAGATCCTCCACTCCAACCTGCGGTCGAGTCGGAGGACGAAGATGATGCTGAGGAGCAGCAGCCGCCGCCTGAGTTTCACGATTATATACCCTCGCCACACCATCAGGCAGGGTACATTCACCAGTCGCCGCCGCGCATTCCAGATCCATTTCCGGCGCATACTCACCAGCCGCAACACCACCCCGCGGACATTGGTGAGTTGTACGAGCGACTACAGGAGTGGCGCATCACCGACAACACCACTCAAGAGGCTAGGTGGACTATTATGCAACAACACATGCGCCGCGCCGACCGGCGATATGAGCGACAGCTGGAGTGGCAGCGACAGCTCGGCGATTACTTTCACTTCCCCCACCCCGACACCTCTGACCAGTGATGATCAGGTGGTGTCCTTTTCCTTATCCTTTCTTTTTATTTATTCTTTTTTGGACTTCGGTCCAACTTTTTTCTGTGTGGATCCGGGGCACTTGTCCCGGTTTCCTTTTTATGTTTCATTTGTTTTTGTTTTGTAGGCAGTTGGGAAATTCCCTTTGCTTCGCTTGGGTAGATTCCCTCCGCTCCGAGGACCCGTGCTCATCCCCTACACCAATCATCTCGGTCCAGGTTCTTCCATTCCACTCTGAACTCTAGAATTAGTCATGTGAGGACACAGTCCGATTTAAGTGTGGGGTAGGATGCTAGAGAACCTTGCATGAACTTGATTGCCCTTTATTGTGTTTTGTGTGCCTCGTGATTCCATTTCAGTCTCTCTAGCATTAGAATGGCTCAGTTCTTGATTTTTGATGTTAAGTTGTTGTTCAAACTTTCATAATGATGCTTAGACTGCTTAACCTAGAACTTGAGAACCAACTTGTATGCTTTGATGCTAAATTGCCTGGTCAGAACAGAATTTTAAAATCACACTTGTAGTTTGTAGCCTTGATTGCATGAAAATGACCGAATCCGACTAGCGAACCAACTGTGAGCTTTTGATCCATTGCACGTAACTTGCAATCTAAATTCTTTTTGAGTGGTTTTCTGTTTACTTGAATAAGTTAGAATTTGCATGAGACCTACTCGAGACCACACGATGACACGAGTTCTAGAAGGATAGGGGCACCTAGATTCAGCTACTAAGCCAGATAGCCTACCTTAACGATAAAATCCACTGGGTTTAGACCCTTGAGCTTGGCCCGTTCTTTCGGTTCGATAATACATTACAGCCATTTCCCATTTCTTTCATTCCCCGTTGATCCCCTGTGGTTGTAGTTCTAGATTGACCTACCGGAAGTCGGTTTGTGGTAACCTGCCTATAGCCATTAAACAGGTGGTCTTAGCTAATAGGTCCAGACGTGTAAACCCCTCTAGCAACTAAAAGAAAAATCGGCACAAAAGAAAAAAATATAGAAAAGAAAGAAAAAGAGAAAAATTTCAAAAAAAATGAAGAAAGAAGAAAATCAGAAAAAGTTCAAAGTTTAGTTCAAATAAAACGTTCTTCTCCCTACAAATGGAAGAACGAAGTCGTAAGAAAAGTTGAAAAGAAAAAAAATGTGTATGCAAAAGAAAAAGAATAAGTGCTAGTTTGCTTGAGGGTATCATAGGACGAGCGTTCATCATTCCACCAGTGTTTGGTTAGACGGTAGGAAGCCATAGATTAGATTCGAGGGAAGTTAGTCGAAAGCTACACCGCACCAAGCCATCATCATTCATTCCCATCATCCATCTCATTATAAACCCAAGTAGTGTAGATTTCATTACGGTCCTAGCAGGGAAGTCCTTCTTGACTAGATATTCGTGTTGTCACAGTGGTGGAGATGTGGTCGAAATGCAAACCTATGACAGAATTCGGTAACAGAAAATGATTGAGAGCAGAAACACGTCCTTAAACACAGAGAGTGAGAGTCCCATTGTACTAAATATATCCTGTGTGAGAAGTCTGGTCGGTCAAGTCAAATTCGTGCATGATTGATTGCTAATTACTTGTTGTGTGCAGTTTATTAGTGAGACCAGGTAGTTTGGCTGATCAGTATGCATGTTAGGTTTCTTGTTCTAGGATCGATCTGTCTAATAACTCATTGTGTTTGATTGAGCTCCAATTTAATCGATCTTATCATTTATGAACACGAGCGTTTCTATTCAGTTTGCTTGAGGACAAGCAAAAGCTTAAGTGTGGGGTATTTGATGACACTCGATTTGACGTGATTATCAGCCTCATTTAAGCGACATTTCTTTGCTTAAGACATTGTTTTTAGGGTAGAATAATGAATATTCAATCGATTGCCCTATCTCGTGCCATTTGTGTTACCTTGGCCCGTTTCGGGTCTATTTGATGGTTTTCTAGTGTTTTTGTGTTAGCACAGGTTTTTGCCGTCAAATAGCGTAGCCATGGACGTGTCTAAGGCGTAGGAACCTCGAGGAATCAAACCGGAATCGATCAAAGGAGTCAATCAAGTCAAACCGAAAATCTGCCATTCACACTTACAGTTTCGGCGAAACCAATCTCCCAGATTCGGCGAAACCAGCAGTTCAAATCAGCTGATGCCAAGTGAAGACTGATTTCGGCGAAACCATCAAGCTCTTCGGACCGAAAATGCAAGGCAGAGGAAACTGGCCATTTACACAAGCCATTTTCGCCGAAACTACTCCTATGGTTTCGGCGAAAATAACAGCTCAGCCCCGCCCAACTAGGGTTAAGTATTTATACTTAACCCGGCGGCCGAATAGAAAAAAGAAAATTTGGGGGGGATATCACACAATTCATAATTCTAAAAGCACAACTTTTCGAGAGGAGTTTTCTCTGAAAGTTCGGGAGCGAAGAGTTGGAGTTCGAAGAGCCGGATAGAGATCGTGACGCCATCCCTTCCATCTCGGAGAAACGGAGCTAGGAGTGCAACTTACCGAAGATCGGAGTCTGTCAGAGTCATCTGAATTAGGTTTTTCAGATCCTTTTCTGTTCTTCCTCTGAATGATGAACTCTTTCCTTGTCTTTGTGTCTTTTGTAATGATCATGAGTAGCTAAACTCGTTAGAGCTTAGACTAGATGAACCCTAAGTGACCCAGGGCTTTAAAGCGGTCACGGATCGGCGGTGATTAGATTCGAAGTTCAATCAGTTTCTCTTTTCATGTTTGATTCGTTCTTCATTGTTCATGTTTCTTGTCTGGATTGATCACCTAGATTAGATTCTGGTTAAGCTAAGGATAGAAGCGAACGATCGCCTTACTTTAGAACATCGAATTGAACAATTAACCTTATAATTGGAGTGTGCCTTTCGTAGGAACCGGTTAGGGTTAATCCACTGCAAAAGTAACTCATTAATCATTAGTAATTACACCAATTAATTAAGTCGTTGCGAGAGGCGACCGTACCCGGGCGGCTAGTTAATCTTGGTAGTTAGAACGGATAGAGCGAACGTTCGCCGGTCTTAAACCTAAGGGTAAGGAGTTATGGTGGTGTCTTAGTAATTGATTGAATAAGAATCGAAATCCGCTGATCTGTTGATTGTCAATGCTCTAGGGAACGAAGGGGGATTCAAAGTCTAAGTTCGTCTGTCATTCTTGTTTTCAAACCCTAATTCTCAATCTGCTTTAGCTTAATTTGTTTTAATTCTTCTGCATTCCTTAGAATTAGAAGTCGTGGAACTCACACCACGCACAACGTGTTTTCCTTGAGTAATTTGTTAGTTTTGAAGTAGCCAATCAATTGAAGGCCCGTGGAATACGATCTATCCTAGCTCTTGAGCTTGATAGTTATTTGATAGAACCAGCTCAGCACAACGACGGTTCCATCAGCGAAATCGATGGGATAGATTGAGGGGTTGTGGTTGGAGTCGGCGATGCCGGCTGGAAATCAGAAGCAGGGCAGCTTGAGAGGGAGTGAGGGGTTGTCGTTGGAGTCGGCGATGTTGGCTGGAAAAGAAGCAGGGCAGCTTGAAAGGGATTGAGGGGTTGTGGTTGGAGTCGAAGAAGAAGAAGTTGGAAATCAGAAGCAGGGAAGTGAGGGGCTGTGGTTGGAGTCGAAGAAGAAGAAGTCGGAGGGAGAATGATTGGAAGTTGGCTGCAAGGAAAAGGAATCGGAGGGAGAAGGAAGAAGAAATCGGAGGGAGAAGCTAAGGAAAAAGAAATCAGAGGGAGATGGAAGAAGAAGTCAGGGAAGGAAGAAGACAAATCTGATTGGTTGGCAACTTTTGACGCAGGGGCCAGGTAAATTAGTCACGGTTTTAATGGAAACCGTGACTAATTAGTCACGGTTGACTAATTAGTCACGGTTCTTATGAAACCGTGACCAGTTAGTCACGGTTTCAAAAACCGTGACTAAAAAACCGTGGCAAATGTTGGTTTTTCTTGTAGTGTCAGTCACTCATTAGTGGGACGACGCCCCCGGATTGGTTGCGTAAACCTTTGTTGGATTGTTGCATGATTATCTTAATCTTAATAATCTTAATGGTAGTATGGTATAATTGGTTTTGACACATAGGATAGAACCCTTCTCACAAATTTCCACATCATCACTCACTTTTTAAATCAAAATTCAATTATTTCTCTTTCATTTCATTAAATGTTGAATGTAATTAAGCACCATATGAATAAAATTATAAGTACTTTGATGTTCAACTATATTATCTTAACAAAACTAATATATAAAAAAATAATTTTAAAATATAATATTTTATTAAAAAATACTACATTTTTTCTAAATACATAAACTTTATTAAAACACTTTCTTAATCATTCCGACAATAATCGTTCATTTTTATAAATTATAGACATGAAAAATAATAAATATAATATTTTACAAATCTTGAAAATTTAAATAGAAATAATTATTCAATAAAATGTAAATCAACTATGGTTAAATGATGATAATATGAATAAATAAGTATTAAATACTTGATAAAAATCATCCTAGACACTTTTGGAGCTATTAGTGGTGCATACTTTCTCAATTTTAAATTATTTAAATAAATCGATATATGCTAATTATTCAATCGATAAATCATCATACAAAAATTTCATTTGTTTATATTATAGGTTTAGGAATTTTGGTCATGAATCAAGTTTGATCATGTTGCATATTAGTAAGAATTATTTTTGAAATTTCTGAAAGAAGTATATTTATAGCATTGGAGTATTTTGATATATAAGAAGCAAGGTCCACTAGATAACGAGTTAATAAGATTATAAGAGCTATACATGTTGTGGGTTCAATTGAATTATCAATAGGTTGGACGGTGATTATCAGGTACTTAAATATATTGTTTACTTTTGTCATGCTTTTGGTTGAATATTGAGTTATACAAGCTAATTAGTCATGTCATATGTAATTTAAATTATGAATTCATCCTATTGCAAGCTTATAAGGGTCGATTGGCAATAAATTTTAATCACCTCGAGTAAGATTTGAGTAAAAATTATGGATATATTTAAGAAAATAATATTAAAATTATAGAAAATTAGAGTTAATAAGGGGCAAGACACTTAATTGGGTTGAAGGTTTTGAGTAACCCACAATACTTGGGGAAACAGACATATTATCAATTTGGTTGTGCTTGATGTTCCAACCTATGATTTTGATGACATGTGTATTTTTTTGTGATTTTTTTTTGGTGAAAAGTGTATTGATTGCCTAAAGCGATCGATGGTGTCTAACATAGGAAAAAGAATGTGGCTGGAAAAATGTTAGAGATTTTCATGGCATGGGGACGAGAAGCTATGTGGTTTAAGACAAGAATAGGATTTTGAATATGGATATATGATTCTCAACTGATTTTTGGATTCGCGACACAGATATTAATTTTTTATTTAAATAGATATAGATTTCTTTCCGGTTAAATTTAAGTAAGTATTCGTACCATTCCTCACACCAGGGGCGGATCCAGGATGAATCAAGACACTGGGTCATTTCGTATGTAATGGGCTCAATCTACAAAATCACTGGGTCAGTCTACTTACACATACTAAAATATACATAGTTTCGTAGCTTTATACCCAAGAGTGGGGTGGGCCATGGCCTGGAGAACCCCACCCCCAGATCCGCCCCCGCCTCACACCTAAATCTAATTGCTTCCAAGAAATAAAAATATTATATGACTACCATTGTTTTTTTTTGATGAATGTATATGACTATCATTGTTATATAAAATTCCTGACCAACAGGTCAGGTAGGGTTCAAAACTAGTTCATTAATAAGATGAGACGCTTATTTCAAAAAAAAACTATACTAAATAACCAAAAGGTAACTAAAACTAAAAAAATCACATAAGATGTGGTGCTGTTGTGGGCCTGGAGTCTGGACCATGCCCATTTCAGTTTAGCTGAAGGGTAATTTTTTTGGTCTTTAGGCCTTTAGCCCGCAATTTTTAGACATTTACATCTTAGAGTTTTTTTTTTTTTTTTTGGCATAGACAGCTCATTGCGGAGTGACAAAGATAGTCAGCACAAACAAGAAATGAAAATCAAGTCCCAACCTAGGAAGTCATGTCTACCTCCATGATTCCTAGGAGCTTGATCAGGGCCATGCGAGCCACGTAATGGGCGGCCCTGTTACCTGAACGGCGAACCGTCATTAAGCGCCAAGCGGAAGCTCCTTTTTGCAGCTGCAAAACTTCTTCTACAATAGCCCCTCCTAGGTTGGAAAGTACCTGACCGGCCAGCAGCTTCGTCGAAACTAGTTCTGCATCTTTTTCAAAGTCCACCTGCAAAACTCCTGCCCACAAACACCAAATAAACGCATCTCGGAAAGCTAACAACTCAAGAACAAATGGATCTACAATACCTGGCTATGTAGTGCCTATTGCACGCAGAACAACCCCGTTCGAGTTTCGAAGGACCCATCCCGAAGAACCACCAACGTTGAGACAAACGGCACCATCGACATTGATCTTGGGTCTGATCTTATACTTACAAGCTAACAAAGAGCAAAACCAATTGTATCCGGCTCTAAATCATTAACAAACAAAATGGAATATCTTCATACCAACAATTATTCGAAACCAAAAATTCAAAGGGAATATCTATTAGTGTCTATATACACCCCACAAGGGAGGGACCAAACGGACAAAGTCCTGATTATCGGTATAAGTTGAGAGCCAAACCTTATTCAAATTCGCGTCATGAATATAGAATTCACCACGAACTGCTTCTCTCGAGGGAGGAAAAATAAAAGAATAGATATCTCTTCTGTCTCCATACTTACTGTAACTCTTCTGTCTCTTTACTGTATGACAAAAATAAAAATGATTATAATAACTTAATAAGATAATAAAATACTATTTTAAAGAAAAATAAATAAAATATAAAAACAAAAAGGTGTGAAAATAAACGGAAAGTACAGTTATCCCACAAAAAAAAGTAATCATGGTTTGAAATTGGGGCAATTTTTTAAGAACACGGTAAAGCAATCAAACCCTACCATAAATATTACAATCACATTAATAGAGAGGAATGAGAAAGGAAACAACAAATAAATTGCATTAGTAATTAATAAACTTGGTTCCGTGAAATAGGTCGCCGGAGAAAAACAAACCGACCAGGGCCGATCGGACCCGGAGCACCAAGACAAGAACCTCAATGGCGTCGCCGGAGCACAAGGAGTCTTCTTCTTTCTCTCATCTTTATTCCCTTCAAAACTCAATTGACAGAATCAAAACAAGAAAACCCTAAGAAAAACGAATCTCACCTTCAAGCTTTAAGCCGTTGATGCTCCAAAATCGCAGTCGCCGTTCGTTAGTTTCATCGCTGCCGGTTCGTCCCCATATTCGTTTTCCGCCGCTGCATGTTGGAGCTCGTCGCCCCACCGTCTAACTTGCCTTGTCGTCGTCGAATCCGCCGTCCGATGTCGCGCCGACCGTAAGCCCGCTGTTGGTGCTCCTCGTGCTGCCGCCCATGACTTGAAAACTCAGAAAGACGGCCACGCAGCGAGAAAACGACGACGCCGACCTCGGCGGTGCTCGGCGTCGCAGAGCACCGACAGCTCGTCGGCCTTCTTCAAGAGCCCATTCCGGCGCTTCGAGAACGTGACCTGTCTACTCGTAGTGTTCTCTATCTTCCTCATCTTAACTTTGCCCCTCACCATAGCTTCCGAAAATCAAGGAACCCGCCGTCATGGTAACTGAGCTTTATTTTGGTTAGTACAAGCAATGTGACCCATGATAAATTATACATTCATTGAAAATGTCCATTTACATCTTAGAGTTGGGTTAAAGGTACAATTTTGTGATCAAATGACTATTTTGCAAATTTAACGAAAATAATTATCTAACTAATTATTTTATGAACGGTATTTCGCTGCTCCCCTTGGGAGCAGCTTTCCCTACACCCCCAGCCTACATGGCTATCTATGATTGGTTCTCATTTTTTCTTCCGTTTATTTTTTGGTGAAACCAGTAATGTCTATCAAATTAATTGTAGGGCCTTAATTAAATGCTTAGAGGAAATAGAAAAAACTTATTAAACTTAACAAAACAATACACATCCCATTAGAAAAAAAGAACAAAATTACTAATTGGAACAAATGTTAAAGTTACCAAACAATATGATCTATTTAACAAGTTCCACTAATAAATAAATAGTTGCTTAAATAAAAAAAAATCATTGTTGATCACTTGGATGTGAATGTGCCATTGCATCCTGCAAAAAAATAATGAATAAAATTAAATAAATAAATATTTTAAAGTACAAGTATAAAATTTAACAATCATAAAAATTTACCTTTAACAATTGAGTATATGATATATTATTCGAGAAAAATGCAGAACCAAATGTTTCTTGACGAAGACATATTGGTTGGGTAATAATTGAGTTTTGTGACTCTTCTTGTATAGTCATGGCCTAAAATTGTAAAAGTAAAATTAAAATAAATGAGAAATGTAAACTTCATTTAAAAAGAGAAAAAAAATTATAGAAATGTGATTACGCACTTGATTGTTTTGTACTTGTAATTCGACAGTGCTTTCAACATGTTGAGAACAACTAGGTTTATTCTTTTTACCCTGCACAATGTTATTTTCAATAAAATTATAAATAAGATAAAAGAACATTTGTTTTTTAAGATGAAAGATAAAAACCTGTGGTTTTGCTTGAACTTTGCATTTCTTGGGTCTCTCTAGTGCACCTTTCATCCTTCCTTTTGGTCGTCCAACAGTAGCTTTTGCTTTCACTCCAGCTATGAAGAGACCCTCATGTTCTTGATTTGAGCATAATACTTCCTCTTCATTTTCTTGAGTATTACTACTAGTCGAGATTCCTGAACTTAAACCTCTTTTTATATCCCTCAAATCCTTCATCAACTTTGAGAATATTTCATTTGTATGTTCATACATAGTATCAGTCTCAGCTGCAAGTGTAGTTATCTCTCTAAAGTTGTAATTTAAATTAAAGTAGCGTTTTCCAATGCACCTCTCCGGACTTTCTTGAGCTATAACTGAACTTCTCAAGTCTCCATCTTTTGCATCTTTTATCCATCTCTTTGATACATATTGCTCGGGAATCTTTTTTATATTTTTCTTGTCAAGAACTTTTAAAGCATGTGCGCATAAAATCCCCACAAATGCAAACTTCATGCAGCTACATTCAACTATTTGAAGAGAAGACTCAAATCGAACCCGATGCTCGGTAACTTTACTAGAATATTTCACTTTATATTCTGTATGATCTGCAGTTTTGTTGGTCTTATCGATGCTGCAATCCAAAGCCTTGATGTACTCTTCTTGAAACATTTGAAATACTTGAGGAGTGTAAATCATAGATGCATCTCTTAACATCTCAACATTTACTTTTAACACTGGGCTAGTGTCCCTCATCTTAAATTCTGCCAATAGCTCTTTGTACCTCCTATCTTCTACCAACCGAGTATAATGCTCAAAGAAGTACAACATATTGTGTTTCGGCTTTAGATACTTCTTCAACACGTTGTTCATTGACTCACTGCGTTGTGTACTCATCATATCAGCTGTAAACATATGACGACCATAGACCATAGCCCACTTTTCTCTTTCTAAGAAGATTCCATGCAACCATTCATTATTTTCCAAGTTGTACTTTTTAAGCATAACATTCCAACCAGTGAACCATTCATCCTCATCTTCATAATCATACACACATGAACCAAAGTCTTTTGCGAATTGATTGGATCCATGAAATACGTGACTTAAATGTTTAGCAGCATTTTGGTATATATGCCAAACACATAAACGATGATGAGTTTGAGTAAATACCTCTTCTATTGCTTTGGCCATGGCAGCTGATTGATCGGTTAATATGGTAGTAGGTTGCTTCCCATCCATTGCACTTAAAAAAGTTTCAAATAACCACTTGAAAGATGCGATTGTTTCATCATAAAGTAACGCAGCTCCAAAAATAATTGTTTGCTTCATATGATTGACTCCAACAAATGGAGCGAAAGGTCGACCATATTCGTTAGTCCTATAAGTTGTATCAAAGCATACGACATCTCCAAAGTGCTTATAATCAACAATTGACCTTCCATCCGCCCAAAACATATTCATTATGAGATTATCATCATCAAACTGCACTGAGTGAAAATATCCTGAATCCTCTGATTGTTTTTTCTGAAAATAATTCATAATTGCTTGACCATCTCCTTTAATCATTGAAGCCCTTCTCCGTGAAGATATATAATTTCTATAATCAATATCTAGAAATCCATTATGTTCACGACCTCCATTTTGTATGGCCAATAGATCGATTGTTGACTTAATTGGTAGTCCAGCTCTCTCAGCATCATCTGCAATAGCTTTATGAGTAGAACTCATTTTCCTTTTCGTCTTTAGCATATGCTTCATCGGAGTAGATGCAAGTTCATGATTATGTTCTACGGTAAAAGAAACAATCTCAAACATGCCATCATTCTTTAGTTGACATGTCATCTCTGCAGCACAATCAACCCTTGAGATTGGTTTTTCAAAAGCCACATGCTCGCGCCTCTTATCAAATGCCTTTTTCCCTTGTTTAGAACAACAAAATGTTCTTTTTTTGACTTGTCCACTTGGAGTTCGTTTAACACGATGCTTTCTTACGCTGAACCCAACAGTATGTGCATATGCTTCATAAAACTCATAAGCACTATCATCACAATCAAACTTCATACCTATGCATGGCACTCGGTTATCTTCTTTCATCTTACAGTTGTAATCTTCACAATGCGTCTATCAACGAAAAAATAAAAATAAAATACAATGTAAGGAAAATTATTACGTGGAAATATGCTAATACAGAAAATAATTTATTACTGTTATGAAAAACACGAAAAATATGAAGCATGGAAAATCTATTGGGCAGTAGAGCTTCTATTTTTTGTGAGTATGCAGTAGAAAATTAACCTAAACATTAGGCTTAATTTGAAACTAAACCATTACTTTTTATTTTAACATATTGATTGAATTATATATTGCAGTAGGTTTTGATGTACATTAGTTACTGGTATAAAGTATAAACATAAAAGAAATATAAAATATAGAAGAAACTAAGGAAATAGTTGAAGAACTAACCCTGCAATTTCGTTTCTCAGTCTGCTTTGCAAGAAGAAGATGAATGGTTTATGGCATTATGAGAGAAAGCATATATTTATAGTTAATTGTTGTTTGAAATTCCTTTTCATAACCGGAAAAGGGTTTAAATAGTGTAAAATATAAAAATTATTCTTAATTGAAACGGAAGAATAATTCCTGTTTAGTATTGTTCCAAATTGCAATTTAAAGAGGAGTTTTTATAACACTAAAACGGATACCTATAAAAAAAATAACACTAAAACGACAGAAAAATGAGAACCAATCATAGATAGCCAAGTAGGCTGGGGTGTAGGGAAAGCTGCTCCCAAGGGGAGCAGCGAAATACCGTTCTTTTATTATTAACTAATTAACTTATCTAGTTAGCTAGTTATCTTCATGATTAGATAACTAGTTAACAAGGTGTATCAAAACTAATTAACAAGGTATTCGATGACTAGATTATATAGTTACAAAGTTATTCCAACAATGTTTCTCTATCACTCTAAAACATTCATCCATTTTCCAAAATGGCTAAAAATCTCAAATTGTCAATAACATGAAAAGCAGTGACTGAAATTATAACTTTCAATAATTACAAAACAATTCTCAAAGTTTTTTATAACTACTAATTAGTCATTTTATTTAATTAGGTAACAAAAACATCATTTTTCTTCTACTTTTTTTGGTCGGCGCCATTGCAAACTCTAAGTGACGAAGGCTGATCCACATAATCAAAGCAAAATTAGGTATTTGGAATCAGATCGAACTCAAAATTAGGCATTGAATTTTAGAAGGAAGAAAGGAAACTTGAGCGACGAAGGAGGATCAGAAACGATGGATGATGAGATGAAGTTGACCTGAGCGGCAGAAGAGGAGAGGAAGTTGAGCTCGAAGTTGGCGAGCTTCAGAAAAGCTAAGAGGCATGAATCGGTGATGTTGGTGTTTGTTAAAAGTTGGAGAATGTTAAATTAACTTGTTTGGTATGTATATTTGGTCAAGAAAATAATAAGGGAAGACAGTGACACCCATTATTCTATTTAGGGGAAGTCAGAATTTTTTTATAAAATTAAAAATTGTCAGAATACATATTCTTGAGGCAATAAAAAACCTCTGGGTATCTAATATACAAAAACTCAGCTCCATTAGACCGTGAACAAATAAGAATATCTCATAATACAAAGTTTCCAATGAAACACAACTAGATTTCCCTTGTACCAAACGACCCCTAGGTTACCGTCTAGCGTTTCATCATCCTGAACGATGGAACTTTACGTAAATTACTTATATATAAATTTATACCTAACATTTAATCTTTCGGTTCGAAAATTTGTCAAAATTTTTAAATCTTTTTATTTTTGCTATCATATTCATCCGAGGTTCTCCATAATTTTATTTATTCTGGTTCCATGGATATTAAGAAGAAAGCGTCTCCAAGAGAAACAAAAGAAACAAAAGAAACAGTGTGTAAGTCAAAAGAGGAATGGGTTAGTTGACTTGAGTCTAGAGTGAGACTCATGGGAAAAGACAAAACGTCGTCGCTCGAAAGTATTGCCAGCTAATAACATCAAGACTTTACCAGGCCAAGTGGGTTTGAGACTTCGTCAGATATAGGCCATTGGTTTTGGCCGACTTTGGAGTTGCCCGAATAACACCAATTGCTGGCCTAATAAATTATATCACATAATAAAAATCTTAATCTTTGTGTTTATCTATCTCGACCTTGTAATCTGTATAGCTGTTGCCTGTAGTGCATTTTTTTCATTCAACTTTAGCTAGCCACTTGATTTGCCTGTAATTTCCGGTCATTTACTAAACAATGACTTCTAATATACTCATTTCACTATTCAACATGGTTGAGTGCCGGTAGCTGATCGGTAGCCAATCTTTTCCAAGGGTTGGATTTTATTCCAACCCTTTCCTAGCCATTGGATCATTCTTTGACCAATCTAATGGTCTAAATTTGATAGGGTTATTTAGGACATTTTACACTTAATTTAATTTTTGTTTTATTTTAAATATTTAATATATCTCAGTGCCTGGCCGACCACTCTCAGGGGCCCGGCCATCATGCTCCGGCGACTTTTCCGGTGACCGGTCGCTGGTCTCCGGTGACTTTTTCGGTGAGACTCCGACGGCCGACCAAACTCCGGTGACTTTTTCGACGAAGTACATGTTAACTAGTAAACACTTTTTTAAAATTTTCTAATTTTTTAACACCTGTTCTAACTGTTACCTAGTTAACAGATTCTTTTGCTGATAACTAGTTATCTGCACTAGTTCACAAGATATTTAACTAGTTAACAATATATTTAACTAGTTAACTCGATTAGATAACTAGTTAACAACGTGATAACTAGTTAACTCGATTTGTCAAGTAGTTAACTCGTTAACTAAATTTAACTAGTTAATTGGTTAACTAGTTAACTTGTTATATTTAAGTAGTTAACTCGATTAGATAACTAGTTAACAACGTGATAACTAGTTAACTCGTTAACTAAATTTAACTAGTTAGTTAACAAATCGAGTTAACTAGTTATCAATGTCAACATAAAAAAAATAGTGACTAAAATTATAAATTTTAATACTAAACAATCAAATTATCTATAAATAAAAATAGGGTGACTACATTGTAATTGGGTGTATACGAAGGGGGAAGGGAGAAGAGAGGCTTGGGCCGATCCGCCTTGCAGGGGATAATTGGGTGCAGTGGACTGGTTGGACCGGTCCAACCCCTGGGGGTTGGACGTATATCGCGTCCCGTTGAGTGCCCATTTTACTCGTTCGAATTGGATATCAACAAGATTTCTGCTAACAATGGGGGTGGATACTCGTTTAATACATGATGGTATTTGCAGGTCAAACTAGATGAAAAATAGCGACTACATACTATTTCATAGTCGTTTGATACAATTTTTTTTGTCAAAGACAGCTCCTTTTGGAGAGACGAGGCAGCAAACACAAATAAGAATAGAACATCAAGTCCCTACCCCGAAAGTCATGTCTACTTTCATGACCTCTGGGAGGTAAGACAGAAGCATGCGAGCCACGTAATGTACATTAGAGTTTCTATAAATTTGTTCTTCAGGTTTTTTTTTATAATTTACAATAAATTCATCAAAAAAAATATTTAGAATGAATTTTGCATTGATCTTGTGTATTGAGTTCTTTCTTGGGTTTGTATTTACTAGAATTTTATCAAGCCTGTTTAAGCACATGCTCATTGACACCAAAAAACTCTTAATAAGTCTTGTTACGGTTTTGATGGCAAGAGGTATTTCTTACCCTGATCTCTCTAATCCTTTCATTCTTGAGTTGTTAGCTGTTAGGGATGCATGCGTCCTTTGTCTCTAATTGGGTTAGGTAGCTGTGGATATAGAGGGAGATGCCACGCAAGTTCGTCAGATTATCACAAACAGATCGGCCAGTGGTCACGACAGAGGAGCTGTTGTCATCGGCGTTTGGAACCTCATGGATGCTTTGCCCAAGTCGGATTCAAGACTGTTCCGCGTCAGTCTAATACGTCAACCCATTATGTGCATCGAGACTCAAGTTCATAATTCAATTGATTTTTAAATTTCAAAAAGCAAAGAGCATTTTTGGGCTTTTAACTAAAATAAATAAAAAAAATTAACTATTAACCTAAATAAATACGTTTCAAAACTATTTATTTGTATAAATATAATCGCCCCAGTCATAGGCGATATCGCCCCAGGCATAGGCGATATCGCCCCAGCACCGACGATTGTCACCCGTGACTCGTGATTAGATTCGGTTGAGTCACGGGTGTGAAAATAGCCACGGATTAGGCGATATCGCCTAGGGCATGGGCGATATCGCCTAATGCATAGGCGATATCGCCTACATCTTGGATCACTAAGCACCCTATAAATCCTTGTTAGTTTCGGGGGTTAGTCACCAAATCGAAAGAACTAACATTCTAAAATGGCCGACTACACTTTGTCACGAGAATTCCGAATCCAAGTTTTCTGGGGGGGCCGTATCGTCCAGGATTGGACCGGCTTATCCTACGAAGGGGGAAATAATGTCCGTCTGAAGATGACCAAGCGAGCGACCTATGATAGTGTGGTTACCGTGTTTCGGCGGAAAATGGGTCTTGGAGCGGATCAGATAATCCAGTCATTTGTCTGGAGAATGCCGATATACAGTTCTGAGGGAAATCTGTCGCATTTCGTTTCTAGGCCGATATCGGACGACAACGGCGTACAAGTCATATACGACTTAGTTCGCGTCAACCCATTTTTCGAAGTTGCCGAGTTGTACGCCTTGATGGAAGAGGAGCCGTCTCAGTTCTCCGATTTCTCGGGGTCATTCCAAATCAGATGGCAGAGCAGAGCCAAACGTATGATGGGGAATACATGGCGACCAGTCATATCGGTCCGGAGTTCCAGGAGGTTGACCAAGAGGGGTTGGCGCGAGATGAATATGTCAGCACTGACGATTCTGGAGATGAAAGGAGCCATTGCTCGGCGGACGAAGGGAATCCAAACGTCGACGATGACATTGGCCAAACCGACGAGGAAGACGACGATGAAGAAGGGGGAGCCACAGCAAATAGCGTGGAAGTTCATGTGCCACTGGAACATGCCACGAGCGAGGGTGACGACTGTGACGACATTATGACAATCTCCAACACCTACTCCATGGACAGGCGCTTCCAGATCCCAGCGAAGGCGTACTGGTCGGTGGAGATGGAATTCTTCTTGGGTCAGACATTCTCTACCAAAGGTCAACTGGTGTCCCTAACGAAGAGCCAAGCAGTCATCCGCAACTATAAGTACAGGGTAATCACTTCCAACCCGAAGGAATGGGCCATCAAGTGCATCGACCCGACGTGTCCTTGGAGGATGCGTTCTACACTTAGCAACAGATATGGATTCTGGATAATACGACAACTCAACAACGGCCACAGTTGTGACCGGTCAACGATACTAGGGCCCCACCCACAGCTCGATGTCACGCTGATCTCAGATGCAATCATGCACATTGTGCGCAGAGAGCCGGGGTTGAAGGTTGAGACAGTTATTGATTGCATTCTGGAGAAGTACCACCGCAAGATATCGTACCGGAAGGCGTGGTTTGGCAAGCAACGTGCTGTCGAGAAGCTGTACGGTGACTGGGTGGCATCATACAACAACATTGAGACAATCATGAATGCTATTCGGCTCACAAACCCCGGGACACGGTACGAGATCATAACCCACCCGGCGGGTAACTGTAGGATGTTCAAGAGGGTGTTTTGGGCGTTTGGGCCATGCATAGAAGCCTTCAAGCACTGCGCTGGGGTCATGATCATTGACGGCACATTCCTCACGGGCAAGTACAAGCAAGTGTTGTTGATGGCTAGTACATTCGATGGGCAACATCGGATTGTTCAATTGGCGTACGCCATAGTTGACCAAGAGGATCACGATAATTGGAAGTGGTTCATGGAGAATCTACAGAGACATGTGACCAATCGGGCCAACATCACAATCATCAGTGATCGACACAAGGGGATAGCAGCGGCAATGCGCAACATTGATCGAGGGTGGGTATGGAGGTGGTGTCTACGCCATTACGTAAGCAACTTCAACAAGAAACACCGCAACCAAACTTTAAAATCTCGCCTTTGGAACTTAGGTATTTGTCAACTTGTTTACGGTGTATATTTGAACCTAACTAATACAATATTCTCATACAAACTAGATATTCATAGAAGTCTTCATCGCTACCCGCAGGAATAGAAGGGAATGTGCGGAAGTTTGAGGCCAAGAAGGCAGAATGGTTGGCGATCCATGATGAACAAAACGTACGGGAGCCAAAATGGGTGAATGAGGAACTACCCTTATGGAGCTTGGCCTATGACAACACTGAGGGAGGCGGTGCTCGGTGGGGAACCATGACGACCAACGCGCAAGAATGCGTGAACGGAGTACTTAAGGGCGTGCGACGTTTGCCCATGTCTTCTGTGATCGAGCACACATTCCATCGTATGGTCAAGTATTGGCATAGGCGCCGTGGGGAATACCAGGGAATGTTGGCAGAAGGGAACGCGTATACGAAGTACTGTCAGAAATTAACCGAAGAATCTACGTCAAGTTCCGTCAGACACTACGTGCTGCCGTACGATGCGGCTAACGGGGTTTACGAGGTTAAGTCTGGTCCAAACAATCAGAACCGTAGCGGTAATAACAGCTACGTTGTTCGGTTCGATAGGCAGTCGAATCGTAAGGGGACTTGCACATGCGGGAAGTTCCAGGGGTACAAGGTACCGTGCTCCCATGCTGTAGCTTGTTGCACATTTGCTGGTGCTAACTGGCACAACTACGTCAGCCCCTTCTATCTGGTATCCAAGACCCAGCTAGTGTATGCTCAGTCATTCCAACCAATACTGGGTCCTAAAGACTGGATCCCACACACAGGCCTACCAGTGATCCCGCAACCTCATCTTTTTCGTGGACAGGGTCGTCCACGACACTCTCGAATCAGAAACGAGATGGATTGGCGTGAGGAGGGTCGCCCAAGTAAGTGCAGGACATGCGGTCGCGTGGGTCATAATGCAAGGACATGTGGAAGGAGACGGGACAGTGCTGGGGCGTCTTCTAGTAATCAAGCGTGAAATAAAATAGTGTATCTGTAACGTTTTTATCTCGGTTCGTTTAATAAAATAGTAGTCACTCTAGGCATAGGCGATGTCGCCTGTGACATGGACGAGATCGCCTGGGTCACGGGCGATATCGCCTGTGCCACAACAGGGGGCAGTGTGCATCATAAAACCCTCCTCTCACCAGCTTCCAAACACACACCACTACTTTCAATTTTCGAATTCAGTTTCCATCCACCTCGGTCACACTATGGTGTTCACACATGGGGAAAGAAGTAGAGCTCGCGATAAAGGTAAAAAACATGTCTTGTTTCCCCCGTCTACTTCACGTTTTGCACTAATTACAATTGCTATTGTCGTGTAGTTTCAGAAGTTGATCGTATAATGTACAAGATGAAGAAACCTCAGGAAGACCTGTTCGAGTATGAGCTAAGTGAGGTGAATTGCAGGTGTGATTTGAGGGCAACAAGATCCATTCAACTGAAGGATCTCGAACCCTATTTTGGGTGTCCGCTTGAGAGGGAGGTATAAAGACTGGAATGATTTTCTTAATTTGTCACCTATCCCATTAATATTTCCTAACCAGCATGTTTCGTTGCCATTTTGTAAAGAACAAGGGTTGTGGTTATTTTGAAACATTGGTGGTTCGGGAGGCTGTGGACAAGATCAGAAGGGAGAAGGACAATATAATTCGGGCGAAGGACAAAGAACTTGATCGAGCTAAGAGGGAGAACCAAAGGGTCGTTAGGGAGAAGGACGAGATGATTCGACAACTGAACCAGAAAATCAAAGAACAACAAGAGCTTATGAATTTCATTATGAGAAACCCTCGGACCTGAACCGTGTTGGAACTGTTGTTTATGTAATTTTCGTAGTGAAGTTTGTTATAATAAAATGTGGCGCAGTAGTGTTCCATCCACATATAGATCGAAATGGTTGAATTTCATTGCAAAAACATTAACAGCGAAAATGACATGAAAGTGCAAATCAGTAAAATCGATCACCATAATACGACAAATGAATACTACAACAGCCGAAACAAGTACAATCGATCACCATAGTACGACAAATACAAACAGTAAACCATAACATAAATCCAGAAACGAAAAACTACAAATGTGAGTGTCAATGCCTCCGACCCCTCTGGCGTCTCTGTCGCTGCTCGTCTGTGTAGCAATCCGGTGGACGCAATGTAGTCCGATCACGTAACATGTGAGTGTACGGTGGTGTCTGGGTGGACTGCGGTACGAAATCAGGTCGATGGGCCCAATCCTCGAACCCACTGTCCTCCGAGAAACCCTGGGAGCCGGCCGGATGGCTCTGATCAACGTGCTGGCTGGTGGGCCCATACGGCTGGCTACTCGACGCACCTGGGTGTCCTGCATGCTGGTAATGAGGTGCCGTCGGCTGGTACTGAGGCGCCGTAGCCTGGTACTGAGGAGGGTCATCGAAACTGTAAGTCCGCCCGTCAGCGAAATCCTCGTTCCACACATAGTAGGGTGGAGGTGCGTATCCCACATCATGGTGCGCGAGACCGCCGTAATCGACATCATCCAACCCTGTACTGTGACCTCTCTGTGGGATGGGATAGCCATCATAGGGAGTGTATGTCGGCAGGCGTGATGCTGCACGTGGGCGGTGTGGTCCTCGATCGGGAAGGCGCTCATATGCTCCGCTCATAGCCAATCCAGATCGGAGCACATGACTCATGTGAGAATCACTCGTACCACTCAAAATGGTAGCCTGCTCCAACGAGGCGATCTGAAAGGCAAAACAAAAATAAAAGTTAGTGTACCCTAAGGGAATACTAAATTGCCTACAGTTACTCAAGTAGGTGGTCACTAACCATCCCCTGAAACTGTGCACCATCGTGTGATATGGCCAGGCGTGTCCGTCTCCTGTACCACTCGTCGTACTCATCATGGAAGTGGTGGCTCAATGGATCTGCTCTCACCTCGCCCTCGGCAATGTGCTGATCCCGCTCCTCCCAGAGACGTAAGTACTGTAGGTACCTACCACCCCAATCATGTACTGGTGCTCTGAAGTCTAGTCCTAGTAACTCCTCGACGCGAGCAGCAGGCTCGGCGTCCTGTGGGATACGCTGACCATGTCCGAACTGACGCATGCAACTATCAGGATGGTGCCATGAGACACAGTCTATGCACAGCATGGGGCAAACAGCTCGCCAGAACACATCGTCCTCCAACTGATAGTCCTCCTCTCGAAAGGCGTACGGCATCCACTGGAGAATTAATAAATATATTGTAAGGAAGAATTAAGAAAATCAGAGAGAGTATGTACATGAGGTTAAGATTCCTAACCACGAACTCCGTGTTCCGATCAAGTGCGTAGCGTATTTCCTCCAGCTTCATAGCCACGCGATGCTGGTGGCGCCGGATGACAGACATCCAGCGCACACCACGAGGAACGGTGTCAGCATCTGGTGGGTCACCACCTGCTACGTAGCGCTCGGCTATGCTCGGGAATCTCTCCAAGGCCCAGAGCTGGACCAGCAAGGTGAAGCCTCCCAAGTCACCTGTACCCCTCTGACTCCCAGCCGTGAAGAAGGCCGCCCTCCCCATGGCCTTATACAGCCATGCTAGTACCGCACTACCCCAACTGAACGTGGATGCAACCGCAGAGTCCCCAATAAGCCGGAGTAGATGAACCGGTATCAAGTCTCCAGTCCGGTCAGCTAGTAGAATGGCGCCAATAAGAACCCAAGTGTAGGCTCGTGCATAGCGGAGAACAACATCTGCTGGAGCACCAGCCGGTAGACGATCAAACATGCCCTTCACCCACGAGATCTTCACTGACTGTCCCGTACAACTCCCAGCTGGGGGTCGGGCACCCAACAACTCCTCACATATGAGACCCGACTCACGTCTGTCCACTGCTACGGTAACAGGAACTCCATCGATAGGAAGACCCGTCAGTACCTCAACATCCTCCAAGGTGATCGTCGCCTCCCCGGTACCAGGTGGAATGTGTTCGTCTCTGGCCGCCACCTCTCAATCAATGCTGTGACGAGCTCCTTACACGGTGTGAAACCGAGTAAACGAACAACAGGGAGGAGTCGACACCTCTCGCAAGAATGCCTCGTACTCTGAACTCCACTCTAAACAAGAACTACGCTGTCGCAACTTCAGCGCCTTGCACGCATGTGGGTCACGCCACACTAAAGTAGCCCTATGTTTGTTCTCCCCCCACAGTAGAGAACAATCACCAGGTTGAGGCCTAACGCTCTCGGGAATCCGATCCACCAACGGTTCATCCCATCCATAGTTCGACATCTATTGTATAGTAAATTGTTAGAAAAACTATTTTATACTAATTCTCTTTCTCAAAGTATACTAGTTCTCTAACCTCAAAATTATACTAATTGTCTAACCTCAATATTATACTAATTCGCTAACCTCAACATCATACTAATTCTCTAAACTATCCATAAATAATAACATGGTTCACAATGACATAAGAACAATAAATAATGTATGTACTACGTACCTTGTGTAATGGTGCGAGAAAAGGTCCTCTCCGTTTTATAAAAATCCTACAACGTCAATATGACAGTGTTAATAAATCACTTTGGAAAAAATTATCTATCATAATAACCCTAAACTAATTCTCTAACCTAAAACCCTAAACTAATTCTCTAACCTAAAACCCTAAACTAATTCTCTAACCTAAAACCCTAAACTAATTCTCTAACCTAAAACCCTAAACTAATTCTCTAACCTAAAACCCTAAACTAAATAATGTAATTTAAAAAAAAGGAGAAATGAGACTTACCTTTGCCTTAGGGGGTTACCGAGTAGTGTGGGAGAATGAGTTGAAAAATGGGGTATTTATAGGGGTTGGGGCGAGATTGCCCGGTCTCCAACCCACGGGCGAGATCGCCGGTAGCCTAGGCGATATCGCCTGTGGCTGGGGCGATATCGCCTATGGCTGGGGCGAGATTGCCATGTGTCCAGCCAGACAGCATTTACTCGGTTGGTTGGGCAGTTTAGAATCGGTTTGACCAGCAATCGTCGGTGCTGGGGCGATATCGCCTATGCCTGGGGCGATATCGCCTATGGCTGGGGCGATTATATTTACACAAATAAATAGTTTTGAAACGTATTTATTTAGGTTAATAGTTAATTTTTTTTATTTATTTTAGTGAAATTTTTCGATCATTTCAAGGACGCATAGAGAAGAACAAAAACACGTAAAAAATGTGCGGGTGGAGAATGGGTGAGTGGCTAGTGGGAACCAAATATAATAATGTAAAGCCCTACATACATGGGGTCCGGAAGTTTCCTTCAAATTGCAATATGAAATTAGTATTAAACTAATCATCATTAATCATGCATTATTCGCTACACTGACATTACAACCATAGGATCAGATCAAACTTTTTAAAATTAAAAAAAAAAAATTAGGCATGGCCATGGGTATCGGAAATCGGATACTCACCCGAAGTCCTATCAAATTGGGTCGGGATTACTCGTCGAACCCGGTATTTAGTTAGAGCGGGTAACGGGTGGGGATGCGTTACAAGGTATCCGTCCCCATACCCAAACCCGATGTGTACCCAATATGAAATAATGTTGCATTAGCCATAATATATCATCTATGTTTAACAGACCAGACCCAATCCTTCCTTTAGTCATTCAATCTTCACTTCAATTCATCGATCAAGCAATTTTTCGTTCCTTTTCGAAACTTTGCTTAAATGTCTTCATCTCGAAAATATCTTGTAATCCAAATGCAGAGAGATTTAGGGTTCACCCAATCCCGATACTCTTATCGGGATGAGGATGATTTTAATTTTGTACAAATTTAGTCTCGATAGACAAGTACGAATAATATCCATTTAATAAACAGCTGGATAATGAATATGTGGTATTCGAAACACGAGGTACATACAAGAAAAAAACCAATAATAATAAGAGAGAAAAACAGAAATCAGAATTCTGAATTCACTTCCCCCAGACGCCACCTGCTATTTATTAGGTTCCCCCAACCCCACGGGCCACGCCTAGGCCTGCCTCCCCCTCTTCCTACCCCCATAGCCCCTTATTCCCCTTCACCACGTCATCTCTTACACTCATTATTCATCTAACCTTCCCTCCTTTTCTTGTCGTCTAGTGCCTTCATCAGCTTCTTCCACACCCTACCAATTCACAATCGAGTTTTATTAATTAGTCACTTAACTTATGTATTGCCTCGATGTGGTCCCTTCACAAGTTACAACTCGGTCTCATCTGGTGAATTATATCCAACTTGGTATATTTTGTTACGTTTTTTATAATATATTTGATGCTAAAATGAGCCCAACATACTTAACAGTAACCATGATTATTTATCCGAATAATACACATAATTAAGCGTAGATTATCGAGTCAAATAAATTTTTGACTTCGAATACCACATTTACACAATGTGACCACTAAAAAATAGTATGTAAAGTGATAAATCGAATCCGTGTAAAGTCAATCATTGAATTATAATGATTGTTATAGTTTTGATGTTACGAATTGTTTGCTTTTATTACACAACAATTTCACAATCTAATGAAAATTGAATTTATTTAATGCAAATTTTATGAATTACAAGTTGAGGTGGCACCCATTTACAAATGAAAATGTGAGATTTCATGAATTGGGGTGTCTTTTTTTTTTGCTTAAAATTTTATTTATAAGTTTTTTTTTTCTGAGGTAGCAATAAAAACTACATTTGAAACTGAATGAAAATTGTATTGGTGTAGATAATCTTACATGTCTCAACTCCATGTTTTATCGACGATGGTGAATTCAACCGTTAAAAAAAATTGTATCGTTGGATAAATGATACCATACTGTAACAGGAGCTAAACTTATATCACCAAATTGCATGAATTGTAACCTAAGTGACCACTCAAACATTTAACCCATAGAAAATCAAAATGCACCCACCCTTTCCGACCTTTCGGTTGACCATTTTGCCCATGCCACAACCACACCCTCCTTCCCAGCTGGAACTCACTATACACAAAATATTATACTATTCCTTCTCCCTTAAAAAAATTTACTATAAATTCCTTCGTTCCCCATATTTCACTCTAATCCAATCATCATAATTTCATAATTCATAAACAATGGCTTCTTCCCGACGCCAATACTCAATCTCCGCCGCTCTCCTCCTATTCACCCTCTTCAACCTCCTCCACCCTTCCGCCGCCTCCTCCAAAAGCTCGCCGCACTTGTCCAGAGCACCTCTCATCCTCAACCCTCGGTACCCACTTCCCCTCTCACCCCCAACCTCGTCTGGTACGTCCTTCCCTCAACATGCCGCTCGGACTTCCTCCGCTCCCTTACCTCTTCAAAATCCCCCGCCGTCGCCGCCGGCACCGTCGCCTCCTGGTGGCTCACCACCGCCAGGTACCGCGGTGGACCTTGCAACGTTGTTGTAGGAAGGCAGCTCGTCGACGATAAGTACTCCCTCGGGAAGCGTCTGACCTCTGCCCAACTCGCATCCCTCGCCTCCAAGGCCGGCGGAGGCCGGGGTAAGAACGTGGTCAACGTTGTGCTCACCGCCGCTGACGTGGTGGTCGACGGATTCTGCAGCAGCCGGTGTGGGACCCACGGGTCGAGTAAGACAAAAACCGGTGGAAAATTTGCCTATGCTTGGGCGGGGAACTCGGTGACTCAGTGCCCTGGTCAGTGCGCGTGGCCGTTTCATCAGCCGATTTACGGTCCCCAGACGCCGCCGTTAGTGGCGCCTAACGGCGACGTTGGTGTTGACGGGATGATAATTAACTTGGCTACTGTTTTGGCTGGGACGGTGACGAATCCGTTCAACAATGGGTATTTCCAGGGACCACCGGAGGCGCCGCTTGAAGCGGTGAGCGCGTGTACTGGGATATTTGGGAAAGGCGCGTATCCGGGATATCCTGGTACGGTCCACGTGGAGAAAACGACAGGTGCCAGCTATAACGCGATTGGGATGACTGGACGGAAGTATTTGCTTCCTGCCATGTGGGACCCTACCTCTTCCACGTGTAAGACGTTGCTGTGATGTGGAATTCTGTGCAATGGAAGAAATGCTTAGTCACCTTTTTTTTGTATATTTCGTCGTTTGTAATGAATGTATAAAAAATAATTGGAAAAAACTTTTTTTGTTTGTTTCGTGAATGGATTAAATTAATGAAAAAAAAAAACATTTCTACAAGTGCTAGTTTACATGATTTAATTATTGTTTGTTTGGACTTTGAGGTGAATAATCCGAAGTTGAGGTATCTATTTGGGAATTTGCAACTGAGTACGAATAGGGCTGAAATCAGTGACGTGGTTAACGGCATATCCAAAAACAGCTTAAGAGGTGATAGTTAACGGCATATCCAACTGTAGTGGTTTGTGATTAACTATTAAATATTAATAGTTTTGTGATTAACAGTGTGGTTAGTTGATAACTACATTGTAATGCATTCTATCATGTGGCTCGACACGTCCTTAAATGTTTCCCAAGCTTGTAGCATTCTATATATATATATCTATATATATATAATAATGCATTTACTATATAATATATATATATTATATATATAAAAGGAAGAAGGGAGTTACTATTGAAGAATAGTATTTGTTTTCCTCCGTTAGAGTATTTAAGGCTTGGATCATAAGTTTTAAAGAGTGGTCTTTTGTGGGTCATCTTGTGTTGGGTGAGTTTGTGAGTTGTGAGGGTAAGTTTATGGGCTTGTAGCATTCTCATCTCCACAATTGACGTTGCGAAAATGGCCTCGCCCCTTCTGTCATTGTTCCACAATTTTTTTTTCTTGTGTGCTACGCATTATGTCAATTAATCAATGAACATTTTTCTATTTCTTTGGTTTTTTTTCGGCTGCCCATTTCACAACCATCTCGCTATGTGCTAATCAACACTCTTCTATGTCTTTTGGTTCTTTTACGGTTTCTCATTTCACTACCATCTCAAAATTTGACATCACTGTTAATCAAAACTACCATTACTTGTCCTCTAAAATTTTCCGCTGCATCGCGCGGGTAATTCTAGTAACAATAACGATGGGTCCACAAGACCACAAATACAAGTAGTGTGTAATGGCAAATCAATTATAAATTAGTGATGCGTTAATTCAATTTTAATTTCTTTAATTGTCCTAAACATCCTCATCTCCACTTTGAAGGAAGAATCAAATTCTAGTGCGGTATTTTTTTAAAGATATTAATTTTTTGACGTAATATTGAAGTTTAATAGGGCAGCAGATCAGCGTCCAGGAGATTGCTGGTTTGGAAAGTTCCAAACCCAACTCCAATCATTAGATCTAGTTTAACCTTTTGACTAATCTAATGGTCCAGATTTAATAGGGACATTTAGGACTTTACACAAATAATTTAATTATTATATTTAATTAAATATTTTAATATTATTTTTTATTTAAATACTTTATTTTTAATCAACCCACTGCCGCAGCTACTGCTGCCGGCCGCCGATCTACTTTTTTCGGTGACTTTTCCGATGACATTTTCCGGTGACTTTCTTTAGTAACTATTCCAACGACTTTTCCGACGAGGACAATTAACTAGTTAACCTGATTTTTATTATTAACTTATTAGCATGATTTTTTTATTCATAACTAGTTAACTAGTTAATTTGGGTTTTTATAGTTAACATGTTTTCCGGTGACTTTTCCGACGAGGACAAGTTAACTAATTAACCTGATTTTTACTAACAACTGTTAATAAGATTTTTTTTATTGTTAACTAGTTAACTTGAGTTTTTATAGTTAACATGTTATCTAATCGAGTTAAATAGTTACCAAGTTGCTAACTAGTTAACGAGATTTTTAGTTGATAACTAGTTATCAAAATCGAGTCAACTAGTTAACCAATCGAGTTAACTAGTTAACTTATCAAATTTAGTTATCCAGTCGAGTTAACTAGTTAACCAATCGAGTTAACTAGTTATCCAAATCTAGTTAACTAGTTATCCAATTCAGTTAACCTCATGAACTAGGTAACTAGTTAACTAGTCAAGTTGTTTTTAACTAGTTAACTAGTTAACTAACCTGATTTCTTACTGATAACTAGTTAACCTGGTTTTTTACAAATAACTAGTTAAGTCGTTCGTTCAAAAAAAAAACTAGTTAACTTGGTTTTTTACAGATAATTAGTTAACATGTTATCAACAGATAACTAGTTAACTGAACTAGTTAACATGTTATTTCGTTGATAACATATAACGAATTGCCATAATCAGTTAACTGAATTTTTTGTTAACAGGTTATCTCACTAATTATATTATTTTTTAAATTTAGATAACTAGTTAACATCATGATTTATCGAGTTAACTAGTTATCTACTCGAGTTACCTAATTAACTTTTCGAGTTAACTAGTTAGCTTATCGAATTAACTAGTTATCTTATCGTGTTAACTAGTTATCATTTATAATTAGTTAACTAGTTATATAAACTAGTTAACACGTTATTCAACGACCACATTATATAGTTACAAAATTATTTTCTAACAATGTTTATATACAAAATTTTACAAAATGGCCCAAAATTGCTAAATTGTCCAATAACATAAAGTAAGTTTACCTAACTAAAATTATTTAAAATTAAGTGACTAAATTGTAAGTGACTGAAAATGTAAAATGGCCATCTTCTTCTTCAACCTTTTCCCAACAGTGGCCGTTCAACCTTTTCCCAACAGTGGCCTTTGGAGAGTTGCGTTGGGAAGGGAGTGAGCTGAGGAACGAACAGTTCCCGAAAGTTTTGAAGAGGTCCTCGTACTTGATTTGAGGGAGCTCGAAAGCTTTGTGGTTGAGGATCTATCTCCATCTCCGGCCTCCGCGCTCCGTCAACTGCCTACCTCCGAGTTCCGACTCGATCCGCCGGCAGGAACCGAAATTGGTAGGGCTAACGGTGACAGGAGACTCCCCTGCGATTTGCAGTACCCAGAACTGACCCAAAGCAACAAATCGGAGGACATCGCTACTCTTGAAGTTTCAAAAGCTCAACGGAAATCGGATGAGAAGGAAGAAAGAAGTGAAAGAGATCAAGCTGGTAGCGTGGAGTCTTGGACACAAGCTGAATCTCTGAGATTGAGCTGGTGGTGGTGGCGGCCGGCAGCTTGATCGGAAAAGTCGACGGGGGAGGAGATCATGTATCGAGAAAGGAAAGGGGGAAGGGATAGGGTTTTGTGTTTTTCCGATTTTACCCTCCCTGTCTTTTGGTTTGGAACTTTCCAAACTTCAAAGTTTGGACGTGGATCCTGTACCGTTTAATAGTTAATTGTGTTGAATTATATTAATGATTACTAATACTTTCATAAAAACAAAAGATTACTAATATGAAGGGAAAATACACATAATACTTTTTGGATAATTTTTTTCCTATTTGTACAATTTGTGCAATTTTTTTCCTCGTATTACCAAACACACCATTTTAAGAAACTAAACTTTCATCAAATACATGTGTTTTCTAATCTCCGTGTTACTCATACAGTGGCAGAGCCACGTTGAAGGGTGGGGGTGCGTTGCAGCCCCTTAAACTTTTCCAAACATCAAGTTTCCCAAATGACCAATCCAAGACGTTCATGTGATGATGCACTTAAAGACCAGTTTATCCATAACATAATTGTTTATTACATATATAGGTCTTTTAAACATCACATACTCATTTAAACATCTCAACCTTTTCTTATTCTCTTAATTAATTTTTCCTCCCTAATGAAACATGGTAAGAATGTCATATACATGTTAATTTATTCATATAGTTCTTTAATTAATCTTTAGGTTTCCTATTTCACTAGTAACTTTTTATGGTTCAAAATTTATTGTTATTTATTTTTTCATATACAAAATTGATTTTGATAAGTAAATTAGATGAATATATTATTTTTAGATGAATTTACGATTGATTTTTCTATTATATGTTGCCTATATTTATTAGGACTGGAAATACGGTTGTTTTAAAAATGATTCACCGACCAACTTTGATCCATTAATGGTTAACCTAAAAATAAGTCTGTAGGTTAATTGGTTAAGGATTTAAATTTATTTTACCGAAATAGATTTTAACCGACTTTATTCATATGTTGTTCACAAGTATGTTCATTTTGACCGAAAATGACGTAACCGATCGAAGTCGGTTGGTCAATTGGTCAAGAGACACCAAGTCGGTCGATTAACGGTTAAGAGGTTTGTAATTTTTTTTACCTGGTCGAATGACATCCGTCAATTATTAACCTAACCAACTAACTCCCAACCCTAATATTTATGTTACGAACAAAGCACCCCTTGACTAATTTTCTAGCTCCGCCACTGTACTCATATGTTATTCATCAATAACACATGAGTAAAACATACATAACACATGATCACCACATGAATAACAACTAATCACAAATTACACACAAATAACGCCTCAATAACATTCGTATATCATGATAGACGAATTTGGTTGTTAGGCCATAAGCCGTACGGATACCAATACCCACACCTCAACCTCAAATTATTGGCATGGCTTGAGGGGTTGTGATAGGGGGGGGGGGGGGGGGGGGGGGGGTAGAAGACTAGAAGAGCATGGAAAAATGTCAATCCTTATCAATAAAGCCAAAGCTGAAACCCTGATTATTCAAAGGGGGACTACACTAGCTAGTAGTTTGATGGGTGCTCTACACAATTATGCTGAAAGCGATGATGGAACTAACAATTATTGAGTGCATGCATATTAACAAAACCTTTCTTTCTTTCTTTTAGGTATGGTCACCATTTTCCCAGTCTCTTTCTCTTCGAATCTCTTCCTTTTTTTCTTTGGGATAATATCACTTTGGCCCTCTGTATTTTGCCAACTTAACATACAACCCCATATACTATAAATTGCTCATTTTACCCCTCCTACTTTGACCACTTTGTCATTTAGGTCATTCCGTTCTAACTTTCATCTTCGTAAGGTTAATTGATGTGCATTCTGTACACCATGTTACTATGTTAGCTCTATATTAGCTTACTAAACGTTTTCTAAGTGAGAATATGAATATATAATTAAATAGGATAAAATCGACGAATAAAATGTGTGATTCTAAAATTCTTCCTATTTCACCATACTCTCATGATACTTCCCAATTATTTACCTTTCTGACCAACTAGTACTTCCGATATCTCTCTCAGTCAGGTGCGGATGTCTCCAAATTTAACATTACAAAGACAAAATTTGGGACAGAAGGACTCAAACGGCAAAATAATCGAAGTAGGAGCTGTAAAAAGAGCAATGTATAGTATATGGGGATATCTGTTAAGTTGGCAAAGTACAGGGCCCAAAGTGTTAATTTCCCTTTTTCTTTACTTTGGAATTTGGAATATCTCCATGGTTTCATTTTTCCTTATTCCTTTGATTTTATTTTAATATATATAGTGTCTCCTTAAAGAAATAGTACCGAAAAATGATAGGCTTTTAGTCAAACAAATTGATGGTATCATATCCTTTTTTTGGGACCATTGCCGCTCAATATCATATAATAAAATTAGTCACTTTTGTAGCTTGTATTTTGGATCGATTATTTGGGGTTGGTTTTTGGCGTTTGTATAGTTGTATTGTGAATTTCAAAACTTGGGTAATTACCCATTTTCGTTGCTCGTTTATAGGGATGGTAATATTTTGGTAACTTATCCATTAAATGTAACTTACATATTCTACAATTAGTATTTGTATAGGTTTGATTAGGGTACTGATTGTTCCTGTAAGTTTGGACAACCTCGATAGGATCTCGGTTGAAGATGAATGGATGTGTATGAGTCACCATAGTCTAAGTATTCTAAGATATACAAAGTAAAGAGAAGAAGATAAAGAATGTGACAAACCTCAGCGGTGACCACTGAGAGGCTTGCTTGTATGTTGCTTAAGAGCTTGACATATAGTTGATAGCATGAGAGGTGTCCAATAGTTGTAGAGCTGATAGCCTAGGAGGAAGCTAGTCGTCTAGGAGAAAGCTGGTCGTCTAAGAGAAAGCTGAGAGATAGGAAGAGAGATTCCCTTAGAACCGGCTAATAAGCCCATTCAGTACCTTACATTTGAGGTATTAACAAATCAGTACCCACTGTTTAAAAAATAACTTTTAAGTATCGTTCGTATGAAAATTTAACACATCCATCCGAAATGAGAATTCCATCCAATTTTGCCATTAAATTGCCACATCAGAAGTCCTATTTGGATTAAAACACTGACATGTATATCCACGTCAGTTGGGCCTGATCCATCAATTGAAAATTAAAACCCCCTCTTGTTAGGGGTGGGAATCAGTTAATTCCTAAAAAGTTTTTTAGTCTTTTCCCTAGTTTTGTCACGCTCTGATACCAAACGCTTTTGGGCCAAATTTCTTTAAGCAAAGACATACCAATTTTGGAATACAATAAACTTTTTAGGAATTAACCGATTCCCACCCCTACCTCTTGTAGGAAGGTGGAGGAGGCGAATGATAGATTGAGGATGGTAGGATGGTGCTGAAAGTGGCTTGTGGCGATGACGGTGGAGGTATTGAGTTGGATTTTGACATGTAGTGGACTGTGACGGTGGGGAGGAGCTCCGCCGGTGGAGAGAGAAAAAGAGGAGAACAATTATCCAGGTCAGGAATAGACTGAGAAAGAGAGAGAGACGAAAATTGAGAGGGGATCGTTTTATTCAAGTGAGGTCAGAGGTGGGACCAGGCCCAACTGACGTGGATATATCCATGTCAGCGTTTAATCTAAATAGCACGCCTGATATGGCAATTTAACGGCAAAATTGGATGGAATCACCATTTCGGATGGACGTGTTAGATTTTCATACGAAAAACACTTGCAAGTTATTTTTAAATGATAGGTACTTATTTGTTAATACCCCAAACGTAAGGTACTGAATGAACTTATTAGCCCCTTAGAACCTCAACCTTAGTGAGCCGTTGTGTTGGGCCTATGAGTTGTTGGATTGTTGCAGCTGGGCCTTAGTGATAGTTTTGGGCCCAAGTGGCTAGGCCTCATCAATTGCCCCAAGCTTTGCTTGTCTAGGCAACAACAAGCTTTCCAAGTCGGTAGTCTTTGACTCTTTAGTCGGTTGGTAATGGATTGCTCGTGAATTAAAAACTTCAATGAAATTTTATTGCTGAGAGAATTGGTCATTCTTCTGGAATTAAATTATTTGAGGTCATTTTTCGGCCTGAATTTGGGCATTTGTTTATTTCTTGTTTTCTGTCTCTAATTATTCGTCCAATATCTCAAAGAATTGAATTCCCCATCTACCCAAATACAACTCCAACAAGAATCCAAAATTCTTTTTAAATGAAAGGAAATTGAAGGGAATTACTAATTCTCTTTCAATTCTAGATCGCCATTAGATAGGAAAACAAACAACTTAATTCCAGAAAAATTACCAGTTTTCGAAAAAAAAAAAAAAATTTGGGTCGTTTGGATCCCATACCGTAGAAATGGAGATATTTGACTAAATCTCTATATTTGAAAATAGATAGTAACTTAAATCACTCATTTGTAACAATATATCGTTTGTATGCAATTTTCTTAATAGCGATTTGTAAATGATGATTTTTAATGACTACATAACAAATACTAAATTACCCTTATTAAGAGGTGATGTGATGCTTATAATAAAGTACTGGACTAGGCAATTTGCATTAACCAAGAGTCAAGACAAAAATATTCATACTTCCTTTGCACTTTTTTTTACACCAGTGGCAACGAATTAGAGATGATGGAAGCTAAACTGTTGAATCAAAGCATTTGATATTTGAAAATACCACTATCGTACAAAATCTCATATATACATCTATTATAATATATATAGGAATATAAAAGATCACCCCTTTTATTCCTTCTCTCCTTAAATTTAGCTAATCAACCAATCACTTTTTTTTATTAATTAATTATTGTTTAAATAAATTTTACATAATAAGTAAAAAAACTCTTTTTTAGAGGAAAAAAAAAACAAGTCACTTCCACGTTTATGATTTAGTTACTCAATATTTTAACAATTTGTTTTTAACTTTTTCTTTATCTCATTCGTTTTTGTTTTAAATAATATTTTATGTTTTTCTTATTTTTTTGGATGGATAATCTCATAATTTTCCAATTACACCATCACTAAATATATTCTAATATTCATTTGTATTTGCGGACACAATTCTCATATCAAATTATATATCTAAATGTGCATATAAAGGAATTCAAAATATTGAAGTACAATGTAATATGTCCTTTTCAACACTGAATTTTTTTAAAACATAACTCATAATATCATAAAAGAAAAACATAATTGATAATTCTGTATCTAGATAACTAAATTTGTGATACTCTTACATCTAAGAAATTAACTGTAAAAATATACAATAATACATTGAACCATAATAATGATCCAAGAGTACTAGGTAATTAGAGAAATTATTTTACATAACAAAAACTCTATACCATTCTAATCCACTTTCTACTTAACGTCTCTATAAAGCATTGTTGTCATGATCGGACTAGGCCTATTGGTCCAACCATAAAAATCTTGAATTTGGAAACATTTATCCATTATTAATTTGTTGTTGTAAACACTTACAATGACAAGATAAAAATATATTGACACCTCACATAATTTGTTATATAAATTATATGATCGTTTCTTTGTACCGAGTTTGAGGGTTCAATCATGGTTGAATCTTAAAAGATTAAACCTCTTGATTGATCGATTCGACGATCTATCCAGACCTTACAACATTGATACAAAGTATTGCATTCTCCATGTCATAATGTCCAACTTAGTCTAGGTAACTAATTTTCCTAAATGTGTCTTGCCTTCTTCCACCTTCTTTAAATGTTTAGTTAAACAAGCATACTTTCGTATTTGGATCTTAAATAAATAGTGTTAAAAACGTAAATTAACAACAATAATAATAAGATACTTGAATAGAAAACTATCTAAGTTAAATAGATTCAATAAAGAAACATATACATTAAGGAGTTAAGTGGTTATTTATTTCTTTCAAAAATTAAAATAATCTATATCTATACTATATATTAGGAATTTTAAAAAGAGGTTACCCAAATTCAATCTTCTCATTGATTGTAGGATTCCATCCAATAATTCTTTTTTCATTTATTTAATTATTTCATTAATCTACAAAATTCAGTTTCTTTACTGAAACCACGTTTTTAAATATGTTGTTTTTCCCCGAAGTTTCTCAAATGTGTTTTACATAAGTGTTAACAACGGTTTAAAAAAAATCCAATTATTTTATTTTAATCTTTACCTCTTTAATTAATAACATTACGATTGCTTTCAAAAAAATTATTAAGATCATAATTTTCAAATAAATTATTATTTAATCACTCATCTCCCACATTTTGGCCAATACTAACTGTTTATTTTAAAATTTATATTTTATGTAATTATATTACATTTTCGAGTCCTTATTCCTTACAAATTTAGTGGATAGTCGTTGTAAGAATAGTTAATATTTAGAAAACTGTATTTTTTAATATAACTACTCATTTAAAATCATATGATATAACTACCTAACTGAACCGAGTTAAAAAAGGTAATTTAAGGACGTCTCAATCATATAATTTTAAGATATTATTACAATTGATAAAAAAACATGAAGATTTAGTAATCAACTTACCTATAGTGATAAACCGGGCCGAAGGAAGTAATTTAAAGACATCACAATCATATAATTTATTTTATTTTAAGATATTAGTACAATTGATATGATACGATGGTTTAGTGATCATCATACCTATAGTGATAAACCGGGTTGAAGGAAGTAATTTAAAGATGTCTCAATCATATAATTTATTTAATTTTATGATATTAGTAGAACTGATAAAAATATGATGATTTAGTAATCATCATACCTGTAGTGACAAATCGGGTTGACACAAGTAATTTGAAGAGGTCAAAACTTCCAACCATTCATATTTATTTAAAACATTAAGGGGTCGTTTGGTTGGATGATATCTACATATCATGATATCTGAGATATATGATATGTTAGTATATTGATATTGGTAAAGGTGATTGTTTGATATCACTGTTTGGGGTAGTGATATTTAAATAAGTGGTGAATTGTGAGTGCATGGATGAATGTACCAAAATACCCTCATTTGCTTGAATAAAGTATAAACATAATTATAACATTTAATAAAAAAATACTTGTGTTTAGAAATTAAAATTTATAATCTCTCTTATTAATTACTCAAGTTAATTATACTTTTAGAATACTAACACTCATTCATTAAGGAAATAATTAGTATTATATTTACCACTAACACATCTCTCTCTTCTAATCCAAATAAAATAAAAAGTTAAAATAATTTTCATGGTGAATTCTAATTCTAACTAAAGAAATTAAAAACTAAATCATAATTATTTATATTAATTAATAAATAAATATAAAATTACATAAACACGAGAGAATAATAAAATAAGAAAAAATAAATTAAAGTAATGGAGTTGATGTATAATTGGGAAGGTTGGGTAAGGATAGAATTGTCCAAAAACTGTGATATCAATATCACTCTGAAGATATTCACCTCTCCCCATGAATATCTGTTGAGTGATATTGATATCACTTTTGACCCCAGATATCATGATATTCAGGACAGAAAAAACGATGATATCCTGAATATCATGATATCTGCAGTTATCAATATCAATATCACTGCAACCAAACGACCCCTAAGTATTTTTAAAATTCGTTAAAGAGTTATTAGCTAATATTGTACTACAATATTTTACATTTTTACAGTAAAAATATTACATTTACAACTGATTACACTATAATATTTTTAGGAGACAAATATTGATTTTTTATAGCGGGGTGTTTTGAAGAAAATTTGTAAATTTATGTTTTATTTATGTTAGGAGCTATTTACATCTTCAATTGTTAATTTGGGTATTCTAGATATTTAGATGAATGTTGTTAAGTTGGCAAAGTAGAGGGGTCAAAATGACATTTTTCCTTCTAATTTTAATCAATGTTTTAGACGAACGTTGTCTATCTTTATTTTATTATTTTTTTCTACTAGAGATAAACCAACATATTGATTCAAACTCATCAATATGTCTTTATCATTGTTATGTTTTTTTTTTTAATGACGGAGAAGCCTCACACATTGTTATGTTTTCATATGTCTTAAAATACAAATATTTTTTACCAATGAAAATATAACTTAGGGATAATAGCATTTTGGCCCCCTCTACTTTGCCAACTTAACTAATTGCCCCCGTACTATGAATCGTTTTTTTTACCCCATCCTACTTTGGCCACTTTGCATTTTGGATCGTCCTTCCGTTTTAATTATCGTCTTCTTAACATTAAATCTGGATACATCCGCATATCGATAGGGAGAGATATTGGAGCTAGAAGACGAAGAGTTGGTCAGAGAGGTGAATTGGAAAGGTATCATGAATAGTATGGTAAAATACGAAGGGTTTTAAAAATCACACATTTTATTCGTCAATTTTATCCTATCTCATTATATATACTTATATTCTCAATTAGAAAACACTTAGTAATCTTATACATGGCTGCTGGAGCTAGCGTGGTGTATTGAATGCGCACCAATTAACAACTTGAAGATGAAACTTGAAATTGAAGGACCCAAAAAGAAAAGTGGTCGAAGTAGGAGGGAGTGAAAAGAGCGATTCATGGTGTAGGGGGCAATTTGTTAAGTTGACAAAGTAGAGGGGGGATTTGTTAAGTTGGCAAAATGCTATTTTCTCTATAATTTTGTAAATTTTTCATTAATTAATTTATCGTTGTGTATTAACAATCATATTAAATAACCACAATTATAAAACTTCAAGAACATAAAATATTCGCTTGACCCCGGCCAACGGGCCGGCCAAAAAAACTAGTGTACATTAAACAAATAAAGCAAAGGAATGAAGCAAAGCATTTGGTATTACCTTGGATGTCGTGCAATGGTTAGGCGGCAGTAGATGTAGAACAAGGTTCAATGGAGCTAAATGGTGTAGGGTTTATTATTTCCCAGTGAGCCGTGTTGTTATTTTACATACCCAGAATACGTAAATTTTAATAATTAATAGGGATAATATTGTCAATAATGAGAGAGATTTTAAAATATATGGGGTAGTAGGTGATATTTGTAAATAGCTCAATAGAGATATTTCAAAATCTCTTTTGGTTAAAATATCTCGTCTTAATTGTTACACCAAACTAGTGATTTAATGAAATATCTATATTTAACACAAATCTCTCTAATAAATAGAGGATCCAAACAACCCATTCATTAAATTTATCAACTACCAACAATCCATTTACATATTAATAGATAATTTACTAAAATGCTACCGACTAGTGAGTGACCAAATCGACTAATCAGCCTTAAAAACTCTCCTAATTGCTTATGTGATTATAAAATTAGCTATCTAACATCTAAGGTAGCCACTGTTAGGCATGTGTTAATTAACTGGTTTCCTATCACAAACAAGCCAGAATAATGGAATATGTTAGTGATATGTTTAACAACTCAAGTAGGTTTTAAAGTAGTAAAAAATAGATGAATTAGATTTAGGATAGGAGTTCCACCAAGGGAAGTATCAAAGTTTAGAAGGTTCAAAGTTCTGTGAGCGTTCTAGGGAATTGGAATTTTGTAGCCTAATTTTAAATTTTATGTACCGTCAGTAGCCAATTGTGTAACTATGTCCAAAACTAGCACAATCTGACTGGCAGCCAGCGCGTAGCCAGCCAGACAGCGAGTAGCTAGCCAGCCAGCGCGTAGCTGGCCAGCCAGCGTACATACCAATTCAACAATTCATTTGTCAGTTAAATTCATTTGTTAGTTGAAATCAAATATGGTAACATTGCAATTTGGTCACTTATTTTTGTCTATTTTACAAATGGATTATTATTATTATTATTATTATATTAATTATTAATTTAATAATATAAGCCGGTCTTGATAAAATAATAATATATAAGCTATAATTAATTAAAGAAAATTATATTAGCCGTCACAATCTCTTGAGTTACGGATCCCGAGGTCACGTTTGTTCGAGGCACAACAATTCAAAGTTAAAACAACGACAAACGACAAACGTGACATTGAGATTTGTAATTCAAAGTTAAAACAAACGTGACTCGAGGTCACGTCCCGCTGGTCTGGCTATGCGTTGCGCTGGTTATGCACTGATTGATTCAAAGTTAAAAATATTATTGGAAGTCGTTGTCTCCTTCATCGTTGTGCTTTCAACAAACGTGACCTCGGGATCCGTAACTCAAGAGATTGTGACGGCTAATATAATTTTTTTTAATTAATTATAGCTTATATATTATTATTTTATCAAGACCGGCTTATATATATATAATAATAATAATAAAATAATAATAATAATAATAATAATAATAATAATAATAATAATAATAATAATCCATTTGTAAAATAGACAAAAAAATGACCAAATTGCAATGTTACCATATTTGATTTCAACTAACAAATGAATTGACTGCCAAATGAATTGTTGAATTGGTATGTACGCTGGCTGGCCAGCTATGCGCTGGCTGGCTGGCTACGCGCTGGCTGCCAGTCAGATTGTGCTAATTTTGGACATAATTACGCAATTGGCTACTGACGGTACATAAAATTTTAAATTAGGCTACAAAATTCAATTCTCAGCGTCTAAAAGTATAGGATGGAGTTCTAGTAGTTGAAGTTGTGTGACGGCACAACACGTGGTGCTGAAAATTCAGAACCAAAAAGAGTGTTAAATTTTCATTGGCCATTGAATTGTGAATGAACCACAATAGACTCACAGTCCACACACATTTTCAAGGACAAGAAAACTCCAACATATTAATATTTTTCGTTTTGTGACAACTTTTTGTGAGCCGTTTCTGAGATCAATTAATAGCACCTTTTTTGTGCTTAATCCCGATGAAAGACACCATTGAAGATATCAGGGACCTTCGGCAATTACTAATATGAGGACCCTCTAAGTGTCCTTATATAAGGACATTAATCTGCACCATTAATTTACTTGATAGAGATCTAATGGTTTATGTGAAGTGGGTATTAGGATACATTGTTTAATTGGTAACGGTTTTTTTAATTCTCGACTTTTAATTAGTTACCCTATTTTCACATTTTTCCTATATATGGTTCCACATCGTTAGATTAGGATCATCATCCAATAGTTGTAAGGAGTGTTCTTATGTAAGGACTCTTAATGGATCCTCACAATAGTAGATCCCAGAGACCTTCATCCCATCAGCTTGGTTAATTCCTTCTACAAGATTCCTTCCAAGACACTGGCAATGAGATTAAAGAAGGTGTTGCACTCTTGTATCTCAGCACAACAGTGTGCCTTCATAGAAGGACGCCAAATTTTGGATTCGTCCCTCATCGCTAATTAGCTCATTGACTCCCGAAGACGTAGTAGTAGGTCAGGGGTAATTTTTAAGTTGGACATTGACAAAGCTTATGATCACACCAATTGGGTTTGCTTACTAGAGAGTATGAGTCACATGGGTTTTTCAAAGCAATGGATTAGATGGATTAGGTGTTGCATATCCTCAGCTTATTTCTCCGTCTTGGACAATGGGGAGGTAAAATGCTATCATCAAATGGGGTTTAGACAATTCTCTCTCCCCTATCTTGTTCATCGTGGTGATGGAAATATTCTCACAAATGATGAATAAGGCCAAAGATTATGGTCTCATCGAAGGCTTTTTTATGAATGAGAGTGATAGAACTGGGGAAGTTCATCACCTTTTGTATGCGAACGATGCTATGGTGTTCTGTGATGCCACAACTTTGCAAGTACAACATGTGTTGTCTGTTTTCATCTGCTTTGGAGCAGTTACCAGGTTTAAGATCAATGTGCATGAGTCGATTCTCTACACTATAGGAAACGTGGACAATGCGGAGGACTTGACAAACATCCTGGGTTGTTCCCTTGGATCCTTCCCTGCCATGTACCTTGGACTTCCTCTGGGTTCAAGAGTGGCCAATGAACAGATTAGGAAGTCGGTGATTGCGTGCACCAGAAACAGGATGGAATCGTGGAAGACAAAGCTACTTTCTTTTGGGGTAGATTGACTCTCCTCAAGAGTGTCTTATCTAGCTTACCCATCTATTACTTATCGTTGTTTAAAGCGCCATGATCAGTGGTGAGTGAGTTGGAGAGGATGCAGAACAGATTTCTTTGGGAGGGATGCAGAGAAGAGAGGAAACCTCATCTGTTGGTTAAGACATAGTTAAAACTCATATGAGGAAGGGTGTGGATTGAGCATCCTGGACCTATGGTCCATGAACGAGGCGTTGTTAGGAAAGTGGATTTGGATGTTTGTAGTGGAAAGGAATTCTTGGTGGAGGAGACTCATTGTTTACAAGACGGGTTGTGGGAGCTTCAGAGTGGAAACCAATATGGGAGTTGCATGGAGCGGGTTGGTCAGTTTGGTGGGATATCGTTTTGTTTAGCTCTAGTGGGTCGTTTGTTGCCAAGAATTGGATCAGAGATAATTGAAATAGCTAGAGAATTAGGGATTCTTGTCTATTTCAAAAATAGACCGTTTGGACGAGTGAATTAGGGAGATTCTTGGATTCAAAAAAATAAAAATAAAATTAAATCAAAAAAATTAAGTAATTTGACAAAAAACAAATTACCCCAACTTATTCTCTATCTCCCCCTTAAAAAAAGTTATTTTTGTCAAATCACCATCAAATCACCCTAGAATCTGCACATTCCCTCCTTGACAGTGGGGAATTCGGAGAGGGTCCGAATTCTCTAGAGGGCCACCATGAGAATTCAATTCTAGTCAATTCTCCCTTTTTTTTTTTTTGCAAAACAAACAATAAATTTCACCCAAATCTCCAACCCATAGAATTGGAGCCCAATTCTAGGCAATTCACCCACCCCAATTCCAGGGAACAAACAACCCCTAGATTCTGGAAGTACACTCTTCTTGATCTGGGAGGTGGGGGTGAGGTGTTAGCTGTGAGGTTTCCTAGGATTGTAGCAGCCGCACAATCCCATGATGCGTATATTTTTTACTATGTTTCTATGAGTGACAGGTATGATTGACAGATTCCTCTGTCATATACATTGAGAGGTGGAGTTGGGGAAGAATGGAGAAGACTCTAGGAGTTTCTTGCTGACATTCCCTGGGGACAAATCTCGCAGGGGGCACCCGTCGATCAGTTGGACTCTTACTTCTTCAGGCTGTTTTTCAGTTTAATCATGGTCGTCACAATTAAGAGGTCACATATTCCCAGGTTTGACCGAGTTCCCTTTATTCATATGTGTGGAGAAGTTTTATTCCCTCCAAGATTAGTGGCTTCTTGTGACAGGTCTATCATAGGACATCTCCACCTTTGATAATCTTGCCAAAGAGGTTTCGTTGGACCAAATCTATATGTGTTGTACAAAGCAGATCTTTAGTCGGTGTCGCACTTGTTCTTAGATTGTAGGGAATTGTTTAGTTTGGACCATTTTCAAAACCAAACTTGCCATGGTCAGACCAACAAATTTAGATGTGCATGGGTTCATTATGGGATGGCAAGGTAGGAACTGTATTGGTGAGTTTGAGATCTTTAGGACAGGTTTGATGCATGCCATGTTCTGGTACATTTGGGGGGAAAGGAATAACATGATTTTCAGAGACAAAGTTTCGACATTCCCAATTTTAGTTTGGAGGATTGCTTTGGCGGTGGGTAGATGGTTGAGAGTCACGGGGAAAGTCACGGAGGTGGATCTACGAAAATTGTTTGGCACTCTGGCAACCAAATTTCAATCCTGGTTGAGGTCTAAGATTTTTTGTTTGTTTCGTCCCGGCTATTAGTGTTTGCAGCGTCTGTATATTTTTTTCTAGAATCATTTCTCTTGTATCGAACCAGGTCATTTCTCTTATACATCTCAAAATTTTATTCTATTTTCTTTATTTTTATATAGCTGTTAAGATGACTCACAATTTATGGTCTCTCCTGTCGACGAATTATCACGACAGGAAAAGAAAACAAAAAAAAAACGAATCAATCACCTCCTTTCACTTCCAAATTTTTATCACCAGCAAATAAAAAAATAAAATTGTTAGTACCAAGTGTTGACTATACCACCTGCATGCATGCCTTATTCAAATGGACACCCGTTTCATTCATTAATTAACGTACTGAAACATCAAATTACAAATACTGTACAAAAGATACAGTACTACTAGTACTAGTACTAATGCATGGCTGCTTACTGCTTACCCTTAGCCTTACATTGTCTTTGAACAACAACGACATATCTCATTTAGCCTTTTGTTTCATCGTCGATACAAATGGCTTCTTACCCTTATTACTAGCCTTAGCCCATAGCTGAGCTGGAGGAGCCGACAACTTTACCTCTATCCCGCTGCCGCCCGTCGGCTTTTCGTCGGCGAGGAGATACTGCGGTGTCTCTCTTCGGTCCTTCTCCATGAGACTGACTCCGCACTTCTTGTAGTCTGCTCCCGACATCGCCAGAGCTTCCAGTGACGGCATTTCTGTATGTTTTGGGTGGTACTGGTACTGATACTAGTACTAGTACTGGTAATGATACTTGTACTCCTTGGTGGATACTGGGTAGAGAGTTTGCTAAAGGATGGTCGGCCTTTTAAATTTGTTAGTGTCCGTGAAATAAGGGGAAAAGGGTTCACATGCATGTAATGTAATTATGTGTGTTGTCAAAATCGTATTGTAACAGACGATAAATTGGATGAGCGTGTTAGTAAACAATATAAGTTCATTCAAAATTTTTACTCAACGATAGTTCGAGTTATTGGGATCTAAGAGGTCAAAGTTTTGAATCTCAATAACTACCGACTCGTGTATAAAAATTTATTGAAACTTTTGTGGCACCCAATCCGTTGCATGCACAAGTATTGAAACTGTGCAACTTCAGACTCTTTCATGAGTCATTTGTTTGAGAGGGGTATGTTAGTAAACAATATAAGATTCGTTCATAATCCTCTCCAACAACTCGAGTTATTGGTACCTAACTGTTCTCTATAGATGAATATTCAAATCTAGAGTAATTATATATGTGTATCGAAAAGTATTCGGTTGAACTAATAATACACATCAAAATTCATTCATTTATACAATGATTTTTGTTATTGAACAAGATAGATGAGTGAAAGAGTTAAATTTCAAAAGTTTAACCGGTAGAGTCAAAACCGCTAAAAATTTGTCTAATTATTATTATTATTAATTTTTTTTTTTTTTTTTGCCAAGGCAAACTCCCGGAAGCAGGGAGAACCAATGAAAAATTTGTCTAATTGGTCAAATTATTGTTACATGAAAATTAAATATAGTAAATGTTATTAATTGTTGCATCCAAATAAGTCAAGTAGTTGAGAGAAGTTTAATATGAAATTCTAAACATGACAAAACAAAACACATTTATAGAATAAACATAGTTATCCAATATTCATAATTTTTTAACTCATGTTTCGTTAATCTTTGTTCCAACAATGCATTAAACAATTAAACTAAAATTTTAGAGATTTGAATGTTTTTTTAATTAATATAAACTCAATCAATTTGTAGAAGAGATTTTCTAAAAAAATCGAATCAAACTTACAAATAATTTAGAGTTTGTAGGATCCATCGTATTCGATCCTAACAATTCTGGAAAAACGATTCACATGCAAGGTACGTAATTAATTACATAGAAATTATTTTCGTGCATTAGCTTCTGACATTGGTCACAGGTGTTGCATGGTCATGTCACGAATTCCTTTCTTTTTCGTTAATTATTAGATATACAAAAATCCTCATTTTATTTTTGAATTATTTCTTCGAACTTTTTCCATTAATGTTTTCTTCTTTTCACGTAAAGATAGGCCACGTACGTACATATGCACGAACCATATATCTACATTTGTTATGACATTTGTGTTGGGTAATATCTTTTTTTAGCTGAAAAGAAAAGAGTACTAATATTTTTAAAAAATTGGGTAAGAATTCAAACACAAATTTTTACTAATTTGGTAGAAAATGGATAATAATAATATGGCGGTGATGCGGTCCTACAATTGGTATCAGAATTTTTGGTTACATACAGGGAGATGAATCACGAAAATTGGACATGTGAACACCCTCAAGTTGCTAGCGAAAAGGTTTGTGATGGTTTCCTTGTGCCAACTGTCTTCCTGGACCGTGAAGGTTAGACAAACGGGTATGTTGGTGTTGACAACGAACAAGATGTCTACAGAAAGGTGTATCGCAGGAGCAGAATGATACCAGACTTGGTGATTATTGTAGGTGTGGGAATTGGGTCAGGTTTGGCTAAGTCCGACCCAGTCAAACTGAGTTTCGGGCTTAGCCCAACCTGACATAATATATGTCATTGATTCAAGAATTTGTAGCAAATAAATTTATTTGTAATTGAATTGTACCCTTTAAACGACTATTTTTTCTGCTCTCTTTGACATCTTTTAGATTTGCTTATTTTTGTTACTCAATGTCTTATTTATAAGCATATTTATATGCTTTAAAAAAATTGTTCCTACCATATATTTTTCTTTAATTGACACTTTCACTATTTAGACATCTTATATTTTACTCTTTTGCTATCTGGAAAGGTTTGAATTCGGGTGATTGAGGAACATATGATCCAATCAATTCTAGCAAAAATATTAAATTTAAGTACCAAGTTCATGTTTAGCCTATAAAAATGTATTATGATCTAATCCTTGAATAATCAAGTTTGATATTCAACATTTACTTTTTACTTTTCAAGAAAATGTTGAAATATGTGTTTTCAGGCTATTGAGTTTGATGAGGGAATGAATCAAAATTGGAACTTGGAGAGTACAAACTACGGGTTGGTTACTTAAATGATCACTAAACTTTGACCAAATAACCCGGTGGTCACTGTTCTTTAAAAAATTTCCTAGCACTCACACAACTTTGGCCGATTATTCTAGAAGTCACTGTTAGCTACGGACATCCATAATTCCGTTAGTTTGTCTATGTGGACTCACCACATGGACTGCCACATAAGACAAGTCTGCCATGTCACTTTTTTGTCAACCCAAAACTGACCATTTAACCAACCCAAAACCCAACCCAAATCCCAAATACTCACCCAATTACCAAACCAAAATCTAATCTCTTTCCTCCTTCCTCTTCCTCCTCCTCTCATCTTTCTAGGTTTTGGATTCTCAACAGAGCGCTTCCTCTGCAACAATGCAACAGAAAATAGAACTCAATTGCCAACGGAAGAGCGAAGTTGCAGTCTTCGATTCATCAGATACCAAGCTAAACTAAACTAAACTAATCAAGAATCGTGCATTAAAAAACCTAGCAAAATTTGAAAGTCACAATTTCTGTTTCCGATCTGAGTAAGTACAAGAGGAGGAGCAGGAGGGAACCAAGTGCCATTATTCCATTTCCGATGGTGTTGCTCCGCCACGATTCCTTCGCTCTGACGAGCAAAACCCACAAGGTAGTTGGAATTGACGTGTATTCCCTTGACGGTTCCCTTGTGCCAACCGCCGTCGATGTAAACATCGACGTCATCTTCCACTTTAAACCACGCGCCGTATTCTGTCGAAGGAGCCGGCCTGACAGAGGCGGAATAGATGAGCTCCTTCGCCGGTATAGAACCGTTGAAGAGCGTGTGGTACTTGATCGGCGGACAATGGCCAAGAAGGAGCAGATCTAGTTCTGAAGTTGGTCCTCCCCAGATCTAAAAAAAATCGAGCCCTAAACTCGTCGCCGTCGTCCGCCTCCAGCCTTGTCGTCCTTTTCCACTCTCCATCTGCCGTTCCACAGCTCCGACCAACGACCCACCTACTCAGATTTTTTTTAGATCTGGGGGAGAACGAAGGTGGTGGAGGATGGGTGTTGAGATATGGGAGATTGTAGGAAGAAGGGAAAAGGAGGGAGAGAGAAGAGCGAAAGAGGAAGAGAAGATTGGTTGGAGGTTTCCAGCCGCCGACGGCGACGACATCCCGGCGAGGGTGACGGTGGTTGTGGTGTAGAAGAGGAGGGGGAAGAGGAAGGAGGAGGAAAGAGATTAGATTTTGGTTTGGTTATTGAGTGGGTATTTGGAATTTGGGTTGGGTTTTGGGTTGGTTAATTGATCAGTTTTGGTTTAAAAAAAAAGTGACGTGGCGAACTTAACATACGTGGCTGCTGATGTGGCGTGTCCATGTAAGCGGATGGACGGAAAAATGGATGTCCGTAGCTAACAGTGACCTCTAGGATAATCGGCCAAAGTTGTGTGAGTGCTAGGAAATTTTTTAAAGAACAATGACCACTGGGTTATTTGGTCAAAGTTTAGTGATCATTTAAATAACCAACCCTACAAACTACTAATGACTTTTAACCCAAAAACGTTGAAAAAAAACTCAGAAATTGCCATTCTCAGCTTACAGTTCCAATGAGGATAACCCACCGACAGAAGTAATAACCCAAATTGGTGTTACTCTTATTCTTCAAAGCCCATTTTGGGTCGCCCAAAAAATACCCACGCAACAAAATAACCTTTTCTAATTCCTTTGAAATTATTAGTTTTGGAGAAATACAGTCATGTAGCGAAATCTTACAGTTCGCTAATAATTATGGTAAAATTTATATAAAAAATCAAAATATTCAATTTTATTAACGGGATTACTTTTTCTAAACCAAAAAAAAATGACGTGGCTAACCAAAAACTCAACTGAAAAAGTAAGTTGGATTCAACCCTTCGAAACCCTTGACAACTCCAGCAACGCAGATGGCTCCTCCCCCCAGTCTCCACTGCCCACACCTTCCCCCTTCCAGCCTCCTTCCCGCCGCTCAGCTCCACCACCTTCTCCGCTCCTCTGCCCCTCCCCGCATCTTCATCGCCTCCCCTCCCTCCCCTTTCACTCTCCTCCCTCTAGCCCACAAATCTGGATAGGAATTATCTCTAATTCATCTCACACTACAAATCAACCACCTGAGCCACCATCTGCTTCCCTGGCCCAAAATCATCATATGATCACTCGAGCTCGCAACAATATTTTCAAGCCCAAACGACTAGTTATGGCTTAAACAAGCCTTCGTCCATCACTTGAACCAAGTCATGAAATAAGATTTTCAATATTCTCAGTGGGCAATGGCACTTAACTATGAATATCATGATCTTATTGATAACAATACATAGACTCTTGTACCTCGACAAGATCATCAAAACATTGTTGATTGTTTGTGGAGTTTTCGAGTTGAGCATAAATTAGAGGAAACAATTGAGCAATACAAGTTTCAATTAATGGCTAAAGGATTTCATTAGCAACCAGGAATTTATTTCCAGGATACATTCAATCCAGTGATCAAACTGGTCATTGTTCGCACAGTCTTCACTTTATCATTGTCAAATTGGCATATGTATCGATACAACGTCAATAATGATTTCCTTCAAGGCCCGTTTTAGGAAGAAGTATACATGTTCCAACCAGCCATCAGGCTTTCGCAACAACGATGCTCTGTCTCATGTATGTCGTCTTAATCGTGCTATTTATAGTCTCAAGCAAGCTCCTCAACACATGATATATTGTTTTAAGTAATTTTTTGGTGGAACAATGATTTGATAAGGCTAACTCGAATGCGTCTCTATTTGTGTATCATCGAGACCACATCACTCTCTACTTCCTTATATATGTTGATGATCTATTTCTTACCGGTAATAACGTTGCGACATTCACATCCTTCAAGGAGAAATTATCTCACCACTTTTCACTCAAACATATGGTGCATGTCACAACTATTTTTTGGGCATAGGTTATCTTCTCTCTCAGCACAAGTGCATGGTTTCATATGCTTGATGCCAAGCCAACCCCTAACAACACTTCTCACACTTGATGATAAAAGTCAACTTTTGTAACAGTCCCATGATTCGTTATCTTGTAATATCTCCCCACACAATTAGCTCATGTAATGTAACCTTGCACACTCACTTGTATATGTTTTAGATAATCTTGTATGTACAATCATCAAGAGATATTAACCTTATAAAATTTTCAACTCAAAAGTAATAACTTACAATTAATTCTTTGTATCTTTGAATTTATCTATAGCCTCTTAAGCGTGAGAGACTCAACAAATTAATAACGAGATCATAGAAATTTTGGCGAAATGCATACAGTAACTACAGATTCTACAGAAAAAAAATAACAAAATCAATATATGTCCTTAGATGGATATTTTAACCATCACTAATTTACGCCATTGCTAAAAATCATAAATGATAAATAAAGCACTAGTTCTGTCGTCGAGCTGAAAGGCCGGTCAGCTGGACCGAGAAGCGCCGGGTAAAACCCGACAAACCTAGTTGATCGGATGGCGGCCGGCCGATGAGGGTGTTGGAAAATTTGGGTAAACCAAATGGGTTTGTACCATTTTGGGATGTGATTATGAGTGGGTTAAGTAACACCTTTTTGTAAGGTGATTACATATTCGTGTTCTCCTACAAGAGAGCTTCGAATCGAGATATAATCCGTCCAAAATGGATTTAAGGTGAATGAGAAATTGATTCTCAAAGTACCTTGGTGGGAAAAGGAGTAATGTGAGAAAGTGGTTTTATACCACATTGCTCAACTAAAGAGTTTGCTCCATAATTTTCCCCTATAAATACCCACTATCCCTTCAATTTTCCACACACCTTCATATACTAAAATCTCTCTCCCAAAAGTTCAAATCTTCTTCTTCCTTTCTTTTTAATTTCGGTCCCTTTGTTGTCGCTTTGCTCAAGCGTGGTTGCGTTCGGCGGTGTTGAAACATCATTGAGATCGTTGTATCCTGGGAGAAAGACGCCCTTGTGTAGGACGAATCTTTCTTAAGGAAACTGTGCAAACACAGGCCTCGATTACAGTTTTCTTTCGATTTCGATTTCGTTATGATTTTCTAATCCGCATTAATTTGTCCTACAGAGGGGTGGTTTACCCTTAACTCTGATGGCTTCCTCTACACGCACAATAACCGAGCAGCTGTAAGAGGGCTTATTAGAGACCGTGGAGGTAATTGTATTACCTCTTATGTTGTTAATTTGGGTTCTTGTAAAATCATGAGAGTCGAACTCTGGGGCATTATTGAGGGTATGAAGCTTGGCGTAGGATAAGGGTATTCAGAGGTTATGTATCCAAACAGACTCGAGGGCGTTCGTCTCTCTTTTGTCTAGCAATGATGGTCGGATGCATCGACACACCAGTCTTGTGGAGCAGTTTCATGATTTGAGGAAACGTGAATGGGAGGTCATGGTTCACCACATTTACCGTGAAGCGAATAACACTGCAGATTACTTGGACAACTTGGGCCACTCTTTTGGTCTTGGGACTCATGTTTGTCAGATCCCAGATAACAGTCTTTTGTATTGGTTAAGATAAGATCTCATTGGTATCTGTATGCTTTGTTCTATTAATAATATTCCTTAAGGGCTTGCCCTTATTTCTTAAAAAAAAAACCCAAGTGTGTTTCCTAACGAAATACAAGCATTAGTGCGGACAAACTACGCACCAATGCGAATAAAAGAAGCATTGGTACTAATTATACAAGCACTAGTACGATTAGAAGGGTAGAAAATAAACTATCATAAATAAAAAATCAGTTCACCTTATAGGAATTTAAGATCTGTGGAAAATTTGACGAAAATGACTACGAGATGGTTAACTGAGTTACGATGATAGTGGGTTTTTGTCGGTGATGGTCAAGCGACAGTTGATTAATTAGGACATCAACAAGAGGAACAACGACACACACGAAATATGAGGGGAGAGAGAGAGGCGACAAACATCGGAACAATTTATGGTGCTGAAGCCCTCTACGTGTAGATTCATTCAAACGTGACGATCTTACGTTTAAATGAATCTACACGTAAGCGGCTTCAGCACCATTTTGGTGCTGAAACTTCAACACTCTAATATTTTCCACAAACATCTGATATGTGGAGAGGACGACAATGACAACAACATGAAGGGAGAAAATATTAGAGTGCTGAAATTTCAGCACCATTTTGGTGTTGAAGCTGCCTACGTGTAGATTCATTCAAACATAGGATCATCACGTTTGAATGAATCTACACGTAAGCGGCTTCAGCACCATAAATTGTTCCAAGGGAGGGAAAAGGAGAGGCAACGACAATAATGTGAGTGAGACTGCAGTGGGGAGGATATAAGGAAAAAGAGAGATAATTAAGCACAAAAGTGATGTCATAATAGAAAACTTGGCCCTATAACAAAGTAGTTAAAGTACTTTTCCGGTTAATATTTTTGCAAATATTTGTTAAAAGTGCATTTAAGAACTAAACATCACACAATAATTATCATCAAATGAATCACATCGAACAAAACCAAATAATCAACCAAAAGTGACTGTCTAAAGTCTAAAAGAATCATCCATAACTAATGACAGATATAGGATGTGGTATCTTAAACGGCGTCACAAACAATAGAATAAGAAAAAGTTGAGATAGTCATCGACTTGCCTCTATTCTAGCCTCGAGAATCAAAATTTGATATATACTATAAATTTATATAATATTGATCGACAAGTTTTTAAAATCGATTGATCAACATACTACAAATTTCAATATTTAATCGAAAAAAGTTATATTCAATATTCGATTCAGTGCATCTTCCGTTAATGGTTTGACCCAACCGTAAAAGGAGTTGTAATGTTCTATATCAGTAAATGTGTAATAATATCGAGCTGGTTGGTGGTGGGCGAGAAGAAGGGACCTCAGTCTTCAGTCTTCAGTCTTCAACCCTGAGCAGCAGTGAATTAAATTCCCTCCCAACCTAATTTTCAGAGTAGAAAAAAAACTTTGGCTTCTGTTTATGGATTTGACTTCTTTTTCCAAATCCATTAAAATCTTCCATCTTAAGTAAAAAAGTAATAACATTTACTAGTATTACTCAACCACAAAAAGCTGCAGCTCACCATTTGTCTTCTTCTTCTTCTTCTTCTTCACTCACTCACACTGTTTTTCTTCAACCCATTTGCTTGCTTTCCCACCTCTCTGAGGTTAAAAAGGCGGAAGCTTGTTAGGTGAGTTTGATCCTTCTGTTTCTTCTCTCTACCTTATCTCTTCCATTCCTCTTTTCACCTTTTCACGTTTTTACCACCCTCACTCTCCGGATAAGCCGGTGGTTTTTCTTTCTTCTCAGGAAGAAGAACACTCAAGCTCTTGTAAGGGTAACTCCAAGATCTCTTCTTTCTTCCCTGTTCTTGCTGGATTATCTTCTAGGGTTATCAAAACTAGTCAATTCATGATTCTGAACCTAACCCACTTTCTGATTTGAAATGGGTTTTTGTTTTGTTGTCTAATGACCGACCGACTTATCTTGTTGCTGCTGCTATTTATATAATTTTGTAGCCAGATGGTTGGATCTGAGTAAAGGGGAAGAGAGAGTTTTGAAATTTTGGGGTTTTTTTTCACTTGTTGAAATCAAACCAGGTGTAAGATTTTTGGCAGATTTGAGGGCTCTTGTTGCGGACTGTTAAGTTAAAAATTGGAAACCGTAAAACAATAGGGAAGGAAGGACTCTTGTTTCGGTTTCCTTTTCCTGTTTTTTCTTCTGGTGTGTATTGCTCCTTTCGCTGACCCGATTCATCAGCTTTGTTATTATCGAAATGGAGGTGTTTCTATAATCTGGATTTCGTGTTTTCACATTTGTATAAAAATGGAATTTGCTCCTCTCGTCTCTCAATTCTTCCAACTCTACACTTGATCTTTCTGTGTATCTCTTCTCTCTACTGTATTCTAATTTCTTATCTCCTGGTAACTACCTTCTCCTTCCTTGATGTTCTTTCCTTTTCTGTGTTTCAGTTTATCTCAGTATTGGATTTTGATATGGAGATGAAAGATCTTTGCTTTCATCACAATTGTTTGCTTCAATTATGTTCATAGAGATTCTTCTCCTGTAGATTGATTGATTGATTGATCTTTTTTTTCCCTGTGATATGAAATGTAGGGTTTCAATGGCAGTTGAGACTGATTACAGGCCGTGGGATGAGCTGATTCCGGATGTGCTAGGTCTGATCTTCAGTAAGCTGTGTTTGCAAGACAGATTGACAGTGGTTCCTAGGATATGCAAATCGTGGAACAAGGTGGTCTTGGGGCCGTATTGTTGGCAGGAGATTGACATTGATGAATGGAGTGAACAATGTATGCCCTATCAACTTGATCGCATGCTTGAAATGTTGATTACTCGAAGCTCTGGGTCGCTCCGCAAGCTCAGTGCCACTCGTTTCCACAACGATGCCATGTTCCCTTTCATCGCCGACCAGTAAGTTCTTTACTTTTTTTCTCGCTCTTAGCTCTCAACATTGCCCTGTTAATGAATGTTATGTAAACCAATTATGAATCTTGACAACATGGGATGTGAGAGCCTTACACATTGAATGCTTGTGTTGTTCATATGACCGTAGGATTAACCTTTCGTTTCTTCTTTTGCTAGTGCTCAACATTGCCCCAATTAAGAATATATGTTATATAAACTAGTGATGAAACCTCTTCAACAATTCAAGTTATTGGGATCAAAGTTCTTAGACAATACCTGGACTTGCCAGTCCTATGTTGATATCTTGAATGTTTGTGTTGTTGTTCATATGTCCTTGACATATTAGGATTAAGCTTTGGTTTCTTGTTTTTCGCAAATGCACGTTCCCTTCAGCTGAACATTGCCCTGTTAAGGAATCAATTATGAACCTCTTTCAACAACCAGAATGTAACGAGTGTTAGACAATACTGGGATGTGCCAGCTCTGCATTGGTGTCTTGTCAGCTTGTGGTGTTGTTCACATGGCCTTGAGAGAAAAGGATTAACCTTTGGTTTGTTGTTTTTTGCTAGTGCCCCTTCCCTTCAGACACTGAGGCTGCCAAGGAGCAGCTTGAGTGACACAATAGTCGAACAGATTGCCGGGAGGCTGTCAATGGTCACATTCTTGGATTTGAGCTACTGCGGCAAAATCAGTGCAAGTGCTTTGGAAATAGTAGGGATCAAGTGCAAATCCCTTGTGGGTCTATGCCGAAACATGCATCCATTGGACGAAGCTGACAAGGATGCACAAGAGAACGAGGCACGCACCATTGCCACCACGATGCCTAAGCTAAAGCACCTGGAGATGGCCTACCACCATATTGGTACCGAGAACGCACTGAAGATCCTCTCAAGCTGCACTGACCTGGAGTACATGGACCTGAGAGGGTGCTGGGATGTGGACCTCGACGAGAAGCTTCTCAAGGATAAGTTCTCGAAGGTCAAGGTCCTGGGTCCATTCGTGATGGACTACTACTACGAGAGGGACAACTTGGAGGATGAGTGCCTTGATTACTCGGATGCGTCGTCGTGGGAGTTCAACGCAGGTGAGATGGGGGACTTTGATGTGTACGAGTACGAGAGTTCTGAAGAGATGTGGGATGACGAGAGAAGGCTGGAGGAGCTCGAGATGAGGTTCTACGAAGAGATCCATGGTTTTGATTACGGTTATCCAGGATCGCCATGAGTCTGTGTGTTGGTTTGGTGTAATGTAACTTATTTGATCTGTTGTTTTTATATCTATAGACCCTTATGAATGGACAATATCTAAGTGTCTGTAATGGGTTGGGGGGGTTATGAAAGTTTGTAGTATGGTTATTCATTGTAGTATGCTTCTTGTGCTGTGAAAGAAAGCTTCTCTTGTATCAGGAAATTGTGAATGGACAAGTTTCTGAGAATAATAAACAGGTCAGTAGCTCTCAGGCTTTGTCTCAAACCTGGAGCTCAAACTGGCAGCTTTTCTCTAATGAGTTTACAGGTAAAATATAGCTTATCATAACCCTACACCAGCATGTCCTGTAGAAGATAGGGTCAAATACTTGATATATGTTGAGTTATGAATTCGGCTTAAAATTTTAATCTGTTATAAAGTGGTCTCTTTACTATGAAACGGGTTAGGGAATAGTCTTATTGATGTTGAGTGTTGAAGGTGTACTTTTCTGGCTATTTTGCCACATCATCAGAAATATAATTTCAAGAGGAGGTTGCATGGTTTGTTGTTGAAGTGCAAGAAAATCTTGGTCATGAGCAACGTTCATAAAGGGATGTGTGGAGCTCATCGAGCTTATATGTATATGAAGCATTATGTTCATTTCCCCTGGGACGTAGGGTGTTACAAAGTCAAAAAATATATAGTGATGACACAGGGTTGGCCAGGCGCTGGCTGAGTAACCCCTTAACATTTATAGTGACTCGAAACCCTACTTTGTTGCATGGCTTTATCGCCAAAATAGAACATATATAATATTTCATATACGTCAAAGCCATGCAACAAAGCATACTCATTACGTATTCTTTAATCTGGAAAAATTAAATGACTTTAATGTCATATTATTTTCATTAAATTCTACCAAAATTTAGTATTTTAGTCCTTAAATTTTCAGATTCGGAGATTTTTCTCAATTGAAGTGTTTGTGATGAAATTGACGGTGAATTAATTTATGATTCATAACATTGGAGAATATATGTGAAAACTTTAAGAAGAACGAAGAATGTCGAAGGGGGCACAACCTATTGAAGGAGAGAGGTCGACGATCAAATCTGCGCTCTACCGGAGGGGCGTAGTCAATGTGGTGGTAGCAGGGGAATGAGTAAGAAGAGGAAACCGAGAGGGAGAGACCTCAATAACTTTTTTTCTTTTATAAAATAGGCTGAGTTAAGTTAGATGAGGTGGACAAGTCGTCTGTCACTTTTAAAATTTACTAAGTATTATTCATAAGATAAATATACTTAAAAAATTCACCAAACTCGATGATATAATGCATTTGTTTAATTTTCAAATGTGGAGGTATTAGTGCTATAACTCTTGTCATCTCCAAGATAGTCAAACAAAACATCTTCTACTGGTTGGAAGCACCATCATTTCAGATATTTTGCTGTTTTATAATGCGACTTTAGTACTGTGCCTCAAGACAATTATTCGGTAAGTAAAGCCTCCCATTATATATATAGCAGCAGACTCTTAAATGTATCTCAAGTTAAGATTAAGATATGATAAATCTATCCATTTGTATGAATACTTAAAAATAAAATTCATAAGAGAAAATAGCACTTTGTCAACTTAACAGATAACCCCTTACACTACAAATCGCTTATTTAATCCCCTTCTACTTCGATCCCTTTGCCTTTGGGTGCTTCTGTTTCAACTTTCATTTTCATGACGTTAATTGATTATCATTCAATACACCTCATTAGCTCTATAAGTCTGTGGTTTAGAAACCCTTCGTATTTCACTGTACTCTTCGCAATACCTCCCCAATTTACCTGCTTGCCCAACTATTCGTCTCCTACCTCCGATATCTCTCTCCGTCGGTGTGCGGATGTGTCCATATTTAATGTTAAGAAGAAGAAGAAGAAAGTCAGAATGGAAGGACCCAAACAACAAAGTGGTCGAAGTAGGAGGGGATAAAAGAGCAATTTATAGTGTAGTGGATTATCTCGAAACTGGGAAGATAAGGCCCCAAAGTTGGAATATACCGAAGAGGATTGCTATACTATGGAACATTTGGAAGGCTAGGAACGAGAAAGTGTTTAATGACGTTGCCCCCAATGCAGAAGTTATTAGTCACAATGCGGTGAGAACGCATGAGGAATGGTCCCAATGTAACCGGGACAGTGGTAATATCTCCAGACCTCCCGTCCAGGCCCGATACCTTGTCCCCTGCCCAATGCGAGTTCACATCAGAGGATTTACTGTGATGGTTCTTTTGAACCTGAATCCTCTGAGGCGGGATATGGGGTTGTTTGCATTGACACCCATGGACAGGGATCGATGGTACAGCGGGGAGGATATTGTGTTCTTCGGCTATGGTGGCAGAAGCTAAAGGCTTGTTGGAGGCTATAAGGATGGCAGAGAAATCGACGGCCAGAACCATGATTCACTCTGATTGCCAAATCCTTGTTCAAGCCCTTCAGAGACGAAAGGAGGAGTGGCCATGGCAATGCTTTGCATGGCTACTCCAAATGAGGGGAATCCTCCTCGCACATGATAGGATATCCCTCACCTTCGTCCCCAGAGGACAAAACAAGAAGGCAGATTGGATTGCTGGGATGGCTCGCAGGAACATCCTCCCTCACAATTGGTTGCATATTGTAAACTCTTCGGAGGAATTGTATGATCTTTGCCCCTAGTGGATGAATATAATCGATTATTGTCAAAAAAAAAAAGGATTATCTGTTAAGTTGGCAAAGTAGGGGCATGGGCGGATCCAGGATTAAAAGATGCACTAAGCCGAAATTGAAAAATAAATTTTCATAAATTTTGATAATAGTATAATACATTGCTCTGGTTTCTAAAAAGAAGTAATATATGTATTATATATTTTTAGTATGTAATGTATATTTTTACCATTAATATTTGGGTCTTCGCAAGGCGGGGATTCTGAAAATCTCGCAATTGGGTCATATTCGATTGCTTCAAGTATGCAATTCCTGTCTTACACTATCATTTCCACCATGGTTGGGATGAACTGTCTTTCCCCCTCCCCTCCCCTGCCACAGTCTGCCCTCTCCTCCACCGTCTCCCTTTCCTCACCAGCATACCCAATGATGTCATCCATCCGCCGACTACATCAAATCAATGTCGATGGAGCAATGGAAGCCCCAATGGGAGGGACAATTGGTTTAGTAGTTTGGAACTCCTCGTCCACCGTTCTCTTTGCAACAGGTATTTATTACCATGATATCTATGATTCGTTAGTTTCAGAACTTCATGCTTACAGGGATGCTTGTGCTTTAGCGCACCACTATGGTTAGCGGAATGTGGACGTTGAAGGAGATGCTACTCTGGTCGCACAAATGGTAAGCTTTTATCTCCCTTTATGACAGGACGATTGTCGCATACATCTACTGGTTCCTTCATTTAGCTCTCTTTATGCGCTTATTGACGATTCGACATTTGGTAAAACAAAACTGCTCATTATGTGACAGGTCAAGTTCTCAGATGTTTTTCAAGTCAGCAAGTGGTCAATCTATCAGTTTGGATAAATAATTAGATTGTGTATATATGATTATCTATCCGTCCCCTAAAAAATTACTCGGGGAAAAAAAAATGCTCAGATGCTTCATTACCAAAAGTAATAACCCAATGCAGGTTCTTCAGAATAAGTATTTTCAGGGAAGGTGTTAACGGTTGGGTCCCTAAGAACAACTCTCGGATTTCACCACTTTGGAGGGCTATCAAACGAGCGACTCCTTCGATGGAACAGGGGCTTCGAATGGGTCTTCGAGATGGCGTGTCAACGAACTTTTGGCAGGATAGATTGACAGATTCTGGCGAACGGCTTATCAACTCGGTACTGGGTGACCATTCGGCCATTGACACAGACCAACCTGTTAGTGCCTTTGTCTCGAATACGGGTGAGTGGAATTGGTCACTTTTCTCTCACTTACTTACTCCGGGCGCAAGATTGCAGGTTGCAGGGATGTCGCCACCAGTGTCAGGCGTGGGTGAAGATCAGATCACTTGGGGCCTTGAAGGAGATGGAAGGTTTAGGATTCGCTCAACTTACTCTCTGGTTGCGGAGGATGTCGAGGAACCAAGGGAAGGACTTTGGAAGATCATTTGGCGTTGGAAAGGCCCTCAACGAATTCGTCAGTTTCTTTGGCTGGTGGCTCACCATCTGCTCCTTACCAACGGTGAACGCCGCCGGCGGCACTTGACAGAGATTGGCGCCTGTCAAGTTTGCCCGGAGCAAGAGGAAACGGTCCTGCATGTGTTGCGGGACTGCCCTCTTGCTTCTGCCACCTGGGAGCTCCTGGCCTTTCCTTCTGACAATCTTGCATTTTTTCAGACACCACTTCTGCCTTGGATCGAGGATTCATCCGGAGACCTGAGCTTAGCCTGTTGTTCGGGGTCACTTGCTGGTTCCTGTGGCGCTACCGCAATGACCGAGTGTTCAACGGCAAGCTCACTACTGCAGTTACCCTGACACTTCACATCCAGGCTTGGGTGGCGTTAGTGGGAGACACCCTGGATAGGGATCGGTCCGTTACAGATGCCGTCCCGCCCGCCAGAACGGAGGTGTGTATCTCATGGGAGCCGGCACCTCCAGAGTGGGTTACCCTCAACTCTGACGGCTCCGTCATCTCTGAGTCCGGACAGGCAGCTGCAGGAGGCCTGATCCAGGATTACCAGGGACACTGCTTAGCGGCGTTCTCTGAAAACCTTGGTATTTGCTCGATTACCAGGGCTGAGTTGAGGGGTGCCGTGTCAGGTTTGCAGCTAGCTTGGGACAGGGGGCTATCGCAAAGTCCAGCTCCAGATTAATTCACAGTGTGCGGTTCTTCTCCTCCAGGCGGATGACCGTACGGATCATCTTCATGCCACTATTATCAGGCACGCTCGGGAACTTTTCCGCCGCGATTGGGAGGTTCGCATCTGACATGTTTATCGTGAGAGTAATCACGTTGCTGACCATCTCGCTAATAGAGGTCATTCTTGTCCCATTGGTTTCCATTGTATCGAGCTTTCCGATCCTGTTCTTTCTTTTTGGTTGCTTCACGACCAACTTGGTGTTTCTGAAACTCGTTTGATTATGAATGAAAGTTAAGGTGTCAGTAGCACTGGGTTCCACAAAAAAAAAGGTAATAACCCAAACGACATGGGTGCACGAGGACACAAGCTCCACGCGGCAAAACCTTTTTCGTACTTCCTAAGCGATCTTTGTTCCTGCGGGTGGAGAGTTGACGCTTCCCTAAATATTCGAAATGCCGCGCTTTTAAATTATCCGATTTTCCCACGAACTCCTTAATCGCATACCCACCCTCTAAATTTCCTTCTCTGCTATTCTCCTTCTACCAATCCATGGAGAATTCTCAATTTCCAATTCCCGTCTTCAAAGATCGCAGATCCGACGCTCTCGGCAGTCTTCGCGTCATCCCAGATGAAGTCATTGCTTCCATTTTGGAGCTTCTCACTCCCAGGGATGTCGCCAATCTCGCTTGTGTCAGCAGGTTTGATGAATACTGAATTGACTTCGTTTGTAAAGGGCTGTAGTCTCCAGTTAGTTGAATTTGTGGCTGATTTTTTCTTTATTGAATGGAACAGTGTGATGTACATTTTCTGTAATGAAGAGCCACTATGGATGAGTCTGTGCCTTAGTAAAGCTACTGGTCTGATGCAATACAAAGGTTCCTGGAAGAAGACGACTCTGCATTTGTATGTGATTTTCTTGCTTTTTTATGGTTGTAGCTGGGTTAGGTTTGAAGAACAATTTTGTGGATATTTAACCGTTGTTGTTTTTGTGCAAACAGAGAGAATGTTGCGGATAAAGTAACCAGTGGCAGGCCACTTGCTTTTGACGGTATAACACTTTGAGCCTTTGTTTGTATGTTTCTTTCTTATTCAATTTGATTTTTGAGATCCTTGTTCAGCTTTAGCTTATGATGTTACTTGTACAGGATTCAGCTCCTTGTTTTTGTATAGAAGATTGTATAGATGCAATACCACATTGAATAGCTTTACTTTTGATGGGGGGAATGTGGAAAGAAAGAAGGAGATTTCACTAGAAGAGTTTCACAATCAGTATGATGGGAAAAAACCGGTATGTTTAAGTAATTTGTAACTCTACTTCTGTTATTCACTTGATTAGATAGACTCCAGTGTTCTCTCAGGGTGATTCCTGCTTTAAATTGATTTTCCACCTACTTCTTTATTGCTCATGGAGATATCGGTGATAGGTTTTGCTGGCAGGATTAGCTGATAGTTGGCCGGCAAGGAGTTCATGGACAATTGACCAGCTTCTGATGAAATATGGTGATAAAGATTTCAGGATTTCTCAGAGGAGCACTCGGAAATTGTCAATGGAATTAAAGGATTATGTGGCTTATGTGAATTGTCAACATGATGAGGATCCCTTGTATATTTTTGATGACAAGGTACTGCATGGTTATGTTGAATCTTGTCTATATTTGTGTAAAAAGGCTTGTTTAGCTTCCCATTGGTGTTAAATAATTTACCTATCCTTTTCATGTAGTTTGGTGAATCTGTTCCCAGCTTGTTGAAGGATTACAATGTGCCTCATCTTTTTCAAGAAGACTACTTTGATGTCTTGGATAGAGAGCAGCGACCTCCATTCAGATGGCTTATTATTGGGCCAGAGAGGTCTGGTGCATCTTGGCATGTTGATCCTGCACTTACAAGTGCCTGGAATACTCTTCTGTGTGGTCGCAAGAGGTAATCCATTGAACAAATTGCGGGCATATGCAGATGCATACATTAATTTTTATGTACTCTGTGGGGAGGTTGAGATGCATACTTAATTTTATGTACTCTGGGGAGGTTGCTTACAATGATGTCTTTCTTTCCACTGTGAATGTTTTAGTCTTACCATGTTGCTCAAGACACCATCCTTCAAGTTTTCAAAGTTGTTGTTCTTTAAGTTGTCTGTTGGATAAGCCTGTTTAGTGTTACAGTTGAAACTGCAAAGTATGCTTCTTCCACATATGCATGTAGATGGTCCTATATCCAACTACTGGTTGTGTGCATAAGTTAACCCGTCATTGTTTGCTGAACCGCTTAGGTTAGGCTTATTGTTCACTTGTTGGTTTTTTGGTTTTCTGGTTTGGGCTCATGTTGAAACTATGCCAATCGAAGCTGGGGAATTAAAGATTCTGGTTTTGGAAATTGGTTGCTGCTAACTGTATAAAATGAGAAGATTGACAGGGAGTGTCTAAAGCAGGGTTCAGTTGATTATGTGTGTGTTGCTCATGGCGTTTAGCATGTAATCGATGTTTACACAAGCTATTCTGGTATTGTGATAATTCTGTCAAATTAGTTACTAAAAAGTATGAAGCTCAAAAGCCTTTTTTGCTTGTAATGCTGCTGAACTCCAAAATGAGTTAATATTCTTCAGCTTGTGTATTGGGACTGAGATCACAGTGCTGGTATGATACTTCAATCTTGTATCTGCAGGTGGGCTTTGTATCCTCCTGGAAGGGTCCCTCTAGGTGTTACTGTTCATGTGAATGAAGACGATGGGGACGTTAATATCGACACTCCATCATCACTGCAGGTATCTCTACAGAAGTCTTAAGTTGCTTAATCTTAACATTCAGTTTTTCTCACTGGTATTTTTCTACTTGGCTAGTGGTGGCTGGACTTTTATCCACTTCTTGCTGACGAAGACAAACCAATAGAGTGCACCCAGTTACCAGGGGAGACGATCTTTGTTCCAAGTGGATGGTGGCATTGTGTTCTAAATCTTGAAACAACAATTGCTGTTACACAAAATTTTGTGAACTCCAAAAATTTTGAGTTTGTGTGTCTAGATTTGACACCGGGTTATCACCACAAAGGAGTATGCCGTGCTGGATATCTGGCAATTGATGAGATCAGTCTCGATTATGCTACGATGAGTATTCTCGGTGAAAAAGATGACCAAAGTTATCCAGATTTGACAAGGAAAGAAAAGAGGCTCAAAATGCAAGACGGTACAGAAGAGCCGGAGTGTGAGATAACTACCAATGGCGCCTCTAGAAGTCATGATTTGTGGAGGCAAGACTTCTCGTATGATATTGAATTCCTAGCTTCTCTTTTAGATAAAGAGAGAGACCACTATAATTCTCCATGGAGCTTAGGAAATTGCATTGGACAACGAGAAATGCGAGATTGGTTATATAAACTTTGGATTAATAAGCCAGGAGCAAGGGACCTCATATGGAAGGTATCATTAACTCAGTAGTAAGCTTTTTGTTTATCATTAAGTTATAGAATATATGTAGGACATATGGTCTGCTAGTAAGCACGCATAAATGTAGATAGAATATTTTAGGGTGTATGTACACATATAACAAGTGCAGGAGTATGACTAACCTATTTGGTTCCTTTCTCTCTCTTCTATTTTCTTCGTTTCAAATCATCCAGGGGCATGTCTTGCACTGAATGCAGAGAAATGGTTTCATTGTCTTGAAGCAGTTTGTACTTTGCACAACTTTCCTTCTCCAACGACTGATGAGAGGCTTCCTGTGGGAACTGGTAGTAACCCGGTAAGTTCCTACTTTCTGAAAATTACACGAGTTGCTGCAACATTCTAGCCTCTCTCCCATGTCAGACATTTTATATCTTCCTTTGAGATTGGATTGGTGTCTCCTTTCGTTCTGGTTAGGATTAACTTCCTTGGTCAATAATCATTGCTCTTCAATCCTTGTTGAGGTAGGATCATGGATTTGCCTTGTTGTTCACAGGATGAGGAATCCTTGTGGGATAAGGATTGTGGCGTTGAACCACTAAAAGTTCCATTTCATCACAATTATTAGCTCCATTTCTCATTTGCTTGCTATTCCCTAGTTGGAGTAGGGCGTGTGGTTTGGAAATTCTCTTCAATTTCTGACTTGAACATGCTCTTCCTATTTATTATCATCTTCATTGTGTTAAAGTGGATGTAAATGACGAATCTCTGAACAATTGACAGAACCTTCCTAACAAGTTTAACATCACAGTGATCGATTGATAAGTTGGATTAACTTCACAAATACTAATACTGATGGCTGGTTAAAACAGAAAAGGTGATTTCACAGGGGGCACACGCCTTTCATCAGGACCAGAGTTTTTATAAAATCTGAGTCCGGAACGATATAGGTGTAGTGACCTTTCAAAGATTTGACGAGAGAATGCAAATTTGAAGCATATGAGATGTCAAATGCGAGAACCTGTTTCCAGTCAGATTTCATCCCCAATTACTGATTGTCATATAGATCCTTCTAGTTTGATTTCAGCCTTAGTTCTAATGGCAAACAAAATATATATTTTCACCAAATTTTGATTTCCTGATCGAGCTTCTGTTTTTGTTTCCATTTTTTATGGCAGGTATATCTCCTCCCTGACTGTGTAGTTAAAATCTTTGTGGAAGATGGACTTGAAGCTTCATTGTACGGGTTAGGGACCGAGGTATGCTTTCACTATTGTTTGTATTTCGTGTTATTCCTTTTAGATAATTCAGTTCTTACGTTTACATTTATTTTCTCTTTGCAGCTTCAGTTTTACAGTCTGCTGCACAAAGTAAAACCGCCTCTAAAACGTTTTGTTCCGGAAATTTTGGCGAGTGGGATTATTTATCTTGAAAACGGAACTCATAAAATTGAGCCATGGGATGGAAAAGGAGTCCCAGAAATCATCAGCAGGTCCAATCTGATTTCAGTTGTGTGTGAAGATGACGATTTTCCTTTTGTGTGTGGAGCAAGAACATTCATGAATTGAGTATGGCTAATATGCCAAAGAATGAATCTATGAATCCATTTGGATCCACAAAGATATGGCCTTTCATAGTAACGAAGAGATGCAAAGGGAAGATATTTGCTGATCTGTAAGTTTTACTGCCTGTTGGAAACTTTCTGCTCTCTGTTGTGGTTCCTGCATTTTGATGATACAGGAATAAGATTACCGTGATCTAATATCCTATTTGTGTTTCTTTTCGCAGGAGAGATGAAATTTCATGGGAAGAGGCTCTAAACCTTGCTTCCTTCCTCGGACAACAGCTACGCAACCTTCACCTTCTACCTTGCCCTCCTATTAACAAAGTTATACTGCCAGAAACTGATCAGAAAACAGAATTTGCTTTAACAAATGGACAACAAGTTGGTGATACCGATACATCTGTAAACCTAGATTCTCCAGTAGAGATGGAGATCTTAATCAAGTCTCTATACATGAAAAAGAAACATGTCAAGACCCAATTAACAACTTGGTAAGTCACCTTTCTTCGCAGTTTTATGTTTGAACTAGTTATAGCAATTCCAGTTTGGTTGATATCATTTGTACCACAACACTCAAATCCATGTATCACCCTTATACGTGTGTTCGTCATTATTGCAGGGGAGATCCCATTCCTAGTTCACTTGTAGATCAAGTAGACGACTATCTGCCGAATGATTTGTCTGTTTTGTTTCCAACACATCAGGTTTTTCCCTCTCCAGATCTAAGCATATGTTGATCTTATTTTTCAAATCGCGATAAGTGTTACTCAAGACATCCTTTGTGATGCAATGTCTTCCTACATAATTCCAGGATGCAATTGGACAGGATGAAGTATGCCAACCTTTCTCCTGGATACACGCAGATATCATGGATGACAATATTCATATGGAATCATCTTCAGCATCCTTGGATAGAGATTCTGAACATAGTTTACCAGAGAATTCCGGCTCTGTGAATGGCTGTAAGGCTGAAGGACAGCGGAACTTTTGGTCTCCTGGGCACATAATCGATTTTAGCAATCTTAAAACTGGTCAGCTTTCTTACCTAACTAACTACATTTCGTGCTACATTCCAATTAGCCTTGGTCAATATTGAAATTCCTGAGCTTTTTCTAGCTGGTTGGTAGTCTCGTCGCAGCTGGTGAAATTTTAAACTGCATCAGTATCTGCATGTTCAATATCAAGACAGTAGAACCATTTGACATCCTCATAACCTTCAATATCCATTGGCTACAGTTCAACATCCCCAGACTCGAGCACCAACCCATTGAATGGTATTTGATATCTGTCTATTACGATCTCTTACCGAACCTTTAACTGTGAAACAGGGAACCGCATCTTGGACATCATACCCATATACTTGGATATCTTTAGGGGAGATTCAGCCTTCCTGAAGCGGTTATTAGATTGCTACAAACTACCCTTGCTGGTGAGAAAGAAGAGTACATCCGTGCAAGAGAAGTTTGGGCGACTTTCTTACCGTGCCATGTAAGTGAACTATATGCGTATGATGTTTTAATAGTTCATAGCAACGGAGAGAATATATGCATATTTCTGTCATGCTCCTAACACGAATGGATACACTAAATGCGTTGTGACTGAGATGCATGTTTGTGAAGTAACCAAAGATCAGAAGACTTTCATAGCTGATCAAACTCAGTACAGTCCCCGTCCGACCCGACCTGATTCATAACTCAAAAGTGACCTAAAACTTAACAACCCGTAATTTTCCTAACCTAAAATTCTAAAAAATCTGCCTTTCCACCCATCCTCCCCAAATCCCTCCCCCCACCTTCCTAGACTACCCACTGCTATCTCTTGTACTTTAGTTAAGTTTTTCAAGTTAGGATGATTTGTTATCTTGACAATCCTGGTTAGTTTTTTCTAGTCGAAACAAAAAATTCGCAACTGGTGAATCCACAACCCAATCGATTCGTTACTTGTGATCCATTAATCTAACCTGTGATCCGTAATCCAACTAATTCAACTTGTGATCTGTCCAACTCATTCATTTGGCAGCTCTAGACATGCATCTCTCTTGTTTCGTTGTCGTAAGTAATGGTCTCTATAAGCAAACATTATGTACAAATGCTTAGCTTATTCGGCTAGCTGCATCTTGGAAGGGTAGTGAGTGATTTCAAGCAAAAAGGTGTTACATTTCAGAGTATACACGACAATGTTAGCAGGCATGATGTTAATCTCTCTACTGACTAGATTTGTCCGTAAACGATCAATTCATGACTCGATGAACTTACTACATGATTGACTCGTGATCTATAACCAATAACTCGATTGAGTAAACTCATAACCCGTCTAACTCATCCGACAGCTCTACTGCTAACTGATGCTTGATTTGGACTGTCACGCCATTGTCATTAGAGAAGCATCTGTGTAAATTCGTAACTGTTTTATACCTGTGCAGGTGCTACTGTATTCTGCACGAAGAGAACATACTGGGAGCGATTTTCGGCATGTGGAAGGAACTGAGAGCAGCCAAATCGTGGGAGGAAGTTGAGTTGACAGTCTGGGGAGAACTTAACAACTATGAGGCTGCTTCAAACTGAATGCAGCATCCGGCGGCGAATTTAGAATGGTATAAGTTACTGAACCTAATTCTACAGAATCTGAAATGCAGTTAGACCATGGACGTCTAAAATACTGATTGACCTCCAAATATACAGAAAACTACATATCAAAATTCTGAATCCGAATGTGGGGAACTAGCCTGGGAAAGCTTACCCTGAATTTGGCAGATGTCTTGAGTTTAATATCATATAACAATTGTGAAGCATGTTGTTGTCCTAATATTGTAGATGTTTGATTCATTTAATAAATACATGTTTGAGAACACTGACTTGCTGATATGGTATTCATAAATGGAGATTCTGTTCTATATTATCGACTCATTCTAGAACAGCAGAGGTAGGGATTTGGACGGACATGGTTAAACTGGATTAATCAGTGGTTGTGATTGAAATTGACAAGAACATGTGAATATAGTTGGATTTAATTTAGCAAAACGAATTTGACTGAAATATGAATGATTTAAGTAGTTGTGGATGAATTTGGTTTGATAACTGAAATGAATTCAATTTTCATCTAAAAAAGGGATAATATTATATGAGTTATTTTGAAATTAATATTATGAGTTTGGATATTTTATTTATGAGTTTTGAACAGTTAAATTAATTTTCAGTTCAAAAATTTTAAGGTTGTGACTAGCTCGAGCCTACTTGAGTTTGCCTTGTTAGTTACACTTGACGAGTCAAACTCAAGTTCAAGTCCAACTTCGGTCATTAAAATCACTTGATAAATACAATTTGAGCCAAATTTGAAGTTTGTGCGATAAAAAACATCAATGAGTCAAGCTAAAAAATCAAGTTATCCTAAAATTTACATATTTTTACTTTTCTCATTTAAAATGGTTAAACCTAAACAATAAATCATTTATGTTTTCATTAGTAAAATCACAATTAGAGTTTATTGTATATGACAAACAACATGTTTCATTATTGAGTCTATAATGAGTCATATAGTGGACAACGTATTCGAGTTGGCTCTCGAGCTCGAGCCGGCTCGCGAGACTATTGAGTCGAACATGCCCTAGCATAAGGTTGGCTCATTTAAAATTGAGTCGAGTCACTATTTATACCGTAAAATAGCAAAACACGAGATCAAAGCAAGTATGCAAGGACACACGGACTAATCCGAGTCAATCGACTTCACGATTTCTCCTTAAGAATTGTTATTCTCCTCTGCGTCACCCAAGGTTAACAGAATCATTTCTCCCAGGATAAAACTGATTTACCTCACAAACGTAGCGGTACTTCAAACGCAAGTGACCAACGAACACAACGAACGACGCAATCCACATGACTCGATTTCATATTCTTTGAAAGAATGAATGCAAAAAAAAACTTTTGTGCAGAGAAAGAATTGAGAGGGAAAAACAGTTAGTGAAAGGAAAGTGCAGGGACTGATATGTATTTATAGTAAATGAAGGGGTGCCTTCTGAAAAGACACAACTGTTCAGGAGGCAGTTGACCAATTTGAACCAAACAAACATTGTCACCCACCCGAAATGGATTGAAGCTATGAATTTGGAATTAAATTTCCTTCACACCACAAATACTTGGTCCTTGGCCCCGTTACCTTCAAACAAAAGGCCAATCGGTTGTAAATGGGTTAAAAAATTAAATACAAAGTCGATGGTTCAATCGAACATTATAAGACACGTCTTGTCGCAAAATGCTATACCCAAATCGAGGGCATATATTACATTGACACTTTTGCCCCCGTCGCTAAAATGACCACGGTTCGAGTCTTACTCGCCTTAGCTTGAGTCAAAGGTTGGGTTTTACATCAATTAGATGTCAACACCGCCTTCTTACACAGTGATCTTTTTGAGGAAGTATACATGAAACCTCCCCTAGGCTTATCTTTAGCATCTCCTAATCTTGTTTGTCGATTGAACAAATCGTTATATGGTTTGAAACAAGCGAGTCGACAAAGGAATCTTAAACTCACCGAGTTATTTCACTCTCTTGGTTTCATCTTTAGCCTTTCACTTAACAAAGTCACACCTTATTTCTTGTCCTTTTTAGTCTATGTTGATGATATCATCATGACCGGTAATGATATTCAGGGTATTAAAGATCTGAAAAGACTTCTCGTCATGACAAATTTACTATCAAAGACATTGATGATTTGAAATTCTTTCTTGGGTTGGAAATAGCCCGTTCTTCAAAAGGTATAACCCTTTGTCAACGAAATTATGCTCTTGAGATCATCTTCGATATGAGATTACTTGCTAGTAAACCCCTTACTTCTCCTTGTGATGCTTCATCATGAATGTCCATCAACGATGGGACTCCATTGGAAGATCCTTCCTCATATCGTCGTCTTATTGGTCGCTTGATATATCATTGCACTAATCAACCTGACATTTCCTTTGTAGTCAACTACTCAAGCCAGTTCGCGAGTAGACCTACCGATGATCATCATAAGGCCGCTTTACGAGTCGTTCGGTACCTCAAAACCGACCCCGATGTATTATGGTTTATTCTTTCCATCTTGTTCGGATTTGCAAATCCATGCTTTCTCCGATAGTGATTGGGCGGGTTGCCCTGATTCTCGACGATCGACCACTGGATATTGCCAGGGGCGGAACCAGGATTGAAAGATGCACTGAGCCGAAATCGGAACAAATTGTGTGTATAAATTTAAAATTTGAGCTAGTTTTACTTATATTAAAAAGAAGATATATTACGCTAGATATATATTTTATTTTAGTATGCGATATTACTTGCCACTGGTTCATTGCAACCAATATCTTTTCTGAACTTTATTAGTATTCCTCTTGATCAAATGAAAATGTGCCACCGGCGAAATATTTTTTTTATTTGGATGATTTACCATCAAACATTACATTGTTTGTTGCTAATTTATTAAGTCGTAATGAAATGATTGGTCAAACTAAACCATCTACACATGTTGATGAGATATTAATTATTACTATAAGATAAAGGTATGGTTAAATATGATTAAATCTATTAACTATATTAGGTAGGTTTTCTTAAGGTTTTTAAAACTATATTAGGTTTTCAAGTTATCGAATTAATATAATACGTACTGAGCCGGATTTGAAATTTGCACTGAGCCGAATTCGAAAATATGATAAATTTATACTCGATTTCAACGCTCGGGACCGAAAATGGGGTGAGCCGGGGCTCGGCCCGGCTCCCCCTAATTCCGCCCCTGGATATTGCATCTTCCTTGGCCAATCTCTGATTTCATGGAAATCTAAAAAGGGGAATTGGAATTTTGTAGCACAATTTTAAAAAATATGTACCGTCAGTAGCCAAATGTGTAAAAAAGTCCAGAAATAGCACAATCTGACTGGCAGCCAGCTACGCGCCAGCCAGGTAGCGCTGCCCACCCAGCCACGCATCGCTACCCAGCAAGCGCAGTGCTGGCTGCCTTATCAGATTTGATACCGTCAAATGCTCCGTTAGGGTTTCATCAATCCCAGCCAGCTATGCGCTGGCTAGATGGCGCATCGCTGCCTGGGACTGATGAAACCCTAAGCCCCTCAATTTTTAGTATAAATACCCCCTCCATGATGCAGTTTTGCACCACTCACCTCCCTTGAAGCCCACTTAGAATTTGAAGTAGGCAGCCGTCACCAAGCTTAGAATATGTCGTTCTTCAACTCTGGCTCTAGGTCTCGGAAGAGTAAGCGTAAGTGAAATTCGTTAGGGTGCTTTGTACTTATCTCATTTATTCGTTTAACGAATTAATCTTGTGTACTAATTACTGTTGTTCTGTAGTGACAGATACTGAGAGGGTAATGCACAAGTTGAAGAAGCCGGTGGAGGAGGACTTGTTCGTTTATGAGGCAAGTGTGGTTAACTGCTGGTGAAGGGCGACTAGATCCGTTCGACCGAGTGATCTGGAACGCTATTTTGGCTGCCCTCTTGAGAGAGAGGTAAAAAAAGGGTTCGAATTTAATTTTATTCATTTTCCTAGTTCTCAAAACCCTCTACGTTTGTTTTCTGATCTGTAGGAGAAGGGGTGTGGTTATTATGAAAAACTGGGGGTGCGGGAGGCCGTGGATGCTGCTATTAAGGAGAAGGATCAAATCATTCGCGGCGAAGGAGTTAATAAAATGACTGGTCTGTAGTTGCAGCCTTTGTTCATTATGACATAGTTAGTTGCAGTCTTTTTCAGTGTGCGGTCCAAATAAATGTACACCATTTCTGAAGTGTGCGGTCAATTCTGAAGGATGGACTAATAAAAGTAACTTCGTAGTACAACTACAAAACAAAAATTACATTGAAACTGAAACATGAAATTGACAACCAAACATTTGAAATACAGATTACCAAACACAGACTACCAAACACATAATACTAAACATTTCATAGTGCAATTAACCGTTCCTTGTAGGGTTTGGATTTCTGCTGCTTCGCCTCGCACGTCGGCACGTCCTCCTATTGTGCCCTTCTTGCTGGCAGTAACTGCAGTGAGGCTCAATATCTTCAACCCAGTCCATCTCGTTGCGTATGCGAGAATGTCGTGGTCGCCCCATCTCCCTGACCCTTCCTGGGTCAGGCATCAACTTAGGCCCTCCATGAGGCACCCAGTCGTCTTTCGAGCCGATAGGGAGGAAACTCCGTCCGTATATGTGTCTTACTATTTCCAGCCTGTAATGGGCGTTGGCGTAGTATAAGGGATCTTGATTGGCGGCGTTACATGCGGCCACGACATGTGAACAAGGCATCTTCCACTGTTGGAACTTGCCGCAGGAGCAATGCCCGTCCCCCTCCTCGTAGTCCAAGCGAACTTCTTGCCTATTGTTTCCCTTCCCGTTGCTGCGATTTATCGCCGTCTGTATTTCGAATATCCCAGCATCATAATCGAAAGTCCTCACTGTGTGGGAAGTGACCTTATTCACTCTTTTCTGCAGGCGCTTAAGACACTTCTTCGTCCAGATTGCACCGGCCCCCTGTTCTTCTCGAACCCTCTTCCGTCGATCTTCGAAATACGTTTGCAGCCTGTAGAAAGTGGATTCCACCAAAGCTGCAACAGGGAGAGCTCGGATTGACTTGAATGCCCCATTCACACTCTCCGCCATGTTTGATGTCAATTGGTTCCATCGTGCCCCGTCGTGTTGAGCGTCTACGGCTCTTGACCAATATAACTGATCTTCAAGCGCCCACTTTTTATTCACGGGGTTGTCCCTTGCGAATCTTGTTGCCCCCTTGTTGAACTTTCTCAAGGACCGGCGTTTAGCTTCAGGTAAGGGAGAATGGATTACAATGATATACGCTGAAATTGTTAAGTACTTGGTGGAGTGTTATGGTTGCCTCACCGTGGTACAAGTGAAAAGTACTGGTCTCGGGACGCCATCTCTCGACCAATGCGGTGATCAGCTCAGGATCAGGGGTAAAATCCAGGCAGTCACACAACTTATCTAGACCAATGGGGCAAGGTATGTCTCGAACCTAGGATCGTACTTCACGATCTTCTTAGAGAAGCGACAATTAAGCGTCATATGTGGGTCCTAATAGTTGGGGGAAGAAGATGTAACATAATTAATAACTAGTACTCAATTTCTGAGTGCACCCTAAACACTTAAATTAATTAACATTCAAATATAATTAACGTTCAAATATAATTAACATTAAAATATAACTAACATTTACATATAACAAACAGTTATATATAACTAACATTTCAAATATAAGTAACATTTGAATAATTACTATATACTAATATGAATTAGGTACTTACATTATTTGTAATTATATCATTAGTATTATAATATATAAATGATATTTACATCTCAATTACAAATACAATTAACATTCAAACGTCTCAAATATAGGTACCTAATGTAAGGTACCTACATAAATATAATTTGAGATGTTAATGTTATGTAGGTACCTAATGTAAGTACCTAACATTTCAAATATTTATGTATGTACCTAATTATGTAAGTACCTAATTTATTATAATATATAATTGTTTGTTATAAATATTTATATAATATATAAATTAACAAACATAAATACTTATATTTACTACTACTATTCATATTCAAATACCATTAAATTATACCATGTACCGTTCAAACATAATTATAAATTACATTCAATTATAAATAACATGTATATACAATTAACATTCAAACATAAATACCATGTAAATATAAATACAATTAACATTCAAACATAAATACCATATAAATTTAAATGCATTTAACATTCAAACATAAATACCATGTAAATTTAAATAACAAATAAATATAAATAACATTAAATTATAACTAACATTTCAAATGTACTAACCTGAACTTCGAAAATCCCCGACGCTCGATGTCGGTCAGCATCACCCCATAAAATCGAAGAGTCCTCGGGACTACCACTTCGTACCCCAACCGGCACCTCTCCAAACATGTAATCCATCTACAATTTAATATCCAAAATCAAAGTTATATAATCGTAAAACACATTTCATTCGGATAAAATGGAGAGCATGATACCTTTTGTGGGAGGGTCTATGCCTTCTTCAAATGATTGCTTGGACGGACGATTGCTACGAACCTACAAAAAAAAGATGTAATTAGGGTACATTAATCATAACTCGAAACTAATGACGATTACAAACTAAAAAAATACCTTTGAGAGAACTACAATTGAGAGAGGATGAGAGGGTGTGAAGAATGGTATGGGGTAGGGGGTATTTATACCTGCTGAAAAAAACCGTCACTTGATTCCAGCAAGCGCTGCGCCAGCCAGCCAGCGCAGCGCTGGCTGGGAACAAGATGACCGTTAAGTAACGGCTAGTCCGTAACGGCTATGCTGCCAGGTGGCGCATCGCTTCAACGGACATAAATCTTGTTCCCAGCCAGCGATGCGATGGCTGGGTGGCGCAGCGCTGCCTGGCTGGCGCGTAGCTGACTGCCAGTCAGATTGTGCTATTTCTGGACTTTTTTACGCATTTGGCTACTGACGGTACATATTTTTTAACATTGTGCTACAAAATTCCAATTCCCTCTAAAAAGCAACCTACCATCTCTTGTTCTTCTTCTGAAGTCGAGAATAGGGATCTGGCCGCTACGGCTTCTGAAGTGAGCTCTGTTGGTTGAAAATTTTGTTCCATGAATTGTTGTTTGATTTCAATACCCCGATTTTACTCTATTGCGATAGCACATCATCTATTCGAATGGCAGAAAATCCAGCTGCACCCGAACGTACCAAACACATCGAAATTAATTGTCACATTATTCAAGATTGTGTTACGTCTGGTTTCATTAGTGTTGTTCAAGTGTCCACTGTTAACCAATTGGCTTATATTACAACGAAGTCCTTGGGTGCACAATTTTCTTATCACTAGTCTTCAAGTTAACTTAGTCTTTAAGTTAACTTGCTCAATATTCAGTGCCCAGCTTGAGGGGTATATCAAGTATTTCAACTTTGATGACCATTTGGTACTTTACCAATATTCATTCTGCTATATATATTGACTATTCACCCTTTGTCTGATTCACTTTTGGCATATTCTCAATACTCAATATCTTAATATATGACGAGCTGAATATCAGAAATGAACACTTTCAGTTTCATGGATCAATAAACAATTAGGTGGTATTCCGGATCGGGAGAAGATCCGGACCCAACCATTTTTGGTTGGACCACTTCCAACCATTTAACAGCAGGGGTAAAATTGACATGTTCAAAAAATTAAATTAACCCTAACCTAGTCTCCTTCCTAACCGCCGCACAATCCCTCCTTTCCTTTCTTCTTCTCCTCTCCACCAACTCCTCCACCCACCACCGCCGCCGCCGATCAACACATTTGGGCTGCTGCATCTAGGAAGAACAGAGGACAGAAATCGTCAGTTTTCATCCAGACGACTCCTCTTTCCCTACCAACCAACATCAAGTTCGGCGATTTTAATTTGTAGGCAGGGAAATCAGAAAACCCTAAACAATGATGCTATGAAGCTCTTCGACTCCAGTTCTCGGATCTCTGATTCCGTCCTTCAACGACGGAATCACTAATAATCCCCATCACCATGAGAGCAGCTGTTGCAGTGGTAGTCCAAGTCCGTTTAAGAACAATCAATCTGTTGTTTCTAAGCGCTCCATCTACCATTCGTCTCCCACCATGTCTCCAGATCTTTCTTCTTCTTCTTCCCGCGGCGGCGGGTTTCGCCGTGTGAGATCCGACGGGAACTTGGAAGCACTCGCGGCTTATGACTCCGGGAATGAAAAAGGCTCCGGGAAAGAGGAGCCTCACGTTAACCATCGCCCACCGAGGTTGGATGTCTTTTTTGGGGCCGCTGTTGACGTTCGGTGGGAGAGTTTTGGGTGTACAGTGACCCAAGTCCAGCTCCTCCTCCTTCACCAATCTCCTCCTCATTTCCCTCCTTCCTCCCCAACCACAACCATCGCTGCAAACCCTTCTTCTTCTTCTTTGGGAATAAGGTCGAACAGGTGGTGGCGTGGCTGGTTGTGGTAAATTTTGTGATTCGTTGAAGGAGAGGGAAAGGATAATCAGCTTTTGGTTCTGCTGGTGACCCTGTTTAGGAAGTCATTGGTACCTGTAATAAGAGCCAAAGGAGGATGGAAATCAGATGGCCTAGCAATGTTCGTCATGTGGCTCATGTCACCTTTGATAGTTTAATGGTTCCTTCCCAGAAGAGTTCCCAGTGATAGGTAGGTTACATTGAATTTGAGATTTTTGTCTTTCAGTTTCATAGGGTGGTTTGGTTGATGGAATTGGGTCTGGGAATTGGATTTCAATTCTCAGCCTAATGAGAATTGTAGTGCAATTATTTGAGTAATAAAACTGGGAATTGGGTCTCAATTCCCGAACCCAATTCCATCAATCAAACGGCTATAGTAGCTGGATCTCCACAGCTTTTATGGATGCATCGTTGACAGTCTATGTTGCTTATGTGGTGGGAGTGTAATCAGTTGTAAAATTATTTGGGGAGGGATGGGGGTTGATTGTGTTTCCAATTCAAGAGAATAGTAATGTTATGTACTTCTGTTACCTTCCAGTGTCTTCCATCCTTCCTTCCTATACATATTTATGACTGTCAATGAAGATGTGCAAACTAAAAATATCAAAGCTGAGTAATTATTTGAAGATATAATTTTAGTCACTAATTTTTTTTGGTCGCTGACAATTCAACCTTTGATGTGTATACTTTGGTTGTCAATAAGTTATCAACTAAATAATTCCGTTAACTAGTTATCTAATGACAATGTTAACTAGTTAACTCAATAAGCTAACTAGTTAACTAATTTTGATAACTAGTTATCATCTTAAAAAATGTTAACAAGTTATCTTAATCATTAGGTTAACTAAGTAAAAATAACATAACTAGTTGGATAACTTGTTAACAAAAATTATTGTTAAAATTGGTAATGAAATAAAATTAACTAATGCTGATAACAAGTTATCACCTAAAAATGTTAACTAGTTAGATAACCTGTTAACAAAAAATCTCGTTAAAATTTTAATTATATGATTATTCGTTAACTAGTTATCAGGTTAAAATCTGTTAACAAGTTATCAAACAAAAAAAACGCTATTAACTAGTTATCAGTTAAAATCATGTTAACTAGTTATCAGTTAAAAAAACATTGTTACCTAGTTAACAGCAAAAAAATGTGGTAACTAGTTAACTAATTTTAAAAAAGGTGTTATCTAGTTAACTAAAACAATATTGTTAACTAGTTATCAGTTTAAAAATCATGTTAACTAGTTATCAATAAAAAAACATTGTTAACTAGTTATCAGGTTAAAATCTGGTAACAAGTTATCAAACAAAAGACGATGTTAACTAGTTATCAGTTAAAATTATGTTAACTAGTTATCAGTTAAAAAAATACTTTTAACTAGTTAACAGTAAAAAAAAGGTGTTAACTAGTTATCTAAATCATAATGTTAACTAGTTAACTTGATTAGTTAAATAGTTACTAATAAAATAACTAGTTAACATTAACATAACATAATGTTAACTAGTTAACTAATATTGATAACAAGTTATCACCTAAATCTGTTAACAAAAATTCTCGTTAAAAATTTGATTATTTGATTATTCCTTAACTAGTTATCAAACAAAAAACGCTGTTAACTACTTATCAGAAAAACATGGTTAACAGCAAAAAAAAAAATATTAACAAGTTTTTTCAAAGCAAAAAAAAATTGAAAGCAAAAAAAAAAATCTCGCCGAAAAAGTCACCGGCTGGTCCCTGAAAATATTAATTAATTAATTTAAATATAATAATTAAATTATGTGTGTAATGTCTTAAATACTCCTAACAATCTAGACCATTAGATTGGTCAAAGAGTCAAAGGATGATCTAATGGTTGAGAAAAGATTGGAGTCAGATCTAATGGCATTCCGAATAAAAAAAAATTAGTTAAATATTTGCTACCAAATCTAATGAATAGTTCAATAGTGGTTGGTGCAATTTACCATCAAAAGTATTACAATAAACATAAAATTAAAGGATTTAAGAGGTATCAATAAAATGCAACATTTTTCACCACGTGCAAATAAATATTTAACAATGTTTGAGTGGTTCGAATTCAAAAGAAGAATGAAAATATCAATCAAAGGATTTTAAAGTTGAGATAATATGAGCTCATACATACTCTCACACTTAAAAATGACAAATACCTTTATTTATACGACCATGACTCCATGAGTGCTTCCCCTTTTCCTTTCTCTTTTTTTTTTTTTAATTTTCTATATTTTTGGGTATGTATAATCAAATATTTCTTAAAAGCAATTCATATTATTAATTCTTATCTTTTTAGGTTGATAGATGGGTATGGGTATGTCTAATAAAATAATATTAATTCTAACGTAGCCTAAAATTTGTTAAATGGGGTCCATAATATATTTTTTGATAAAATAATTAAATAATAAAAATTACGATCAAGTCCGAGTAGGATCCAATATTCAATTATAAACGTTTATCTAACGATTTTACATACAACTTTTAAAAATATATATTTATTGAGCACATTTCCAACCTATGGCATTATAATTTGGGAATTTAATAATAGACTCAAAAGTTCAGCCCTACCATTCTTGGATCTGGAAGCAAATTATGAAAGTAAGACTATTGCTGCAAACTTGTTTCATATGACACAAATGGGGCCTCTTGGATGATGAACCTAGGGATAAGTAGTCAGTGAGTAGAGTGTGGGAGTCTATCAGGGATAAGGGATTGGAGGTGTCTTGGTATTCTATAATATGGAAAGGTCTGAAAAATCCCTAAACATGCTCACATCTGTTGGTTGGTTATGCTGGATAGGCTGGTCACTAATGATAAGAAAGCCAATTGGGGACTTGCAGTGGACATCTCGTGTTATTTCTGTGAGGAGGGTATAGATTCAAAAGAACACTGCCTGCTGCAGTGTGTTCATGCAAAAGCTGTATGGCAGTAGATTTTGAGCAGTAATGTGACCTTGAACAGCAGCGTGGGGAGTGGATGCTGGGATGATTTTCTCAAGGCTGCTATGAATCTAACAAATGAAGAACTACTAAAATGGAGAGCGGTGATTGTAAATCTTTGGTATGAGAGATGTAGAAGACACGTGACTGGAGCAAAAATGCAAGCTGCTGTTCTTGGCAATAGTCTTCGTAATGAAAGTTGAGTTGTTTGTCACACTCCATAGTAGTAGAAATTAGAGCTAGTATGTAGTTTCTATTGGTTTGTAGTAGATATCTTTGAGTCCTTTAATCTTTGTTGACTTATATATTTGTACATATCCTTTCATTTTGGTGAATAAAATCCCTACTATTCATCAAAAAAATTCTGTTTACCAAGAGGTGACCAAATTTTCCTGGGCGAAAATAAAAAAAGCTAATAAAATTATAGAAGACGACACGTGACTAGTGAAGGGAAAAAAGGAGGAGGAAGCACTAATTAAACACTTATAATTAATAGCTCATTTATAATTAGAAGTGTAGTTCAAAATTCATTTGACCATTAATTAAACGATAAGTAAAAGTTAATTGGTTTTATGATTTTGTAATCAAAATTATGCAACAATTTATTATGTACTGTTAGTGGTACATTGTTCACTTGTTATATTTAGGCCACCAAGCCTAGATTGTTCACTTGTTGCAGCCTACCTATGATTTGGCGTCAAAAGTAATCACTTTTGGCGTCAGACAGGGGCGGATCCAGAATTGAATCATGCACTGAGCCGAAATTGAAGAAAAAATTTTAAAGTCACGACAACAAATTTGAATAACATAAAAAGACTTCAAATCTATACATGCAACTTCAGTTCTACACTTCTAATTATAAATGAGCTATTAATATTTGGACTTTGATTAATTAAATTTGAAACTAAGCCTAAAATTAATCCACGATTGAGTCGAACTAATACAACACTGAGCCAATATTCAAAAATGCACTGAGCCGAATTCAAAATACCCAAAAATATATACTCAATTTTCAAGAAGGGGACCGAAAGAGGGGTGAGCCGGGCTCACCCGGGCACCCCCTAGAACCGCCCCGCGCGTCAAACCATGCATAGAATGCATAGTTTGGTGGTCTAATTAATTATAATTATGGCAAGGTGATTAGTGAAGGTGAGTGGCAGCAACATCTCGTTAGTCACGTATGTGTTAGCATTGTCCACTACAACAAATCCTGGCTATGGATGCACACCGTATCTGACCTTAAAAGTCATTTTTCTGCCTCTATAGAGTTTTAGAGGCAGATAGCTTAATGAAAGAATTAGTGGCAGATATAATTGTTGGTAATTACGTCTTTAAGCAACTACTTATCTGTCATCTTAGCTACCTGGTAAAATTTTTAGAGGCATATATATATATATGCTTTTAAAAAGGCTTAGGAGTACTGAATGATTATTTTGCGTAGTTTTTAAATATGAACTCTAAAACTCAATGATTTGGAGAAACTATGAAGAAATGAAAATTGAAAATATGAAATTTTTTCTTACTCATTATTAGAAAAGAAAATCGTTAGCGTTATTATATATATAATTAATTATATAGTATCTAACATTTATCTACACAAAATAGTACAAAGTTTACAAGTTATCTACCTTTACAATTTTTTTTGAAAGTAATCGAAATCTTATTCATCAACTCTCATGAGAAATCAAACAACACTCCAACAAAGTCTCATCTAGCCAAATCGGATCGCTATCACCCACCGACGGCGACATGCAAAAGGTGTCATTTGTAAAAGGATACCTTTACAAATTTTAATCATTCAACATATAGAGATAGATCAATTATCTGCCTCTAAGCTAATCATACAACCTATAGAGGCAATTGTAAATTATCTGCCTCTAAAAATTTTAATCATACCACCTATAGAGGCAGTTCTAAATTATCGCCTCAAAAAGAGTTTTTTTATAAGACAAAAGACTTATAGAGGTAGTTATAAATTATCTGCCTCTAAAAGAGTTTTTTCTCTAAAAGAGTTTTTCATATGACTTATAGAGGCAATTATAAATTATCTGCCTCTAAAACTATACAAATTATTTATTTATATTAAAATAAATAAATAAAATACAATTAGAGACAAATATTTGCATCTATAGAGGCACATATAGTATTTGTTCTTTAAAAGTATGTTTAGAGGCAAATATTCTATGTGCCTCTATGAATCTGTCTCCGTAGCTAGGTTATGTTGTAGTGTGTCTATTTTTAGATATAAGTGAACAATTTACCATCGATAATACATTGCTACGTAATTTTGACTATAATAGTGCTCATATATATATGGTATGGTTTGAGACTAATTATAATTTATAAATTACACCAAACTCATCAATTCTTCTCCCTAACTTTTTACCTTTCCCAATATCTACATATTGAAGTCTATGAGGTGAAAGAGTGTGCATTGTGCAAGCTTACAAATTAAAGATGTCAACTTCTATCTATTGCATTGCTTACTATCGGCCACTCTCTCCCTTCCTTGTTACATATGTTTCTAATTTCTATCTCTTATAACTAGGGTTGTCTACGAGGATAAACTGTTTGCGATCGGCTCGACATTCGAGTTGAAAAAAGTTCGCTCGTGGTTCGGCTCGAATTTAAATGAGCCAAGCTTGCGCAAGGGCATGTTCGACTCTATAGGTTCGCGAGCTGGCTCGAGCTCGAGAGCCAACTCGAATACTAGCTCCACTATATGACTTATTATAAACTCAATAATGGAACATGTGAGTTGTCATATACAATAAGGAAAAACATGAGAGAGATTAAGAGAGAGAGAGTGGGGGGAGAGAGTAGGATAGGTTCTGGGGGGGTTTTGTCTTCGGATCAAGGAGGCGGTGATGTTCAGATTAGGGATTGTTTGGTATCCGTCACAGCTTCGAAGGGTCGTTTTGGGTCTGATTTCAAGCTTAGTGTTGCCAAGGACTCGTCTGCACATTTTGTCTTCCTAGAAGATGCTCATGTCAAATGGTTGGAGAGGGTGCTCAACGTGGCTAGAGATAGCAGGTGGGTGCTCCCACGAAGGTGCGTGGTGGATTCGCCTCGGAGACGGATTGTTGTAGCAAGGTTCAAGGCGAGGGGAGAGCCGATTCTGAGAATTAGCGAGTGCTGTGCGAATGAGAAGGTTTTCTTTGTGGACGTCCCTAGTGATGGCTCAACCGGAGATTGGTCCTCTCTACTCAGGCTCGTTAATAAGGTCAAGGGGGCGGGAAGGCATAAAGAGGCAGTTCCTGTGGGACGGTCATTCGCAGATGTGGTCGGCTCTACAAGTTTACCGACGAAGGGGAGATGCTCCGTTGAGGTGGTGGACGGCGAGCACAGAGTCTCAGTTTCGGAGGAGGGGCTAAATGAGAGATTAAGCTTTTTGGAAAAATGCTTAGTGTTTAGGTTTTCAGGTGAAGAGTCAGTGGTTTGGCCGGACTTCCGGAGGTGGATCCTAAGGTACTGGGGAATCTCGTCGGAGTCGGTGATCTTCCCGTTAGGTGATGGCCTGTGGATGTTGGTCTGTAGCTCGGTGCAAATTGTTAATAGGACCTTAGCGCTTAACAGAGTCAACTTCGGAAAGATTAAAATCAAGTTGGACGCTTGGATCAAAATGGCTGGGAGATCTAATGTCTTGCTTGAATCGGAGGTTGCCTGGATTAACATTAGGGGAATTCCTTTGCATTTGAGGTCCAACGAGCTGGTAAGGAGGCTAGGGGAGGCGTGTGGGGACTTCCTCGACTCGGCTGGAGGATTGGATCTTTCTTCGGCCCGGGTTAAGGTCAGATTGCGAGGAGCAATCCCAAGGACTATCTCAGTGGTTTCGGGGTCGGAGTGTTTCCCGGTGTGCGTGGAACTTGAGGCCGGCACCCCGATTCCGAGGAGCAGCCTGCAGACTGGAAAAGCTAAAGACAAAGGGGTTCTCATCTCCGCTTCTTCGAAAGTCGATGATGGAGTTTGGATGGGCGGCGGGGGTTTTTGGTCGATGACAGAGTTTTGTACCGGGGAAGCTTCCGGAGAGAAGAGGGAAGCGGATTTCGCCTCGGGTATGGAGCTGATAGTGACGACAGGGACAGAAGAGAGATGCCAGCGGAAGGTGGCGGATGTGACTGGGCGAGGTTTCAGAAATAGGGAAGAGGTTTCGGCCGCCTGCAAAAGTTACAGGGGAGTGGGGCAGAGGGCGGTTTTCGAGGGATTTGATTTTGGGGGTTTAAGGTTGACTCCGATTGGGTTACAGGTTGGGAAGAGGGTGATCTCGCTAGAAGACTCTTTCTTCTTAAATTCCTTTGTGGCCCCTTCTCTTAATTTGGACTGGCTTGTGGCTGCGGGCCGAAGAGTGTGTGAGCCAAATAGAAAGTATATTGAGGAGCTGGCCCAAAATAGGGCCCTGTTATGTGAACAAAGTTTGATGCAATTAGAGCCCTCTTTTCTCACGGTGGCCTCAGAGGAAGATAGTGGATTGTCTTCTTCTCCCCGCAACTCAGGGACACCGACTATTCTAGGAGAGGAACTGGTTGATGTCCCAATTAGGTTCCCGACCTCGGCGGAGCTGGTCCAATTGGGATGGTCGTCCCCTAAAGCGGCGGCGACGTCTTCGCTTTGTGCAGTACAGGAGGCAATCTCTTCTATTCCTTGTTTGGCAGAAGTTGAACCCACCAGCGCAGATGAGAGGCTTCTGTGTGAGGCGGTTCGGAGAGTGTCAAAGGTGATTGGTTTGGAGGCGGAAGGCTCGACGGAACAAGGTACTGAGGCAGCGGTCAGATTATGTAAGGAGGCTATCAGAAGGCGTTCCGAATCGACATCTAGATCGCGGACGGAGCGAGAGTTGAAACGATTAGGGATTTCCTCGGAGGAGGCGCCTGTTCTTCTTCGACAGAGCCGGGGTGAAAGGTGTGATCTTTCTATTGAACTTGCTAATGAATTTTAGTTTAGTGGTTTGGAATGTCCGTGGACTTGGTTTTTCCGATAAGAGATTTAGAGTTAAGAATAGAATAGTGGGGGTTCGGCCGGCAGTTGTTTGCCTGCAGGAAACAAAGTTGGAAGTAGTAAATGAGGGTCTGGTTAGAAGTCTAGTCGGTTCACAAGGGTGGAGTTGGGCGGCTAAGCCGTCCATTGGGGCCTCTGGAGGCATTCTGACTTGTTGGGATGATTTGTTGTTTGAGCTGGAAGCTGAATGGTTTGGAAATTGGTCGGTCGTGGTGGTGCTCTCGAATAAGGCGGATGGTTTTAGGTGGATTTTAGTTTACGTGTACGGTCCTTGTAGTCATAATCTAAAGTCGGAGTTCCTTGCGGAACTGCGAGAGGTCCTGATTTGGTGGGAGCTGCCTTGCATTGTGGTAGGTGATTTTAATCTGGTTCGGTCGGCAGAACAGTTTAGGGGGGCACTCGGAGTAGGGTGGAAATGGATTGGTTCAACGATTTCATCGAGGATGGGCTCCTTATTGATCTCCCTTTAAGAGGAGCAAAATTTACTTGGTCAAATCTTCAAGTTATTCCGTCTTTGTCGAAGCTAGATCATGTTTTAGTTTCCGCTGAATGGGAGTCGTATTTTAGTGGATGCTGTCTGCGGGCTCTTCCCCGCACATGTTCCGACCATACTCCTTTGGTGGTGGAATGCATGCCGGTTCCCATAGTGAAGAGACCGTGGCGCTTCGAAGCCATGTGGATGGAACATGAGGAGTTTGGTCCGCCCGTTTCAACTTGGTGGTTTTCACAAATAGGATCAAATAACAAGCTTTCTGGTTTGGCTAAGAAGTTGAAGGATCTGAAAGGAATGCTGAAAGGTTGGAATAAAATGGTTTTTAAGAGAGTTGACACAGAGATTGAGATTTGCCTTTTGGAAGTCGACTCTCTTGATAAGAAAGAGGAAGCTGGTTTATTGCTTCATGATGAAAGGGTCAGGAGAATAAGCTTAAAGTGTAAGTTGGATAGGCTATGGAAGTGGGAAGAAATCTCTTGGAGGCAGAAAGCGGGCGAAAAATGGTTGTGCGAGGGCGATAAAAACACGAAGTTTTTTCACCAAGTCGCCAACTTCAAACGTCGCTCGAAGCAGTTAGATGGTCTTTTCTTTGAAGGAAGCCAACTTACCGGGCAAGTCGAAATTGCAAGCGCTGCTATTAGGTTTTATAAATCCTTGTATGAGGAGTCGGTGGTTAGTCGCCCTTTCGCCCCACAAGTGGTAAGACACTCCTTGTCGCGGGAGAGGGCTCGAGGGTTGGACTCCCCAGTGACGGATGGAGAGATTTGGGAGGTGGTGAAAGGATGTGCAGGAGAGAAAGCTCCGGGCCCTGACGGATTTCCAATGGCATTCTTCAAGAGGCATTGGGAGTGTGTGAAACAGGATGTGTGTGAGGCGGTTAAAGAATTCTTTGACAAGATTATTTTGCCTAGAAGTATCAATAGCACTTTTATTGTGCTCATTCCAAAAAAGGAAGAGGTTAGCGATTTTAAGGAGCTTAGACCTATAAGCTTGGTTGGGGGAGTTTATAAGATTATTTCTAAGCTTCTTATGGGAAGGATTAAGAGTTACATGGATGAGGTTATTTCGACACAACAATGTGCTTTTGTCGGGGGACGACAAATCCTTGATGCGGTTCTTGTGGCGAATGAAGTGATCGATGCCCGGTTTAGGAGTGGTAAACCGGGGCTTGTGCTAAAGCTAGACATCGAGAAGGCCTATGACCACGTCAATTGGGTTTGTTTGTTCAAAGTCTTGCTGCAGATGGGCTTTTCTGAAAGTTGGGTTGATAAGATCAGATGTTGCGTGACTTCGGCCTACTTCTCGGTTCTGGTTAATGGGGAAGCGTCAGGTTATTTCAAAAGCAGTAGGGGGCTACGGCAGGGGATTCCCTCTCCCCGTTCCTTTTCCTTGCAGTCATGGAGGTGCTGACAGGCATCCTGAATTTGATCCAAGAGGCAGATTTAGTGCATGGATTTTGCATGAATGAGGAACGTCAGACGAGCAGAGTGAGTCACATTTTGTATGTGGACGACGCAATGGTGTTCTGTGATGCAACGGTAGATCAAGTCTGTCATGTCCTTGCTGCCTTGACCTGCTTCGAATGCATTACAGGACTCAAAGTCAACCTCCACAAGTCTTTTTTGTTCCCGGTTGGATCTGTCCCCGAGTTGGCAAGTTATGCAGACTTGGTGGGATGCCAAATGTCAGCTTTCCCCACCTCTTACCTTGGACTTCCTCTGGGAGTCAAAAGCTCCTCTGAGATTATTTGGGACCCGGTTTTGGTGAGTTTGGAAAAGAAAATTCAGTCTTGGAAGACAAGATTTCTTTCCTTTGGCGGTCGGATTGCGCTCCTCAAAAGCGTTCTGTCAGGATTACCTATTTATTTTATGTCGCTCTTCAAGGCCCCGGCTAAGGTAATTAAGAAATTGGAGTCCATTCAATGCCGGTTCTTGTGGACGGGGGACATGGAAAAAGGGAAGGTGCACTGGGTTGCTTGGGATATGGTTAAGACCCCAAAGAAGCTCGGCGGTCTCGGTATTTAGGATCTTAAAATCCTGAATGACGCCCTTCTTTGCAAATGGGCGTGGCGATATGCGGTTGAGAGGAAGGCGTGGTGGAGGGCTCTTTTGATTTCAAAATGTGGTATTGGGCGTTCTGTTTGGCAGGCAAGGTGGGATCTAGGCTCTACCGGCCTCTCGATCTGGAGATGGATTGTTCCTCTCAGTTCTCTGTTCTGGCGTCACGGCTTTCTTGATCCAGGGGGTGGGATGTGTGCTTTTTGGTCCGATTTTTGGGTTAAGGGGGTGAGGCTATGTGAGGTTTTCCCGAGGATTGCGGCCGCCGCGCAATCCTTGGATTCGTTGATTTCTGACTTATGTTCTTTTGATTCAGATTCAGGCCGGACTTGGAACATTCCTTTGACCACTTCACTTAGAGGAGGAGCCTTGGAGGAGTGGAATGAGCTTTTGGATTATCTTGCGAGGATTCCTCCCAACCTCGTTACAGGTGGGCCGGCGTGGATTGTTTGGCCTTTGGAGGGTTCGAGCGTGTTCTCGGTGAGATCCTTACGATGGTGTCTCTCCAAGGATCGTTTTCAGGGCTTCCCGGAGTGTCCCCATTATACTATTTGGGCAAAGGGAGTGCCTCCAAAAATCCAAGGTTTCGTTTGGATGGTTTGGCATAAGAAGATCGCGTCGGTGGACAATCTGCAGAGGAGAGGTATGACGTTGGTTAATAGATGTGTTATGTGTGAGAAAGAGTTGGAGTCGGTGGACCACCTGTTCATTCATTGTGAGTTTGCGGTGGCGGTTTGGAATAGGGTTAGTTCAATACTTTCCTTGCTTGGCCCTCGCAACGAGGATGTGAAGGGTTTGATTGCAGCTTGGAAAGGTATGAACTGTATCCCGACTTTCGAGAAGGCGGTGGGTGTCGTCTTACATGGGATTATTTGGTTTATTTGGATAGAAAGGAATGAGCGAATTTTCAATGAAGGAAGGAACAGTGACAAGCAAATTGCCTCCAAAGTGCTGTGGAACGTCGGTAGATGGTTGGCAGCCGGAAATTTGTTTTCAAAAGAGAAGCTCAGCCACTGGAACTCCTTTACCTTTGATCCAGGTTGAGTTGAAGTCTGTTCTGTTTTGTTCAGGGGGTAGTTGTTAGTTGGGTTTTGACTGACTGTTTCTTTGGATTCTGGGTGGAACACTGATGGTATAGAGGTGCGGATGACTTTTGGGTTTTGGGGGGCTTGGTAAGGGTTCGGGTGGTCGTTTGGTCCCTTTCTCTGCCCTGATGTGTCCTTAGCAACTGGGTGCTGAATTTGTACAGGTTCTTATTTGATTAATATACATACAAAATTATCAAAAAAAAATAAATTTTAGAAAACTTGTTTTTTTAGCTTGACTCGTTGATTTTTTACGCACAAACTTAAAATTAGACTAAAATTGGACGCATCAAGTGGTTTTAATGACCTAAGTTGGACTTGAACTCGAACTTAACTCGTCAAGTGTAGTTAACGAGGCAGGCTCGAGTAGGCTTGAGCTCGTCACCAGCTTAAAGTTTCTAGCAACACCCCTACTTATAACATACCAAAGATCCGCTTTGGAACGCTCATTCCATTAGATTTAAGTCTATAAATTAAACAGTCTTCATGTATACTTTCCGCATCCCGAAACGTAGGAATAGAGCATGGTTTTGACTTGAGCACATTTGGAGTAAAATGCATGCATCTTTACAGGAAGATCACATTCCCATATAACGATCACACTGATCTTGAGAGAGGAGTAATCACACTTGAGAATATTAAATGAGATTTGAGTGGAGAGGGAGGGATCTCGGATTCAAACATGCACTGAGTTGAGTTGAAATTGAAAGAATTTTTTTTATAAATTTAAAATTTGAGCTAATTTTAATTACACTGCTATATTATATATTTTTGTGTTATATATGTTCTATTTTATTCTAGTATGCGATGTTATTTATCACTAATTTATTACAACCGATATATTTTTGCTTAAATGTATTAGTATTACTCTTTACAAAAAAAGAAATTGAAGGTGTCACCGATGATTTTTTATTGATTTGAATAATTTGTTATCAAATATTTGTATTTTTACTCATTTATAAGTCGAGATAAAGTGATATTGGGTATGATTATTAAGATTGAGTCTATTAAATATATTAATTTTTCTTTAAAATATACGGGCTTTAAAAATATATTTAGATTTTTAAGTTTAAAAATATAGCAATGAACTAATTCAAATTAATACAATACTAAGCCGAGTTTAAAACATGCATCGAGCCGAATTTGAAAAAATAAAAAATTTACACTCGAATTCCACATTCTTGGGTGTCTTTTATGGGGCCAACACACAACCAATGCCACGTACTAGTTGTTGCAAAAATAGTTAGTTAACAGTAACTAGCTGTTAGCGTACCTGGCGCAACACTACCGACTTGTCATATTGTATTTTTTTTTTTTAACTTTGCGACGAAAACTATCATGAAATGTAATTAATGATTAAATCTGATCTATAAAATTACTACAAAACCATATTGTAAAAATATGTCGGCACTTGCATGAAAAATTGAACAACATGATCAATTATTTTTCTTGGAATGGATCACTTTAGTGAAACCGTTGATTAGTGGTACCAGCATGCCTCTTAGTGGGTGTTTTAATTTGCCTTTTATATAACACAAAATTACACATTCATAAGAAAAGCAAATGTAGAATTATATGTTCCTTTTCTTTGGTGGTTTTGTCACTTTTTCGATCCACTCGTCACGAGATGCCAAAGTAGAAAGTTCATTATGTATGTGATCAGTATAATATTGCATCGTCAATCATCTGCTGATAATTTAATATTGAATTATGTATCATGGTTATGAATTACGGTGTAACTTAGGGTTTACCCCGAAGACTACCTGGTCGTATGGAACGCGGGGCACATTGGAAGTCCTATGAAAACCTTAGCCGCTTAGGATTTTATCAGTAAACTCGGAGAACAATCCTAACACGGAAAAGGACCCCTTGACCACATCGGACTCAGGCTTCAGAGCATTATAAATAAGAGGCTAGCCCTCAACATCAAGGAGAAGTCGACAATAACACTAAGGATACCCCGCCTTAAGCTGTAGACTCTGGTTCGTGCACTTGAGGCTATCCCCTCCATAAAACCCTAAGGGGTACCCCGGGTATTTCTCTTTCTCATATGACCTTACCCCTCCCCCCCCCCCCCCCCCCCCCCCCCCCCCACACACATAATTGTTCGTCCTCTTACTATAGTCTCCTGTACATATTGTGAGGTAGTTCCGGACGACCACTGGTGTATAGAAACAAGGCGAACAACTCTTTATCGCTCAACTCTCCAGGTTGAATCTCATTCTACTCTCCAAACTCACGTGGGCAGAACAGTTTGGGTTCTACTTACTCCCCATCCCGTCTTGTCCCGACCAACCCCATTGTCGACCTTGACATATACAAGATCACTAAAATTTATTAAACTCTACTATTTCTCATCTTATACTTATAAGATAACATATCTATTGTTAAATTTCACCTTGTTCTCTTAAACATCTAACTTAATTTTCACTGTCTTTTAAATTAAAAAATTGTACATTTACTACATTTTACACAAAAATAGAGTTTTATATTTACACTTCTAAAGTTATTTTACGTTTACCCGCATCACTCATACTAAAATTTAAAAGAGCCGCTCCATACCCAACTTTTTTTTATATAGACAGCTCCTTGCAAAGAGGCAAAGACAGCCAGCACAAACAAGAAAGGAACATCAAGTCCCAATCCAGGAAGTCATGTCTACCTACATAATTCCTGGAGCCAGCTCCATACCTAACCTATTGTGAGACGAGTTTGTGCATTAAAATATTAATAAATTCGCAGCTTCCATGACTCAGTGTAGTCAAAATCGCGATTTTAATCTTAAAATCGTACGATTTTACGATCTCACCTATGAGAAACGATCCTGATTTCACTACAAAATCGTGGGCCTTCAAAATCGGGTGAAATCGAGAGAAAAATCGTTAAAATCGTAAAATCAACGATTTTACGATTTTATACGATTTTTGTAATTTTCCTGACTAGACCAAAATCTCAATGGGTTGGTTCGGTTTTTTGGTTCAACCTGAGAATCTAACCCATTTTCCCAAATCCCTCTTTTCCCAAAATAACTCGCTAAACCCTAATTCTGCAAAATCGAAAGTTTGATTCTTCAACAACTCTCGCCGGCGCTACTTCTCCTTGATTTTTCTCCGTTTCTCACCGGCGGTGCTTCTCCTCGGCTGCAAGTCACCAACGTCGCTTTTGCGTCGACGACTTCCTTCTATTCGCCCCTTCGTCGTCATCCGATACTCCAATTCTTCTCCAGCTTCGTCGTCGTCCGTTCTCTGCGTCGGCGATTCTTCTCCAGTTTCGTCATCGTCTCGTCCCTTCACCGTCGACTCGAGACTTCCTTCTCCCCTCAGTCCCTCCTTCGCCGGCCTCCCTCACCATCTAGCATCTTCCCTCACTCGGACACAAGGTCAGCAAGATCATCTTCCTTCTCCACTGCTTCAAGTCAGTAAGTCAACCTTCTTTGTCCTTCCTGTCGATTCCCTCCTTCCCTGCAAGCTCCAGGTCTAATTACATCATAGACTCATTCATACCTTCATCTTTCCCAGAAATTGACTCATTCATACCTTCCTCTTTTCCAGAATTGACTCATTCATACCTTCCTCTTTCCCAGAAATTGAAGCAAGGAGGGCGGAGGCTACATCGATCAGAAGTTCAAAACTTCAACTCACCAAACTATAACAGTTCATTTCATCTACGGTTCTACCTGCTTCAAGTAATTACTCTGTACTCCGCAATCCTCATCCCTCTGTCCCATTTCCTACGGTTCTATGGTTCTCACTTCTCACCAAAATAGTAATTTCATTTTCACTAAGCCATCCATGTACGCATCCCTCTGAGCATATTATTAACTCATTGTTATAATTCTTTGTTATAAGCCATCCATATTAATTGTTATAAGAGTGTATAATTCTAAGTTTATTAACATATTATATTTATTAATAAGTATTTATATATTTTTTTAGTTGGGACATAAAATCTTACGATTTTACGATTCGATTTTACGATTCCGATTTCACCTAAGTTTTCGATTTTACGTGGAATCACGATTTTAACTACAGTCATGATGACTATATATAGAACATCCCTGTACGGCACTAAAACCCAAACCAACCCAATATGGATATGGAGCAAGGAAGCAACAACAAGATGAACCACCAACCCAACCCTAAAAAACCCGAACCAAAAACCCAACCCAAACCCAAACCAACCCTCAGCTTCAAAACACTCATCCTCCTCTTCAACTGCCTCATCCTCACCGTCGGCCAAGTCGCCGGCCCACTTCTCTCCCGTATGTACTTCATCCACGGCGGCAACAAGCGCTGGCTCTCCGCTTGGACCGTCACCGCCGGCTTCCCCCTCCTCATCATCCCAATCTCCATTTCCTACTACCACGCCGGCGGCGGCCGCAGTTTCTTCCTCCCCAGCCGCCTTCTAATATTCAGCATCCTCCTAGGACTCCTGTTAGGTCTCAACAGCTACCTCTACTCCTTCGGGACAGCGTACCTCCCAGTCTCAGTCAACTCACTAGTCAGCTCATCACAGCTGGCGTTCACCGCCGTCTTTGCGTTGATAATCGTGAGGCAGAAGTTCAGCCACTACTCGATAAACGCCGTCGTTCTGATGACGTGTGGGTCGGTGATACTGGGGTTCCACATGGATAAAGACGTGCCTGAGGAGAAGCCATGGGGAAGTATGTTGTTGGGTTCTTTTTCACGATCGGAGCTGCTTGCATTCATGGGCTGTTCATGACGTTGCTGGAGTATACTCAGGCGAAGTCTGGGGTTGCTTTCACGTTTGATGTGTTCATGCAAGTTCAGTTTGTTGTGTCCATGTTTGCTACTCTCCCTATGATCATCAACAAGGACTTTCAGGTAATTATAAAATATTTTAATGAAAATTAGTAAAAAATTGTGTTAGTAAAAAATGGATTGTGTCAGTAAAAATGGATTACATTAGTGAAAAGTAGATCGTGTTAGTAAAACGGGATGTGTTAGTAAAAATTAGGCTTGCATTAGTAAAAAAAAAAAAAGGTTGTGTTAGTAAACATAGATTGTGCTAGTAAGTGACTGCAAGGGTATAATAATAGTCAGTTAATGTTAAAATATGAATTGCATTAGTAAAACACGGACAACAAATAGTAACACCCTTACCAAATATACATGGTCAAATAAAGTAATTAAATATTTAGCTACTACATTTCTAGTTAGAAAATATATTTTTACTCTTTATTTAACCTCATACATAATCTAATTTTCAATCCATGAATAAATATGCTCGATATGAAGCTATACATTTCACTGAATGTAAGAAGTCACGTTCATCACGTTCAAACATAATTCAAACAATTTTATAACTGCTTACAGAAATTAGTTTTTATATAAAAAAATAAGAACTAGTTATTATATAATTTGTTTACAAAAACTAGTTCTTGTAACTAGTTATAAAAAAATTTGAATTATATTTGAATCAAATTTATTCCCCTCCATATATGCATGCATTTTTTTATAAAAGTAAAAGGTGAAGTTTAATAAAAAGTATTTATTAGTGAAACATGAAAAAACTATTTTTTATATAATATTTTAAAAAGGAAATGTTTGGTCAACAGCACTAACTACATGAAAATACTTAATTACTATTCAAAGACAAGATAATATTAAGTGGAAATAATGATTATCACTAAAGTAATGGATCACAAATGATTATTTCGTAACTAGAGTGAACAACTTTCTTGATGCTTTTGGATTAATAAAATGATTAATGAAGTAACTAAAGTGAACTATTTGGTGTTCAAAAGAGTGACCCACAAACAAGATAACCTTAAAAATAGGAAACAATGATAATTATTTTTAGTGATGTAATCTTTTATCGAAGTATACTTTGAACGGAATAATTGAGATTGTTAAGATTTAGAGGCTTAACTAAAGTTGCATCATTTATATTTAGTTTTCTCTCCACTGCAGAAAAAAGAAGTTTTGCGACGGAATATCCGTGGCTAACTGTTTAATTTGTAGCGACGGTTTATTTAAGGCGTCATCAAAAGTCAAGAACTTTAATTAATGATTAGGCTACGTAAAAATTATTTTGCGACGGAGCACATTTTGGTTGCCGAAGAATGAAAATATTGGGGTGACAAAGCTTATTTGGTCGTAGGTAAAAATTATTTGCAACGGAGTACAATTAGTCGCCGAAGAATGAAAATATTTGGCGATGGGGAAATTTAATTTGGTCATCGTTGATGTATAATATTTTGCGACGTAGCCACTTTGGTCGACGTTGGTGAGTAATATATGCGGCGGGGCTATTTTGGTCGTCGTTGATCAAAATTATTTGGTGACGGGGTTATTTGGTCGCCGTAGATCGAAAAACATTCGGTGAGAGAACCTTTTTGGTCGCAGTAGAAGAAAAAAATATTTGGTCACAATTACATTTGGTCGCCTTAGCTTACTTCTTTGGAGACAAATGATTTTTGATGGCCATTAATCAAGATTTTGGATAAACTTGAGTTTACTTTAACAATCGAACGATCTGTCGCATTAGAGGTATTTATAAAAAAAATATTCGTGATTTTTTTGGAGTATCCAAAAGTCAAATTTTTTGTAGTGTCTTCACCGGAGCGTTCACCTTATTTATATTGTTAAAAATAAAGAAGCAGTTACATCATTTATATTGTTATAAGTATATTAGAAAATAATATTATCATTATCGATTATATCATTTTTATAGTCCAATTTAACTAGTTTTCACGGTTTCGGAGCAGTTTGGCCAGTTTAAGATTTATTTGTGATTTTCATGGTCTGATCGGTTGCTCTGGTTCTAAAAATATTAGTATTTTCTGTAATGACCGCTTACATCTTCCAACATATTTCGACCCTTAAAATTTATATAAAGAACCGTTCACATCATTATTCTACAAAAGTTAAATTTAGATTAATACCATATTTATAAACTTCAATAAGAAAAATACAATAACATAACATAACATAACAAACATAATATTCTATAGAAAAAAAAAAACATAATATTAATTCACATTCATGATTGTTGAACTCATGGTTTATATTCACAGACCATGCATACTTCATGTCAACATTTCTCTCATAAGTTGAGTCAATTCGAGTCTGCCGCTGAAATCCATTGCTTAATAAAATCAAACTAATCCAATCCGATCCTAACAACACTAATAATGTTACGTCCAATCTGATGCAGACAATGCCGAAAGAAGCAGTGGAGTTCGGACTAGGAGAGACAAAGTACTACCTAATAATAACACTAGCAGCGATATCGATGCAGCTGATGATAATCGGAAGTCTAGGAACGGTGATGAGCTCGTCTTCACTGTTCGCCGGCATCATAACTTCACTACTAGTCCCAGTCCAGCAGGTCTTTGCCGTCATCACTTTACGAGAAGGATTCAACGCCGAGAAAGGTATGGCCTTGGCCTTGTGCCTGTGGGGGTTCGCTTCTCATCTTTACGGAGGTTATACAAGAAATCAAAAGAGGCTACCAAAAGTAGCATCGAAGAAGAGGAACATGATAGCCCATGACGCTAAAGTTCAAAGACGTGGATGTTTGCATGCATGTCCGCACCGCATTCATTGGGACGACGACGTCATTGCCTTCTTTAATTTCCTTTCTTTCTATCTTGTTTGTTCGACTTTTCACCTTATAACTTGAGGAAAAGGTGTGAATTATTATTATATAGTGGATGTGATCATTTGGGTGATGTTACATGTCACCTTTTGATAGTAAGAATTTCAATTTTGATGTTGATAATTAAATGCTAAGATTATATGATTCTATTGGCGTTTTGACGATAATTATGTTTCGACAAAAAAGATGGTGGATTGTGTAAGTACTTGTCGATCAAAATTAAAGGGCATGAAATCGGGTGGAATCAAAGTTTCTTTTGTATTATATTTGTCTAACTCGCGGTCGAAGCAAAAACAATCTTGGAAGTGGTCTCCTTGACTTCGTCTCGTCCAGTTCACATGCAGATCATGTGTGATTTTCTTTCTTTGGTGAAGGTCCTAGATAGTACGTAAGCAAACTTTGTGGCCTTGGGAATGCTTAGCTCTGGTCGCTCAGATTGTTCGGAAGCTATCCCCTTGCCCATGGATCTCGGAGAAATTCACTCTAAGAAAGTTCAATACAAAAGTGGATTAGGTAGCGAAGTTCACCAGAAGGAACACACCTGTTTAATTGGGCTAATAGTATTATGCTGAATAGGTGTATTCAGCACCGTGCTGAACGCAATATCAGTCGTCCGATAAATCGTACGGTGACGGGCCAATGTAACGCGCGAGGGGTGTTTCGGTCATTTCCGGATTCGTAATATTTTCACGCCTGATTTGAAATTTTGAATTGATGATTTGACAGGAGAGAAAATTATAACCCTATAAAAGCAGTTCCCGGCGCATTAAATTTCATAATTTTCTCGCCCCAAAATTCTCGCTCCTATTTTCCCGCTCCTCATTTCTCTCTCACATATCAAAATGTCACTGACACATGAAGGTATTCCTGTTATTTCGTAATACCATTCGTATTTGTATTAAGCATTCGTAATGTTTTTGTTCATTTGTAATATGTTTCCTGGCCTTCCGTCATTCATGAATACATGTCTTTCGTAACATTTTGCAGTCATTGCGGTTGGTTTAGATGAGGTTTCAATCACTCTGCCAGGTACTACGTAACATTTTCCACACAAAGTCGTAATGCATCCTTTACGTATATGTTTTCCTACGTACACTTTCCACAACATTTACATGCGTAAATATATTATGAACAATGCAGGAATCGAGGGGAATCCACAAATATGCGTATTGATCTAAATGAAATGTCGGTACCTAGTGCAGGTATTACGTAACATTTTCTACGTTCGTTCGTATGATATAGTCTGCATGGTGTGTCAGTATGGAAGATTCATAATATTTTTTTTTATGTTTCGTATTAATTAATACCTTCATGTCTTTCGTAACATTTTTTGCAGTCATTGCGGTTGGTTTAGATGACGTTTCAATCACTCTGCCAGGTACTACGTAACATTTTCCACACAAAGTCGTAATGCATCCTTTTACGTATACGTTTTCCTACTTACACTTTCCACAACATGTACATGCGTAAATACATTCTGAACGCAATGTAGGAATCGAGGGGGAATCCACAAATATGCGTATTGATCTAAATGAAATGTCGGTACCTCGTGCAGGTATTACGTAACATTTTATACGTTCATTCGTATGATATAGTCTGCATGGTGTGTCAGTATGGAAGATTCGTAATATATTTTTTTATGTTTCGTATTAATTAATACCTTGTATTGCAGGAGAATCTTCAACAAAGTTGGATTTGAATGAGGTGGCTGATCCGGGTCAGTAATACTTATATGAATAACATTTGTAAATAATTGTCGTTATACCATTTGTAAGGTAAGTGAAATTCTAACACTTACCTTACGTAATACCTTACATTTTATTTTGTAATATATATGACTTACTTCGTATACCTTTAATAAACATTTCGTATATATATCGTTGTATGTACGTTGTACTTATTTCTTTATCTCGTAACAGCTTTAACCTTAGTTACACTTTAAACTCACATTCGTAGGTGACACGCTCCCAATGTTTGACAACATGCAAGAAGCGTATCATTTCTACGAGGATTACGCTCATCTTGCTGGTTTTGGTGTCAGAATAAGGTACCAGAAAAAATATAAATTAACTCCGACTCTTGGAGAAACAGCCACCGATGGAGAGCCCATGGTCTTAGCTTAAGACCCTCCATGTAGATACCTTAGGTTCGTTTGCACGCACGAAGGCCAAAAGAGAAAAGGGAAGACAAACAATAAGCGGAATAGTCCTGATGAACGACTAGGTTGTGAGGCGGAAATAAAAATGAAATGGGACAAATCTCTCAAAAAGTATTACATATACGACTGGATAAAAACTCATGCACCGCATGAATTGCTTCCAGAAAAATACGCACATTTTTTCCGGTCAAACAGAAGTGTGAACCGAACAAATGCATATATTGCCCTCATACACAAACTGGCTGGGGTGACTTCCCGGAAATCTTTCGACATAATGAGGCAAATGGCAGGGGGGCCAAACATGTGGGTTTCTTATACGAAGATCTCCGGAACCACAACAGGGAAAGACCAGATTCTGCATTGAGCACCGCTGAGGGATCATCACTGCAACGTTATTTTAGAGTTCGCTCAAGAGAGGAAAAAAATTTCTTCTATGAGCTTCAGGAAGACAATTGCTGTGAAATCTTGAGTGTCTTTTGGGCAGACAACAGGATGCGTGAAGAATTCTCGGTGTTTGGGGACTCAATCAGTTTAGATACCACGTACAGAACAAACAAAGACTACAGGCCCTTAGGTAATACTCTCTAATTCATAATGATTTATTTGTAATACGTTTTATTTAAGCTTAAAAAACGCAACACATTATTAACTTTCGTAATATTTTATATGTAATACGTTTGATTTAAGCTTAAAAAACGTAACACTTTATTAACTTTCGTAATATTTTATATGTAATACGTTTTATTTAAGCTTAAAAAATGTAACACTTTAATAACTTACGTAATATATAATTCATCTTACGTGTCACTTTTTTTCTTATTACGTTACACACTGCTATGTGTAACGTAACAGCTTTATTCGTCAGGTACAGCCACCATAGAGATATGGTGATATTCGGTGCTGCTCTCTTGTTTGACGAGACGTCAGCTACTTTCGAATGGTTGTTCCAAATGTTTGACAAATGCATGGGGGGAAGAAACCAACCAGTATCTTCACCGACCAAGCAGCGGCGATTGCTGCCGGGATTAGGGCCATATATCCAATGCCGGTTACATACCATGGTCTATATACATTTCATATTCTCAATAATGCTGCCAGGAACTTGGGATCACTCTGTGACAAGGTACCAAAATCACCTGTGGCATGCGCTTGATATCAAGTAGCTCCCTAAATACATTCCACTCTACTTATATTTTGCTACGTTTGATATCAGGTATTCGTAGCTGAACTTAGCTACCTGATGTTTGGGGTTGACACTGAAGGTGAGTTTGAGGTCCACTGGGGTCTTATGAAAAAAAATGCTTCCCTGATCGTGAACCAGAAGGACACCCATGGCTCACTCAGATCTACCAAAAGAGGACACAGTGGTCTAGAGCATGGATGCAATCACATTTCACCTGTGGCATGCGTAGCTCACAATTAAGTGAAACGTGGAACAGTAACATGAGGCACTACCTGGCACCAAACCTAACTCTGGAAGAATTTTTTCAGCATCAGCCAACTAGTGGAGAACAAAAGAGAGGAGGAATTGAAACGGGACTTCAAGATGAAAACATCCAAACCGTTCAATAGGTGATACTAACATACAATAAATCTACAAAAAACTTATCTTGTTTGTAATACATTACATCTTGAAAAGTTGTAATTTTGCTTGAATTTCGTAACACGTTTTTAAACTGTTTGTAATTCATTACAGCTTGAAAAGTTATCTATATCTTCAATATACGTAACACTTTCTATTACTCTCCGTTGGACAGGTTTGAGCACAGCGAACTGACAAAACAACTAGCTAAAGAGTACACCCCGAAAATATTTAAAAAGTGATTGTCTGAATACGAGCAGACTTTAGCCTACGATGTCACTACAAAAAAGTTTACCTTTCGGCAAGCTACTACAAAATTACAACGGCATGAAAAATGCAGTAGCAAATAGTTGATATTTGCTACGACAATCACTATTTCATGTAGTAATTTGCAGTAGCAAATACTATTTGCCACACCACTATTTGCTACGGGATGCTTGGTGTAGCAAATAGTGGTATGGCAAATAGTATTGGCTACTGCAAATTACTACATGAAATAGTGATTGCCGTAGCAAATACTAACTATTTGCTACTGCATTTTCTTACCATTGTAATTTTGCAGTAGCTAAAAGTCAATTTTTTTGTAGTGCGTGCTGGCGTTGGAAGAAAAAACAAATGCTGGTGTGATGACATTCAACGTGTTCAAGCAGGATGTTAATGGGTCAAGAACTGATGAAAGAATCGTGACATGCACAAGAGATTGTTCAAGCATAGTCTGTGGGTGCCACATGTTTGAAATGGAGGGCTTGATGTGCAGACATATAATACGATTCAGAGAGGTACTGGGTAGTAACGGTAATCATTTGCTCCTGCATATACCTAAAAATTGATCCTACAAAGGTACACACTTAATTGAGTTATTCGTATCACTTTTAATCCACTTTCGGATTATCTATTTATGAATTCCGTTATATGTTCGCTGACTTTTAGTGATACATTATATTATAATTCGTATAGGTATTGTCGGACAGCAAAGGATGGGTTGTGCATTGCAAACACGATCCCAGAAGTATCCCACCCAGATGTTGCCCAAATGGCGGAGTTAATTACTGCGATGGCTAAGCTTAAGTCTACAGTACTTTCCTATTATATATTAAATGAACAATTACGTATTTGGTACTTTATCAATCCGTAATACTTAACATGTCTTCAAATACTACTATTCAGGTTAATGGAGATACAGCCAAGACTGCTACAGCTATACAGTGCATAATTGACCTGGAGAAGAAGCTGAGAACTGTAATCAACATAAACGAATGTCAAAAGGAAGTGCCTTGCCAGGCACCCAAAAAATTGAAGAAACGAACGGAGACGTACAAACCGAAGAAAAGGCCCGTATCTCAAAGGGACCAGAATGCATTCTTGCACTCAGTTAGAAAGGACAAAAATGTAATCTTTCGGAATCACGAAAGGGGTGGGATTGACCTTCGCCTTTAACAAAAAAATGTAATAACAGTAAAATCATTAAAATATATATTTACCTAAAAGCTTACTATAAAAAGGTACTTTCTCCCTCATCATTTCCAGAATCAGACATCTATTGTATTCATCCAGATCTGGAAAAAAAAACATGCCTCCACTCATCCCCCACTGTAAATGCAACCTACCCGCTTACGTCTATTCTGTTGAACGGCCGACGATATCTTCTCCGTTCATGTACTTTTTGGGTTGCCAAAAACCACCAGCTCTAAGAAGCAAAATGTTCGTCTGGTGTATGGAGATGGACAGGAGTCACAATGAGGAAGTCGCGCGGATGTACAGTCTACCTCATGGCAATATCGTGGCAAAGAGAGCTCATACACCAGATGAAGTGTCAACCTCACCCAACAACGGATCGACCTTGGGTGGACAAGTATATTTAACTTCGTCATACTTTCATCTTTCCTTGCGTACACTTACATATTAAATATAACATAAGTCTAAGATTCGTAATACATTTACTCCGTGGTACCTGTTCTCGTATACATAAATATTTGATTTCGTAATCAATGACTATGTTATTCGTTATACTTTCGGGAACGCAGGAAAAATAGCTGGTCAGGTATTCCCCTGGGCTTATCATGCAGGAGTTACGAACTCTAGAGCTGCTGGATGAGGTATCAAGTCTTCAATCAAGGGTGGAATTCCTAGAGGACCAACTTAGAAATATGAGGATCACTACAAAAAAAACAGCTGTTTGGCGTCGGTCATACACGCGTTTTAGCGTCGGTTATGACCGACGCCAAAATAAATAGCGTCGGTCGGACAAACCGACGCCAGATTTGGTGCCGCTAAACTTTAGCGTCGGTCGTTTGGTCAACCGACGCTAAAACGCGTGCCAACCGACGCTATAGTATTTCGGTCGAACCACCAACCGGCTCAGATAGCGTCGACCGACGCTAAATTTCTAGACCGACGCTAAAACGCACGTGTCTGGTCAACCACGCGTTGACCTGCAGTAGCATTTAGCGTCGGTTGTGACCGACGCTATTATAGGTCCGACCGACGCTATTAGAGGTTCCAGTGGGCAGAAATTTGCTTAATTTTTTCGTTTTCTCATACTCTTCTAGTGCCAATACCTGCATAAATTTCCCTGCATACATCAATTTCATTTTCACAATTCATTTTGCCAATTAATAAACATACTGAATAAACATTGTTCTATAAATGTCGAAAACATCCTCCTAAAACATTCTACTAAAACATTGTTCTAACACATGCACCTTAAACATCCCCCTAAAACACCTAAAACACATGTTACCTACTCATCCTCCTCGTCATCGTACGAGTCCATGTCCTGGGCATCCATATCTGGGGCATACGCCCTTTTCCCTTTGAAGATGAACCCACCAATTGGCTGAGCCGCTGGACCTCCTCCTCCAGATGGTTGAGCCGCTGAACCTCCTCCTCCAGATGGCTCAAGCGCTGGACCTCTGCCTCTAACACCCTCACTCGATCATCAGCGGGACAATGGCCGAAGACGTGAGTGGTAGTAGCTGAACTACTACCCTGACTCGATCCACCGGCTGCTCCACCACGTCTCCTACTCATATTAACCTGAATACACAAAGACAACAAATAATTAGAATTTGACTATTTTAAAATTACATATATCATATACTACATTACATTACCTGGGAGGGGGTCACGCCAGTTCCCATACCGCGAACTCTACCACTGTGCTCCTTCGGATAGACAAGTCCGAGTGCATCGTTCGTAGAAGGAAATGTCGGGACTGTGGGATCACGGGTCAGCTCCAGAATCCGAGGCTGCACATTGATGACACAAATGAGTTTCACAAACCAAAGTTAATTAAATAGACACTATTGGAGATTATTTTGTTAGATTGGAATAGGTGATCAAGTACTTACCACATTAGGATCAGTGTAAGTCTGATCCTTCTTTGTGTGAGTGATAGCATACAATTCACCTCTACTGGGCGCATTTCCTCCCATTTCAGCTGCCTACAAGTGTACGAACTAAACAATATGAATACACTTTCTAAAAGGTACTAATACACAAAAAATTATTAGCAATTTGAACTGAATTATTACCAACTCCAGTCCTCTAACTCGCAACTTCTTTAACCCTCCAGTGTGTGGTGAGGTGTAAGTCCGGGCGACTGAATTCTTGCGAGATCTCGCCTACAAAATGTTATTCATTTAAATGATGTACGTTGATATAATATATTCACATAATGCTTAATTTGTAATCGACTTACCACCATATCGGGTCTCAGTCTGATATCCACAAACTGTGCCCACATAGGCGCAGAGATCCTGCCCGGCTTGTGTTCTATTGCCCACGCCCTAGGGATCTCCACAAACTCATCCCAGTCGAAGTCCTGGCCCGCTTCTTCAGCTTCCTTCTTCAATTTATTCTTGTATGTGTTAACCACATAACTTCTCCAAATGCGGGTTTTGCAGTCCTTCCACTTCCTGCCAATATCCTCCATGATGTACTTAGTCGCAGCGTCTGTCAGCTCTGGTGGCTCAATCACGATACAACGCCTCATCAAATTCAATGATTATAAATTTGTACTTATTATTAAATTTACATAACACATGAATGACTTTCATATTTGAATACTTACAAACACAGTAGCCTTCAAATCATTCTTCTCTCCCTCCGTCACGTACAAACACAGGCAGCCGTAGGCCCTAGAGGCCCCCAAGGCATGATGACCTTCTTCCCATCACGAAGGCTCAAAATCTAGCTACTAGCCACAAGCTCCTGAGTCCTAACTCCTGCTGGATCGATGAGCTCTACCATCCAAGGACCTGAACGAGGAGGCATATCTGCAAATCCAAATCCAAATATTTATGTCAAACATTCAAGTATTGAATATTGAACAATAACACTTAGATCAAAATAATTTTACCAAACACTAGTTAATCATCGAACTCTGCAATTCCAGGCCTGGCTAGGGGTAGATCAGTGGAATTATCAAAATCAGACAACTCTAGATTCATAATCATCTCACTCTCATGCACTAAGTTGCCTTCCTCATCACCCATGTCGTAGACATCTCTGGTTTGATATGTACAGGAATACACCAGCCCTTATCCACCTTATCTTCCACATAGTAGACCATTCGGCCACCTTTGCTTCAATAAATGGCTCGTCATCTAAGCGACTTCCCGTGTATAGCAAGTGTGAGAAATTAAGTTGTGTGAACCCCAACCTATCTTTCTTCACATACCTTGGATTGTGAGTGTTAGCCCATTTACACTTGAATAATACCACACGGAAATCTCCATAATAATTCAGCTCAAGTATGTCTTCTAACTTTCCATAGTACGCGAGTTCGCTTGTGTGAGGTCGATTGTCCACTGAGCTAGAATGACTATGAGTTTCATAGCTGCCGTACACACCACTATTCTGAGTACTGAGACCCTTATCACGACTAACTGTACGGAAACGATAACCATTCACGTCGTAACCAGTATACTGATAAGCTTGTCGAGAAGGTCCTCGTGCCAACAATCTTAGATTATTCGAATGTACTACTTGGGTATCATCTAGTATCTGTGAAATGACAATAAAAATAATACTATATCACAAACTAGATGATTGGAAGTTGTCGTCATGCAAAGGTTAATGAAACTCATAGTATACTTACACGACTCCTAAACCATTGCACAAAGTCTCTATGTACAGCTTTTTCAACTTCAACTGCTGATCTTCCTCGTAATCGATGTTTTGTGATTGCTTGGAACTCCCTAGTAAGTTCATATTGAACAGAGAAGAATTAAAATAGAATAATAGTCACACCAGAAGTGCAGTTTAGTATATGTACTTACTGTAGGAAAGGACTGACTTCATTAGCCCCTATAAGGACATGTCGGTGTGCTTGCAACCATTCCATATCATTTAACTTATAGGGGTGTTCGCCACCAACATGACGTCCAATTGAAGGGAAATTGGATATGCCAAGAGATTCATCTCTCACTTGATCATGGAGTCGAGACCCACGGTTGAAACGAGTTTCAACTCCATCTTCGTAGTATAAGGAGACAAATGTAATAATCTCCTTAGAAATCCAAACTTCTGCAATTGAACCTTCTGGCTGGGATCGATTTCTGACAAAATATTTCAGCTTTCCAAGAAATCTGGTTTCGACAAGGAATTTGTTATTAGTAAAATAATAAAGTAAACACATAACAAATGCATGTAACCGATTGTTATATTATACCTTTCTATAGGGTACATCCAACGGTAATAGACTGGTCCCCCAAGTCTAACTTCTTCAACTAGATGGACCACTAGATGAACCATTACTGTGAAAAAAGACGGGGGGAATATCATCTCCAAACGACATAGAGCTACCACAATGCGTTCTTGTAACGTATCCAACCCATCAACATGAACCACTTTCGAGCATAATTGCTTCAGGCATGAACATAATTCCACTAAGACATATGAGACCTGTGCAGGCAACACATTCCGGATGGACAATGGTAGAAGTTCATGCATTAATATATGACAATCATGAGTTTTCAACCCTAATATCTTTCGGTTCTCCACATCAACACAACGAGATATGTTGCTTGAGTATCCATCTGGTACAACAATGTCTTTCAAGGTTTCGAGCATTGTTTGAATTTCTCGTTTACCCATTGTGTATATAGCTGCTGGACAAGTTTTCCCATCTGGTCTTGGCCAAAGCTCTCTTCTGATTTTCATCAGTTTCAAATCCATCCTTGCTTTCAAGTGATCCTTACTTCGATCTTTCTCATTTATCAAAGTGTACATGATATTATCGCACACATTCTTCTCTATGTGCATAACATCCAAATTGTGTCGCAACTTATTGAACTCCCAATAAGGTAACTGAAAGAAACAACTCTTCTTCTTCCATTGTTCTGTTTTTTTTTTGTTTCCTCCATCACCTCTTGTTTTCTTCCTTGGCAGTTCACTCTCCTTCGTCTTCCCAAAAGTAACATTGATGTTCTCAACCTGCTGTAAAATTTCAGAGCCAGATAAGAGTTTGGTTGCCTCTCTTAAATCAACATCACCATTGAATTTGGATTTTTGTAATCTCCAAGGATGTTCTGCAGGTAAGAAACGTCGACTTCCTATGAAACAATTCTTCCCACTCCCCGCCAAACGTAATGGCTCCTGGTCTAGATTACAAGTGGGGCATGCCTGTCCTGTATAAGTGTTCCACCCTGATAATAAACTCAGTCCAGGGAAATCACTAATTGTCCACATTAGCGCTGCCCTCAACGTGAATGATTCTTTCTTCACTGAATCATATGCTTCTACACCTTCCCATAACATTTTCAGCTCATCAAGTAAAGGTTGTAGGTAGACATCGATATCATTTCCAGAAGCTTTCTTTCCCGGAATGATACCAGACAATATCATACCTGTTGACTTCATGCATTCCCATGGAGGCGTGTTGTACGGCATTAGTACAATTGGCCATGTGCTATGACTAAGGCTCATATTCCCAAAAGGATTAAAGCCGTCAGTAGCAAGGCCGAGCCTAACATTTCTCGGATCTGAAGCAAACTCAGGATACCTAGTGTCAAAGTCAACCCACGCTTGACCATCTCGTGGATGCCGCAACATTCCATCAGTAGTTCTTTATGTAGAATGCCACACCATACTCTCAGCTGTTCTAGGGCACATGAACAATCTTTGCAACCTTGGAATTATTGGAAAGTATCGATATATTTTCAATGCTTTAAGTTTCTTCTCTTTGCTTCCATCAACTACGTCATCATCAACACCACCATCCTTGTATCTAGACTGCTTGTAAATCCTGCAACTCGTCTCATCTATGTCATTACCCAGTACAACATACAATCGTTCACACATGCATGAATTTTTGTGTATCCCGGCCCAAGCCGTTTGATCATTTTCTTTGCACTATATCCTGTTGGCGGTATGTTGGCAAACTCAAAAGCTTCATGCAGCAACTCAATGATCATTGATATTGCTTTATCGTTGATGTTATGCATCCCCTTGATATGATAAAGTCTCAGAATGAAAGATAGTTTGGAGAACTTCTTACATCCTTCGTATAATACCGTTTCTCCATCTTTTAGTAAATTCCTCAAATTTACATTGTCATCATCAACCGGCTCTTGTATTGGCTCAGGATGCTGGTGTCATTATCTTCGCTCATAGCAATTTCTTCATTCATTTGACCTGCCTCATTAACATCTTCATTAGCAAGTACTTCAGTAGTAGTCTCGCGGACCTCCTCAGTAACGACACCAAAAACATCATTAACCATTGAACGAAGTGATCTAATATGATCACTTCCATGCACTGCAGTCCTAGAAGAAGATCCGTACAGACGCTCGCCATGTCGCTCTCCATGTCGATCCCAAACAGTATATCCTGGCGGAAATGGCTTGCGGAGTAAATGCTCGTACACATCATCTCTACACAACCACTTCTTGAATCCACATTTTGGACATGGACAGACTATTTGCTCTCCGTCGTTGTTGTTGGAGAAAGCAAAATTCAAAAAGCTTTCTAAGCCAGTCATGTACTCCGGTGATAATCTTGGGGTGTTAATCCAAGATTTATCCATTAGGAGATACCTGATTTCGTGTAGGGAATAGATTCTCAGTACTGGAGATCATAATCTATATATAAAGTTAACTTAGGTAAAATGCTAAGATGTTATAACATTAATTTAGAATCATGTAGTACCAAATAATATACTAGTAACTAGTGTTTGTACGAAATTACCATGAAGTAGCTAGCAATATGCTACTGAGTTTAGTTAACTTAAAAAACAAACCCTAACTCAACCATATTCTAACATTAATCATATTCTAACAATTACTTAAAAATAACAAACAATTCTACTAATTAATCTCATTTTAAAAAAAATTATAACTGATCATAGTGAAAACATACATATTACTAGGAATTAGATTAATCTTACAACATACATATTACTATACGAGTTTAATCAGTTTTATGAGACATGCATATTACAATCAATTAATTTACGTGTAAAAAAAAAGACAACAAATGCATACCTTACACCGGGGTGAGCTCCAAAAAGACAGAAGACAGAACCACGAGAAAATAACTACTCGAAACGGGCACTGAGAAAATAACCACAACATGTACAATTAGAACTAATCAGAATAACTATTTCAATACACAACAATGCTATTGACACATACAATCTAGAAACTAAACGAAATTTAAATTACAATCTACAATTCAATACTATTCTAGGAGTCACAGCAATTTCAATTCACTACAATTCTAATAATCACAACGTATACAATTCTATAATTCTATAATTCTCTACAATCCTAAATAATCAGAACATATACAATTCTAATTCTCTACAAAATAAACGAAATTTAAATTACAATGTACAAATTAAATAACTTACACCGATACACAGGAGGAGATGTCAAGGAAGCACGGGAGATGAGAACAGCGTCACAGCAGCTCCTAGCTCGAATTCCGGCAATTTCAGAGGATTTTCAGAGGATTTGGGGAGTTGAGAGAACTTCAAACTTTAGGGAGGAGTTGCATAATGATTTTTGTCGTCTGGGAGGGGTTTTTATATGTTCGCGGTTTAGCGTCGGTCGATGACCGACGCTAAAACGCTTGTTAGCCGACGTTATTCACACGCGTTTTAGCATCGGTCACAACCGACGCTAAAGTGTTTCTGCTGACCGACGCTGATCTAACCGCCTGGTTAACCAAAAAATCGAACCAGGAAAGGCATATAGCGTTGGTTGTTGATGCGCAAATTAATGCACACTAGTTTTAACTCAATGGATTTCTCCAAAGAGATCGTTTTTCCCTAGGGTCTTTCTTTTTCTATTACTCAACAGTTGTGGAATAAGCAATTCGGGTTTTCGTGCTGGGTTTGAAATGGTTTAAAAATGAACTAAGTAAACTAAGAATGCAAATTAAACAAGCAAACAAGTGAAGCAGATTGGAGATTTGAATATAGACTAAGGCGTTTGTCCAGACTCGAATCCGCTCTAGCTCGATTAAGACGGATGATGCAATGCAATTTCAGTTTATCAGACTTGACGACTCGACACTTCCTTGGGTAATCTCTACTCCATGGTCAGGACGCAGAGAAACTATCCTATCAAACCTACAAGTTCCTATGGTCAAGATAACTCGCAAATCGTCAAGAATGCACGAAGAACAGTGAAATGCCACAAAGATATGCAAAGAGATTAGTTTCACCGGCCCTATGGTCAAGACACCGGCAACCCTAACGACCTCCTAAACTCTAGAATGATCCACGTCCATGGTCAGAACCGCAAATCAAAGATGAAACAAAATCCTACGATATGGTCAATCAACGGATTCTTAGAGCTTCAAATTAGGGTTTAAGAGAAAACTCATCACATGTCTGAATAAACTTCAATTAACATTAACGGGTTAGAAACCCGACATCATCCATACAAAATCTCACTAGAGTTTCATCTAATCTGAACAAACTAAAGAGTTTAGCTCGACATCGCTACAGAAGAAATCGCAGAAACAAAGAAGAAGAGAACTGGAGAAGAAGACATCTTACTCCGAGTAAACCTAATCCTGTCGAATCCTAGAAACTCCTGAGCTAATCCTCGCTTCTCCTCGCTTAATCGTCACTTCAAAGCTTCAAAATCCTCCTCCGAGAGTGTCTGGTTCGTCGAAATCAGAATGAAGAATGAAGTCTTTCTGTCTCTCCCTTGAAAACCCTGTTTTACTCTCCGAAATCCGTCCTGGGAAAAAGTGCGCCCGGCGGCACTTAAAAAGTGCGCCGGCGCACTTTTCCATGAAAATGGCGCACTTTTTGTGGCCGATGGAAAATTTACAGGACGCCAAAAATAAAGTGCGCCTGGCAGCACCAGAAAAGTGCGCCGGCGCACTTTTCATGGATTTAGGCGCACTTTTGCCCCTGGAAATGACCTTCAGCTCTTTTGATGATTCCCGCTCCGTTTGAACTCCAAATTGATCCCCGTTTGAAGTGCCGAGCTCGTAGAAAAGTCATCCACAACGTGGTAACCTGAAATCTCAACAAAAACAACTCGAAACAACATCAAATTGCCCAAAAGAGGGCCAACGGGAGATAAAACATATTTTTCATAAAAGTCATTCAAGTTCATCACAATTCAGAGTCAAATAAGGGGAATGTCGTTCAAATGTGGCGAGATAAACGCGGTAAATCTAACGTCATCAAATCACCCCACACTTAAACGTTTGTTTGTCCTCAAACAAGAACTTTACCACAACAATGCACCAACTTGAATGAGCAAACCGAAAACCTCTTGGTTCCTAGAAAGATGTATACAGTGCTTCTACCAAACAAGAGGATTACCCAACTAACCACAAAATTAGGAACCAAAATTTTGCCAGAGTGAAAGAGGAACAAGACTTTAACGAACTAGTGAACAACCTGACTTGGTAAAGGCAAGACAACGCTTACTTCCGCTACACTTACTCTAGGACGCAACCGGACACTTGCTAGATAAGGGAACATGACTAGAACAAAATTAAAGAGCATTTCATTTTTCTCTTTTTTTCTGTTTTTTTTTTTTTACTTTCGAATGGTCGGTACAGTGTGGATACTACCGGGTACGGAGCAGCCGGAAACCTTTGGAATTCCGCGTTATCCTAGACCCCAGCCACGATCGGGAGTAGGTTAGAAAAAGAATGCCACATTGAGACTTCCCTTTGGGACTACAGCAATGGGCAGGCACGTATGCCAGCTCGTGAATCGACCCACAACTTCAATACCAAACCACTCTTTTATTTTATTTTTATTTTTTTCCAGATTTTCTCTGATTGGAACATCAACATCAATTTAAAAGCACGAAATTAAAAGATCCCTTATCTAGACTCGATCATGGCTTTGACTAGAGAATTCGAGCATCAGACAAACCAAGTCGTACACATTAACAAGTCAATTGTTCACTAACATGATAAGGGCAAGTTCCTAGAATACTTCAAGCAAGAAGAATGGGAGATGGTCATAATTCAGGTTCTCACACACACATTTGGTCAACTAAAGCAACACATCATTCTCATCATATGGAAAACGGTAAGCAAATCCAAGAAGATATTAAGCAATGTGAAAAGTTACTTGCAAAAGAGAATGAGAAGCAGTGAAAAAGTGACAAAACAAGGTACAATCACCACCCATCTAATGACAAAACTCCGTACATATCATGCAAATATCAGCCCACCCCACACTTAAACTAGGCATTGTCCTCAATGGACCACATAATAAAATGTAGAAACAGAGTGTATAGGGTTACCGAAAGGTGAACATGAGGATGTCGGAGAAAGCATGAGTTAAGTACCGGAGGACAGTCATGGCGGAAGCTAAGGACAGCCTGAAACAGGAGAGAACCTCACAACAAGATCAGAGCATTCAAAGTACAGAATAGATCACTGACTCAAGAACTACAACAGTTTGACACAAACTCAAAATTAAACAACTAATTTAAAAACTCAAAACAGACTCCAGACATGGGTTGCCTCCCATGAAGCGCTCTCCTTTAACGTCCTTGAGCTAGACGATACCTGGTTATGCACCCCAACTCAAAAGTTCCTTGAAGTTAAACAGCTTCTTCAAGGCTGGCGGTTTAGTTCCAAATAGCACGTCAGAAGGAGCAAGATGTAGTCGGTGGTGCTCAAGTAGATCTTGGTTATGCTCGGATGACATTTTCTTCGCAAATTTTCCTACTGGGGGAGAAAGAGATAGTATGGTGTGTTATACTCGATGATTTCAGTCTGCTCCACACCAATGTCATCCAAGTTTCTCTTGTAGTTGAGCTCATACACCTCAGAATCATTGCCCTCCTCAGTTTCAGTTGCCTGAATTACCAATGAAGGTGACTCCTCGATATCCATGTGCTCATCTCTATCTGGAACTACAGGCTGGCTCGACGGAAGCAAAAATGAGGATAACTCCTCATTATCCAGATGCTCATCTTCAGCTTCAATCAAGAGATGGATAAGCTCCACATCTTCATCTACCACCATTGTCAAAGATTCTTCATCAGATACTGATGACGTTAGATTTACCGCGTTTATCTCGCCACATTTGAACGACATTCCCCTTATTTGACTCTGAATTGTGATGAACTTGAATGACTTTTATGAAAAATATGTTTTATCTCCCGTTGGCCCTCTTTTGGGCAATTTGATGTTGTTTCGAGTTGTTTTTGTTGAGATTTCAGGTTACCACGTTGTGGATGACTTTTCTACGAGCTCGGCACTTCAAACGGGGATCAATTTGGAGTTCAAACGGAGCGGGAATCATCAAAAGAGCTGAAGGTCATTTCCAGGGGCAAAAGTGCGCCTAAATCCATGAAAAGTGCGCCGGCGCACTTTTCTGGTGCTGCCAGGCGCACTTTATTTTTGGCGTCCTGTAAATTTTCCATCGGCCACAAAAAGTGCGCCATTTTCATGGAAAAGTGCGCCGGCGCACTTTTTAAGTGCCGCCGGGCGCACTTTTTCCCAGGACGGATTTCGGAGAGTAAAACAGGGTTTTCAAGGGAGAGACAGAAAGACTTCATTCTTAATTCTGATTTCGACGAACCAGACACTCTCGGAGGAGGATTTTGAAGCTTTGAAGTGACGATTAAGCGAGGAGAAGCGAGGATTAGCTCAGGAGTTTCTAGGATTCGACAGGATTAGGTTTACTCGGAGTAAGATGTCTTCTTCTCCAGTTCTCTTCTTCTTTGTTTCTGCGATTTCTTCTGTAGCGATGTCGAGCTAAACTCTTTAGTTTGTTCAGATTAGATGAAACTCTAGTGAGATTTTGTATGGATGATGTCGGGTTTCTAACCCGTTAATGTTAATTGAAGTTTATTCAGACATGTGATGAGTTTTCTCTTAAACCCTAATTTGAAGCTCTAAGAATCCGTTGATTGACCATATCGTAGGATTTTGTTTCATCTTTGATTTGCGGTTCTGACCATGGACGTAGATCATTCTAGAGTTTAGGAGGTCGTTAGGGTTGCCGGTGTCTTGACCATAGGGCCGGTGAAACTAATCTCTTTACATATCTTTGTGGCATTTCACTGTTCTTCATGCGTTCTGAGGATTTGCGAGTTATCTTGACCATAGGAACTTGTAGGTTTGATAGGATAGTTTCTCTGCGTCCTGACCATGGAGTAGAGATTACCCAAGGAAGTGTCGAGTCATCAAGTCTGATAAACTGAAATTGCATTGCATCATCCGTCTTAATCGAGCTAGAGCGGATTCGAGTCTGGACAAACGCCTTAGTCTATATTCAAATCTCCAATCTGCTTCACTTGTTTGCTTGTTCAATTTGCATTCTTAGTTTACTTAGTTCTTTTTTTAAACCATTTCAAACCCAACACGAAAACCCGAATTGCTTATTCCACAGCCGTTGAGTAATAGAAAAAGAAAGACCCTAGGGAAAAACGATCTCTTTGGAGAAATCCATTGAGTTAAAACTAGTGTGCATTAATTTGCGCACCAAGTTTTTGGCGCCGTTGCCGGGGACTTTTCTTTTTCTAGGAAAGGCATTGTGCGTTTAAGCTTTTCATTCACTCTTTTATCATCTCTTTTCTCCCCATCTTTTTCATGATTTACTTGGGTAGTGCTCTTGTGTTTTGAGATGCAGGACTACAGGTTCGATAACAACCAAGGATGGTACAATAATGGAATGCCACTTAATGATTACAACCAAGAGTGGAGTACATCATGGCAACCATGTATGCCAAACTGGAATGAGGAACCACCACCCTTGCCTTCTTGGCCAGAGCCACAAGCTACACACTACTACCGAGATTACGAAGAGGAATATCTACATTCGCACCAGTACCAACAACAGGAGTCTTATACAGATTTTATGTTGAATAAGATCCTCTCGACTCTACGAGCTCCTAATGTTGTGAACGTCGAGATTGAGCAACAGTATCAACTGATGGAAGAAGATTCTCGAGAGCTGGTCGAAGAAGAAAATGATAACCTAGCCCATGACTGTTGTGAGCTAGAGGTACCTGATGAAGAATCTTTGACAATGGTGGTAGATGAAGATGTGGAGCTTATCCATCTCTTGATTGAAGCTGAAGATGAGCATCTGGATATTGAGGAGTTATCCTCATTTGTGCTTCCGTCGAGCCAGCCTGTAGTTCCAGATAGAGATGAGCACATGGATATCGAGGAGTCACCTACATTGGTAATTCAGACAACTGAAACTGAGGAGGGCAATGATTCTGAGGTGTATGAGCTCAACTTCCAGAGCAACTTGGATGACATTGGTGTGGAGCAGACTGCAATCATCGATTATAACACACCATACTATCTCTTTCCTCCTCCAGTAGGAAAGTTTGAGAAGAAAAGGTCATCCGAGCAGAACAAGGATCTACTTGAGCACCATCGACTGCATCTTGCTCCTTCTGACGTGCTATTTGGAACTAAACCGCCAGCCTTGAAGAAGCTGTTTAACTTCAAGGAACTTTTGAGTTGGGGTGCATAACCAGGTATCGTCTAGCTCAAGGACGTTAAAGGAGAGCGCTTCATGGGAGGCAACCCATGTCTGGAGTCTGTTTTGAGTTTTTAAATTAGTTGTTTAATTTTGAGTTTGTGTCAAACTGTTGTAGTTCTTGAGTCAGTGATCTATTCTGTACTTTGAATGCTCTGATCTTGTTGTGAGGTTCTCTCCTGTTTCAGGCTGTCCTTAGCTTCCGCCATGACTGTCCTCCGGTACTTAACTCATGCTTTCTCCGACATCCTCATGTTCACCTTTCGGTAACCCTATACACTCTGTTTCTACATTTTATTATGTGGTCCATTGAGGACAATGCCTAGTTTAAGTGTGGGGTGGGCTGATATTTGCATGATATGTACGGAGTTTTGTCATTAGATGGGTGGTGATTGTACCTTGTTTTGTCACTTTTTCACTGCTTCTCATTCTCTTTTGCAAGTAACTTTTCACATTGCTTAATATCTTCTTGGATTTGCTTACCGTTTTCCATATGATGAGAATGATGTGTTGCTTTAGTTGACCAAATGTGTGTGTGAGAACCTGAATTATGACCATCTCCCATTCTTCTTGCTTGAAGTATTCTAGGAACTTGCCCTTATCATGTTAGTGAACAATTGACTTGTTAATGTGTACGACTTGGTTTGTCTGATGCTCGAATTCTCTAGTCAAAGCCATGATCGAGTCTAGATAAGGGATCTTTTAATTTCGTGCTTTTAAATTGATGTTGATGTTCCAATCAGAGAAAATCTGGAAAAAAATAAAAATAAAATAAAAGAGTGGTTTGGTATTGAAGTTGTGGGTCGATTCACGAGCTGGCATACGTGCTGCCCATTGCTGTAGTCCCAAAGGGAAGTCTCAATGTGGCATTCTTTTTCTAACCTACTCCCGATCGTGGCTGGGGTCTAGGATAACGCGGAATTCCAAAGGTTTCCGGCTGCTCCGTACCCGGTAGTATCCACACTGTACCGACCATTCGAAAGTAAAAAAAAAAAAACAGAAAAAAAGAGAAAAATGAAATGCTCTTTAATTTTGTTCTAGTCATGTTCCCTTATCTAGCAAGTGTCCGGTTGCGTCCTAGAGTAAGTGTAGCGAAAGTAAGCGTTGTCTTGCCTTTACCAAGTCAGGTTGTTCACTAGTTCGTTAAAGTCTTGTTCCTCTTTCACTCTGGCAAAAGTTTGGTTCCTAATTTTGTGGTTAGTTGGGTAATCCTCTTGTTTGGTAGAAGCACTGTATACATCTTTCTAGGAACCAAGAGGTTTTCGGTTTGCTCATTCAAGTTGGTGCATTGTTGTGGTAAAGTTCTTGTTTGAGGACAAACAAACGTTTAAGTGTGGGGTGATTTGATGACGTTAGATTTACCGCGTTTATCTCGCCACATTTGAACGACATTCCCCTTATTTGACTCTGAATTGTGATGAACTTGAATGACTTTTATGAAAAATATGTTTTATCTCCCGTTGGCCCTCTTTTGGGCAATTTGATGTTGTTTCGAGTTGTTTTTGTTGAGATTTCAGGTTACCACGTTGTGGATGACTTTTCTACGAGCTCGGCACTTCAAACGGGGATCAATTTGGAGTTCAAACGGAGCGGGAATCATCAAAAGAGCTGAAGGTCATTTCCAGGGGCAAAAGTGCGCCTAAATCCATGAAAAGTGCGCCGGCGCACTTTTCTGGTGCTGCCAGGCGCACTTTATTTTTGGCGTCCTGTAAATTTTCCATCGGCCACAAAAAGTGCGCCATTTTCATGGAAAAGTGCGCCGGCGCACTTTTTAAGTGCCGCCGGGCGCACTTTTTCCCAGGACGGATTTCGGAGAGTAAAACAGGGTTTTCAAGGGAGAGACAGAAAGACTTCATTATTAATTCTGATTTCGACGAACCAGACACTCTCGGAGGAGGATTTTGAAGCTTTGAAGTGACGATTAAGCGAGGAGAAGCGAGGATTAGCTCAGGAGTTTCTAGGATTCGACAGGATTAGGTTTACTCGGAGTAAGATGTCTTCTTCTCCAGTTCTCTTCTTCTTTGTTTCTGCGATTTCTTCTGTAGCGATGTCGAGCTAAACTCTTTAGTTTGTTCAGATTAGATGAAACTCTAGTGAGATTTTGTATGGATGATGTCGGGTTTCTAACCCGTTAATGTTAATTGAAGTTTATTCAGACATGTGCTTGGTGCGCAAATTAATGCACACTAGTTTTAACTCAATGGATTTCTCCAAAGAGATCGTTTTTCCCTAGGGTCTTTCTTTTTCTATTACTCAACGGCTGTGGAATAAGCAATTCGGGTTTTCGTGTTGGGTTTGAAATGGTTTAAAAAAAGAACTAAGTAAACTAAGAATGCAAATTGAACAAGCAAACAAGTGAAGCAGATTGGAGATTTGAATATAGACTAAGGCGTTTGTCCAGACTCGAATCCGCTCTAGCTCGATTAAGACGGATGATGCAATGCAATTTCAGTTTATCAGACTTGATGACTCGACACTTCCTTGGGTAATCTCTACTCCATGGTCAGGACGCAGAGAAACTATCCTATCAAACCTACAAGTTCCTATGGTCAAGATAACTCGCAAATCCTCAAGAACGCATGAAGAACAGTGAAATGCCACAAAGATATGTAAAGAGATTAGTTTCACCGGCCCTATGGTCAAGACACCGGCAACCCTAACGACCTCCTAAACTCTAGAATGATCTACGTCCATGGTCAGAACCGCAAATCAAAGATGAAACAAAATCCTACGATATGGTCAATCAACGGATTCTTAGAGCTTCAAATTAGGGTTTAAGAGAAAACTCATCAGATACCTCTAGCTCACAACAGTCATGGGCTAGGTTATCATTTTCTTCTTCGACCAGCTCTCGAGAATCTTCTTCCATCAGTTGATACTGTTGCTCAATCTCGACGTTCACAACATTAGGAGCTCGTAGAGTCGAGAGGATCTTGTTCAACATAAAATCTGTATACGACTCCCGTTGTTGGTACTGGCGCGAATGTAGATATTCCTCTTCGTAATCTCGGTAGTAGTGTGTAGCTTGTGGCTCTGGCCAAAAAGGCAAGGGTGGTCGTTCCTCATTCCAGTTTGGCATACATGGTTGCCATGATGTACTCCACTCTTGGTTGTAATCATTAAGTGGCATTCCATTATTGTACCATCCTTGGTTGTTATCGAACCTGTAGTCCTGCATCTCAAAACACAAGAGCACTACCAAGTAAATCATGAAAAGGATGGGGAGAAAAGAGATGATAAAAGAGTGAATGAAAAGCTTAAACGCACAATGCCTTTCCTAGAAAAAGAAAACTCCCCGGCAACGGCGCCAAAAACTTGATGCGCAAATTAATGCACACTAGTTTTAACTCAATGGATTTCTCCAAAGAGATCGTTTTTCCCTAGGGTCTTTCTTTTTCTATTACTCAACAGTTGTGGAATAAGCAATTCGGGTTTTCGTGCTGGGTTTGAAATGGTTTAAAAATGAACTAAGTAAACTAAGAATGCAAATTAAACAAGCAAACAAGTGAAGCAGATTGGAGATTTGAATATAGACTAAGGCGTTTGTCCAGACTCGAATCCGCTCTAGCTCGATTAAGACGGATGATGCAATGCAATTTCAGTTTATCAGACTTGACGACTCGACACTTCCTTGGGTAATCTCTACTCCATGGTCAGGACGCAGAGAAACTATCCTATCAAACCTACAAGTTCCTATGGTCAAGATAACTCGCAAATCGTCAAGAATGCACGAAGAACAGTGAAATGCCACAAAGATATGCAAAGAGATTAGTTTCACCGGCCCTATGGTCAAGACACCGGCAACCCTAACGGCCTCCTAAACTCTAGAATGATCCACGTCCATGGTCAGAACCGCAAATCAAAGATGAAACAAAATCCTACGATATGGTCAATCAACGGATTCTTAGAGCTTCAAATTAGGGTTTAAGAGAAAACTCATCACATGTCTGAATAAACTTCAATTAACATTAACGGGTTAGAAACCCGACATCATCCATACAAAATCTCACTAGAGTTTCATCTAATCTGAACAAACTAAAGAGTTTAGCTCGACATCGCTACAGAAGAAATCGCAGAAACAAAGAAGAAGAGAACTGGAGAAGAAGACATCTTACTCCGAGTAAACCTAATCCTGTCGAATCCTAGAAACTCCTGAGCTAATCCTCGCTTCTCCTCGCTTAATCGTCACTTCAAAGCTTCAAAATCCTCCTCCGAGAGTGTCTGGTTCGTCGAAATCAGAATGAAGAATGAAGTCTTTCTGTCTCTCCCTTGAAAACCCTGTTTTACTCTCCGAAATCCGTCCTGGGAAAAAGGCCGGCGGCACTAAAAGTGCGCCGGCGCACTTTTCCATGAAAATGGCGCACTTTTTGTGGCCGATGGAAAATTTACAGGACGCCAAAAATAAAGTGCGCCTGGCAGCACCAGAAAAGTGCGCCGGCGCACTTTTCATGGATTTAGGCGCACTTTTGCCCCTGGAAATGACCTTCAGCTCTTTTGATGATTCCCGCTCCGTTTGAACTCCAAATTGATCCCCGTTTGAAGTGCCGAGCTCGTAGAAAAGTCATCCACAACGTGGTAACCTGAAATCTCAACAAAAACAACTTGAAACAACATCAAATTGCCCAAAAGAGGGCCAACGGGAGATAAAACATATTTTTCATAAAAGTCATTCAAGTTCATCACAATTCAGAGTCAAATAAGGGGAATGTCGTTCAAATGTGGCGAGATAAACGCGGTAAATCTAACGTCATCAGTTGTCACGCTAATTTTAGCGTCAGTCGGCAATCAACCGACGCTAAAACGCGAAGTCAACTACTTAGCGTTGGTTGTTGACCAACCGACACTAAAATGCTACGTTTCAACCGACGCTATAAGCCTTTTTTTGTAGTGGATGACCTAGATCTTGACATAAGTGGTTGTTTCTTATGTTTCTTAAACAAGTGTAACGAATAAATTTCCTAAGTAGTACGAATAGTTTTATAATGTATATATTATTAAGTTGCTAAGTGTTACGGAGTGTGTTTTACGTAATGAATTACTTGAGATCTTATATGTGATACCTTCAACTCGTAATTAATGCAGGTCAAACTGGTTGGGTAACGTTGATCGATTCCCAACAACCAACATTAAATATACTTATAACCCCAACAAGCCCCACACACCACACATTAATTCTATCTCATTGGGTCCATATCCTCATCTCTCTATCCCAAAATCCCAAAACAAAAAATGCCAAGCTTCAACCCGTACTGTAGCTGCAATCTCCCTTGTTACATTTATGAGGCTGACCGTCCGATGATGACCTCTCCGTATCGCTTCTTTCTGGGATGCCAAAAACCAGCAGCTGAAAGATGCAGCATGTTCATGTGGTGCGTGAAGACGGCTAAGAACGAGATTGATGAACCTGAACATCTGTTCAATGTGAACCCAAACTCTTCCACAAGCCGGCCGGACCAACAGGTAAAAAAACTTTTACGTTTTATTGCAAATTCTTTTTTATAATTATATAAGGTTGAATTATTAATATTTATTATTCCTCTTCCTACAGGCGATAACAACATCTGACCTTGTAGAGACAGCCATAGAACGGAGTTCAACGGTTAGAAGAGAGATCAATGCTTAGCTCGAGGGGAGAATTAATGGTCACTCAGGTTAGCAAAGGGATGGGGGTGTAAGAGAATATTCTGCTATGAACATGGTGGTATGTGTTACGAATGTTCTGTTGTGTGTTACGAATTAAATGCAAAATAATTACGCATTAACTAAATGTATTACTTAATCCAAAAGTTAGTACAACAAAATTAAGTTATATGTACTACAAAATCCAAAAATAAGCATTACTCTTATGCGTAACTCAGATGTTACGTATCACCGTGAAGGGTATTACGCTCATATTTCTTCCCAACCCCCTATCCCCCCCTAATCTTCCTAGCTTCCTCATATGCCTTCTTCAGCACTTGATCAGCGATAACGTTGTAAGGCGAAATTAACATAAGTAGGCAAACTTCCTGCCTCCTCCTCTCAATCTTGACTGGATCTGACCAACTTAAGATCTCAGGCGTCACTGCTCCTTCCCATATCTCCAACAAGTTCAGGGCAAAAATGCCACAGGAAGTGTTATCTGGTTGTCTTATACTGCGATGGTTAACCCATTTATTGACATCGATTGGCTTTGATGATGTGCGGAACATGGGGATTAGATTGTTGGCCAACTCCATGATGTTCCTTGATGTCCGCATGAAGATCTCTGGGACTTCTGCACGGTCTAGACTATCCAGGTAGTCACCACAACGATTCTTCAGGTTCACACAGAACACAACAAAGTGTTTTTCGTGACACATCGGAAAGAACCACTGCAAAAAAATTGAGGGAAATATTAATAAATGTCACGAAATAATTCAGTTACATTTACGTATTATATAAATACAGTAACAAAATGGTAAAAAATACTATACGAAAAGGCTTAAAAAATAACTGTATTTAATACTTAGTATTACTTACGTAGTCAACTTTTTCCCAGTCCATGTCGTTCGTCCAATCCTTCCCTTGAATGTATTCTACGGCTTCACTGACGGTAAATCCCTTATTGCTGCACATTGACTATGGAACAAAAACACCCCAAAATTTAGTTCAAGTTATATATTACGTCGTTATTGAACTGAACAACATAAATAACAAAACACTTACAGCGCACTCCATCCCGAAAATGAACCTATCGCAGAACCCGGTTTGCTTGAATAAAATATTTGTGCACTGTTCATACGTGTCAATAAAAAAATTTGACAACATGCAGCCGGATCTGCATGTCATGAATTCTTCCCTGTTCAACCTTCCAATTTCATATTGGCTATAGAAAAGAACTTCTTCCCTGAATGACCATATACATGCAATTCCAATTAACACGTACAAATGAAAAAAGTATTACGAATTCATTATTAGTCATAAACGAAAAACAGTGATAAGTGATAACTCACTCGTTAAAATCCTCACTCCATATGTACATTGTGAGCGCCTGGCACCTCTCATTGTCTGCCCATACATCAGTGTTGTATGCGTCGATTTTATCCACAATCGAGACCATTTCCTGCGTGATAGGTCCCGGGGAATACCTGATCAGTTGTTGGTCCTGCGTTCAAGAAAGTATAACGAATGTTGTAGTCATCGATTACGAAATTAAATATTTTAGTATACGAGAATATGTACCTCTGGCGTCTGTTCAGATCCTTCATTACCAGCCGCTGAGTTCTTAAACCTTATTTTAGTGAATTTCTGCGCTTCGTAGGGAGACTTGATATACTTGGACTTCGCCTTGGTCCTTTTGGATGCTGACCTAAGCTTCTTGTTCTTGTTCACCTGTCAACAAGAAAATAAAAATTACAACTCCATATATTAAACAAATATTTAACAATGAAAATACAAATATTATACAAATATATTAAACATATATTAAGGGGGTTTATAGAAAAATGTCCCGTTAATTTAAACTTAATAAATACATAACAAGTTGTATCGACCCCCCCATGTGAAGCGGACCCACAAATTGACCAACATATACGAAACACCCCCCCAGTAAGGTTACGAAGGCGGTAAAAAATGTATAACTAAATCAGTTAACACATATAACGAAAATGTGCATAAACCTATACTAGATTTTGGTTTTCAACTATACCCCGGAGTACACCTTGGCCGACTTCTTCAGTTTCTCATCTAAGAGAGCAGAAATTGGCAGTCCATCTTGTTGTTGAGAAGAACTCTCATGTTCCTCATCAGCTATTCCTTCAACCATAGACTTGCCAATATCTACTGCAAGGTTGAAATCAAAAATTCCACCTTGGACATCTCCCTCCTTATCTCCACCTTTGCCCTGGTTTATCAACTTCTCCTGCCCCTTGGCGACTTCAACCTCCTCCTGAACCACCTTCTCTTTCTCGATGAGGTTTTCACCTCCTGTAGTGTCACCTCCTTCCTTGGCACCTCCTGCATAGGCACCTCCTGCCTTGGCACCTCCTGCCTTGGGACCTTCTTCCTTGGCACCTCCTTCCTTGGCACCTCCTGTCTTGGGGACTTCTGAATTGGCACATTAACAGGCCTCTCCTGGCTAATTGGCACCACATTCCTTGGTGACTTCTGCTTTTGCAACGCCTGCTGACCCCGATCCCCCGAACCAGCTGACCACCTTTGGTCAACCTCTTCCTCTTCTGCCCAGAACTTATGGGGTGAAGATACCTTGACGGGCCTCTCCTTGGTAATAGCTGCATCGGGTACCTTCTCCTTCTTCTTCTTACTAGACTGCATCCTGGCCAAAGCATGGTTGATGTCTACATCTGTGTAGCTTGCCAAAGCGAGATCCTCAGATATTATTCGACGATCAACAGATAAGCTGCGCTCTGGATCACCTGCGATGCAATCATCACATTGCTGCTTCATATCCAACAGAGTGGCAAGTGCACCCATGTGGAAATGGATGTAGGTATTCAACCATTCCCTCCTCTCCTCGACCTGTATGAGGATTTATAAATACAAATAAGTATCACGTGAAAGGAAATAAAGTATTACAAAGGGAAAGAAAGTATTACAAAATAAAAGAACATAATACTAAAAATGCCAGCATGTATTACGAACACATGTTTTACTCAGGAATTCGTAACACTGAGTAGTTAAACATTTGTTCGTAATACATGCATTAAATAAACTCTTACCTCGTCCAGGGACATATGATCGATGTCGAGTCTGGTTAATGGCATGGCTGATGGGTAGATATCCTCCGGATTAAGCCGCGACTTAGACCCTGCCTCCTGCTTCTTATTCTTCTCACCTCTTTCCTTTTTCTCTTTCTGTAACAACACCAACTGACCTTTGCCAACCGATGGCCTCCCCGGTGCATTTACATTGATGTCGGCATTGACGACTCGGGAGCCAATGGCCATAGCTTCCTCTGGCTGCCATTGAATAATGGTGCATGTGCTCAGGCCCCCGTTCGCCTCCAACCTTGAAGTCTGGGTATTGACAGCCTTCTGGGTCCAGTTAATGACCGTAGGTCTGATTCTCGGGACTGAGTCACCGACTAGTCCCACCATATCAAGATAGAACAACTGTTTTTACAAACAAACAATGAACAAACAAAAATAAATAAACGTACTACTAAATAACTTAAAACGTAATATTTTCTTCCATAATAAGTAACACTTATTTAAATCTAACCATCAGTAGACACATATCTGCCTCGATGTATCCTTTGTCCGTCCGTCCTACTTGACGGTATACCTCCAACAAGAACGCGCACCAGTAGTACTCTTCGAACCTATGTGCTCTTCGACCGTATATAACACCCAAGTATTGATGCGGGACCTTCTGGCTGGATTTTGGGTGGAACATATTTCCCAGCAACACCAGATAAAACAACGAGAACCACTTCTCGTTGTTGGTTTCGATCGACAACTGATGTTCGAGCTCACCCAACTGACCGGAGGTCGCCTTGCCTCTCTGAATCCCTAGATGTCGGGTCCAGACTTTCACCTCTTCCGTAGTGTAGTTCAACTGGTCGAAAACAGATGCATGGCCCCTTGGTAAGTCATATATCCTTTGAATATGATCCTCGGTCAGGGTGATCTGAGCACCAGGCCGCACAGTGAGGATTAGGTTTGTAAAATCGAAGTGATTAATCAGCCATATCAGTTGTCCTGACTTGAAATTTGTCACATTAAGTTGTTGTACAAACCCTAACCCCCTTGTCTCCAACAATTTTTTCCGGGCGGGGTACCAGCATTCCACCATTGGCGCATCCTCGTCGGACTGCACCGACTTTGTGTCCGCCTGGTAGGCACTTGTTGCTGCAGTTCATTTCGCTCATCCTGCCCTTCCATTTCAAATATTACGAATATACTTCTCTGATGTTACGAGAATCACCGTTTCCTATTAAAAGTGTTACGAATCTCGTTGACTACTACGATAGCGCTTTGTTTCTGTAACGGTAAGATAGAGAGAGGTACACTTTAAACGAGAGTAAAAGCTGCGTGCAGAGAGAATGAATTTCGAAATTCTTTACCTCTCTCCTGATAATCCGTAAAAGATTTATATATAAGTTGAAAAGTAACCATTGAAACGACGCGACGCGACGGCTGCACAAATGCCCATGTCTGCACAGCTACAGTTACACGCCGTCTCATTTTCCCGGTCATTAATTTCATTATGTGCGAAAAACCAATTCTACCCCTTAAAAGCGTGCCTCCATTAAAATTAAATCCTGATCGTCTATATGTGGGCCATATTCAATCAACGGCCCGAATGCCGTTCAGCACGGATTCAGCACCCAGCCGGGTCGGCACCTGACTAATTTCCATTTAATTGGGTGGAGACCCTCAATTATTACGCTTGGCTCTAGTGTTCGCGTTTGGTTTGTTACTATTTTTTTTTTTCAGATGCAACGGTTTGATTTGAAAATGAATTGAATTCTCCTTACTATAAAAAAAAGTTAGAAACAAGGGAACTAAATTTCATTGGTTCTTTGTGGATTCCCCTTCCCTTTCAAGTGGGCTTATTAGTGCGTTGAAATCACCAAAAATCGTATATGGTTCGTTAAAGGAGAGGAGGAGATTTCTAATAGATTCCAATTCTTCACACCGCTTAGGAACATTAGTCGATAAGTAAACACCAATCAAAAAGCATTTATTATTTGTTGAGATTTCTCAGCAAATACAGACCGCAAATGGGAATGTAAAAAACAACTGAGCAAACCAAATCCTCTTGCCATGCAATAACAATTCCACCCTTTCTATCAAATCTAACTAACTCGAAATTTCTAAATCCAACCCCAAAAAGTTTATCTCGAACAACCTTCTCAAGAACGTGCGTTTCACAAAGGAAAAGAAAACTAGGATTATGGAGTTTAACCAGCCTTTTAAGCTCTCGATTTGTCAAGGAAGGCCCAAGACCTTGACAATTCCAAGCAAGTATGCTCATTTATTGACTTGGGGCCACTCCAAGCTGGCTTCCTCCACTTCAGGCTCAAAAAGTTTCCCATCACCTCATTTCCTTATAGCATCATGACTACTGTTATCTGAAATGTAACCAAGCACTGTTTTAGTGAAACTCAAACATCCATCTTGCTTTAACCAAAACCCAGAACTCAATGGCATTAGAGACAAACCACACACATCCATGTACTGAGTCGGTGAAATAAAATACTCCGAGAAAGAATCCAACAAGAATGAAAACAATTCCCATCCACCATTATTCTGATTCCACAACGTTAATTTGTTAGATAGTAGTGGTCCGAACCAAATTTGCACAAAAAAGCCCGAATCAAAATTTAAAACGTGATCGGCAGAAACAAGATCCGAAGATTTAAACAACTCAAAGCTATTCTTATGGTTTTTAATCCAAACAATTCTATTAAGCTGAAGCAAAGTAAAAGAGCATTTCACAGGTAAGAGTATAATCAGATCCCAACTACTCTTATTTAGTTTCCAAAATCTGAGTTTATTAACCTCAATCTCAATATTAAACAGATTAATGCCAAAGCCCGACGACCCACGACCGCAGTCATTATATACTAATTGCCCCAACGAATTATTAAACACCCAGCCACCTCTATATTGTTCCCATGATACACCACCATGAAGCAGTAGACAAATTCCAAATAGATTTGTGCCAATACCTGAGGTAATAGGTTCAGCCCTTGTAGTGGAATTAGGATGCACTGGCATTTCCACATGCTCTGTATCATCAGCCCATTTGTCAAATCTTTCAGTGTTTTTACCAAGGCCTTCCAGTCCATCTTCCTGGTCAGTAGGCGTTTCTGATTGACTACCCATCTGTAGCCATGAAAACCAGAGTTTAAATATATAATTGATCATCTTATACCATAGGCAATTCAATTGAAGGAAAAAAAAACCAGCGTGATTACCTCTTCAATGTCGACATTAGAATCATCATTTCGGAAACAGCCTTCCACAGAGTCTATCCAGCTATCCTTTTCACCATTAAAGTCCTTCAGGTTCCCAAACCCTTCTTCACCTTCTGATTCTGCTTCTTCCTCATCAATGGCTGCATCTGCATAGTCCTCAAAATCAATGAAATCATCACCCAAATCATCCTTATCATTCTCCCATGCTGCTTTAATAGCTCTAGCAGACGAAAGAAGATCAGAAGGAATAGGAGAACCATCGGTAACAGAGATCGGATTGAGACCAGTTCCTTTACATCCTTGGCCGAAAAGCATCATTTTCCTTGTCTCGAATTCCTTAGCTGCTTTTTCCAGTTCAGAAAGAGGGACTTGAGGATGTGTATTTTTTGGAGAACTCCGCACCTCTGTCGAGAATCTGGCAGTCTTAAAGGTGTTCACCACGTCACTCAAAGCCTTGTTGATTTCCGCTACTCCTTCCTTGTCCAAGTTCATCATGGAAGATGGAGGGCCACGAAATTGAAGTGGCAGTGATTGAGCCTTGGCCTCATTCTTTTTCTCAATGTCGAGCCATGAATAGGGAACTTATTAATTCTAGCCGAATTAATATTCTTTGAAGACCACCTCCAGGCGCCATTTGATTTAGCATATCAGGATTATTTTCAGCAACAAAAAAGTCTCCAGCAGCTACACCATCGGATACCACTATTCCACCTAATCCTTGATAATCGTTACCCACCTCAGTATTACAACCAACCTCCATCTGCATAAAATACCAACAACGTACCAAATAAGAAAAGCTGACTAATGTCCAAAAAACCAAGAAATGGGATATAAGGAATCTTACTTGGTCATTATTACTTTTATCACATTGCATTTTATCTTGGCCCGCCTTCTGTGTACAGAAACAACAAGAAGCTAAATTAGATACAATCACTGCTGTCCAAAATACAAAGAAAGAACTAAGCCAACATACCTCATCAGTATGACTTCTACCACTTTGCATATTCTCATGACCCGCCGCCATGTTTTCCATATTATTATCCAATCCACCAGAAGGAATTTGCAGAGCAACTGTATTCACATGATCCACAGCTCCAGGTCTACCCATGCCATAAATCTTAATAACCGAGGCTTCTTCCCGCGAACTCTCGCTGATGGAGATCGGATTGAAATTAGTCCCAATCCTCTGATTCTCACCTCCACCTTCGGTCAAGATATTCACCTCTATCCCATTCCGAGAAATGATCTCACCATTATGAGCAACAGACTCCGAATCAGAAAAAGCATCGGCAACAATTTCACCGCCTTTATCCCCAAAGAGAGGCTGAGCACCCACTCCCTGCACCAGCTTTTGCCCAAAGTTGTTTTCCAATGCAGCTTCTTCATTTGCTATTAATTCTCTGACCAAGTTCATAGAGTGTGAAGGCTGATGAAAACCTTGATGCGGAAGCACACCACCCTTCTGGATGAAGCTTCTACCCATTGTATTCAATGCAGCAGCACCTTGATTTGGAGCCCTCTTTGTCGGAACATCATCACATGGCTCCATAATTCTAATACCGCCATTACTCCTTGTAGCAAGCTTCGAACACGATTTTGAAGTCTCCTTAGCCTTAGCTTTGCCTTTCTCTTCATAAGTGAGACGCCTCTTTGAGGGAGGAGCTGAGGCCACTTGCACCGGTCTATCAGGACGATTTTGCAGGATACTCCCTTGTCTCCAACAATTTTTTCCGGGCGGGGTACCAGCATTCCACCATTGGCGCATCCAAGTCGGACTGCATCGACTTTGTGTCCGCCTGGGAGGCACTTGTTGCTGCAGTTCATTTCGCTCATCCTGCCCTTCCATTTCAAATATTACGAATATACTTCTCTGGTGTTACGAGAATCACCGTTTCCTATTAAAAGTGTTACGAATCTCATTGACTACTACGATAGCGCTTTGTTTCTGTAACGGTAAGATAGAGAGAGGTACACTTTAAACGAGAGTAAAAGCTGCGTGCAGAGAGAATGAATTTCGAAATTCGTTACCTCTCTCCTGATAATCCGTAAAAGATTTATATATAAGTTGAAAAGTAACCATTGAAACGACGCGACGCGACGGCTGCACAAATGCCCATGTCTGCACAGCTACAGTTACACGCCGTCTCATTTTCCCGGTCATTAATTTCATTATGTGCGAAAAACCAATTCTACCCCTTAAAAGCGTGCCTCCATTAAAATTAAATCATGATCGTCTATATGTGGGCCATATTCAATCAACGGCCGGAATGCCGTTCAGCACGGATTCAGCACCCAGCCGGGTCGGCACCTGACTAATTTCCATTTAATTGGGTGGAGACCCTCAATTATTACGCTTGGCTCTAGTGTTCGCGTTTGGTTTGTTACTATTTTTTTTTTTTTCAGATGCAACGGTTTGATTTGAAAATGAATTGAATTCTCCTTACTATAAAAAAAAAGTTAGAAACAAGGGAACTAAATTTCATTGGTTCTTTCTTTCTTTGAGTTTGGGAAATTTTATTATTTATTTTAAAAGTGATTATTAAAATAAAATCGGTTAAAGTCTAATTATTATTTTCACTAGCTTACGAATCGACTTTTTTTCATCAAAAAAAAAAAAAGAATCGACTTTGACATCTATTTCCATATATTCGATTTTTTTTCAAGAGTTGTGCGTTCATCTTTTTAGGATCAAAACTCAAACAACTTCTATGGAACATAACAACATTTATTAGTTTATTTCAATATATTTTATTCAATTTTTTTTTTTTTTTACTTTTAGGTAATATTTCAAATAATCCTATAATTCAATGATTTAAATGCATAGTCACGATTTTATCTCAACTTTCATTTAACATAGAATCTCAATTTTGACTGCCTCGATTGCAGCTAATTTTATTTGGTTAAAATCAATTGATCAATAATTGATCCAATTTGATTTGTCACGAATTCAATCAAACTGAATAACAGTGGATAATTTCCTAGCACTATATGTGATGGATGGAAGAGGATTTTTTTCCGAAAATGGGGCCAGCTGGAATATCAATTCCAAAAATAGGGTCTTCCCCGAGTCAATCCCCATTATAGGCCAGTCCTTGCTGACTGGGCAGCTAAATCGCCACCACCGACGGTGATTTATTGTTTATGGTTAAAATCGCCACTGAAGATGGCGATTTATAAGACACGTCAGCTCTACATCGCTACAATTGACGGTGGGACCCAGTCAAATTGAAATCGCCACTGCACTGCTGTTAGGCAGAAATCGCCACTGTCAGTGGCGATTTCAATATTGGGTGAAAATATATTATTTTATTCCATTGAAAAATTCATGTCAGCACTTAATTGCATCAATAATTTGAGCAGACTGTATGAATAATTTGAGCACCAGACGACGTCTCCGGACTCCCTAACGTTACCGTCAGCCGTCGCGTCCCGGTTGGATATATGTAAGTGTAAAACAGTACCGTTTCAAAAATAAAAATAAAAATCAAATCTATTTTTTATAATCTTGTCTTCTGATGTAAAAAAAAATGAAAAAAGAATTTTGTCTTCTTATGAAAGCCCAATATAATTAATAGGTCCAATCCTATTAATCATATGATTCTATCAACCATAAAACTCTATTGTCTTTTATGAAAGCCCAATATAATTAGGTCCAATCATATTAATATAAATAGCCCATCAACCATTAAACTCTATTGTTTAAATCATATCCATTTTTCTATTAACAAAATTTTATCAACAAGTATCAAAATTCCATATATACATATTAGTTGACCCTCAAACCATGGGTCGACTTGTTATTCTAATTCTTCGGAAGATTTATATTGATTTCAAATTATTTATAATAATATTTTTATTTTAATTTGAGAACTAATAATTTTGGTTTAAGGCTCTAAGTTGAAGTACGTTTTTACTCACTACCGCATATACCAAAATCTAACTAATCTATTACTTTTGAAGATAAATGTTGTTTTTTTTTTTATAAAAAATATAATTTTTTATGTTGGGAGCTAGCATAACACTCTCTACAACCTCATAAATAGACATTCATTCTTATCCAAGATGAATATTAAGTCTGTTTAGAGAGTTAGCATAACATGACTTTAAGCCGAGAAAATAAAATTTATAATTTTTCATAAAAAATATCATGATGATGAACCATTAAGGTGATTTACCGATGATAAATAATGTGAATAACATGATACAATAATTGAAAAATTATAAAAGAAATGTGACGCTTTGAATTGTAGAAGGTACTGTGCGGTAGTAATAATTAAACTTCGGTGACTGAATAGTCTTATTAGTTCCAACTTAGTTGATCACTTTGATACAAGAGACAACTTAGATGATTAAAGTATCTGATCTATTTTTTTTTAAATTCAAATGTGCCAGCTGGCCATTTTCAACCCCACAACTGGTCTAAGCTTAGATCTTACAGTTTAGACTCATCCAACGGTCCAAAATGCTTCTACAAAAACACAACACTCCGCCACCGTCCACTATTCCCAACGCAATCATCGGCCCTTCCACTCCCCCAAAAATTAGCTTCCGCAGAATACAAGAGCAAAAAAGAAAAAAGAGGAAGAACCAGAAATCCCAAAACTAAATCTAAGATCTACATCTTCTGCGATTGATTGATTGATCGATCATCCTTTCGTTTTTGTTTCTCTGATTTTCCGATATGGCTTCGGCTCGCGAAGAGAACGTTTACATGGCCAAGCTGGCCGAGCAGGCTGAGCGATACGAGGAGATGGTGGAGTTCATGGAGAAGGTCTCCGCCTCCATCGACGGCGATGAGCTCACCGTCGAGGAGCGTAACCTCCTCTCCGTCGCCTACAAGAACGTAATCGGCGCCCGACGCGCCTCCTGGAGAATCATTTCCTCGATCGAGCAGAAGGAGGAGAGCCGCGGCAACGAGGACCACGTTAACACGATCCGCGACTACAGGACTAAGATCGAGACCGAGCTCTCCTCCATCTGCGACGGGATCTTGAAGCTGCTCGACACCAGGCTCATTCCTTCTGCCAACGCTGGCGACTCTAAGGTGTTTTACTTGAAGATGAAGGGAGATTACCACAGGTACCTTGCTGAGTTCAAGACCGGTGCTGAGAGGAAGGAGGCCGCTGAGAGCACTCTTACTGCTTACAAAGCTGCTCAGGTAAATTTCTCGTAGATCGGATCTCGCTTCCTAGATCTGATGGTTTAGGGTTCCGATTCCTTATTGTTCACCGACGTTTTGTGTTTGTAGGATATTGCGACCTCTGAATTGGCTCCAACTCACCCCATACGTCTTGGATTGGCTCTCAATTTCTCAGTCTTCTACTACGAAATACTCAATTCTCCTGATCGCGCTTGCAATCTCGCCAAACAGGTAAGAATCTAAGATTAATATCATTTCTCTCTTTGACGTGTAATCGTGCAGATTAAAGTCGCGCCCTTCACAATCTCTGTGTGTTAGATTTGATGAAATTACAGAAACAACATTCTCATTCTTGTTTGGTTGATGATATAAAAATGTAATGTCTCTTATGTTCATCATTGCAGGCATTTGATGAAGCCATCGCGGAGCTGGATACACTTGGAGAGGAATCCTACAAGGATAGCACTTTGATCATGCAACTTCTCCGTGACAATCTCACCTTGTGGACATCTGACATGCAGGTAAATCATCCAAACACATATCGTTGGTCTTCTTCGATCGTTAACCAGCCTTCATTTGGTATAGTATATGATTACTAGAACTGTCAAAAGCTAGCTGTCCTGACCCGGCCGAGTTCTAACCTCCCCCAACTTGATCCATTATTCAAAATGACCAAAACTCATCAACCCATAACTCGCCCAATCTAACAAGATCTTTAACTCGCAATCCAAATGATTTGTGATCCAGTTGGTTTGTAACTTGATCAATCTTTGACCTGATAGTGGCAAATCAATTAATTTGCAAGTTGTAATTGATTGACCAAATATACCTCGCCAGTTTGACAGCTCTAATAATTAACTCTAGTCCTCCTTTAGTATGGTGTATGTATGCTTATTAGAGCTGTCAAAAGTTTGACATACCTGCAACCCAAATGATCTGTGATCCTATAATCCCAAAATCCAATCCAAGTGATCTGTGATGTGATGATAAACCTGTGACCTGATCTATTCTGTAACCAAATGCACCCATAACAACACAACTCATGATCTGTGTAACCCTGTTATTGAGAATGTGTTTATGGTCTTCCTTGTGATGTAGGATGATGGTGCTGATGAAATCAAGGAGGCTTCCGCACCCAAAGGTGGCGACGAGCAGCAATGAGTCCCCACCACGGCCGAATGCTGAACCCGAATTCAAAGTCCAAATTAGGTCCAGCTTCTCCCTCAACAGTGTTTTATTCGGAAGAAACTGTACCCTCATTCGGTGACTGAACCTTTTCGGTCGCTGTAGAACGAAAGAAAAACATTTGTCCACAGTTACACTTGGTAGCCTTACTTCTTTGGAGACAAATGAAGTTTGGTGGCCATTGATCAAGATTTTAGATAAACATGAGTTTCCTTTAACAATAGAATGATTTGTCGCGTAAGAGGTATCTATAAAAAAATTCTCTTTGATTTTTGTGGAGTGTCAAAAAGACAAATTTTTTGTAGTGTCTTCAGCACAGCGTTCACCTTATTTATATTCTTAAAAAAAAAAAAAAAGCAGTTACGTCATTTTTATTGTTAAAAGTATATTAGACAGTAATTTTATCATTATCAATTATATCAATTTTATAGTCCAATTTAACTAGTTTTCATTGTTTTAGAGCCTTTTGGCTAGTTTAAGATTTAATTGTGATTTTCGTGGTCTGATCGGTTTTTTTTATTGAAAATTCTCATTGTTTCACCACTAAAGAAGGAAAGGATTACAATTGATTGATAATTAAAGGAACATTCTGTCTTCAATCTTCCGGTTGCGTGCCATGAGTCACTGCTCTTGCTAAACCATCCTCCTATGTATTGAGAGTGCGGGGGTATAAGATGCCTTGATTTGAGGATTTTGGTCCATAAGACAGTTCATGTGGTAAAGCCAGGTTGAGCATTGCCATGCCCAAGCCTGGGGCCTCTTTCTTAGGGTGTCTACTAGCGTGAGGCAATCCGTTTTTATGCAAGTTTTGCACCCCGAGCTAGTCGCCACTTTAATGGCATTGAGAGGGGTCCTAGCTCTCGCGATAATGACTGAGGTACACACAAAGGTACCAACATAGCCTCCTACAACTATCACATGGGAATCTTTGATGATGATCCTATATTCCGTCTTAGGGAGATTTTGTGAGAAGGAGCCGTTACAAAGAATTTTCCTACAAGGGGTCGGTGATGGAATAGGTTTAGGTGGCGTCGACGTTGGTGTTTGCAGGATCAACCTTCGGGTCTAGTCCCAATCATCCTTGAGTTGGTTTGCTATGTGAACCGTGGTGTCGGTCACTAGGGTTTTGTCGTTGAAGATCTTGTTGTTTCTAGCTTTCCAAATGGTTCAAAGGGTTGCAATCCCTAGTTTCTCATTGAAAGTGGGAGAGTTCTCCTTCATCCTTGTTAACCACTGAGTCACATTCATGCTTCTGTCTGGGGTTAGTACTTGGTGAACATCTTTTCCCATGTTATCCTAGCATGTTATCTGAGAGAGAAATAGGCAAGTCGGGGTGTCGGCGCACCGTCTCTTCCACAAGTTTCGTTTGGTGGCTAAGGTGTTTTGGTTACACCTCCAAAGAAAAACTTAAACTTAGGTGGGACTTCGTAATTCCAGAGAGTGTTCCAAGTTGGGTCGCGATAGATATATCTTTGGGGTGGGCCATCGCCATTGTCCACCATTCTCTGGTTCCAGTAGGCCGATCTGACAGAGAAGATGTCGTTGTTTGTGAAATGTCATTCCCATTCGCCAGGACACGAAGCCGGCCCAATGGGGATCTTCTCGATCTCAGACGCTTCTTCCATTGGGAAGACCATCCTAAGTTTTCCAGGGTCTCACTCCTCCTTAGAGTCATTCATCCATAAGGTAGGCCGATCATTGTCTCCGATGTTTATGTGACTTGTCTTAAACTCTAGGAGGGATGGCACCCAAGGGTCTTTCCCTGCTGGTAAAATCGAGGTCCCATTCCTGAGGTTCTTTCTGACTCCTATCTAGAGTGTGGCCCGGGCATCAATAATGCTTGGCCAAATACAAGAAGCACCCGTCCCCTTAACTGCATCGAGGAAGGTGGTGCCGGGGAAATATAAGCCCTTGAGGAGTCTAACCTAGAGCTTGTCGGGTTCATGAAGTATCTGCTACCCTTGTGTTTAGCTAAGAGTGCCAAGTTGAAACTCTTGAATTCTTTAAAGCTCAAGCCCCATATGTTCTTTGGATGGCACAACACGTCCCTGTCTCCAGTGGATGGTTTTCGTGTTCTCCGTCTCCCCCCCCCCCCCCCCACCCCATGGCATAACACGTCCCCGTCTCCAGTGGATGGTTTTCGTGTTCTCCGTCCCCCCCCCCACCCCATGGCATAACACGTCCCCGTCTCCAGTGGATGGTTTTCGTGTTCTTCGTCCCCCCCCCCCCCCCCACCCCAAGAAGAAAGTTCGGAGCATAGAGTTCATTTTGTTGGTCACTGTCTTTGGGAGGAGGAAACAAGACATGATATAAGTCGGGATCGCTTGGAACACCGCTTTGAGCATTGTTTCTTTGCCCGCATAGGAGAGGAGGTGGCTTGATGACACTAGAATTATCGTGATTATCAACCCCGAGTAAGTGACATTTCATTTCTCGTAGCACATTTTAGGGATATATAGTTTAGTGGATTTTTATATTCACTTACGCTATTTCCTACTGATTTGGTTACCTTGGCCCACTTCGGGTCTATTTGATGTGTTTTCTAGTGTCTCTTTGAGTTCACAGGTTTTTGTCATCAGATAAGTAGCCATCGGACGTGTGCGGAATACAACAGAGCCTCGAGGAAGGTCCCAGTACAATTAGAGAGTCAAAAAAACGAAGAAGAAACTAAAAAATCTGCCCTGCTAAGGAGTTCTCGGCGAGAAAGTTCTCGCCAAGAATGTGCTAAAAACCCGTTGAAAAACTCGTCCCCAAATTCCAAAAAATATTTGAAGGAGTTCTCGGTGAGAACTTCAATGTTCTCGCCGAGAACATTGTGAAGGATAGTGCTAAAAAACTCATCGCTATGTCTGGAAATTATACAAATGAGTTCTTAGCGAGAACTTGGACTATTCCGGGTCAAAATTAGATAAAGCCCAATATAGGGACTCCTTCAGCCACAACTTCAAGACATTCGATTTTTTAGAGATTTCCACGACTTGGAGAGAGTTGAGAGAGTATTTCGGAGCTATCGGAGAGATCCTAACACTATCAATCCATCCCGGAAGACGCTCGGAGCTAGGAATTGAAGATTCTCGAGATCGAAGCTGCCATGAATCATCCAGAATTAGGTTTTTCAGATTTCCTCTATCCTTCCTTTGTTTTAAGATGAATTCTTCAGTAGTTTTTTAATCTTGTTTATTAGATATTAGTAGCTAAACTCTCATAGCTTAGATTAGATGAACCCTAAGTGACCCGAGGCTTTAAAGCGATCACGGATCGACGGTAATTAGATTTCAATTCAGACTTTCTCTTATTCATGTTTAATTCGTTCTTAGAATCCTTTTTTTTCTGGCCTGATCACCTAGATTAGATTCTTGTTATAATAAATGATAGTTGGGGAACGTCCACCTTGTTCTAGAACATCGAATTAAACAGTTAACCTATTCAATGGAATCACTCCTCTAGTAGGAGATGTTTAGGGTTAATCCGTTTTAAGAGTAGCTCATTAATCAATTTAGTTGCACCAATTAGTTACCCTCTGCAGAAGTGAACGCACATACGGTTAATTAATCTTGATAGCTAGTTGAATAGTAGTGAATGTTCGTGAACTTAGACCTAAGGGTAAGGAGCTATGGCGGTGGTTAAGAATTGTTTGAATTGAGTCAGATACCTGTCGGTCTTGTGATTGCCAATGCCTTGGTGATCTTAAGGGGATACGAAATCTAAGCTAACGTCTCATTAATTGAACAAAATCAATCAATCAATCTGTCATTTCTAATTAGTATTTACTTTCTTTGCATGCTAGAATTAGAAATTCGTGGAACTCACACAACAATAACTTGCTTAAACCTGAATAATTGCTAAATTAGTTTCTTTAAGCGGTAAGTCTTGGACGTATTTTTTGTTCATCTTGGTTATTGTTAATCATTGTCTTTGAGTTAGTGTTGTTCGCCCAACTCTTGATCTTTCTTTGGAGGTTTGCAAGGTTTTTGGTACACTAGGCACTCGGGTTCCAGTTATCGTGAACGGCGTGGATGCATCCCTCTTCAATCAATCCATCTCTCGTCAATCCTAAACGGAGTAGCCAGTTTCACCTGGTGCCCTTGGAGTTGGAGCCTCAACGGGACGTGGTCGGATCGGATGATTGCCTCATGATGAACCACCTCTTTATCATAGAGAAATCTCCATTCGCTTGAGCAAAGAGTTCTATCCAGCCTTCTCTTGATCTTTCTTTGGAGGTTTGCAAGGTTCTTGGTACACGAGGCACTCAAGTTCCAGTTATCGTGAACGGCGTGGATGCATCCCTCTTCATCAATCCATCTCTCATCAATCCTAAACGGAGTAGCCCGTTTCACCTGGTGCCTGATACACCAAATTATTGGTTCTATTAGTTCCACATTAGACGACATTTTCATTGTGCTTTAGTTGTGATTGTATGAGATATTGATGATTATTTGATTGCTTTTCTCTTTTGCTCCTTTTGGACCATTTTACGTCGTTTTGTATATTTTGATGCATTTCAGAATATATACGATGTTGGAGATCGAACTGGAGTAGATTTACCAAAAATGCATGAGAATTATTTGAAAGCAATTGTCTCACCCAAGTTTCATCACGTCATTAGGAGGAAGGATTTGTTAATCTCATCCTTGGATGATCAGCCCATCATCATCATTAGAGAAATTGGTTTTGGGCATATAATAGGCCAACTCAATCATCATCCGGCCATCATCATCAACGGAGTCAAATAGCTGGGTGTGTGATTACATTCAGCCCAACATAAAAATATAACAAAGAGTGGGGGGATTGAGGCAGACTATGGAGAGGTAGATAAAAGTTGGCTTCGGCCAGGGGAAATCATCATAATCGGACGGCAGCGAGGAAAAAAGGGAGGAGTTGGGAAATCAGTCCAGCAACCAGAGCAGGAACAGCAGACGATTAGCGAGAGAATCAATGATGGGAATTTAATTGTTTTAAGATCAGCTTGTTAATAGCAGAGGAATCAAGGACAACTTTAATGAATCAGTGATTTGCAGCTTTTCTTTCTGATTAATCTCATGAGTAGCTAGGTTTTCTTTTCTTGCTTGGGTTTTGTTGATTTCTTTGAGATTATGAGTTGATACGTTGAATTGGATTGTGGATTAATGATGATTGATGATCTATTTTATTATCTTGTCGCCCCGTTCTTAGACTTCCATGTAATTCGAGGTTTTCTACAGTTTACCTGTTTTAGGGTTTTCTGTTCAGTTTGCTATTGGATTGTTGGTTGAATGCGAGTTAGGGTGTGTTGCGGGTGGTTCTTGGTTGTAGAGTTGACCGACCCAACCTTAAGAACCTGAAACTGATTGTCATCCATGTCCTGCCAGTTCTGTAGCTGCATTTTCTCATAATTTCTTAGAAGGATACAAACCCAAGCAAGACCTCTTCACCATCGTTGATCCTACTTTTTATTTGTGTTTTAGCTGTTTGTTAGTTTCTACATTTTTATAATTAATCAAATCTTCGAACAAAACGATTTCGCTGACTAGCAAAACTAAACTGAGTAAGGTAGCTCGAGTAGACCCGTGGGAATACGACTCTGAGAACTCTCAGGTTTATTTGGTGTTGGGGCCTAAAAACCTCGTCAGTGCCCTTGGAGTTGGAGCCTCAACGGGACATGGTCGGATCGGATGATTGCCTCATGGTGAACCACCTCTTTATCATAGAGAAATCTCCATTCGCTTGAGCAAAGAGTTCTATCCAGCCTGCTCTTGATATTATTGTCTCCACTTTGAAGATTGGACCACGTAAACTTACTATCCGTAAAACCTAGGTCAATGAGATTATTGTTGAAGATGAAGTCTTTGAAATTCTCCGTTGAGGTCCGCCTAGGGGAAGCCTCCTCTTTTTTCATCCTCCAACGTAGCGTTAAAATATCCCACACTACAAAAAAAGGGAAGTTTGGCGTCGGTCGGCAGGAAAGAATTTAGCGTCGGTCGAAATATAACCGACGCTAAACCCTTGACTCGCGTTTGATCGAGGGTTTAGCGTTGGTCATACACCGACCGACGCTAACATCTATCCAAAAAGCGACGCTAAAATTGATTCCGGGCCAAACCGACGGTGCAAACCGGTCATTATTTGGCGTCGGTTGGTATAATGGGCTTAGCGTCGGTTCCAACCGACGCTAAACACACGGGAATTTCGCGTCGGCCCAATGTCCAATTTAGCGTCGGTCATCGACCGACGCTAAATTCCCAAGCTATACAAACCCCGGACAGACGGCCAGAATCATTTGTGCAGTTTGCAGCCCTCCTCTCAATTCTCTCAACTCTCTCCACTCTCTCAACTCTTCTAAGGTATGTAGTTTGTTTTTTCATATTGTTGTTTTTAGTTAGTGAATTAGGTAGTGAATTAGTTAGTTATTGGATTTTAGGGTTAGTAGTTAGTTTGTTAGGTTGTGAACTAATGAATTAGGATTTTGATATTATTATCTAGTTAGTGAAATAATATATTTCAGAATAAGTGTGCATTATTAGTTAGTGAGTTAAATTGTGTTTATTTTGGTAGGCGTAATTTCGTTTGAGCTAGGAGCAGCGGTGACGCCGTCTCTTCGTTGTTTTCTCTTCTTCGGTAGTAGGTATGTATATATTAATTTTGCAATTGTGTCGTCTCATTGTTTTTTTTTTAGGATTATTATGCTTACTGATTACTAATTGTGTCGTACATTTATCAGTGACCGTCTTTCTTCTATCCTCATTTCTCCTTGTTTCGCGTCTCATCCCAGGTGTACGGTATGCATTCTTTTAACTATGTTATTAGCTTTTTGCTATGTTCATTTGTTATTTGGAATTGCTATGTTCAATTGTATGTTAAATTGCTATGTTAATTTGTTATTTGAAATTGCTATGTTCAATTGGTATGTGAAATTGCTATTAAATTGCTATGGTATTAATCTTGCAATGAAATTGTTATGTTATTAATCTTGCAATTAAAATGATATGTTATTACATTGCTATGTTATTAATCTTGCAATTAAAGTGTTATTGTATGAGTTAGTTTTCTCAGTAATTTGCCATGTCATTAACTAATTGGTACTTTATTATGAGTCAACATAATTATAATTATATTGCATATCCTATTGTTACCTAATATAATCTTTGCTGTAGATATCTAATAGCTATTCCAATATAGCTATATAGTTAACTGATAGATATTACGATTTAACTTTCTAATTAATTCCATCACCTACACTAAATCAGGCATCTTCCAAATGGATAAGTCTTGGATAACCAAGCATCGGTTGTCACAGGAGTATAGGGATGGTTTAGAAATCTTTTTGAATTTCGCTTTCGCGCATAATCATGAAGGAGAGCAAATAATTTGTCCGTGTCCAAAATGTGGATTCAAGAAATGGCTGTATAGGGATGATGTATACGAACACTTGCTTCGCAAGCCATTTCCCACAACATACACTGTTTGGTATCGACATGGAGAGCGCCTTATTGCTGAATCTTCTCAGAGTGCAAATGCAGTAGTGCAAAACTGCGCCCTTCTTAGCGTCGGTTGATAACCGACGCTAAGAAGGGCGCAGTCAACGCGTGTTTGGTCTTCGGTTGACCAATTTAGCTTCGGTTCTTACTTTTAGCGTCGCCTGATGACCGACGCTAAAATTGGTTTGGTTCTCGGCCGGACTGGTCGGACCATAATTTAGCGTCGCTTATGAAAAGGATTTGGCGTCGGTCACTAAACAACCGACGCTAAAATTTAGCGTCGGTGAAATTGGCGTCGCTTTTCTGACCGACGCTAAAACCTTTAGCGTCGGTCATCAACCGACGCTATACTCCGGTTTTGACCGACGCTAAAGTGCCGGATTTTTGTAGTGCCACCAGGATCCACGGGGAGGCATTTCCCGCATTAAGATTCGTGATTTCTTCCCAAAATTCATTTCTAAGTCTCGCATCGTTTGGTGCATGTAAGAATATGTAGTATGGAACTTGTACATTGATTAAAACATGTACGAAATGCGGACTAGAAGCAATAATAGAGATGAGGAGGTCATTCACCCGCCAGAGAGCCAAATCCCTGCATAGCATATATTGGGTCATGATATCAAAACTTGGGGTATTTAGCAGCTCTCCTTTCTTTGTCTACTATTACATTGGAGTTTTTTGTTTCTGAAATAAAAACAATAACATGGCAAAATTTGTGCACTAAGCTACTTAGGTAATCGGTTGTCGTGGTTGGCCCAATTCCTCGATAATTCTAGGAAATGGTCGTCATGGCTCGTTTGGTGGCTTCTAGTTGGCCACCCACACCTCCATAACATTCCCTCCATTTGCTTCATCGTTATCTTCAGTTCCGCACATTTGGCCCCAAGTGTTGTAGTCCGTTGGCTCCATAGGGACATAAGGAGAGATGTTTTGCTGTGTAGGGCCTCGCCATCTTCAGCTTGAATCTCGGTTATGATAGGCCCTCTAGTTTTCCTCTTTTTCTTCACTTGGTTGGGACTTGGGCTTCTGTTATTGTTCATTTCAGATTGAAACTTTGGCCCAATTGGAAGGATGGCATAGGCGGCAAGCTTGGGCCCCCAAATTCGCGATGCACTCACTTGCCAGCTGCTAGGTTAAACGCTTCCATCAGATTTTTTGGCTGACCGGCCGATCCTCCACCTTCCTCCATCGTTGCGCCCTCTCTGATCCAAATCCCGGCGGAATCCTCGGAGCTCTCCTTCTGATGTGACTTTATTTAGTGCATTTTGAGCCTATGATTGACCTATGAAATGCCCGTGTTTGATCTTGAGATGTCATGCTCTATATGTTTTTTTTTTATTTTTTGCGCAAAGTGTCCATTTGTTGTCCGGTTGCCACTTTGGACCCAAATTCGTGTTCTATTGGAGTTACTTCTGTGTATTTTCAGGTTATGGCATCGAAGTACGGATGACAAGGAGCACATAGGAGAAAACGGGAGGTCATTTGGAGTCCGGACGTGGGAGCTATGGCCGTTGCAAGTTCGGGATTTATGCAGAGTGCAGGAGTGCATGTCGTGCACTGCCCCCTGCACTATAAATACCCACGTTTTTTTACTCTTTTGAGGCATTCTTTCATCTCTCTTGAACCCCAAACACATATCCACGAACCCTCAAACCCTAGAACACATTTTTTGACCAATTTGAAGCCATTGGAGCTAGGATTGAAGCCAACAAACCTTGGGAGAAGTTCTTACAAGTGGAGGAGTGAAGATCATCACAAGGATTCATCAATGGTGTTCTTGGTGACCATTCTTCCTTCTCTTCTCTTTACTCCCTTGGCCATGTGTGGCTGAGTTTCTAGGGTTCATTCTTGGATGGGTAGATTAGTTGTGCCATGATAGAGGCATGATTGTATAGACTTGCCATGATTGATCTTGGTTGTATGAGGATGATTTCTAGACTTGTTCTTACCAATTTATGCCATGTTTTCTTGATTTGGTCCATTCAATGTGATTTAATGCATGGGAGTGCTTGGATTGCATGGATTGTAAGTCTAGGGATTGAAGTGAATGTGTTCTAAGAGATTAGATCAACTTATTTCAACCATAGTTGCATGATTTCTCTCTTGTGCATTTTATCGAACACTTGGTGTGCACTTAGTTTTTTCACTCAATTGAACTTTGATTAGTCTTTTGATGATTCTCTTAGTGTTAAAACATTTACATGACCTAGCACCTTCTGGCCTAGTGGTAAAGCACTTGGCTAGATGTTGGCTTGGGTACATCCACCCTGGGTTCGACTCCCACCAGAAGCAAATCCAAGGATTTTCTTGTTGAGAGCTAATGTGTGGTAGAGACTAATCTAGGTGAGTGGGCTTGGGCCATTTCTTGGTCTGTGGGCTTTCAGCAAGGGCAGGAAGAGCTAGTAGCAGGCGACTGTCGGTAACGACAGTGAGAAAACGTTCTGCACAGGGGCCTGTCTCTGATGCAGGACCGGAGTTTAACCTTGGGTGAGGATGCCCGAAGGGCGACCCATTGTGAGGCTTCTCCGTCATAAAAAAAATATATATTTACATGAGAGTGTGATGTCCAGCCTTGTGGTCATAGAGTCATAGGAGAGGGTTTTGTAGCTTGGCATTTCATCAAACACTTAGAATGCATCCTTTTTCACTTAGCTTGAGAGCGAGAGCCTAAGTTGAGTGGTATTAGGATAGGGATTTGGTGCTACGAGAGTGCATTGAGTCTATAGAAGTGAAATGCATGGTCATCCGAATACAAACTCGATCTTGATTGGCTTGTTTGTTCAATTAGTCCTCTTGAGCATGATGAAACTACCCACCAAGAGAACCCCCTTTGTCTTTGATTTGAACCACCTTTCTCTCTTGTTTAATATTATCTTTGTTAGTATTGCGAATCTTTGCTTTTGTTTCTGAATTTCTTATCAAACCAAACCAATTTCAAATGTCTAGACCGTCTATGAGAAGTGTGAGTATTGGTTTATGAGGGACCCCGTGGAATACGACCTTGAATGTTGTGAGTTGAAATTCACACGTCAAGTTTTTGGCGCCGTTGTCGGGGACTTTCTCAATCCTAAGAAAGCATTTAGTAGTGGACCGTTCTATTCACTTCCTTCCATTTTAGTTTTTGCTTCTTTGTACTTGTTTGCTTGACTTTGTTATCCCGCATTGTTGTATTACTTGGTTGTGTTTGTTGTGCTTGTTTGTAGGTACCTTGTAGTAGTGCATGAGTCGATTCACTCATCTCCAAGCACCACTTCGAGGCCTCGTGCAAGTTATTGATTCACCAACACTTTCTCCACCTCATATAGTTTATGGGAGCAAGCTTCCAAGTAAGATGAACTCGTGGCATGGAAATCAAGGCTATGGTACCTATCAAGGTTGGAATCCATCTCATAACCCATATTATGATCATCATGCTTCATCCAACTACTACCAAGAAACTTGTGAGGGAGATAGCCAATGGTGGGATCAAGATCAGCAAGTTTCAACACCCATGTGGAATGAACAATGTCCCTATCCATATCCACCCTACCATCAAATCTTACCGGAGTGTTTTCAAGAGGAGTTCACAAGTCATGAACAACATTCTCCACCGCCTTTCAAACTAGAGGAGCTCTTGAAGATGGTGAAAGAAAGTGAGCATCCCTAAGAGGATTTCGTAAGCTATGAACAACCTCCTTCACCGCCTTCCATGCTAGAGATCTTGCAAATTGTGGAAGACAATGCGAACCGGGTTAATCGCTTAGCTCAAAGCATGGCTGGTGATAACCTCCGGTCGTTGTTCGGACGTTCAGCCAAATAAAAACTACTAATGCTAAGAACAAGCGTATAGCAGATCGTATTCCACGGGCCTTCGAATGATTGGCTACTTCAGAACTAACAATTTATTCAAAGAAAAAAACACTTAGTGCGTGGTGCGAGTTCCACGACTTCTACTTCTAAGAAATGCAGAAAAATTAAGATTAAACTAAAGCAGATTGAGAATTAGGGTTTGGAAACAAGAATGACAGACGAACTTAGACTTTGAATCCCCCTTCGTTCCCCAGAGCATAGGCAATCAACAGATCAGCGGATTTCGATTCTCATTCAATCAATTACTAAGACACCACCATAACTCCTTACCCTTAGGTTTAAGACCGACGAACGTTCGCTCTATCCGTTCTAACTACCAAGATTAACTAGCCGCCCGGGTACGGTCGCCTCTCGCAATGACTTAATTAATTGGTGTAATTACTAGTGATTAATGAGTTACTCTTGCAGTGAATTAACCCTAACCGGTTCCTACGAAAGGCACACTCCAATTATAAGGTTAATTGTTTAATTCGATGTTCTAAAGTAATGCGAGCGTTCGCTTCTATCCTTAGCTTAACAAGAATCTAATCTAGGTGATCAATCCAGACAAGAAACATGAATAATGAAGAACAAATCAAACATGAAAAAGAACTGATTGAATTTCGAATCTAATCACCGCCGATCCGTGACCGCTTTAAAGCCCTGGGTCACTTAGGGGTCATCTAGTCTAAGCTCTAAAGGGTTTAGCTACTCATGATCATTACAAAAGAAACAAAGACAAGGAAAGAGTTCATCATTCAAAGGAAGAACAGAAAAGGATCTGAAAAACCTAATTCAGACGACTCTGACAGACTCCGATCTTTGGAAAGTTCCACTCCTAGCTCCTGTTCTCCGAGGTGGAAGGGATGGCGTCACGATCTCTATCCGGCTCTTCGAACTCCAACTCCTTGCTCCAGACTTCAGAGAAATCTGATCTCGAAAAGTTGTATTATGATTAATTATGATTCTCCTCTTTGAATGCCTCCTCCTTTCGGCCGCCGGATTAAGTATAAATACTTAACCCTAGTTGGGCCGGGCTGAGCTGATGTTTTTGCCGAAACCATAGGGATAGTTTCGGCGAAACTGGCTTTGAGTTCAGGGCTCCGCCGGCTGTTCAATGTCTTCGGTCCGAGCAGTTGATTTATTTCGCCGAAACCATCCTTATGTTGGCATCAGTTGATTTGAACTACTGGTTTCGCCGAAACCAGAGGCCTGGTTTCGCCGAAACTGTAAGTGTGAATGGCAGATTTTCGGTTTGACTTGATTGGCTCCTTGGATCGATTCCAGTTTGATTCCTCGAGGTTCCAACGCCATAGACACGTCCATGGCTACTTTATTTGACGGCAAAAACCTGTGCTAACGTAAAAACACTAGAAAACCATCAAATAGACCCGGAACGGGCCAAGGTAACACAAATGGCACGAGATAGGGCAATCGATTGAATATTCGTTATTCTACCCTAAAAACAATGTCTCAAGCAAAGAAATGTTGCTTAAATGAGGCTGATAATCACGTCAAATCGAGTGTCATCAATGGCGCTCATCAACGAAATTCTTGAAAATGAATGTCAACCCCATAAGGTGGAGCATGTTTATGATGATGAAGATGACATTTGTGAACCGGAAGTGATTGACACGGAAGAAGATTTGGTAGTGGAGGCGATTGAAGAACATGTTCTTCCCAAGGACACACCAAACGATGGTGGTGTGTGGATAGAAGAATCAAGAAGACTTGAGGAAGATGACACTTTAGAGGTAGTGAGATGTGATGTGAAGACTCTTCAAGAAGAGGTGGTGTCGAGAGTGGAGCACGAAAGAGATTGAGAGTACCCTTCAAACTTCTTGCTTGGTCATAAAGTATTTATGCCAAGAACCCAAGGACACATGCATCTCAACCCCTCATAGAGTAGTCAAAAGAGTGGAGCCGCCTATACTTGAACCGGAGGACTCCTTGTTTGGAATCGCCAACTTGGTAACAATGGAGCTCAATGGTGGCCCCCCACCTTACTATCTTCCTCAAGCTTCCAATTTCAAGGGTAGTGAGCCAAGTCAAGGTAACAATTGGCACTCAATCTTTGCTCATTGTCTAGTCTACCCTTTGCTTTTGTTGTTACTTGGAGTACAACTTTCATCATGGAAGAAGTTACTTGACTTCAAGGAGGTGTTAAGTCAGATACCATAATACAAGTATCGTCGAGCTTAAGACGTTAACCAAGCGCTTCTTGGGAGGCACCCCTTGTTATCTTTACTTTTTCGCTCTTATTTGCTTTTGTTTTAGTTTTTGTGTTGTTTTAACTTTTTGAATAAGGTTTAGCAAGCACTTGGTATCACTCTTCACCAATGATCGTCATGAGACTCTTTTACCACTTTTGCCTCCTATGCTCTACTTTGCCGCTGATGTGTGAATTTCAACTCACAACATTCAAGGTCGTATTCCACGGGGTTCTCTCAATGGCCACTACTCACATTCCTCGTAGACGGTCTATTCATTTGAAAGGAGTTTTGGTTTGAAATAGAAATAAAAAACTTAAAGGAAACTAAAAAAAGAAAGAAAAATAAAGTGGTGCAAATCAAAGACAAAGGGGGTTCTCTTGGTGGGTAGTTTCATCATGCTCAAGAGGACTAATTGAACAAACAAGTCAATCAAGATCGAGTTTGCATTTGGATGACCATGCATTTCACTTCTATAGACTCAATGCACTCTCGTAGCACCAAATCCCTATCCTAATACCACTCAACTTAGGCTCTCGCTCTCAAGCTAAGTGAAAAAGGATGCATTCTAAGTGTTTGATGAAATGCCAAGACACAAGACCCTCTCTTAAGACTCTATGACCACAAGGCTAGGCACAACACTCTCATATCAATGCCCTAACACTAAGAGATTCACCAAAAAGCATTTTCAAACTCAATTGAATGAAAATCCACATGCACACCAAGTGTTCGATAAAATGCCCAAGAGAGAAATCAAGTGAAAATGGTTGAAACAAGATGATCTAATCTCTTAGAACACACTCACTTCAATCCCTAGACCTACAATCTATGCAATCCAAGCACTCTCATGCATCAAATCACATTGAATGGACCAAATCAAGCAAACATGGCATAAAATGGCATTAAGAACAAGTCTAGGAATCATCCTCATACAACCAAGATCAATCATGGCAAGTTCTATACAATCATCCCTCTATCTTAGCACAACTAATCTACCCATCCAAGATGAACCCTAGAAACTCAGCCACACATGGCCAAGGGAGTAAAGAGAAAAGAAGGAAGAATGGTCACCAAGAACACCATGGATGAATCCTTGAGATGATCTTCACTTCTCCACTTGTAAGCACTTCTCCCAAGGTTTGTTGGCTTCAATCCTAGCTCCAATGGCTTCAAATTGCTCCCAAAATGTGTTCTAAGGGTTGAGGGTTCGTGGGTATGTGTTTGGGGTTCAAGAGAGATTAAAGAATTCTCTCAAAAGAGTAAAAAACGTGGGTATTTATAGTACAGGGGGCAGTGCACGGCGTGCACCCCTGCACTCTGCATAAAACCCGAACTTGCAACAGCCATAACTCCCTCGTCCGGACTCCAATTGACCTCCCGTTTGATCCTACGTGCTCCTTGTCACTGATACTTCAACGCCAAATCCTAAAAATGCAAAGAAAACAACTTCAATAGACACGGAATTGGCCTCAAAGTGGCAACCGGACAACAAATGAACACTTTGCACAAAACTTCAATAAAAGCATATTAAGCATGACATTTAAGGATCAACTACGGGCATTTCATAGGTCAATCATAAGCCCAAAATGCACTAAATAAAGTCACATCAAATTCCCCTACGACTAAGCTTTGCTTGTCCTCAAGCAAATGAATCAGAAAACATCCAAGTTCACAAATGACAAGATCAGTCCCATTGAGATTCAAACAATAACAATTTGGCTTAAACTGTTCCACGAACAAACTTAACCTACACATGAAAGAACATCAATCAAACAAGTCTAAACCTCACTATTTGATGCACACTCCAAGTAGTGGTTAATTGGGATACAGAAAAACCGACCACAACAACACCAACTCTAATCAAAAGGACTTGAACTCGGGAGATGGAACGGATTAAGCGGAGGTAGGGTAATTTGGAAAGTGGTGAGTGATCGTGATGTGGCTATCGACTCAACTTCGTCCGCTTCTAGATCTGCACTTTTTATGCTCAAGCTAGGATCACTACAACAAGGGCCAATTTGAGAACTCTCTTTTTTTTCTTTTTTTTTCTACTGCATACTAGTGCTCGATCCAACACTTCACTTAGGTGTTGAACCTGTCTAGCTCACAGCCTTTGCCTTTGCTAGTGCTCAACCCGACACTTTACTTAGGTGTCGAGCTTGCCTAGCTTTTCTTTTGGCATTTCAAGAGTTTCAGCAACTTGAACACTTCCTTTTGAGCATTTTCTTTTGAACAATTCCTTCACAAATTAGCCATTTGATCCTTAGCCCCTTAAAACTTCCACACAAGATTTTGAATTGGATTTCCGTCTAATCTCAAGCCACAATCACGAGGGATCAAAAAGGTGATGAAAAACATGGGGTAGGGTTGAAAATGTGTATCATCCAACAAACAGGCCAAGGCTCAACGGGGTTATTATCCTAAAGGATAATGATTCGGGTAGGCTTTTTGGCTGAATGTGGTGAACTTCTAATTGCCTTTATCATCTTAGAACGGTGTTATCGAGTGGTACAAAAACACATATCAAACCAATCAACCAACATACAAGAGTGATCTAATATCTGTTCCGGCTTAGACTCATTTGATATTAGTGCCAACATGGTTATAGGTTCTAAGTGGAACAATCTAAACATCATTGTGAAGGCTTGAAGTCAATTAAACACCAAAAGTCAAGAACCGAATAATTCTACGATAGAGGAATTTGGAAACAATCAAGATCATGCAAATCATCAAAGCATATCATTACATCTCTACCACAAATAATCACACCAAACCTCAAACTCCCCTACGACTAACATGAGCATTGTCCTCAATGATCACGAGAGAGAGGGTAAGGTGGAACGAAGTTACCGCGTTGGTAGAGAGGAGCATAGGACGTAATAGTGGTGAAAGAGTTTCATGATGATCCTTGGTGAAGAGTGATCCAAAATGCTTGTCAAACCTTATTCAAAAAGCTAAAACAACACAAAAACCTCAAAGAACAATTAAAAGCAAAAAATTAAGGATAACATGGGGTGCCTCCCAAGAAGCGCTTAGTTACCGTCTTAAGCTTGACGATACCTGCGTTGTGGTGTCCAACTTAGTACCTCCTTCAAGTCAAGTAGTTTCTTCCACGATGAAAGTTGAGCTCCAAGAAACATCTTGGGAGAATGGTAGGCTAGCCAATGCACATTGATGCTTACATAACACTTGGTACCTTGGGGGGCTTGCTACCTTTGAAATTTGGAACTTGAGGAAGATAGTAAGGTGAGGGGCCACCATTTAGCTCCATCGTCTCCAAGTTGGTGATGCCACTCGAAGAGTCATCCGGGTCAAGGAGAGGTGGCTCCACTTCCATGACCACCTTATGAGGAGTAGAGTTGCATGTCTCCTTGGGTTCTTGGCACAAATACTTCATGACCAAGCAAGAAGATTGAAGAGCACTCACAATCTTTGGTGGCACCACAATAGGGTGGTGTTGTTCACTTTCGTGCTCCACTCTCGATACCACCTCTTCTTGAAGAGTCTTCACAACATGTCTCACCTCCTCTAAAGTGCCATCATCCTCAAGTCTCCTTGATTCTTCTATCCAATCATCATCGTTACTTGGTGTGTTCTTGGGAAGAACATGTTCTTCAATCTCCTCCACTACCAACTCTTCTTCCGTGTCAAGCTCCTCGGATTCACAAGTGTCATCTTCATCATCATAAACTTGCTCCAAATGATTGGGATGTCGTTCATTCTCAAGAATCTTCGTGACGAGCTCTATGCTTTGGGATAAGCGGTTAACTCGGTTTGCATTATCCTCCGCAATTTGCAAGATCTCTAGCATGAAAGGAGGTGGAAGAGGTTTCTCATGGCTCATGAACTCCTCTTGGGAAGACTCACTTTCTTCCTCTTCCATGACAAGCACTTCCGGTTCAAAGGTGTCGGTGATGAGCTTCACACTTTGAGTTAAACGATCCAACCGGGCCGCATTATCTTCTGCAATTTGCAACATCTCCTCAATTGTGGGGAAGGTGGAGAGTGTTGTTCCTCCTCTAGAGCTTCCTTGATGAGCGTCATGCTTTGAGCTAGACGATTAAGTTGGTTCGCATTGTCTTCCGCAATCTTCAAAGATTCCTCAAGCGTGGGAAGAGATGGAGGAGGTTCCTCATAGCTTACGAACTCCTCTCGAGGACGCTCACTTTCCTTCACCATTTTCAAGAGCTCCTCTAGCATAGAAGGAGGTTGAGAGGGTTTCTCATAGTTTGTGAAATCCTCTTGAGGACGCTCGCTTTCTTTAACCATCTTAAAGAGCTCCTCTAGCATGGAAGGCAGTGGAGAATATTGTTCATGACTTGTGAAATCCTCTTGATAATACTCCGACAAGATTTGATGGTAGGGTGGAGATGGATAAGGACATTGCTCATTCCACATGGGTGTTGAAGCTTGTTGTTCTTGACCCCACCATTGGCCATCTTCCTCACAAGTTTCTTGGTAGTAGTTGGATGGAGTAGGATGACCATAGTATGGGTTAGGAGATGGATTCCACCCTTGATAGGAACCATAACCATTACTTCCATTCCACGAGTTCATCTTACTTGCAACCTTGCTACCATGAACTAAATGAGGTAGAGAACGGATTGGTGGATCAATGACTTGGTACCTACACACAAGCTCAACAAACACAACCAAGTAATACAACAATGCGGGATAACAAAACCAAACAAACTAATAAAAAGAAGCAAAACTAAAACGGAGGGAAGTGAATAGAACGGTCCACTACTAAATGCTTTCTTATGATTGAGAAAGTCCCCGGCAACGGCGCAATAAACTTGATGTGTGAATTTCAACTCACAACATTCAAGGTCGTATTCCACGGGTTCTCTCAATGGCCACTACTCACATTCCTCGTAGACGGTCTATTCATTTGAAAGGAGTTTTGGTTTGAAATAGAAATAAAAAACTTAAAGGAAACTAAAAAAAGAAAGAAAAATAAAGTGGTGCAAATCAAAGACAAAGGGGGTTCTCTTGGTGGGTAGTTTCATCATGCTCAAGAGGACTAATTGAACAAACAAGTCAATCAAGATCGAGTTTGCATTTGGATGACCATGCATTTCACTTCTATAGACTCAATGCACTCTCGTAGCACCAAATCCCTATCCTAATACCACTCAACTTAGGCTCTCGCTCTCAAGCTAAGTGAAAAAGGATGCATTCTAAGTGTTTGATGAAATGCCAAGACACAAGACCCTCTCTTAAGACTCTATGACCACAAGGCTAGGCACAACACTCTCATATAAATGCCCTAACACTAAGAGATTCACCAAAAAGCATTTTCAAACTCAATTGAATGAAAATCCACATGCACACCAAGTGTTCGATAAAATGCCCAAGAGAGAAATCAAGTGAAAATGGTTGAAACAAGATGATCTAATCTCTTAGAACACACTCACTTCAATCCCTAGACCTACAATCTATGCAATCCAAGCACTCTCATGCATCAAATCACATTGCATGGACCAAATCAAGCAAACATGGCATAAAATGGCATTAAGAACAAGTCTAGGAATCATCCTCATACAACCAAGATCAATCATGACAAGTTCTATACAATCATCCCTCTATCTTAGCACAACTAATCTACCCATCCAAGATGAACCCTAGAAACTCAGCCACACATGGCCAAGGGAGTAAAGAGAAAAGAAGGAAGAATGGTCACCAAGAACACCATGGATGAATCCTTGAGATGATCTTCACTTCTCCACTTGTAAGCACTTCTCCCAAGGTTTGTTGGCTTCAATCCTAGCTCCAATGGCTTCAAATTGCTCCCAAAATGTGTTCTAAGGGTTGAGGGTTCGTGGGTATGTGTTTGGGGTTCAAGAGAGATGAAAGAATTCTCTCAAAAGAGTAAAAAACGTGGGTATTTATAGTACAGGGGGCAGTGCACGGCGTGCACCCCTGCACTCTGCATAAAACCCGAACTTGCAACAGCCATAACTCCCTCGTCCGGACTCCAATTGACCTCCCGTTTGATCCTACGTGCTCCTTGTCACTGATACTTCAACGCCAAATCCTAAAAATGCAAAGAAAACAACTTCAATAGACACGGAATTGGCCTCAAAGTGGCAACCGGACAACAAATGAACACTTTGCACAAAACTTCAATAAAAGCATATTAAGCATGACATTTAAGGATCAACTACGGGCATTTCATAGGTCAATCATAAGCCCAAAATGCACTAAATAAAGTCACATCAGCCGCACGGTATACTCGTTCCACCTTACCCTCTCTCTCTTGATCATTGCGGAGCTAGTCGTAGGGGAAATTGGAGGTTTGGTGTGATTGTTTGTCGGTAGAAGTAGAATGATTTGCTTGAATGATATGCATGTGCTTGATTGTTTGCCAAATTCCTCTATCGTAGAATCATTCGGTTCTTGACTTTTGGTGTTTAATTGACTTCAAGTTTTCACAATGACGTTTAGACTGTTCCACTTAGAACCTATAACCAGCATGTCAACACTAATATCAAATGAGTCTAGACTAGAACAGAGATTGGATTACTCTTGTAGTTGAATTGATTGTTCGGTACTTGTTTTAAAACCGCTCGATAACACTGTTCTAAGATGATAAAGGCAATTAGTATTTCACCACATTCAGCCAAAAAGCCTACCCGAATCAATTTCTTGTAGGATAACCCGTTGAGCCTTGGCCTGTTTGTTGGATTGTACACATTTTCAGCTCTACTCCATGTTTTTTCATCACCTTTTGATCCCTCGTGATTGTGGCTTGAGATTAGACGAAAATCCAATTCGAAGTCTCTTTTGGAAGTTATAGCTAGCTAAAATTAAGTGGCTAATGTGTGAAGTAAGGCTTATGTGCGAAGAAAGTGTTCAAGTTACTCAAACTCTGGAAGTGCCGAAAGAAAAGCTAGGCAAGCTCGACACCTAAGTGAAGTGTCGGGTTGAGCAATAGCATAGGCAAAGGCTGTGAGCTAGGCAGGTCCAACACCTAAGTGAAGTGTTGGATCGAGCACTAGTATGCAGTAGAAACAAGAAGAAGAAAAAAAAAGAGTTCTTAAAAGTGGCCCTTGCTATAGTGATCCTAGCTAGAGCTTGTAAAGTGCAGATCTAGAGGCGGATGAAGTCAAGTTGATAGCCACATCACGTTTACTCACCATCTCCCAAAATTCTTCATACCTTCACCTAAACCGCATCATTTCCCGAGTTTAAGACCTTTTGATTAGAGTTGGTGTTGTCGTGGTCGGACTTTCTGGATCAATTACTTGAAGTGTGCAGAAAATAGTGAGGTTTAGACTTGTTTGGTTGACGTTCTTACTTGTGTAGGTTAAGTTTATTCGTGGAACAGTCTAAGCCAAATTGTTATTGCTTGAATCTCAATGTGACCGATCTTGTCATTTGTGAACTTGGATGTTTTCTAATTCATTTGTTTGAGGACAAGCAAAGCTTAGTCGTAGGAGAATTTGATGTGACTTTATTTAGTGCATTTTGAGCCTATGATTGACCTATAAAATGCCCGTGTTTGATCTTGAGATGTCATGCTCTATATGCTTTTATTGATATTTTGCGCAAAGTGTCCATTTGTTGTCCGGTTGTCACTTTGGAGCCAAACTCGTGATCTATTGGAGTTACTTCTGTGCATTTTCAGGTTATGGCATCGAAGTACGGATGACAAGGAGCACATAGGATAAAACGGGAGGTCATTTGGAGTCCGGACGTGGGAGCTATGGCCGTTGCAAGTTCGGGATTTATGCAGAGTGCAGGGGTGCACGCCGTGCACTGCCCCCTGCACTATAAATACCCACGTTTTTTACTCTTTTGAGGCATTCTTTCATCTCCCTTGAACCCTAAACACATACCCACGAACCCTCAAACCCTAGAACACATTTTTGGAGCAATTTGAAGCCATTGGAGCTAGGATTGAAGCCAACAAACCTTGGGCCTTGGGAGAAGTTCTTACAAGTGGAGAAGTGAAGATCATCACAAGGATTCATCCATGGTGTTCTTGGTGACCATTCTTCATTCTCTTCTCTTTACTCCCTTGGCCATGTGTGGCTGAGTTTCTAGGGTTCATTCTTGGATGGGTAGATTAGTTGTGCCATGATAGAGGCATGATTGTATAGACTTGTCATGATTGATCTTGGTTGTATGAGGATGATTTCTAGACTTGTTCTTACCAATTTATGCCATGTTTGCTTGATTTGGTCCATTCAATGTGATTTAATGCATAAGAGTGCTTGGATTGCATGGATTGTAGGTCTAGGGATTAAAGTGAATGTGTTCTAAGAGATTAGATCAACTCATTTCAACCATAGTTGCATGATTTCTCTCTTGTGCATTTTATCGAACACTTGGTGTGCACTTAGTTTTTTCACTCAATTGAACTTTGATTAGTCTTTTGATGATTCTCTTAGTGTTAAAACATTTACATGACCTAGCACCTTCTGGCCTAGTGGTAAAGCACTTGGCTAGATGTTGGCTTGGGTACATCCACCCTGGGTTCGACTCCCACCAAAAGCAAATCCAAGGATTTTCTTGTTGAGAGCTAATGTGTGGTAGAGACTAATCTAGGTGAGTGGGCTTGCGCCATTTCTTGGTCTGTGGGCTTTCAGCAAGGGCCGGAAGAGCTAGTAGCAGGCGACTGTCGGTAACGACAGTGAGAAAACGTCCTGCACAGGGGCCTGTCTCTGATGCAGGACCGGAGTTTAACCTTGGGTGAGGATGCCCGAAGGGCGACCCATTGTGAGGCTTCTCCGTCATAAAAAATATATATATTTACATGAGAGTGTGATGTCTAGCCTTGTGGTCATAGAGTCATAGGAGAGGGTTTTGTAGCTTGGCATTTCATCAAACACTTAGAATGCATCCTTTTTCACTTAGCTTGAGAGCGAGAGCCTAAGTTGAGTGGTATTAGGATAGGGATTTGGTGCTACGAGAGTGCATTGAGTCTATAGAAGTGAAATGCATGGTCATCCGAATGCAAACTCGATCTTGATTGGCTTGTTTGTTCAATTAGTCCTCTTGAGCATGATGAAACTACCCACCAAGAGAACCCCTTTTGTCTTTGATTTGAACCACCTTTCTCTCTTGTTTAATCTTTGTTAGTATTGCGAATCTTTGCTTTTGTTTCTGAATTTCTTATCAAACCAAACCAATTTCAAATGTCTAGACCGTCTATGAGAAGTGTGAGTATTGGTTTATGAGAGGACCCCGTGGAATACGACCTTGAATGTTGTGAGTTGAAATTCACATGTCACCTTCCAACTAAGTGGTGGCTATAGGCTGAAGAATGATTGTGGCGACCCTTTGCTCTTGTCAACGATCCATTGAGCCCTGCCCAAAATTTCATGGGAGTTGTATGAATCCTCTGTTGTAGTTCTAGCTTCTCTTCCTTGCTTAGCTTCATGATGGATATTGCAGCCGCTACCAGGGGGTTCTTCCGTGCTTCTTCTCCTTCTCCATTGCTTCTTGTCGTTGGTCTTCTCGGGATAGGAGCCGGAGGGGAATGGGTTCATGCCCTTGAATGCTCACCACACCTTCTCCATCTCAGCCTCATTGGATAAATTAAACACAAAGGGTATTATAACACACTTCACTGATTCTCACTCCTTTGATCTGTGGCCACACCGTTCTGGTGTAGTTCTCCATATCCTGAGTATTGACCCTTCTCGCCATTAGTATCTTTCCGGCTTGGACTTGAAGGCCCCCCGATCCTCCTCCTTGGGTTCCTTGGGGCAACCTCACCATTGGTCCCTGGAAGCTCCAGGCCTTTGTTTTTTTGGACAAGCTCCAATAGATCCATGGTGCTTCTATGCCTCGGGTGAGTAATTCGTTTATCCGTGAGAAGAGGAGCTTTGGGTGTTTGCTTGAAATCTTTCAAATCTGGGTTGTGTTCCTCTTTTTTGTGATTGTAATGGGTATATATTCTCATACATCTGTTGTAGATGAGTCTTCCATCAATATATCTTATCCTTCCCGTCATAACTTCTTTGTTCACCTTGGACTTCCGACCTAGTCTCTTTGCCCTTTTGTTTGCTTTAATTGCTGGGTCTATTGTTTTTTCACAGAATTGGGGAGGTTTATTTCATTTGCTCTTCTGAATGGGGATTTTACCCCTCCTTTATCCTTGCATTTACGTCGGTGGTATACTTTGTAGTCGGGGCTTTCTTTAATGCTTCTTCCTATTGCCTCTTTGTATTTATTGTTGTGCAGGTGCTTGAATGCTTGCCTGGTCGGTTTCCTCAAATCAATTGGAATGGTTAGGTTAGAGTGGGGATTTTTTTCGGTGACAAAGGAGAAACTTTGTCTCCTACACAAAGTTGAATCATCATCCTTGATCTCATCCCATCTCCCCTATTAAATAAATGAATATAATTTTAATAATAAATTAAAGTGTATCCGGCGGTTATAGCAAGTGAATGAATTCAATTTATTTAAATTATTAATTTAATAAAATATTTTAATTATTCTTCCCTTAAAATGTGGTAACAAAATATTTTATCAATCCTCTTCCCCTATTTAATTTACACGTTCGGCTTCTTCTTCTTTATTTTTCGCTTGCATAACCAAACCATACAGCCGCCATTAATAGTTATTTTTAACATCCATTTTCTACCCCAATTCACGATGTTTGCAACCACAAACAAACTAGTTTTAGGGATCAGACATGCATTTGTGTAAAAAAATATACTAGTACTACGAGCATACAAGTATTGCTTGATTTATACAAACACATATCACGCTACCGATTCAAGTGTGAATGGAATTCATCATAGTCATATCAAATTTGCCTCATTTCAAAAACTGATCCATCTCACTGGTATTACACAATATAACAAATACTAAATCAATCACAGTAGTATACACCAAACCACGTACCAATCATACCATCTAATTCAACGAGCCTCCATCAATCAGAAACAAGAAGCAAGAAAGACCGAAACTTGACAGAACCGACAAAGCCCCAGAACCTGAACCTATTCTACCACAATTCACAATGACTGCAACCATATACATACTCAAACATACTAGTACTAGGGATCGAACATGAATTTCTGTAAAAAGCATACAAGTATTGAATATATACAAGTATTTGATTCATGTTCCAATAGCATCCCAATCCATCCATAATCTAAATAAAGAACAGTAAAACATCACAATCCATGAAAACAAAAGTGAGTGTGGCTGGTGTTTGTTTGGTTTAGTTAAAGATTCAACAATGATCTACTCCTCTCCAAATAATGAATAGTCCAAATGTCCAAGCATTCATAAAAAACAATGTCCAAATATGTTAAATTACAATTTGGTCACTTTTCTTTACCTATTTAACATATGGTGGATTATTATTATTATTGTTATTATAACTTCAACTGCACATGCCAGTATTTTATTTTCCAAATGATATTTTTATAAAATTAAACCCCAACCAGCACCCGTATTCATTGATGCGCATGGGATTTACCTCACCGCTAAACTTATGATTGGAAGCCGAGGGGGAGGAAGAGAGAGTGACAGATGAGGAAGAAGATGAAGGGGACGACGATGGAGAAGACTATAGAGAGAGGGGTCTAGAGAAATATTAAATAATTCTATTATTTATTTGTTTTTATTTATTGTTTTTAAATATTTATTATTATTTATGCTGATTGTGTTAGTTGAGTCATCTTCCACGTCAGCATTGGACGAAAAAATAGATGAAAGTTGGATGAAAAATATTTTCAGTATCATTTTGACGTGATTTATAAGTCGAGAACCGGCACGTTATATGTGAAAAGCTACAGGACCACTTACGTCAATGTCCTAAACTATGTGATCTATTTTTGAAATTCAAATGTAGAGAACTGAGAACCCCGTGTCTACCATGCCAGCTGGCCATTTTCCAACCCACAACTGGTCTACGCTTAGATCTTTCAGTTTAGACTCATCCAACGGTCCAAAATGCATCTACAAAAACACACCACTCCGCCACCGTCCACTATTCCCAACGCAATCATCGGCCCTTCCACTCCCCCAAAATTAGCTTCCGCAGAATACAAGAGCAAAAAAGAAAAAAGAGGAAGAACCAGATATCGCAAAACTAAATCTAAGATCTACTTCATCTGCGATTGATTGATTGATCGTTCATCCTTTCGTTTTTGTTTCTCTGATTTTCGGATATGGCTTCGGCACGCGAAGAGAACGTTTACATGGCCAAGCTGGCCGAGCAGGCTGAGCGATACGAGGAGATGGTGGAGTTCATGGAGAAGGTCTCCGCCTCCATCGACGGCGATGAGCTCACCGTCGAGGAGCGTAACCTCCTCTCCGTCGCCTACAAGAACGTAATCGGCGCCCGACGCGCCTCCTGGAGAATCATTTCCTCGATCGAGCAGAAGGAGGAGAGCCGCGGCAACGAGGACCACGTTAACACGATCCGCGACTACAGGACTAAGATCGAGACCGAGCTCTCCTCCATCTGCGACGGGATCTTGAAGCTGCTCGACACCAGGCTCATTCCTTCTGCCAACGCTGGCGACTCTAAGGTGTTTTACTTGAAGATGAAGGGAGATTACCACAGGTACCTTGCTGAGTTCAAGACCGGTGCTGAGAGGAAGGAGGCCGCTGAGAGCACTCTTACTGCTTACAAAGCTGCTCAGGTAAATTTCTCGTAGATCGGATCTCGCTTCCTAGATCTGATGGTTTAGGGTTCCGATTCCTTATTGTTCACCGACGTTTTGTGTTTGTAGGATATTGCGACCTCTGAATTGGCTCCAACTCACCCCATACGTCTTGGATTGGCTCTCAATTTCTCAGTCTTCTACTACGAAATACTCAATTCTCCTGATCGCGCTTGCAATCTCGCCAAACAGGTAAGAACCTAAGATTAAGATCATTTCTCTCTTTGACGAGTAATCGTGACAGATTAAAGTCGCGCCCTTTACAATTTCTATGTCTTAGATTTGATGAAATTGCAGAAACAACATTCTCGGTCTTGTTTGGATGATGATATAAAACTGTAATGTCTCTTATGTTCATCATTGCAGGCATTTGATGAAGCCATCGCGGAGCTGGATACACTTGGGGAGGAATCCTACAAGGATAGCACTTTGATCATGCAACTTCTCCGTGACAATCTCACCTTGTGGACATCCGACATGCAGGTAAATCATCCAAACACATATCGTTGGTCTTCTTCGATCGTTAACCAGCCTTCATTTGGTATAGTATATGATTACTAGAACTGTCAAAAGCTAGCTGTCCTGACCCTGCCCAGTTCCAACCTGTCCCAACTTGATCCATTATTCAAAATTACCAAAACTCATCAGCCCATAACTCGCCCATGACCTAATAGTGGCAAATCATTTAATTTACAAGTTGTAATTGATTGGCCAAATATACGTCGCCAGTTTGACAGCTCTGATGATTAACCTTAGTCCTCCTTTAGTATGGTGTATGCTTATTAGAGCTGTAAAAAGTTTGACATACCTGCAACCCAAATGATCTGTGATCCTATAAACCCCCAATCCAATCCAAGTGATCTGTGATGTGATAAACCTGTGACCTGATCTATTCTGTAACCAAATGCACCCACCACAACAACACAACTCATGATCTGTGTAGCCCTTTTATTGAGAATGTGTGTATGGTTTTCCTTGTGATATAGGATGATGGTGCGGACGAAATCAAGGAGGCAGGTTCTGCACCCAAAGGTGGCGACGAGCAGCAATGAGCCCCCACCATGGCCGAATGCTGAACCCGAATTCAAAGTCCAAATTAGGTCCAGCTTCTCCTCAACAGTGTTTTTTCGGGAGAAAATGTGCCCTCATTATTTGCCTTGCGTTCTTCTTTCCCATTTTCAATTTTAGTTTGTTGTTTGTACTTTCCTTCTCTTTTCCATCCGTCCGTCCTCGAATGCTCATCTGTTTTCTTTCTGGATTGATGATACTGAAAGCTGTCTCTCTCTATATAAATGTTGTGCTCATCCTATGTTGTATCGATGAGTATTCTTCTACTTCCATGGTTGCTGTTGAACACTAATAATTACCTGAACTGAGTTTTTTATTCAAGTTCCGAAATAATTGGTGTATTTATTCTTCTTGTATCCGAACGAGTACATTTGATACAGAGTTCAACGTTTATGGCCTTCGAATCACTGTTGACTGATCTCTGATTACTTGATTAACCTTCAATGATCACCACTTAGTGTTGTTGCATGTTGGACAGAAATTGTAACGATTTGGACCAAAGGTACAATGTTGATGTTATATTTGTCGAAAATCATAATGGATTGACAAAATTGTTATATTTCACAGAACTCGTAGTGTGGATTGAGAATAAGATGGAGAATATAAGTTTAAATAGAGAACGAATAAGTGGTTGAGAGTTGGTATTTATACAAAAGAGAAAAGCTATAATGTCATGCACTTCTCGTCGAACATTTATAGTTGACCAAGACCGTTCCTTAACCAAATGCTTCTCCGTGATTTGTAAGTCACAATGCTTGTAATGGAGCGCCCACTGGGCTCTTACTCCGATCCTGCGAGCTACCACCCGGATTCATCTTCAGTTAACCAATATCACTTAAGTTTATTAGAGTCACAGAAGACTCGAAATAACGATTACCACATCAATGAGTCATTCGTTTGGCATCGAAAAGGGTCCACAAAAGCTTCAGTCACGGAACAAGTGGTGGGATGGAGAAGTGTAGGTAGAAAAGAGCAAACCGAGCACCAATGAATCATAATCCACATATTAACCGTTTTGACTGATTCTACAAAGTCCTGAATAAGTTTGGTAAAATACAAAATAGTCCACTCTTGATGCAGACTGAATAAATACATAATATAGAGAGAGGGATGAAAATGAAAATGATGGGCTACCTTTACATTCCAACCATCCATTATTCAAACGAAATCATTGAGATGGCCACAAAAGTCTTCAAAGAGGATTGCTTTCCATGATTCTTGTCCCACCTCATCCCTAACCTAAGGTTGCTGCAGCCTCCTCTTCCTCAACACATGGAACGACAGCCTTCAGAGCTACCAAGACTGTATCCTACGTGACGGACAAAGTGCATCAGTCAAGACACTGTTAACTGGAGTCGCCGTATTTTGGACCATTCGTTTTAGGTTGGACTCACACATTTACCTTCAATCGAGAGCATACGGTTTGATGTATCATTCCTTTGCGATTCATAGAATGCGATTTAAGGTGCTGTCATGAAAATATAGTACTGGACGTGAGAGCTCTCGTGGAAGCCATCAAAGTTGCAGAGTCGAGAGTTGGTTTGTCTTTCAGAGAGATGAAGTAGAGTCCGTAGGGGGCAAGTGAATGCGGATTCGCCCCAACAACAATCCTTCTTTCAAACTCAGTCAATCAATTTGCAAGTCACTCTATGTAAAGAGTGATCGATCCACGTGCCATTTACCTGCGATGAATGGTAATCGACCGGCTGATTGGGTTAGCACGAGCTCACACCATCATTTCAGAGAACTGGATCAACAGCCTTCACCGTGTCGCCATGTACGTTCAATGCAATGTATTCAAATGTTCAAGACAAAATACTTGTTAAGACAATCAAATCAAGAGCAGCACAGTTAAATGGAATTCATATCAGCAGAGGCTTCTTGTATGATTACAGGTGAGTGATCAATTGCACAAGGTAAAGAATCTAGCAGTATTGGGTATAAAACTAAAAGAGTATCAACACACTGTCTCATCTCTACTTTACAAATCATCTTCTTCTTCATATAAAGAAAGATCTGGTTCAAAACTCTGCTGTATAATGAACAAATTGTCAACCCTATTACTTGGCCGAAGATTGTAGTCCGCAAGGCATCTGGATTACCGCTTCTCGTCCCACAAAATGAGCCAAGTTACTCTATCCTCCCTCTTCTCAGAATCCCTCCCCCTCCCCCCCTAGAGAACAACACTACAAATTCAAGAGAAAAATTATGTACCCTCTAACCCATTGTCGCCAGTATAAGTAGAATTCGATGTCACTCGTCGATCAAAGACCATAAGCCTTCCTTTGAGCCGGTTCCTTATAGGGTCTCCAACAAAAGAATACATTCAGATGCCTACAAGTTCTTATGAAAAAGGGCAAGGAGAGTATCAGAAAAGCACCAAAACAATTCTATCTCCCAACAAACACTAGGATGCTGACTGCCCTAGCAACCTAAACGATATGTAAAGACCGTATTGATGTATGTCGACAATCTAACAATGCAAAATGACAAAAAAAAGGACGGGGACAGATTCGAATTCTATCAGACCATATTAGGGGATAGACAAATGCTCAAAATGCTGCTGACCCATCAAACAATTCATGTAGTCAAACCTTTTACTTCACTGAAGAAATAGTCAAAACAAACAGTGAAACAGTCTGTGCATAGTTGTTGTTATAAGTGTGTTTATAAGTCTAATAATAGCATGGACTATCTTCCAAATTCTTACAGCATGTTTCATTCATGCTGAATGAAAACAGACCAATACTAAACCCTAATGAGTAACCAGATATACTAGAGTGGCTCAGGCCAAAGCTGAGGAAGGCATACCTTACTATAGCTATAAACAATGAAAGCTGATTCAACTAAGCCCAACCTCAATTCGATCTAATCTGATTCGTGAACCAAATTGATACAAATTCAACAACTTCGTAATCAATGATCCTACAACTTCGAGCTATTTGTTATTGGATGGACTTGTAACTCGATGAATATAAACTTTCAACCCAATACACCATTAACCTAGCTCGTCCCATCCAACCTGTCTAGTCCTTACAACCCCTTGGAAGAATCCAGAGCAGATATCAAAGTTTCTTTCACTAAAGTCAAACTAAACACATCCCCAACTAAACCTAATCCGATAGGTGAATCAAATTGATAAATATTCAACTCGAAATAGATGAACTCATTCATCTCCAATTTCAAGTGATTAGTGATCCAGGAAACTTGGATAGACTCATGACCAACCCGCACTTACTGCCTTACAACTCCTTGCAAGAATCCAGAAAAGACATCTAATTATCAGGACAAAAGAAGTATCGTTCACTAAAATCAACTCAAACTGCAGGGAAACCTCAATGATTATCATCAGACACAGTCAAATTTGATCACTTCCAACTCACAGCAAGAACAAAGCAGTGGTAAAATACCTGAAGGAAGGAAGATGAAGGGCTAAGTGGAGCTGTGGAGGGTCACATTCCTCTCCATCTGGGACTTGGGAAAGGCATAGTAGGAGAAAGAGGGAAAGGATTGGGGGAAAGCAGCCATCTTGGGCTTTGTAAAGGCATGGTGGGAGAAAGGGGAAATGATGAAGGAGAAAGCAGCATACTTGGGGAAAACATAGGATACGGTGAGCGAGGTGAATTCAAGAACCCGAATGGCATCGGTGACATAGGATGCTGGAATGGCGGCGGCTGTGGCTGTTGCTGTGGCGGAGGAGGAGGAGGATGAGGATGAGGAGCCATATTTGGCGGTGGAAGTAGTTGCTGCTGTTGGAGCTGCTGATTGTTGTTGTTGTTGTTCCATCGAGGGGAAACCAAAGGGGCGAGTGGGGAGAAGCCGCCGAATTGCTTATTGGGATCCATGGAGTCCTGGAGGTATCTCATGTAAGCGGAGACAGGGGATTCTGCAACTGGATGGAACTGGGGTATCGGAGACAAAGGACCCGGCGGCGGCCGAGGGAAGAATCCGTTGGGTGGACCCGGTTGAAGTTGCTGATTGAAAGGCGGCGGAGGTTGGAGGTGATGGGGATACGGCTGCGGCGGCGGAGGCTGCTGCTGGCGGGGATGATGCTGCATCATCATCTGCTGTTGGGGAGGAGGAGGCATGGGGCGGTGTGGAGGACGATTTGGGGAAACGAGGCCAGACAGAGGAGGAGGGCGGATACGCTGTAATCTAGAAACCTGAGAAGGAGGAGGTTTAGTTGTCGTCGCCGGAGGAGGCGGCGGCGGATTAGAAGAGAAGCGGTCGTGGGCAGGGGATCCGGTGAGACGCTGGACCACATCTCGGAAATCATTCTTGTTGATGTTATACACCATCGGCTGGTTCTGGGTCGTCGGAGGATTGGAATTGGACTGCTGCTGTTGGTCAAAGGGGGAAGGAGAGGGCTTTCTAGAATTGGCGGCAGAGGAGAAGCTAGGTTTTGAGATCTTCTGAGACTGCTTGTTCAAGTTCTTCAGGTACTGATCTCTTCCGCTGGTGCCGCTGCTGTTGTATGAGTCAATCGACGATTGCCTTTCCATTTTTAGTGAAATTGAGAGGAAACCCAGATCAGATACTCTGTACTCTTCTTCTTCTCCAGTTTGGTTGAATTGACTTCCGGCGAGATGGGTGAATCGCCGACGGAGCGACCCGAATGGTAGGGGTCAAACACAATACAAGGAAAAGGGGAAGAGAGGTAGAAGCGTTTCTCTTTTTCTTTCTTTTATTTTGCTTGTTAGAAAATAATATGTTTTGTCTTTCTTCACTTTTAAGTTAGAGTTAAATTCTAGAGACAGCGAAACTCCTATTGTCTCCGAGACAATCTATCCTAGCCGTTCAAAATAATTAAGTTTAATCTAACGACTGTAATTCCAAGGGCATATAAGTCATTATTCCTTCTTCTTCATCCTTCACCTCTACATGCCACCTCCATGTGTTCTTTCCACCGCTCCACATCGTACCCGCTCAGGCGTTGCAGCTAGCCGACGTCACTGTTCTTTCGACTTTATCTGCGTTGTGAATAACAAGCTCCAATTAGAAAAACATCAATATATTAGAGACTTAACTGAGGATGAAGCCGTCAAGATTGCTGTCGATCTTCGTCGTAGGGGAGGAACTAATCGGATGTGCACCAGGTGTTGGTGCGGATCATGAGTGGGCTTAGGTTGTTGGTATGAATCGATTGGTTCAAGGAACTCACAGTTTGCTCTTTTTGGCAAATATCAATCATACAAAAATGGTGGTGGTTGGGGGTTTCAGCAGAAAAAGTGTTCTGTTTGATTTCATTCATAGTTAGTTAAAGCCTAAATGTCAATCTCTTCTTCATTCAACTGAGTAGTGGTGGTGATTTTGCCTAAGAAGATGTAATGCTTAATTTAATAATAGTGATGAGTTTGAGCGTGGAGGCGGTGGTGAGTTTTAATGGACAAGATTTTGATACAAATCTTATAACATTTTATATAGATATTATAATAGTGTATAATCTTTGTACAATTATTATATAGATGTTGGACACAATATATAAATTTTATACCATCAGTATATAGACGTTATACAAAGTGTATAATCTTCGTACAATCACTATATAGACATTATACAAAGTGTATTACTTTTGTGAAAATAGTATGTAGACATCATACAAAAATATATGATTATACAATTTGTACGTGGTTCATATAGAGTGTGTGTTGTACAAACCTCGTACACAGTGTACGACAAATACAGACTATAAACATAATAAAGAGTAGTATATACAATTTGTATAAACCTCATACAAAATGTAAAACATAAATACAAAGTGTATGACAAAATAGAGACTATAAACATAATAAAGAGTGTATACACTTTGTATAAACCTCATACAAAGTGTAAAACACAATTACAAAATGTAAATACAAACTATAAAACATAATAAAGAGCGTATACTCTTTGTATAAACCTCATACAAAGCGTACGACAAATATAGACTTTACAATAACACTGTATAGAGTGTATACATCTTGTATGCACTTTGTACATACCACATAAAAACTTACATCATAAAAATACAAAATGTACGACAAATATAAATTGTACCAATATGACTCGTACAGAGTGTATATAGTTTATTTATACTTTGTACAGACTAAATACAACCTGTACGTCTGGATGATGAAAAATTTATATGAAGAAATATTTTTTTTCCCAGAAAAATAAAAAGTTTCCAGATTAATAGATCGTAAGACAATGGCGGAGATAGGGGGAGCCACGGCGCCCCTCTCCCCTGGTATCGAGTGTAAAATTATATGTAGTATTTGGTGTTTTCGGAGTTTGGCGCCGGGGTATTTAAAGTTCGGCTCCTCCACTACGATGTTTTGGTGAAATGTTGTCTTAAATTTTACAAAATAGTTACTTAGAATCAACTTATATGTGATCAAAAATCATCCAAATTTGAAAAAAATTTGTCGGTAGCACATATAATTCCTTTTTACTAACTAAGTAACTTATAATCAAATAATTTATTGTGTAGTTTTACCTAGTTTTAGATTTATGAAATTTTTCTACTACTATCCAAATCCGAATAATTTTTTTTTGCCGGTGGCACCCATTTTCAATTTATAATTTGGTTCCCCCTTGTACCAATCCTGGTTCCGCCATTGTCGTAAGATGTTGATCACGTGGGTGAACAAATTTTCTTCAATGAAAATTTGTGTCACCGGGAAACTCATCAAGAAACTTTTTAGTAATGGGAGATGGTATTCCGGTGACCGAAGACAGCTCGATGACTGAGAAATAATTATGGATGCAAGTCGATGATGTGACAATGTATTGTCATTAATTATGGATGAGTCATATTGGTGAATCATCACTTAACGAGTTTTGGATGGAAATTTGGATGGAAGAAACTGTTTGTTAGGTTGGCTATAGTAGGAGGGGGTAAATTGATCATTTCATAGTATAGGATGTGTTTGTTAACTTGAAAAAGTAGAGGGGGCAAAGTATCATTTTTCCTTATAAAAATAAAATAGGAAATGACCATTTAACCCCTGATTAATTTAGGCCCTTGGATTATTAAAAGATCCAACAGCCCAGATCTATGCTGTCACGGAACCAACACAATATTGTGTTGGCTCCGGAATCGGAGTCTTTAAGTTAAACAACAATAAAATGGGTCAAATACTTAAATAGTCCGAAACTTTGGGGTTGGTTACAAACTAGTCCCAAAACTTCATTTTGTTGCACTCTTGTCCCGTTAGTTCGGACTTCGTTACGAAGTGGTACTATTTGCCACGTCAGCTTGTCCACGTCATTTAAATATAATAAAATAATAGTCTTTGTCCGAATCGAATTAAAACCCCTAATCAAACCGGTCAATTTAACCTAAAACCAAAAATCTTGAGTCCCCAATCAATTTCATCTTAACCTAATCGGAAGATCAAACTAGAGACTGACGTTTCATCTAGGAACAGCCAATGTTTCGATTAACTGGCATCGGACTTCAGATTGACCATTTGCAACATGTTGGGTGGAAATTATTCTTCCCATATGTCATTTCCCTTCGTATCAAAACAAAGTGACTGCAAATTGGAAATTCATTTCCCAATCCCACCGTTAATTTCCAGCTTCGGCATCGAAGCTTCTAGCTTCCACCCTCCACCAAAGCCACCGCTTCCTCCACCGCTCTCTGCTGCGGCTTATCAACATGTGGACCGACTGAAAGCCGACGAACTCGTGGACTTGGAGAAGCTGCGAGCTCCGATAAGGCTTGATACAGGGCTTGTGTCTATTATGGCGGTGAACAATGAGATTGGAGTGATTCAGCCGATGGAGGAGAGTGGACGAATATGCAAAGAGTTCAATGTTCCATTCCACATCGATGCAACTCAAGCATTAGGTAAAATTCATGTAGATGTAAATGAATGGAATGTGAGTTTGATGTCGTTGAATGGCCACAAAATCTATGGCCCTAAAGGTATTGGAACTTTGTATATGAGGAGGAGGCCGAGAAACAGAGTAGATGCTCAAATTAATGGAGGTAGGCAAGAAAGGGATTCGAAGTGGAATAGTTCCCACTCCCCTAGTAGTGGGAATGGGCGCAGCTCGCAATGAAGGAGATGGCTTATGACGAGGGGAGAATAAAGAGAGGTAGATTTGCAACGTGGTGGCATACAAGCAGGCGAGTATGTTGCTGGCTCTGTTCGCCGACGGTGATGGGTACAGAGTGGAGGAGCGACGGTTCGTTGATGTTAATCGGTTTGATTTTTGGATTAGGTTAGGATGAAATTGATTGAGATTCAAGTTTTTTTGTTTTAGGTTAAGTTGACCTGTTTGATTAGAGGTTTTAATTCGATTCGGGCCGAAACTATTATTTTATTATATTTAAATGACGTAGACCAGCTGACGTGGCAAATAATACCACTTCGTAACGAAGTCCGAACTAACGGGACAAGAGTGCAACAAAATGAAGTTTTGGAATTAGTTTGTAACCAAACCCAAAGTTTCAGGACTATTTAAGTATTTGACCCATAATAAAATAGAACTTATGATAATTGATAAATATAGTTTCCAAATATAAATTACTAATAAATAATAATATATTTTCCAGAAAAACTTAATCATAAATGTAGTTTCCAAAATAAAATTGTCAATAAAAACATAATGATTAATATAGTTTCCCAATTTTTTTAAGGGAAAAATGGCCTCTCCACTTTGCCAAGTTAACAAACAAGTCCCTATACTATGAAATTGTCGATTTACCCCCTCTTACTATAGCGAACCTAACAATTAATCCCTTCCATCCAAATTTCCATCCAAGATTTTGTTAAGTCATGACTGATCAATATGACTCATACATAACTAATGATACACTACAAGAAAAAACCCAATTAGTCACGGTTTTCTCGTCACGGTTTTAAAAACCGTGACTAATTAGTCACGGTTTTTAAAAACCGTAACTAATTTGTCACGGTTTATAAAGAACCGTGACCAATTAGTCACGGTTTATTACGAACCGTGACTAATTGGTCACGGTTCTTTATAAACCGTGACCAATTAGTCACGGTTCTTTATAAAATCGTGACTAAATTGGTCACGGTTCTTTAAAGAACCGTGACTAAATTGGTCACGGTTTATAAACCGTGACTAATTTATTCCACGTTGGCAATCCTGAACGAGGTCCACGCTGGCAATCCAACCTTTTCTTCTTCTCTTTCTTCCTGATGCCTTTCTCCGGCGTCTTCTTCATCCTCTTCCTCCTCCCTTTCTACATCCTCTTCCTCCTCCCTTTCGTCCATCCTCTTCCTTCTCCCTTTCTTCATCCTCTTCCTCCTCCCTTTCGTCATCATCTTCCTCCTTCCTTTCTTCATCCTCTTCTCTTTCCCTCAAGATCCGGCCGCTTACCCCTACGAAACCCAGCTCCGCCGATGACCCCCACGAAACCCAGCATCGCCGATTACCCCCACAACCCAGCTCCTCCGATTCCCAGCTCCGCCGATTACCCCGATGAAACCCAGCTCCGTCGATTATCCCCACGAAACCCATCTCCGCTGATTACCCCCAAAACCCAGCCGATAGACGATTCCGATTCCGAAACCCCCAAAACCCCCAAACCTTCAATATTCCGATTAGCTCCGGCCGATTACCCCCAAAACCCAACTCAGATTTCAACTGACTAAACCTAGATCTGGATTTCCCCACCGCCGCTGCCGTTCTTCTTCATTCCTCCGACGGGAGATTGTAGGGATGAAATAGAAACGAAGGGGGATGAAGCAAAAAAAAACAAAATTTAGTGACCAGTTTACAATAATCAGAAAGTTAAGTGACTAGAAACAAGGGGGATGACACAGAAAAAATAAAAAATTTAGTGAAATCATATAATTTAAGAAAAATACATATTTTGTCACTGAAAAATTCGCTATTAACAATTTGATCACTAACTTTGTCACGGTTACGAAGTGAACCGTGACTAATATTGGTCACGGTTCATTCTAAATCCGTGACTAATATTAGTCACGGTTCACTTTGAAACCGTGAATAATATTTGTCACGGTTCACTTTGTAACCGTGACTAATGTTAGTCACGGTTTCAAAGTGAACCGTGACTAATATTAGTCACGGTTTTAGAATGAACCGTGACCAATATTAGTCACGGTTCACTTCGTAACCGTGACAAAGTTAGTGATCAAATTGTTAATAGCAGTGACCAAATATGTATTTTTCTTAAATTATATGATTTTCTGCATATTTTTTCCAGGTCACTAATGTTAGTCACGGTTCACTTTGTAACCGTGACCAAATTGTTAGTCACGGTTCACTTGCAAACCGTGACAAAAAACGTTCGAAATAGTCACGGTTTACTGAACCGTGACTAATTTTTTTAGTCACGGTTAAAACCGTGACTAATGTGGGGTTAAAATCGTGACTAATATTATATTTTTTTGTAGTGATAGTACATTGCCACATCAGCGACTTTCATCCATATTTGTTAGTGACTCAATTAAACTAAAAATTCAAAAATAAATAAAAAATTTCCTAAAATATACCAAGAGTCGGGTTCATTACGCAACACATTGGCTTGGGCAAGACAATCGGTTTTGATTATGGTGCGCAGGCCTGACCGGATAGCAATATTGATTGCCTTCCAAAGGCCTTTAGCCTCTGCCCCAATAGGTGATGAACATGAAAAGGAGTCCGCATAGCCGTCGACAACCTGTCCATGGGAGTTAAAAATGATAACCCCATATCCCGCCAAGGAAGAGTTCTTGATGAAAGACCCATCACAGTGAATTTTCTACTACACGTTGAAGCCAGTCGGTGAATCAGGTTGCAGACGTGAACAGATGGGGCCCCATAAGAAAACATAGTTATAGCAACAAATACTTAGAGACAATTAACATATTAGTCATCTAAAGTCAACTAAGACAACTGATATAGTATTTGTATCAATAGAAAAAAAAATTGGGTGGCCACCTGAAGGGTACCCTCGATCTTCAGAGATGAGGCATAGCGATTCGTGGAGCCCACAATTGAGGTGGTGTCGTTGAAATTCTTATCATTTAATTTCGGGCACGTCAGATACACCACATAGTAGCAATACATTTGAGAGCGCATTGATTGTTCGCTTCCATTTCAGCCACAATCCAGTAAACAAGGTTAGCGGGGGGAAGGGGTGATTAGATAGGTGCATCGTCCTATCCCATGTAGATTTATCATGGGAACAATGGAAGAGGCAGTGGGTGATATCCTCTTCTGAGACCTGACAAATCGAACAAATAGGAGAAGGTGCACAATTTCTGACAAATAAGTCTTTCCTTGTGGCTAGAGCGTTATGGGAGCATCTCATATAAACAACACAAATTTAGGCGGGGATCTTGAGGGACCAAAGCCATTTCCATTTTCGTTGATAGGGCTCATTACTTCCACTAGTCCTCACATTAGCTAAGGAGGCTTGAATGGCATAATAGGCAGATTTGACGGTGAAGTTTCCCTTTTCGTTGAAATACCAGACCCACTTGTAATACCCATCAGCATGTCCGATCGGGCTCTTCAGGATCTCTTGGACTTCAATCGGGGAGCAAAGGCTCCGAATGATCTCTTCATTCCATGTTCTGTTGTCTTGCTCTATCCACTCATTTACCGTATGGGTGTTGTCGAGACTACCAGAGAGTCGGGGTAGGACACCATTTTCCCTTTTATAATAATAATATGATAATGCTATTTTACCCCTCAACTTTACCAAGTTAACAAATAAGTCAACGTAGTATAAAATATTTATTCTTTTTCTCCTACTCTGGCCAACTTGACAATTGGCCCATTTCGTTGAAAATTCAATCCACCTAACATTAAATCCCGATATAAGAGCATGTCATAATAGCCATGTTAGAATGAGGTACTGCATCAGTAGATAAGTCTGTATGTTGAGTAGGGAAAAAATATCATTATCCTATAATAATACGGATAAGAAAAATGGAGTGAAATACATCCATATCATCAAAGTTTAACCTTATGTCAATTAAATAACTTAAGTTAAAATTTGATCATTTCAGTTATAGTCCGGTATATTTGGCTCGTTCTACTACTCTATCAAATATGTCATGTCAGTAACTAGAAGGAATTAGGAAATATTGAAATTGCAATGCAATGCTATGAAATGACAAATGAGTCATTGAGTGAGTTTTTTACAGGTTCGACATCACATGGTATTCGTTATTCTTTTATGATATGGCGTGAACACTTTCTTTTGAGTTTTGATCGAAAAGTGATTTAAAATAACAAGGATATGAATTAGAAAGAATGTCATATATACGTACTATTTCGTAAATAACTCGTTTGTGCAATGAAGATTTCAAAGTAGTGAAGAATTTTAATTTTTTACGAAAAAAAATATTTGATTAACTTATTTGATAAATGACTAATAACTCATCTAAATTGTATCTCCTCCCCATAACTTCATAAGACAATTCAATATTTTTCACTCAGATAATTTAAGTTGCAGAAAAATCTCATGATTCAAAATTAGTCTATTGCGACCTGCAAATACTACGCAATTTTCATGTACAGTAACGGATGTTCTATTCCCTAAATAAATTCAGTATGGACACCTTTTTTGGCGGACAAGTTACCTAGGTGTTACTTGAATATTACTCAAGTGTTATTAGGTACGTTAATCGAATAATAGTCGCATAACACTCGAATAACATCTCAAATAATACTTGAATTAATGCTACTAAAAATAACAGTTGAGTAATACTCGAGTAACATTGATGTAACATGTTCGCCATGACAAACAAAAAAGAGTGTCCACACCAAAGAAAGACTATTCTATTTCGTGAAAAATAATTAGACATGTTTTGATGAAATTAAAATATACCCATATTTATATTTTAATGATATTTCTGGTTGACGTGGTAGTTATACAAAAATTGCAACAAAATTAGTTAAAAGTACATCCGTATGATAAAGAATATTAAGCTTGAATTATAAAGGATCAAATTTGAAGCTAGGTGATCAATTAGACTAAATGAGTAAAGTTAAGTGACCATTAAAGTATTTGAGAAGAATAGTAGGGAGGGGACAGTAATAAGAAGGGTAAGGCAAATGGGAGTCGGGGATAGTGGGAAAGGGAAAGGGGAAAATTGACTGGAGGCTGAGGAATACTAATAAAACAATAAAATATCCAATAGGTAGGCTGAGCTGGACGGGCAACTTGCAACGTGTGCTTTGCTGCTTTTCATGTAAAAACGGTTGACGAACCAAGCTGCTCGTGTTCGGCTCGGAAAAAGCTCGCTCATGACTCGGCTCGAAACGAACCGAGCCAGCTCGTTTATTAACGAGCCGAGCTCGAGCTCATGTCGAGCCAGCTCGGTTCGTTGGCTCGAACAATGTAGCTCGCGAGCTGGCTCGTTAGAGCTCGTTACACGGCTCGTGAGCTGGCTCGATCAAGTAGCTAGCGAGCTAGCTCGATTTTGGAGCTCGCGAGCTAGCTCGATTTCAGAGTTCGCGAGCTGACTCGATTAGCTCGTGAAATGACTCGATTTTGGCTCATGAAATAGTTAGGTTTTGGCTCGATTTTTTTAAAAAATTCTATATCTTGTAAACAATAATATTCATTTTGATTTTTGAGTATGCCTACAAATTAATGATGAGTAATAATTTAGAAAAATGTGTAAGTTCGTAATATAACATTGTTTATTATAGTATGCTTTAGTGAATTATACTATAAGTTCGTGATGGGTTCTCCTGCGGCGATCACAAGACAAGCGGTCCGAACTATGAGTAAGCCCTCAGCCAGGCAAAAGCTCGACTAAGGGCTTGGGGGCAATTGATGGGCCCAGCCCGGCGAAATCCAAAGGCCCACATAGCGGCCCACATGGCGTCCTGGACACAGCCGCTGGTACTGAGAAGCTGGGCCTAGGCGATTGCTCAGATGGGCTAAGTAAGCAAGCCCAGGAAGCAAAGGGAGGCCCAAAGCGATGGCCCAGTCTCGGCGGCTCTTAGGGTTTCAAGGCAAGGCGAACACGTGTCAACATCCTACGGAGGCTGCAAACGAGTGGCCGAGATTCAGCCTTGGCGACCAAGACAGGGGTACTATAAATACCCCCCGTACACCCCATTAAGGGGGGGAACACTCTTTTACCCAGCGGACAAAACGCTCCGCGGTATGTTACTCGCTTCCCTTCTCATTCCTTAAACTGATCGCCTCCCTTTCCCTTGAACTAACTACCCCCTCCATTACTTACGAGGTACACCACCCCCGGAAGACCAACAGGCTTGGACTTCCATTATTGGGCCAGGCGACAAGGCTGGAACAATTGGCGCGCCAGGAAGGGGCGATCAGGCGACTTTCCAAGGCACATGGCTTCATCAGCGATTCCACTCTGATGAGCGAGGATGGTGAAGGAGGAGATGGAGTAACACCGTTCAAGCACATCAACCCAGGTTCCCGTGCAGACCCAAATCTCACTAGAAACATGGAACGCGAATTCGAAGGCGACTCGGAGTCTCGAAGTACTATCCCTGCCGGCGATGCCTATGAACTATTGGAGCAGCGATTCCGGTCCCTTGAGCAGCAAAATGCTGAGCTTACCCAAATGTTGAAGACGGTGATCGCTCAGCAAGCTCAAGCCCTCGGGGCTAACACTCGGGACAGGCAGTCGCCGCAGGACTCTCATCTCGAGGTATTACAACAGTTCCTCCCTGCTACTCAAATCTCACCCGCACAGTTGGCAGTTCGCCAACATCTGTCTAGGGCGATACTCGCTGAGCCACTACCAAAAGGGTTGGTGCCGCCCAACCTGGATAGGTATGTAGGTACAAGCGACCCGGACGAGCACCTTCAAGCCTTCCAGATCGCCATGCAAATGCAGCAGGCTGGCGACGCCGCATACTGCAGGGCTTTTCCAGCGACGCTGGGAGGGCGAGCTAGGGAGTGGTACATGAATCTACCGGAAGGCATCATAACGTCGTTGGAGGGTTTCACGAGGATCTTCTCACAGAAGTATGAGTGCAAGAAAACAAGGACGGTCCCGTTGCAAGCGCTGGTGAGCCTGAGGCAAAAGCCGAACCAGTCGCTGAAGGAATTCTTTGACGAATGGACTGGGGTCGTCCAATCCATCAAAAGGGTAGATCATGAGATTGTTGCGGCAAGTTTATTCTAGTCGACCCATAATGGCAGACTGTGAGAGTCGCTGTTACAGGTGGCTCCGAAGTCGCTGTCCGACTTGGAAACCAGGGTACATAAAATTATTTTGATTGAGGAGCAGTTAGCAGAACCTTTACAAGGAGTGGCGAAGAGGGAGGAAAGGCCCGTTACAGGGAACAAGCAGGCCAAAGGGCAGCCCTCCGAGACACCGCCATACAGGAGATACCGCCCTGGAGAGCAGAGGGGTTACCAGGAGAGGGGATACCAAGAAGAAAGAGCGGATTACACACCGCTCTCGGAATCGCGAAGAAAGATCTTGCTGTATATGCAGCATAAGGGACATCCCATCAATTGGCCGGGACCAATGTTCACCCCAGCGGATCAGCGAAGTCGCCAGAAGTTCTGCGATTTCCATGACTCTCATGGGCATACCACTGAAGATTGCAGGGAATTGAAAAATGAAATTGAAAGATGGATAAGCGAGGGACGTCTCAGGGATTTCATTGTCAGCTCAAAGCGGAAAAATAAGCCGCAAGAAGATGATCGCCGCGGGAAAGGAGAATCACAAGACAAGAAGGGTGATGTCTTCCGCCGGCTTAAAGAGCCTTTGGACAATGAAGATAGCAAGAAAAAGCCTCGACCTGAGGTGAATCACGTTTACCAAACCATTTTCGGTGGGGAAAGTTGCCCAACAAAGAAAGTCAAAAAGGAGGAAACAAAGGAAGTAATGATGATAGATCAAGTTAGTCGCCCAACGCTGGGATTCTCGGAAGAAGATATGGCCCGGGTAGGTGGCCCAAGTTTGGAGGCGATGGTGATTCAGGTAATTACACACAATAGCTGAGTGGAGCGAGTGATGGTTGATGAAGGGAGCTCGGCGGACATCATTTTCTGGGAGCTGTACAAAAAGATGAACCTGCCAGCTAGCTTGCTCAGGCAGACAAAAACCACCATCTCAGAGTTTTCAGGGCACACAGTCCCCATCAAGGGAATAGCCACGATGGCGGTAACCATTGGGGACGGAGACTTGCAGGTCACCCGATCCATCGACTTCCATGTCATGGATTGTCAGTCCACGTACAACATGATCCTAGGGCGACCGGTGCTCGCCGCCTTCCAAGCAATCTCCTCCCCAGTGCACCAAGTACTGAAGTTCTCCACGAATGAAGGGATAGGTTTTGCCTGGGGGCACCCGGACATCGCCAGAAGGTGTTACAGGGCGGCGACTAAAAGCACTTGCCTCACCATAAGCTTGGAGGCGGAAAACGAAGGAGAAAGAGTCGTGCCAGCGGAATCGGACGTCCCGATACCGCTGTTCGAAGAAGATGAAAGGAAGACAGTTCGAGTGTCGTCCTACCTTAGCGATGACAAGAAGCAAGAGTTGGTCAAGTTGCTCCGAGAGTTCTCGCACATGTTCGCATGGTCACCAAGTGATATGCCAGGAATCGCTCCAGACATCATCAAACACTCTCTAGCAATCGAACCCGGGAGTCGCCCAGTCCAGCAAAAGTGGCGGAACATCTGCAGGGAAAGGCAGCAAGCGGTGGCGAATGAAGTAGAAAAGCTTTTGAAGGCATGGTTTATTAAAGAGGTGCAGTATCCTGAGTGGTTGGCTAATGTAGTTCTTGTGAAGAAATCGTCAGAAGCATGGCGAATGTGTGTCGACTTCACCAACCTTAATGATGCTTGCCCCAAGGATTCGTACCCCTTGCCCAACATAGAGCAGCTGGTAGACGCAACAGCGAATAATGAAATGCTGTCCTTTCTGGATATGTTCTCAGGATATCATCAAATACCTTTAAACAAGCAGGATCAAGAGAAAACGGCTTTCATGACGCCCACGGCGAACTACTGCTACGGGTAATGCCATTTGGGCTCAAGAACGCCGGCGCGACTTACCAGAGAATGATCGACACAGTCTTTGTCAAGCAGCTTGGCCGAAACTTGGAGGCATATGTGGATGACCTTTTGGTCAAAAGTAAGAAATCCGATGATCATCTTGGCGATCTAAGAGAAACCTTCAACACATTACAGGAATATTCGCTCAGACTAAACCCGTTGAAGTGTGTGTTCGGGGCGACATCAGGAAAGTTTCTGGGATATCTCATAACCAGGAGAGGAATAGAGGCTAATCCAGCGCAGATCGCGGCGATTACAGCAATGGCACCCCCGAAGACCGTGAAGGAAGTTCAGGTTCTATCTGGAAGACTGACGGCGATCAATCGATTCATTCCCAGGATCGCCGACCGCTGCGCTCCATTTTTTGCGACCTTGAAGAATGCATCAAAGTTTGCATGGAATGACAAATGTAACAAGGCTTTTGAAGAGCTGAAGCAATTTTTAATTACCCCTCCTGTACTTGCATCTCCAAAGTTAAATGAAGATCTATTTCTCTATATCGCAATCTCTCCAAAGGCAGTCAGTGCGGTTTTAGTTCGAAGAGAGGACAAAGCCGAACACCCTGTCTTTTACACAAGTAAAACCTTAGTCGACGCTGAAACAAGGTATCCGGCGATAGAAAAAATGGCGTATGCTGTGGTTTGTGCGGCCAGAAAGTTACGACCATATTTTCAGGCACACACAATACATGTGCTCACGAATCTTCCGATTAAGAATGCGTTAAGATCTATGAGCGTGGCAGGGCGATTAGCTAAGTGGGCGATAGAGTTAAGCGAGTATGACATTCGATACCAGCCACGAACGGCGATCAAGGCCCAAGTCCTTGAGGATTTTGTAGTTGAAGGGGCAGTACAGGAGGATAGCGAGGAAGGCGATGAATGGACGTTATTCACAGACGGCGCCTCGAGTAAAGGAGGATCAGGCGCGGGGATAGTCCTAAGGTCTCCTGGTGGGATCCTCCACGAGGTCGCATTGCGATTCGCAACTAATCGAACCAACAACGCAGCTGAGTATGGGGCATTGGAGGCTGGCTTGCGAATCGCTAAGAGTATGGGAGTTACTAACATCAAAGTTTTCTCAGATTCAGCGATAGTAGTTAACCAAGTTAATGGGAGCTTTGAGGTAAAGGAGGAGTCGCTCCTCCCCTATTTTGACGAAGTGAAACTGCTTATATCAGAATTCAAAAAGGTTGTTATGTCCCAGATTGCTAGAGAGGAAAATTGCCACGCGGATGCATTGTCGAAATTAGCAACGACGACAGATTTTGAAGAGGGACGAATGGTCACAGTGGAGAAGGAAACAAGGGTGAAGCAGTGTTTCCACATGATTAACGAAATTGGGAAAAGCGACTGGCGAACACCTATTATCCAATACTTGGATAACGACACTGTACCAAGCGACCCGTTAGAGGCGACCAAACTCCGGCGAAAAGCAGGAAGGTGTACTATAATAGGGGGGAGCTGTATCGAAAGTCAGCCATGGGTCCATACTTGCGATGCCTGGGAGAGAAGGATGCAGCTTGGGCCCTGGAGGAAGTACATTCAGGAGTGTGTGGCACTCACTTGGGAACAAGAAGTTTGGAAAGGAACTTAATCTACCAGGGCTTCTATTGGCCAACAATGAGAAAGGAGGCTGGCGACCTGGTGAAAAAATGCCACAAATGTCAGGAATTTGCAAGCTATCACAAGTTGCCAGCAATAGCGCTCCAGGCGAATGTCAGCCCATGGCCATTTGCGAGGTGGGGGATGGATATCCTAGGCCCATTTCCGGAAGCCTCGGGGAAAAGGAAATTCCTCATCGTGGCTGTTGATTATTTCACCAAGTGGGTTGAGGCAGAAGCAGTGGCAAGTATCACCGCTAAGCAGATACAAAAGTTCGCGTTTAAAAGTATCGTCACCAGGTTCGGCATACCGGAAAGTATTATATGTGATCATGGTACTCAGTTCGACTCACAAATCTTTAAAGAATTTTGTGATGATTTGAAGATAAATCTACGATTCGCCTCAGTCGCCTATCCACAAGCCAACGGACAAGCAGAGGCGGCTAACAAACTTATCTTGCAAGGTTTGAAGAAAAGAGTGGATGGATGTAAGGGCGTATGGGTCGAGGAGCTTGATCACGTACTATGGGCTCATCGTACGGCTTATAAAACGGCGACAGGTGAGACTCCCTATACATTGACATATGGGACTGAAGCGGTCCTCCCGGTGGAGATTTCAATCCCATCTATACGGATACAGGAGTACAGGGACGAGGTCAACGAACAAGAATTGATGCTTAACGTGGACATGATTGAGGAAAGAAGAGAAAAAGCGCAGATGCGGCTGATCGCTGAAAAGGAACAGCTAGCCAGGCGATATAATCTAAAGCTCCGACCACATCACATCGCGCTCAATGATTTAGTACTGAGGAAAATTTTCAGGCCGGCGGTCGGGGCAGCCAAGCTCAATCCTGGATGGGAGGGACCGTATAGAGTACGACGAGTAATAGGGGCCAATACCTTTAAGCTGGCAGAATTGGATGGAACAAAAATTTCCAAAACGTGGAACTCCATGCATCTCAGGCGATATTATGATTAGCACTTGTAATCGATGCTAGTTTTAAAAGTAGCCAAGGGCTCTAATATTTAAATCCAGAATATTTTTTGCGTCATCAAAATTATCATGTAAGACCTAAGGGCATTGGAGTCGCTATATGAGACCTACGGGCATTAAAAAATCGCTGTGTAAGACCTAAGGGCAGCAAAATTATCATGTAAGACCTAAGGGCATTGAGATCGCTATATAAGACCTACGGGCATTAAAAAATCGCTGTGTAAGATCTAAGGGCAGCAAAATTATCATGTAAGACCTAAGGGCATTGAGATCGCTATATAAGACCTACGGGCATTAAAAAATCGCTGTGTAAGACCTAAGGGCAGCAAAATTATCATGTAAGACCTAAGGGCATTGAGATCGCTATATAAGACCTACGGGCATTAAAAAATCGCTGTGTAAGACCTAAGGGCAGCAAAATTATCATGTAAGACCTAAGGGCATTGAGATCGCTATATAAGACCTACGGGCATTAACAAATCGCTGTGTAAGACCTAAGGGCAGCAAAATTATCATGTAAGACCTAAGGGCATTGAGATCGCTATATAAGACCTACGGGCATTAACAAATCGCTGTGTAAGACCTAAGGGCATCAAAGATCGTCATACAAGGCCTAGGGGCATTGAATCGCTAGACTTACGGGCATGGATAAATTGCCGGGTATATCCTCTTGGCGGCGACACTATCGGTATAAAGGAAAGAAGCAAAGCGGTCAAAAAAGGCATCACAAGATATAGGACCAAGGTTAAAAATACACAAAAATAAGCTAAGTGGCATATTTCATAAAAAAGGAGAAAAGGAGAAAGAGAGAGCAGTAGCAACAATAAGCAAAGACATGATGTTGATTGTCTAAAAAGAAAGCAGTCATCACAACAGGTCAGAAGCAGGATCAGGGGTCTTTGGCACTGGAGCCCTTCTCGCCAGTCTTGGAAGGATCAGCGGCGGAGTCGAGGTCTTTACCACTGGTCGAGGGAGCTTGATCAGAGGGTGGCGGCTGAACCTACGAGCCGTCGGGATTCAAATCAGGCAAGCCACGGCTGCGGCGAGTGGCTGCCACATATTCAGCATCTGCCGCCACTACCTCACGCTCCAAGCGAGCAGCGTCTCGGAAATAAGCCTCTTCCTCGGCGTCGGGTAGGTCAGGAACCCCAAGATTGTAGCGGTTAAGCCCTCGGATGACAGCACGAACCATTTTTCGCCCAGGCCAACCCTTGTTGGGAAACAGCTCGTAAAACTCATTACGACAACTGCGCATCACCACACGCATACTCTCGCCGAGAGCATGAGTATAGTAGGCCACAGTCTCGTCATACTGAGCCTTGGCAGCTGCGAGGTCACGATCCGCCGCCGATTGTGCCGTCAGGGAGTCGATAAGCAGCTCTTTGGCACTATCCCTTTCGACGGTTATCTCCTCCACCTGAGCGACCTTGCCACGAGCCTCATCCAACGCGGCTTCAAGGGCGACGGTGTGCTCATTAGCAGATCGCAAGTCCTCCTGGACACCCTCCATTTGGGCGATCCGGGAATTCGCCTCAGCTAGACTTTCCTTCAGAGACCCAGCAGCGGAGGTCGCTGCATCCGCCCGTCGCTAAGATAAAACGACAAGGAACAGGTTTAGCAAGGATCGTGAGGTGATAAGCCGGGAAAGAGTATATATAAAAAAAGGGGGGGAGAAGAAGAGGAGGCAAACAAGTAAATACCTTATCCTCGTTGTGATAACGAGTAAGATCCATACGCAGGGAGCGTAAGTTCTCTGCCTCCTCCTTCAGCCTCTGGTTTTCCTCTTGCATGTGCTTACATGCAAAAGACAGGTCGCCGAGCTCGGCGAGGGCCTATGAAACAAAGCAAGCTATGAGTAAAAAAAAAAAATAATAATAATAATAATATATATATATATATACAAATGAGCAAAGGCTTTTCACAAATACCTGAAGTAGCCGGCAGGAGGTCGCCCCGTGTAGATCTGGGATCTCCGAGCTTTCGCCAGGCGCGGTCACCCCCGCGTAGATTCCGCGGGAAAATTCCTCCGCAATATCACTCGTCATCCGGGGCGATATGTGGGATGCCACCGGATGGACAACAGCGAAGTACGGCATACGAAATCGCCCCTCGCCCTCCCGACCAGCAGGCGCAGGGCGGTCAAAAACGTTATTGGCCCGCTCGGACCAGTTAACTCGGCGGGCGCGATCGATGTTGACCGCCGGGGGGCGAGAATGGTCGCGAAGAGGCTCCGTGGGGCGGGGATCAAGCTCCGCGGCAGGCTCTGTTTCAGAATCAACCGGGTCTGCATGAGGAGGGATAGGCTCGGTGGAGAGATAGGAATCGTCGTACAACAGAGCGTCCTCACCAGCAGTCTGGTCAAGAGGTTCCCCCGCGGGAGAATTATTATCTGCCAGGGGTGATTGGCGGCGAGAGCGGCGGAGGGAAGTTTCAGTTTCAGCGTCATCATCCTCGATTTCTACCATCGGTTGGGGTGGCGGCGGCAGGCGACTGGAACTCTCGCCCGTCTTCTTCCTCGGCTTAGAAGCCCCAGCCTTTTTCTTCCTTTTTGAGGAAGCAAGGCCTTCATCTGTTTCTGTCGCCTTCCTCTTCCCCTTAGATTTTTGAGGAGGAGGCTGAGTTGAGGCAGGGGCGACAGTAGTAGACTCTTGCCGGCTAGGGCGAGTCTCACCAACAGGCCCGCGGGCGGTGGTGGTGAGGAGGCATCCAGCGAGACTTACAGCGCCTGGGAAAAAGACAGCCCAAAGGTTAGTGTATAAAAGAGGAAAGCAACACAAAAACACAACACAAAGAAGGTACAAACACATATAAGTGGCAGAAAGAGGGTAGGCGGTAACATGAAGGTTGCGTATTCTTAAGGATTTGACTTTGGCGACTTAAATTGCACAAGATAGGCAGCCCTAGCTAAAAGGAGAAGACAATCAGCATTGCCTAGGCATAAAATATACCTCCTCGAATCCCCGCTTGAGCATTTCTCAGGCCAGATGTGGACGACAGGTGATGGCAGTCAAGAAGGATCTGGCGACGTAGGAGTATTTCCTCAGAAGTAGGATCAAGCTCGGTGTTGAAATAGCTCACGTCGCCAGAAGACCAGGATGAGGGGAGCAGCGAAGCCCAGTGGCGATCCGTGTCACTGGGGCAGAAGTAGAAAAACGAATGATACCATGTGGGGCGAGGCTTCGGAGATGAATAAGTGCCCTTTGGGGAAAGATCAGTCCGGCGAACAAAGCTGATGTCATTTGATGTATGTTTGGCATAATGAATCAATTGAAACAACCGAAGAGTGGGGGTGATTTTCTTGGCCACGCAACTGCACTCGAAGGCAGAAGCCGAGGCCCAGCACCCGACATTGAAGGCGCCGAGAGAAGCACTAAAGCACTGGAGCAGATCAATCATGAATGATGAGGGTGGAAGGCGAAGACCATTGGTGAAGGCCTCAGTCCAGATGTCGTGCCACCCAGGGGGCAATTACCAATCGTAGAGAGCCGAGAGGCCACGACGAACCTCCAGGAGGACGGCAACAGGGCGAACGGGAGAACGCGGGCGATTCTCTCTACTGATCCTGAGGGAAAGTAGCCTGGGCCAATGACCGTACGCTCGTCACAAGCAGTTCCTTGCCACATGGATCGCCAGTTGACGATAGAGTAAGACCCGGTGACCCTAGTCGCCTCAGGATCAATCTCAACCCCATGGCGGGCCCGCTCGAATCCTTTTTGATGAGGACCCCAGAAAGGAAGGGCGGTAGATTCATCAAAAGTTTCCTCGGCCACGTCGGAAATCTGGGCAGAGGAAGTTTTGGCCAAGGGCGGAGGATTTAGGGGCACCCGTTCAGGGGTCTGGTTAGAAGATGAGGGAGAGCATGAAGGAGAGGGGGAAGGATCGGTACCCGCGGAGTAAGAATGGCTTTGGTTCTGGCTATCGGTATCAGAATCCATGGTTCAAGGAAAACAACAAGGAGCAGAGAAGAAAAAGGAACACACAGCAGGACTGCAACGAGGGTGAGAAAGAAAGGAGGAGTCACGTACCAGGTGGGCGTCGGGGAATGCCAGACATCTGAAAAGGAGTAAGGAAGAGGAATGAACGTTTTCCACTCGTCGGAAGAAAGAGGAAATAGTTGAAGGCTCGTCGGAAGAAAGAGGAAACAGTTGAAGGCTCGTCGGAAGAGGGAGGAAACAGCGGAAGCAAAAGGACTGTAAAAACGGGAGACAAGGCGGCAGAGAAGGAGTAAAAAAAAGGAAGGAAGACAGTAAAAATAAGGGCCTATATAGGAAGGCCAGTGAGTGAGAAATGGAACCGTCGCGGCTAATGAGTGGGGAGCACGCGCGGCTGAAGGGACGTGCTGGCGGGAAACGGAACCGTCGTGACGTTTCATTGGGGACACGCGCGGCTGAGGTGACGTTTGGAAGGATAAGGTAATGATGACTTTTTGGGCAATTACTGAAATACCCCGATTTCCCCAACTTCTCCAGCAAGCTAGAGAGTAAAAGACCATAGTGCCCTGAGCGGTAGAGGGGCGCAGGAGAAATGAAGAATGGGCGATAGAAAGCAGCGATAAAAGAGATAAGGCGATAAAAGCGTGGGCACAAGGGCGACTTAATAGAAGGTTAAGAGCCATAAAGCGACAAAGCGACAAAGCGACAAAGCAGCAAAGCGACAAAGTGGCAAAGCGACACGGCATAGGTGGCCAAAAGCCCTCAGCCAAGCAAAGCTCGACTAAGGGATTGGGGGTAATTGATGGGTTCTCCTGCGGCGATCACAAGACAAGCGGTCCGAACTATGAGTAAGCCCTCAGCCAGGCAAAGCTCGACTAAGGGCTTGGGGGCAATTGATGGGCCCAGCCCGGCGAAATCCAAAGGCCCACATAGCGGCCCACATGGCGTCCTGGACACAGCCGCTGGTACTGAGAAGCTGGGCCTAGGCGATTGCTCAGATGGGCTAAGCAAGCAAGCCCAGGAAGCAAAGGGAGGCCCAAAGCGATGGCCCAGTCTCGGCGGCTCTTAGGGTTTCAAGGCAAGGCGAACACGTGTCAACATCCTACGGAGGCTGCAAACGAGTGGCCGAGATTCAGCCTTGGCGACCAAGACAGGGGTACTATAAATACCCCCGTACACCCCATTAAGGGGGGGAACACTCTTTTACCCAGCGGACAAAACGCTCTGCGGTATGTTACTCGCTTCCCTTCTCATTCCTTAAACTGATCGCCTCCCTTTCCCTTGAACTAACTACCCCCTCCATTACTTACGAGGTACACCACCCCCGGAAGACCAACAGGCTTGGACTTCCATTATTGGGCCAGGCGACAAGGCTGGAACAGTTCGTAATATAACATTGTTTCTCATAGTATGCATTAGTAAATTATACTTTATAAGAGATGAAATTGAATAAAGTAAAATTAATATATGTTAACTGAACAAAGAGTTTGCAAGATTTACATAATTGAGTATTTGTAGGATTAAATTTTAGAATACACAATTATTTTTATTTAATTACCGCTGCTCATTTAGTGTTCGGTAACACCCTAATTGTGAAGTAAGAAGTAAGAACCAAGAACACAAAATATTTATAATTTATAGTTTTAGTATTAGTATGCTTTAGTGAATTATACTTTATAGTTTACAGTCAAAACGTCTATCGTATGCCCAATTTGTTAGGGTTTAGGGTTTAGGGTTTAGGGTTTAGAGTTTAGTGTTTAGTGTTTAGTATGTTTAGGGTTTAGGGTTTAGGGTTTAGTGTTTAGTATTTAGGGTTTAGGGTTAAGGATTTAGGGTTTAGTGTACTTTTTTTGTACATTTTTCTCTCTCTCTAAGATCAAACTACAATTCCAGTTCGATTCTGAGTATTAGCTCTAGAATTACTACGGTTATCCGAGTAGCAAGTACCATCTAACAAACTATAACTGATTTAATGGGCCATTCGCAGTTTCACCGTCTAAATTTGTTCATTGCACGAGTCTAACAATTCCATTATAATAGAAAATAACAAATACTCTAACAGAACTTTTGGTATGGAGTGATTCTTCTGATCTTTCCTATGATTGAAAAAATTTAGTGATTATTAAATCAGTCATTTTTAGTGGAATATTTTGTTCGGAGAAATGCATGTATTCAACATTTTGTTGGGTAAGATTGTTAGAATCATGGGGTGAGGGATTCATTACCCACACACAATAATTTTTTTAAAATACACTAATTCATTTTAACAAATCAATGGTACATTGAAATACATGGTTTTAGAAATCTCGAATACCAAACGGGTTTAAATCTCTTAAACAAACAATTGTCCATCCAATTCAATAACCAATTTAAAAAAAAAAAAAAACGCATACGAGCAAAAGTGAAACTCAAACCTAAATCCCCAATTCAATCTCTCAAAACCTAATTTCTAATTTTGCACCTTCTTCGACAGTAAGCTTGAGGATGAAGAGACCCAAAATCCTTCTCATCAGCCGGCGGACGCTTCCAGACGAGCGGCGGCTTGCATACGAGCGACGACTGACGAGGAAGACGAAGAGACCCCATCAGCCGCCGTCGCTATTCGAACTGAAATCTTCACCACCCCATCAACCAGCCGGAGGCGGCTTCCAGACGAGCGGCGGCTTCCATACGAGCGACGGCCGACGAGGATTTCGAGCTCGAGCTCGATTCGAGCTCGAGATCGTTTAGGCTTGTTAACGAGCTAGTTTCGAACCGAGCCGAGCCGAGCTCGAGCCAAAAAAAATTGGCCGAGCCGAGCTCGATTGATCGAGCTAGACTCGAGATCGAGCCGAGCTCGAGCCAGACTCCAAACCAAACGAGCCGAGCTCGAGCTGGGCAAAGCTCGGCTCGACTCGGCTCATTAACAACCCTAGTAAACACTTCACGGAACTATAACAAAAAAAACAGGAAAAAAAACACAAAACACGATTTAATGTGGTTCACTGACGTTGTGTTATGAACGATTTAATACTTGTAAGTGACTGTTAAAAGTATTACTCATTAAAAATCATAGATTCATAGTTATCATATCCCTACCTCTAACGAAAACATGTCATATATCTTGGCCCGACTTAGTGGTTGTATTGGTCTGTTCTTGACACAGGGCCCAAAATTTTGTGTAAAACATTAGATAAATAATTGATAATAAGTATACGTGAAACTGAAATCTCATTACTATTAAATTTGTGGCACATCAATATGAAAGTAGAAAATAAGTTCTTTATGGTTGTTACACCATAAGTTCAATTCATATATATGTTGTATCTATTAGTTATTTTTCTCTTTATCTCATGGGCATGAATCCATATTTTTTATTGAATAATTCGTCTCTTTCATACACTTGGATCTCAGCTCTTTACTTTTTGTTAAATAAGTATGAACTCTTACTTTTTACAGCCTTTTATAGGCCTACTAATAAAATTTGTATAAAAAACTATTTTTAAACATTTGAATATCAATTTCTAATTAAATAGAACTTAAATTTTAAAATAAATATATAAACTTTACAAAAAATATCACCAATTATCATTTTCGGGGAAATAAATTAGAGAAAACTAAATATATTATTTATAGCTGCAAATCAATATCTTTTGAATAATATAAATTGGATACTCATATCTCTTAACCAATGATGTTATATTTCATATAATAATATTTATTGAAATATAAAATGTGCATTTTTATTTTGATATACTTCAAAATCATTTTGTTAAATTTATTATAAGTGACCGCATCTCAATTATATCACATAACCTCTGAAATTCATAGTAGAGCACCCCTAGCCATACCATAAAATATTAATCAACACTATGTAATGTTGAACATTTATCTTAAACATGTAAAATAATCATTACATTACAATAGCTCACAAAATTGATTGTTGTTAGATTGATTTAGATTGAGTTAAATTGATCTATTAGATTGAGTCTAGTATCAATTAGTTGACAGTTCATTAGATAGGTGACATGAACAAAATTGATAAATTGACTTGATGAAATCAACGGCTAACAAAAGTTCTAAATAAAAAGTTAACAAAATGACCTCATTGTTACAACTGGAACAAGTTAATGACAACTAATAAAGGTTAATGATCATTTTGTTATAACCTATATAGGTTAATGGCCAAAATAGACATTAAGCCTTAAAATGAATAAAAAAACCAACCATCCAATTTATTTATTTATTTATATGACACTAATTAAACTCCTTGTTAACTCCTTTACTACATACTATCCTGATTTGCACCGACCGTTTGGATACCAAGAAACTACAAGTGGAGAAAAAGAAGTTAAAAAGACCAACACAACAGTAAATAAAAACATTCAATCGAAATCATTACAGTGGGGCTGCTAATATAATATGCCAAGTTGGTAATTTCCATTCTTTTGCAACGGATTAAACATTGACCAACCAAGTGAACCAAACCGATTAAACCTATCAACTCGATTAACCAAACTGCCAACCTGCACAACCCCTCTTTAGTGAAACAAGAACAATACCAACAAATCTCAGAAGTCTGAACAGACAGACGACTACAATGGAAAGTCAAAATCTTTATGAAGACCCTCTTTCATTCTCAGTTCGACAACAACAGTACATGAACCAATTCCCAAGTTAAACCTAAGCAATCTTACTTGCTACTGTGGATTAGCCAATTAAGCTAACCTGCCTCAGCACCTGCAGTTTATCAGTTATCACTTATCACCCCTAGGGTGAGAATTCATTTGGTCACGGTCGAACCAAATCGAATTCAGTCTGTAATCGAGACTGCAATCATAACAATATGGAGACCGTGACCTAATTGAATTCAATCACAGTCAACAGCATGAACCAAATTCAATTCAATTCCAGTGCATTCCAACACCACATTTATGGTGCTTTGTAAACCTGCAAACAATACAGCATCGAAAACAAACCACCAACATCTGCATTCTTCCCGATATTATACAGTCATTGCACCCTATATGCAGTCCCCAACATGAGCACTGATCACAAATGAGCCTGGAACCCATGATGGAGCCCAATTTTGAATTCAGCCGATTCGAACTCATTCAGTCAAATCGAAGAATCGAAAAAACAGAGGCAGATTTCCCAGTCCTAGTCTTGTGAATTGACAACATAATCAACCAATCTCAACTGTTAGGTCAGTATAGAAAAAACTAGCCACTGGATCATAGCATAAAGAGTGTACAAAATCTCATCTGCAGTTAGGGTATGATCTAAACCCTAACAGCATCTGAAATGGATTGAAGTTGCAGCATAAACATTCAACCAGGTAAACAAGATTCATCATCAGTATTGAGTCAGCTTGTTCATATCACCAAAAAGTACAAAGGGAAAGCATTCAAAGCCAAACTTTAGGGTTTCTCCTATTTCACATGTCTTCTGGTATTTTCATTTACAAGAACAACAAACAAACCCTTGTACCCCTTAAAACCACTGTGTTGATCCCTTTTCCTATCAGAACCCAATCTAATCCAAATAATTACACAGAGACGGAACCATATGATCTCAAACCCTAGAAATCTAGACCTAAGAAGAAGAGGACGACGACAGCTTACCAATTGATTGGTTTTTTCAAACTCTCTTCCATTTGGGGCTGGAAACTGAAGGCACCGTCGGGGACAGCGGCGGGAATGAAGACGGAGACGACGACAGCAACAGATTAGGCGAGTTCAAACACCCAAACGGAAGCGGAGACAGCGGGAGCTGGAACTGCTGCTGCGAACTCGGGGAAGGAAGAACTCCTCCTCCACTTCCGCCTCCTCCTCCTTGCGGAGGAGGCGGCAGTAAATTGCTATTCCAGCGAGGCGAAACAAGGGGAACCACATTAGGCATCGAGTTATGGAGGTACCGCATGTAAGCAGAGACTGGCGATTCGGCAGCGGCGTGCACAGCAGGGAACGGCGGCAGAGGAGACAAGGGAGCAGCAGAGGGAGGACGGAGGACGAAGGAGGAAGAGGGGTTATTCGGTAGAGGAGGAGGAGGAGGTGGACGATTGGTCAAATGAGCGAGAGGAGGAGGGCGAATCCGCTGCAATCGAGAGCTCTGGGGTTTCGGTGGGTGGATAGGAGGAGGAGGAGCCGGTGAAGATCGGTCGTGAGCAGGGGATCCGGTGAGCTTCTGAACGACGTCACGGAAATCGTTCTTGTTGATGTTGTAGACCGGCGGCTGACTCTGCGGCTGGGGTAGCTGCTGCGGCGGCGGCGGCGGCGGAGGCGGAAGAGGAAGAGGAGGAGTATTGGATGTGAGCTTGGAGATGGAGGTGATGGTGGGAGTAGGTTTGGAGATCTTGTGGGAGAGCTTGTTGAGACCTTTGAGGTACTGATCTCTGGAGTCCGGAGCAGCACCAGATGAGGAAGAAGATTGCTGCTGCTGCTGCTGATGGTGATGATGTTGATTATCCATCTTGAGGAAGAGAGATATGGTTTGAGATGTGAGCTTTTTTCTTTACTTCTGGATGTTATTAATCAATCAATGGTGTTTTGTTGTTTCTGGTGAGGGAAAAGGAAGATGAAAGGACAAACCAGCTAAACGACAAAAGAGAAATGGAGAGAGAGAGAGAGTGAGGTAGAGAGAGAAAGCACGCTCTCTTGCTTATTTCGTTCTTTCTCTCTCTCATGCCTTATCTTTTGGACCCGAGTGGGCCTGTTGCTTATCTGCAGGAATATATAAATAAATAAATAAATAAATCCGAAATTCAATTATTTTCTTTGTTTGAGCAGTCAACCTTCTTTATTCTTCTGGGGTAATGTTTTTGGGTAGGTTTAATGTTAATCCATTTATAGAGTTAAGGCTACTGCCAAATGGATTCTCAAGTTGTTGTTTCAAAACTAGGGGCTCGTTTTCCGGCTTAATAGGCAAATTTCGCTGTAATTATACAAATCTGGGGATTGGAATCCACGTATCGTAGTTCCTTGTTTTCTTGTAAAATTGACACTTTAGAATTGAAACTTATAAATGACTAAAATATTCCTAGCCATATCCTCCTTCCTCCCCAACGCCTCTTCTCTCCCCAGCATCTCTTCGTCATTGCCGACTGCCCTGTTTCATGTCCCCGATTCCCAAACGCATCCTTCGGCTTCCCTTGGGGGTCAGAGCTCCTCCCTCCCACGCTGAAACACTCTGACGCGTCGCGGATGACCGTGATACCTTGTCTCTGCCTCTGAACGAGTGATGCCACCACCAATTCATCCCTCTTTTCTCTCTCTCTCTCTCTCTCTCAAATGGACTCCATGGTCTGAATTCTCCTTCCCTGCGATCTCCATTGCGACGCCATTATTCTCCTCGGCTTCCCTTGTGCCTCCACCACTTTTTTTCTCGACAATTGTGCTCCCCCTCTTCCCATCCTCGACTTTTTGTGCCCTAACTCCTCTTTCCATAAATTCCCCAGTTGAACCAACGTCATCGCCGACTTCCGATTCAAACGTTCGCCAACATGATTTAGAGGAGGAGTATACTTCCGGTGGGGATGGAGGATCGAATGAGGGGGGTGCCAGCGGTGGAGAGGGAGACATGGGTTTGTAGGGATAAGTTGGGGCAGAGGAGCACGTTTCAGCCAGAAAAGTTTGAGGATGACGACGTCGACGGCAGAGGAAATGGTTTGGTCGCCAGAGTGGGAGTGTCGGTGGTGATATGTCGACAACAGTTAAAATATGGATCAAATATTTAATACATTTTGGAATTTTGGGTCTGGTTACAGATTGATCCAAAAACTTCAAAATGTTACGAACTGGTCCTGAATTTTCAAAATGTTGTGGTGAGAAAATGTGTTTAAGCACCCGAGCCTCCGGAATACTGGCTCTACCAAAAAAATTATTATCAACAAATAAAAGGTGTGAGACGCAATATGCTCCTTCACACACGAGTTCTATAAAGCCTCCCCTCCCCTCTCTTTCCGCCTTCTTCAACATGCACGTAAGGCCTTCCATACACAACAAGAAAAGTGATAATGGGCATCCATGTCGAAGTCCCCTCTCTTGTACATTTGATCCCACCTTAACAACATTCACAACGACATCGTACTCAACCGAGATCACAAACATCATCATCCACCTCACCCACCTCCCATAAAAACTCAAATGACACAACACCGCTTCCAAGTACTCCCATGCAACATGTTCATACGCCTTAGATATATCTATTAATTGTCACCTCTCCATTCTTCACATTGTACAACTGTTTCATATGGTGCAAGGATTCAAATGTCACCACACGTTATCAATTATGGATCGTCCCTTAACAAATGTGGATTGCTCCGAAGAGATGAGCTTAGGCATAACTCTTCATGGACGGTTCGCTAATACCTTCGCTACAGTTCGACAGACCACGTTACAAAGCGAGATAGACCTTAGATCCTTCATACAATCTGGGATTTCCACCTTAGGTATAAGCACAATATTGGTTCGGTTGAAGCTCTCCGAAATCACTTCATGCTCAAGTCACTCCTTGAAGAAGCTTGGTAAAATATCGGGTTAAACTCGTCCAAAACTGGGGCTTTATTAGGATTCATAACAAAGGTAGCCTCCTTGAACTCTTGGGCCGTGATAGCTGCAAGAGACTCACAGTATCAACCTCCGTTATGTGCCTCTCCATTCCGCGAACCACCTCATCGACTACCACTATGTCCCTATCGAGCCCCCTAAAATATGACATTGCTACTACTCCCATCTCATCATCCTTACCCCATGCCCCTCATCAGCACCAACCATTGTTCTCCACCGAACACTACAAAAAAAGGGGTTTAGCGTCGCTTGAAAGCGAAGAACTTAGTGTCGGTCGACCAAAAATCGACGCTAAACCCTTGACTCGCGTTTGACCAAGGGTTTAGCATCGGTCGCTTGTCAACCGACGCTAAACTAACCAAAAACCGTCGCGAAATCTGATTTTAGATCCGAAATGAAGCCCTTACCCAAAACCAGCTTTAGCGTCGGTTACCGACGTGTTTTAGCGTCGGTCGTCGACCGACGCTAAAACACGTACCTATTTAAACCCCCTGGAACTTCAGTTCCTCTCTCAGCTGCCACCACCCTAACCCTAACTTCTCTCAACCCTCTCCTCTCTCCTGAAACTCTCCCAACTTCTTTTTCTTCTTTTTCCCTCTTCTTCTCCTCTTCTCTTCATTTTCTTCTCCATTCTCTTCCAGCAAGCCGTTGGAGCCCCCTTCTCTTCCAACCAGCCAAAGCTTCCTCTTCATCTGCTTCCTTCTTTAAATATCCAGATCCACCTCTTCTCCCCAGCTAACCTTCTTCTTCTTCCTCTTCCTCTTCTTCCTCTTCCCTCTTCCTCTTAGTCTCCTCTTCTTTTCCTTTTCTTCTCCCCAGCCAGCCTTCTCCAGTGATCCGGCGTCTCCAGTCATTCGCCGCCACCGTCACTCTAATCAACAGTTCGCGATCTAGATCCAGGTGACATAACCAAAATGGTGACCTAATAAATCTAAGTGACCAAAATGGTGGCCTAATAAATCTAAGTGACCTAATTGGACATTAAAAAATGGAGTGACTAATTTGTGATAAAAATAGAAAAAAATAGTAATATAAAAAACGAAAACAAAAAATAAAAAATTGGGTTGGTCAGCGACCCATTCGGTCAAGGATTTACCGTCGTTCAGTAACCGGACTTAGCGTCGCTTGGTGTTTGACCGACGCTAAATTTTAGCGTCGGAAGAATTGACGTCGCTTTCTCGAGCGACGCGAAAACATTTAGCGTCGGTCAGTGACCGACGCTATACTGCGTCTTTGACCGACGCTAAACAAACGGATTTTTGTAGTGGAACACTGCCGACTTCTTATATTCTGTTATAAGTTTGACATCCCAATTCTTAATAATCTATGCCACTAGTGTGCGATACCATATTTCATAGTGGCGCTCAATATTGTCGATCTTACCACACACGTAACAGAAGGCCGACAATTTCTCATATTTATACTTCACCAACAGCTACTCTCCCCAAATAATCGTACCTTTTTCTCCTTCTTTAGAGGCTTCGTCACATCAAACCTCACTCAGACCCTCATGTATGGGGACACTCTTGAGTACATCACCCGCTAGCCATAACTGATGACTTACCCAACAAACGCCCCAACACCTTCCCCAAATTTCACCGTACAAAACGTCAATGGTAATTCGTGGATCATAATCCAAAAATCTATGAGGTTAAGCGACACTATAGTCGGCTGTTCCCCCGCTCACAACTCTTTCATCACCAACAATGCGTTATCTAATTTCCACGTTCTGTTCTCCAAGACCACTTTAGGTCACGATCATTGTAGAATAAGAAGTATCAACATATCCCCCAAGTCTTCAACAGTAACACCCTTCCCGATCTCTAGATGTCGGGGAACCGATGCTGCATAACATTGAAGTTGATTGTCTTCGTTGTCATAAACATCCCAACCATACACATCACATATTCTTCATATTCTTCTACTGCATCATTGAGGTCCAAATCCACTAGCTCCACCCCAACATCATCCTCTTCGATTATCGCGAGTTACCCTAACTGACGGTCCATATTTTTTTTGAGCTTGTTCTAATTTCCTCCTAATCCTTTCAATTTGTTTTAAATTTATGAATCCACATGTTTTAAATCTTTCATTATAAAAGTCTGAATTTGATTAAAAAAATACATTAATAACAGCTAGCTAAATTTCATTATGAAAATTTCCAAGTTTTTACTATTCTTAATTTGGAATATTGGTCCCACGTACATATATATTTATAAACCTTGAATCCAAACAGGCCCTAACAAATTAGGCTTAATTTATTTACTAACTCTACAATAAAAAGTAACTGATTTCCTTTTGACCTAGCCACCCCCACCCATCTCTGTTTTTTTCTCTACTCTCTCCGTTCCGACCAGATCAGGCTTCCGATCTTCCAATTTTGAAATGGCTGAACTCGCCACCGCCGACGACATCTCCTCTCTCGAGGTTCGTTCTTATTTTGTATTATCCTACACCCGATTCAATTTCACCTGTTTTCCGATCATTAGAAGTGTTATGCGTAATTGCAATTTCGATGTGTTTCATGTCTGTGCTTCTTTGTCCTTCGTCGATTGTGTTGCATTGTATTTGTTATTCTGTTCATTGATATTTTTTGAGTCCTTTGATTTTTTTTTTCCGGTTGAATGGCCCTGCCTGATTGTATTTCTTTGTGACCTGGTTTGTTGTTTCATGGCCTCTAGATCTCTCATTTTTCATAGGTTTGTAAAACTGGTCAGAGTAAGTGGGTGTATGTGTGCGAAAGATGAACGATTGAATGAATCGTCGAGTGGAGAGATAGTTCTGCCATTAAGATAACATTGATCTGTGTATGTGCTCTAACAATAGTCTGCCAAGACAAAACGATGAACCCCTAAATGTCAAGCCTTTTCTTTCTTTTGAGAAGAAATGATTAGATTCTGATGAATGTATCATTGTACATGTGCTTTAGGGTACTAGACAAATGACGAACACGCCTTAAATGTCAAGTCTTTTCTTTTTTTGGGTGGAAACAATTGGATTCTAATTGAATGTATCAATGGTTATTTTGGATTAGGGAATTGCAAATGGATCATTGGAATTAGGGTAGAATTCCCACTGTGATGGGAAATGCGTTCCGTGTTTTCAAGTCCAGTTCTCATCTCCATGGGAATCAGACCCCGAATTCCCAAATCCAAACTACCTCTAAGAGTAGTGGCCGTCCCGAGGACACAGTCTAAAGATTCTTGTTATGCCTCTCTGTCCTTAAGACCAGATTGCCCCGTATATGTGTTTTACGTTACTCAGCAATAGTCTTGCAAGATAAAATGATGAGCTCCCCATAATTGTCAAGTTTCTTCCTCTGGTAGGAAACAATTGGATTCTGATTGAATTTGTTAGGAGTTTGTGGCCCTTCACAACAGAATCTTGTGCTTCTTGTGTTTGCTTCTTATCGTCCCCCATTCTGAATAACTACCCTGTTAATGATTATACAGCTTAAGACAGCACCAGCTGATTACCGTTTCCCAACAACCAACCAGACAAGGCACTGCTTTACTCGATACATCGAGTTTCATAGGTATATATTTTCTGTCATGATTGCATCTTGAACCTTATGAAATTTTGATGAACTTTTAATTTTGGATGGCTGGTTATTTAAGGTGCATTGCTGCAAAGGGAGAAGATGCTTCGGACTGTCAGAAGTTTTCCAAGTACTATCGCTCCCTTTGCCCTGGTGAATGGGTATGTCTGTTTTAAAACTTTATTTCTGTATAATTCCAAAGAACCATCTTAGTTATCTACTGTTGAGGTTATTAGTATGTCACCGCTTCAAGTAATTGAACCTCTTGCTTGAACTCAATTACATTTCCTGCAAATCCTTTTCGTATACAATGTTTAATAGATGAACATCATTATTGCTAGGACAATGTGCATGCTTTGCGGTTGTAGGAAGTCTTTCATATGCCCATCTTGCCACTATTTTAGTTTTTTCGTAGATTCTTAAGTAGAGGAGAGCCCGAAGATGGGTACTTTAATCGTTTCATCGCTTCTCCTTATGATCCTACATTGCTCTTTGTTCTTCAAATTGGCTTAGGCTAGAGTCTGACATTAACAAAGAGGAACTGTTAATTTTCTTCTGTAATAGTCTTGATTCTTGAAAGACAATGTTGGCTTCCCCTAACGCCTTTACTGTTTGTTTGTGTAACCAAGTTCGAGTATTTCGTTAGCTGCCATTGATGTTGATGTTTGTTGGTGATTTTGGTACCAGGTTGAGAAATGGAACGAACAGAGGGAGAATGGGACATTTCCAGGACCCCTGTAAATGGTCCAGAATCATGTCCAGTTTCGTTTCGAGTTCGAGTTCGAGTTCCTAGGGATGATTAGTTCCCTAACATTTATTTGATGTTGAAAGAAAGATTCATACTATTGCAGCCTGGATAATAAAATTGTACTATCATGCACATTCAGTTTGTGTTTGGCAGAGACAGCTATTGTTCTCCATGAATATTGATTTTTGTTTTAGTATTGAGTTGGATTGGGCGGTTGAACCAGTCAAATTAAACTGGCCTACGAGCCAGCTGGTTGAGTGAGTTTGAGGTCGCAATCCACTCAATCTCAACTCATAACCCACTTGATAATTTTACGGTTTACCTAAAAGATAACATCTTCCATTCAATATCGCCTCTGACTTGCAGAAAAAGGCAAAGGCTCTGTTTTCCGGGGACATGTTTCAACATAAATGTCCTCCTCTTGACTACGTTCAATTAAACATGGAATCCATGTTGCTAATCTAGCTTCAAACGGAACCGAAGGAGTGTTACTCGTGTAGAATGTGGAGTGGATTGCTAGCTTTGCTTGCCAAATTGGCACCATGCTGATTTGGCTGAGCCTAGTGTGATACCTAAATGAATCTCGCTAGCATGGACTTGGAGATGCAAAAAGATTATTGCGAGTCAGCTTCTAAAACGGTCATGGAGCTAGTTATCGAAGAAGAGATGGCAGCTATTCTTGGCGACGTGCGACAGTTTCATGTAGGAGAATTGTGATTGAAATATTCAACACGTTTCAGGAAGCTAATTGTCCGTCAAATGGACTAGCGAAAAGGTTGGCGCAGGGTACAGTTTCAAAAATTGCAGCAACTATGTTGTAAAAACTCTTTGTACGTGCAGCAACTGGCCTCAAAGCTGGCTGCTCAAATTAACAGACTTCACGGCAGGTCTAAACCAAAGCCTAAACACTCAAAGAGTCTCGACCCCTCTCAGTTTCGGAAGATGACATCAAATGTTGGAACTACCTGAGTGGTTGGGCACGATAAGCTCCATCCCGCCCATGAATGGACGCAGTGGCTCTGGGATAATGACGCTCCCGTCCTCTTGTTGGTAGTTTTCCAGCAAGCATATGATCATTCTGGGAACAGCACATGCGGTGGCGTTTAAAGTGTGTACAAACTTCGTAGGAGCAAGGTTTCCTTTCCCTTTCTTGGTGTTTGTTGTGGGTGATAGTTCTGAAGGACGGTATCGAATTCCTAGCCGGCGACTTTGGTAGTCTGTGCAATTGGATGCACTTGATATCTGCCAACACATATGTACACGGTTAGGACAGAAGAATATCCAGCTGGATCAGCTATCAGAAATGAGAGATCCACGTACCTCACCGTACCGCCCTAAACCAGGCATCCATGCTTCCACATCAAATTTACGGTAAGCAGGTGCGCCTAAATCTTCCGAGGCCATGTCCAAAGTTCTATTGCGAAGAAATACACTGTCAGAACTAGATCCCCAAGAGTTTTAAAGGGAAGAGAGAGAAAGAAGTCAAACAATAGCAATAGTTTGCCGAGAGCCAGAAATGGTTACTTGTAATGTAAGCCCAGTGATGAGAAGAGGTCTTCTTCGATTCTAATGAGCTCCTCATGGTAGGCGTCACTTTCATCGGGTCGGCATAGGACAAACATTTCCACTTTACTGAATTGATGCACTCGGTAAAGACCCCTACAAGGAAATGCACAAGCTCATCATCGAAGGTGTACAACTTCATTGGAAGACCCTCAAATCAGGCTTTAGGAGATCAAGAAATACGTCAAATGTTTTGAACTACAAACTTCAAAGATATCAATAAGCTATATTGGTACATACTTTAGCAGAATCTTAATAAGTTTAAAGCGTTTAGCAGATAACTGGCAGAAGAAAAGGTTACCTAGTTGCTGCTCCAGCAGCACCAGCCTCTGTGCGGAAGCAATGGGAAAAAGCCGCATACTTCAAAGGCAACTTTGATTCGGCAAGTATAGTATCCATATGAATTCCTCCCACAGGAATCTCTGCTGTGCCAATGAGGCATTGATCACTACCCTCAATTGAGTAAACCTGGAAAAGATTTTGTATTTAAATGAACAACTCATTTATGCTCAAAGTGCCGAGTTGGCAGATTCAACATAAGTAAGAATTAAGAAACACCCGTGCTAAGATGATTTCTGAGAAATACACAAAAACAAAAAGAGTTCCTGAGCAACAAACAGTATAAACCTGGGTATTATCTCCACGAGGCTGAAATCCACACTTTTCAACAATGGACGATCTTACAATTTCTGGGGTTATCAGTGGTGTAAAGCCTTTTTTCATCACTTGAGAAAGGGTCCAGTTGACTAGGGCCATTTCTAGTAAAACTGCTTCATTCTTCAGATAGTAGAACTTTGATCCACTGACCTGTATAACCAAGGAAAAAGATAAACAGGCTCTACTGTCACTACTTAATGTCATTCAACAAGTAAGTTAGACTTACAAGTCACTGTTTTTCAAACAAGTTTATATACTTGTGTAAGCAACATCATTTAAAAACAGTTTATATAAGATGTCTAATGGTCGTTGCACAGGAAATCTTGCATTTATCAAACAGACTTCTAAGTGGATGTGCATGCAAGAATAAAAATACCTCTGCTGCTGCATCAAAATCAAATAAATCAAGCTCTTTCCCAAGTTGAAGGTGGTCCTTAATAGGGAAGCTGAATTCTCTTGGGCTGCCAGCCTAAGAGACCCACAACACGTTATGAGACCACCATAGAATCTAGAAGCAAAAACCTGTTCTAACACAATAAGGTTCAGAGCCATACCATCTTTCTTACAGATGAAGAATCCTCCCCTCCAATGGGAACATCTGGATGAGTCATGTTAGGTATAGATTGTGCTTCTAGATGAAGCTCATCACTAAGCTTAACCAGGTCTTCCTCCAAACTTACCAGTGCTTCCTTTAAATTCTTTCCTGAAAGTAGAGGAGAAGAAATAAGCCCTTAACCAACTCTCCAGAAAAAGCTCAGGACAATAGAAATCACACCTTCCTCTATGAATTTCTGACGTTCTGATGGCTCCAGCTTCCCTTTCATCTTGTTAGCGACTGCGTTCCTTTCAGCACGAAGCCTCTCAACTTCCTGATATCTGGAGACAATTAGATAAAACTGAGAAGCAAAAACCAGCTTCTGTTCCACAGTACATCCCTCCCTCCACATTCAAACAATTTCTCCATGAATTCTACAATTGAACTTGAATGCCAAACTAGTACCAGTGCTGACCTTTTGAACAGCTAACATATTGTCGTACAGCTCGAGCACAAGCTCCAAACGAACATTCGAGTTCCTGCTCTTAATATTGGCAGCAACTGCTTCTCTGTTATCCCTTATCCACTTGAAGTCAATGGCTGCTTTCCACTGCGGCTTCGCAACTGAACAAAATCGAAATCGATCATCCAACGAATAGAGAAAGACAGAAACTGATTGCTGAAATTGTGAAACGAGTTGCACCTTCAACGTTATCGGTTCTCGGAGGAGTGGTTTGAATCGGTGCAGCGGACGAAAGAGCTTGAACCAGCATCGAAAAAGGTGGCCTAGGACGGGAGGAATTACTATGGCAGTGAAGTGAATCCAAAGCCAGGGTTCTGGAAATCGGTCTGAAGATGAAGCGAGAATAAGAAGTTGGAATGGCAGCCATTTTCAAGGTTTGTATGGTCGTACCGCCGATGTAACCGTAAAACGCCATGGTTGCCGTCAATCTTGCTCTGTTCTCTTCTGCTCTTCAAAGGTTTTAGAACCTCCGAAACAATTTCCAATTCCAGAAGATAAATTAAAAGGGAAAATATCACTTTGGCCCCTATACTTTTCCAACTTAACAAATAGCCCCCTATACTATAAGTCGCTCTTTTTATCCCTCCTACTATGATTACTTTTCCGTTTTGGTCCTTTTGTTTCAACTTTCGTCTTCTTAACATTAAATCTAGACACATTCACACACCGACAAAGAGTGATATCGGAGGTTGGAGATGAAGAGTAGTTAGTTAGGGAGGTATCACGAAGACTATGGTGAAATACGAAGGATTTCAAAACCATCACATTTTATTCGTCAATTTCATCCTATCTAATTATATATACTTATATTACCCATTAAAACACGCTAGTAAACTAATACAAGACTATTGGAGCTAATGCAATGTACTTAACGTACGTCAATTAACGTAACGAAGATGAAAGTTGGAACATAAGGACCAAACGATAAAGTGATCGAAGTAGGAGGGTAAAAAGAGAAATATATAGTATAGGAGACTATCTATTAATTTGACTAAAAGACCAAATTGCTATTTCCCCAAATTAAAATTGGCTGATATCATTTAGAGGCTCAATTTTTCTAAAATAGTCAAATCTAGCCCAAACTAATTGAAATTCCTTCATCTTTAATTTATCGTCTTCCTTCATCTTCCCCCTCCTGAGAGGATGTCCATGTATGTATTGGCGTTAGGGTGTTATCATGAACCGTTACATCCCAATAACTTGAGTTGTTGGCAGAGAGTTCTGAATAAATTTTCTAATGTTTACCAACACGTTCCCTCAAACGAAAGTCCATGATAGGGAAGAAGCCCATAGAAGGGGATTGAAGTTTGCAAAGGTTCACCAAGCCTTATGCAAGCTAATTGTTATATTGAGGGCTACTGGAATTCGATGTCAAGACCTTTTGGTCATCAAGGCTTTGAGACTAATACCATGTCAATAACTGTTACATCCCAATAACTCGAGTTGTTAGGAGATAGCTCTGAATGGATCTTTTATTGTTTACTAACATCCCAATAACTCGACGTTGACGTTTGATGTGTTGTGAACTTTGAGTCTAATGGTGTAAGAGTATGGTTACTACTATTTGTTTGTGTGTTTTGTCAACTTTGTTCTACCGTATTAATCAATGAATATTCGTCAAGTCCGGTATTTTACTACTAAATTTTATATTTATTTTTAAATTAATATTATAAGAGATTCTAAACGGATTAGCCGGTATGAAACCGCGATCGAACCATCAAACCTCATATCACTACTTCACTGGACTATCCAGTATGGTATCCTGTACGACATTGCTTATGAGCAATACTAGAAATCTACAATAGTGAGATTGTTGCTTTGGGGTTTAGGAAACACTTGTGAGTCACTATTTCGATTTACTCGTTTCACCTTGTACCTACTTCAGTTGTGAATTAGCCCTTATTTTATGGAGTGAACCACATAAATCGTTTGTGTCATTTATTTATCTTCTTTGCTAGTTATTTTTTCTATTTGATGCACCCAACATATTTTTTTAAATTTTAATTCCACAAGGGTTAATAGCGTGATCTTTATATGCTTCGAAACAAAGGCACTACCTTTGTACTTGGAGATCAAGTTATCTTCATTCGCATAGTTTATTTCGTTAATAGAATATCTTATGGTATTTGTTCGCACTCTGAGAACATATTCCAATTACATTAAGAACATATATAAAGCATACAATCGTTGAAATCAATTGAGTTTCTATAAAGCAAGTTGAGATTTAGTTAAAAACATGTTTGACCTAGCTAGAACTAGTTCTAACCATGAGAACAAATAAAATATTTTCGTCGTAACATACTGTACCAAGATGTCTTATAGCGAAAAAAACGTCTCTTTCACACGTTCCAACTATACGTTAAACAAGTTCTAACTAACCAATTCAACCGTCATAGATACACATAACTACCCTAATTTTAAATGGATATAGCAAAAAAAAAAAAAAATCTTCTTGAGTACTCTTGGCAACAACAAATGAAAGAATTTAGTAACCATAGATCGAATAATCACCCGATTATTCGATCTACGTATGAAGTACGATTACGTCTCGCACAGTGATGGACCGTCGGCCGCCCATCGCGGGTGGTCTTCCGTCGGCTTCCGTCGACGGAGCAATCTTGACCAAAACCCTTTGACCTTCCCCTCGCCGCCGTCAACTCCACTACTACTCCGTTGACCATGCACAGATCTACTCTTCAACATCATAAGCGTATTCTTCGACACAAACAACCTGCCGCCGCCGCCTGGTCGGGGAGAGGAGCACGAGGAGCAAGAAGAGGAAGAGGAATAGCAAGAAGACAGCGACGACGCAGAGGATGACGTGTCCACTGTGCGATAGGAAGAGGATGATGTGGCAGCGGCGGCGGCGGCTGGGAGCTGTGAGAGCTTTTCCCGGAGACAAGCTGAGCAAACTCCTGGTGACTGCTGCTGATGCTTCTTGCACCTTGTTGTGTCGGCGGCGGTGGGTCGGCGGCCGCGGCGGGGAGGAGGTGGAGGAGGTTGGTTTGATTTGGTCCGCCAGATTAGGGTTGCCATATTGGGCGGTGGACGCAGTTTGGGAATGGTGATTGAGATTTTATAAGGAGGGGTTCAGTGTAATGTCCCATGGCTGTTTCGAGGAGGGTTCGTTTCGTTAGTTGACGGCAACTTTGCTTTTTTATGAAGTCCTTGGATCAAATTGAACAATATTAAAAAGAAGGTTAAATTCATTTCTAGTTACTGAAGTTTGTGTGAGGTGACAAATTGGTCACTTAATGTTTTTTTAATGAATGATTTGACCAAGATCTTAGTAACAAATTTGTGGTCGTCGCTCCAATTTTCATCCCAATCTAACTTCAACCGATCATGTTACTTAAATTATTATTATTTTAAATAAAATTCCTTTTTGTGACCAGAGTACTCGTGCCACTCCTGCTTGAATCAAAGTTGGTTCATGTCAAAATCCCTTATAAAAGGCTAAATGGCAACAAAAAATTTGTACGAAAATGTTCGATTGAAGCTCTCCAACTTGATTAAGCCACACGAAGAGAGTAAAATCTGTTTGTTCTTGAAGTATAGCGGAATGGAGAGCAGAGTAATCGAGTAGATCACGACCAAATGCAATGAAATACAACAAATTTGAATTTATTTTGAGACCCAACAAACAAGTTTAATCCGCTCAAGTAGAGAAACATAAAAGCCTCCAAGAACAATGTCTATGCCAAATTGCCAATTTAACCACGAAGATGACCTTCTTCGATGTAGCATTGAATGAATGAATGCCACGAGATGATTTATCAGAAGTAGAAATACGGGGAGGAATTGGGAGAGACGGAAATAGCCTTGACTTTTAAAGTTTCGTTGGAGTTGGTTGAGTTTTCGGCAAATAATTGAAGAAATGAGTTGGTCACATTTTAAAATAGTATTTTGCCTAGAATACCTAGCTAACATTGAATTGGATATTAAACATGCAAGTTAACGGAGAACTTTTCATTACCAAAGTAATTGTCGATTCATGGATTTGCCGAGAAATTGTTAGTGACCAATTTGTTAGCTGAGTAAAATTATAGTGATGGAAAATACATTAATTTATTAAATAAAACGAAGGTAAAAGAAAGTAGACAGCCAATGGGAAAGGGGGAAAAGGAAAGCTGGGAGGAGAGTAGTTTCAGGGGAAATTTCTGCAAGAAATGAAGGATCCCTTTTTTCTATATTATAACATTTAAATATGTAACTGTTGGGCGTTGGCTGTAGAATTTGACAATTAAGACTTCAATTTGGGTTTTGCTGAGTTGTCTTTCGGTTCGTTTGGTTCGTTTGGTATTGAGAAAATCAACTGTGTTTTTTGAAAACTCTGTATTCTGAGATATCATTGTTTGTTTACTGTCTAATGGAGCTGGGGTTTTGTATTTCACATATCTAGAGCTTTTGATTGTCTCCAGAATGTATATTCTGACAATTTCTACTTTTATCAGAAATTCTGACTTTCTCAAATAAAATAATGGATCTCACTATCTTTCCTACTATTTTCTTTACCCAATATACATACCAAACAATGTAATGTACATCCTCTAACTTTTAACAAACACTTTTCCACCATTTTCCTATTTTCATATTTCACCTTATTCTTAATCCTCTGTACCAAACAAACGACCCCTTTGCCTCATTGGTATTTTTTCAATTATTCTTATTTTGATGATGATGATGATGCGGTGGCAGGCTGATTGGCTGTGTGATGGCGTAATCTTAACTTTACTTTTATTATTTTTTTAATTGGGGCGTGTGGGTTGGGGTTGAATGGACTAACTTATTAACTGTGGAATTTTCAATAGAATACTACCAACTTGGTCCTCTTTTTATCCAACCTAGACTTTGATTTCAACGTTTACACTTTAGTCTAATTCTTAAGTCCTAACCACGAAACTTCATAATGGGTTAGAACCCAATCGATCAAGTTCGGAAACCAAATGGTTTTGGAATCTGAATTTATTTAGACAAGTAAAAGAATGGAGCAAAGGAGTGAGGAGGGTGTTCTTCAAGCCGTGAATCAATACTGTGGCTTCTGGCATTTGGTTAAACAAAAACCACACTGAGCTGAAATCATGTGGCTTCTGCCATATCAATGATTTAACTACAAATTAAAACATATCATTCCATGAAAGCAGCAGGCTATAGATGTACCAAATCTAACACTAAGCGCTAAAAAAATATGAGAAGCAGGCAGCAGCATATGGCGTGAGAGGCAAAATTTATGCAGCTGCTCATTCTTTCGTCACTTGTGAGTCAACTCTACCTACAGGTGTGTCTACACTTGCTCTTGGGAATTACCCGGCTTTCGTTAGTGTTTCGAACAACAATCTGCTATGTCAATGCCTGCAACCTCCATGGCGTTACACACCCACTTCGGGACGTCGCCTTTCGGGAACTGCAATAACAAAACAACCAACAGTTAGCTTATAACAGTAGCTCCAAGTGCAGACATGTCATGTCTTTCGGCTGTCTGTTGCTCATTCAGAGTCTGATTTCGAAACCTCAAAAAGAGTATAAAACCGGAAGATGACATGACAGTGTAACAGAATGATATAAGATACATTCTGGGCCATTTTCCAGGGACGCGAGTTATTTGAGATGTAATGATTCTTTAGCATGGTATTCAAGTCTTCGGCCAAGAGGTCTTGACACCGTATCATGTTAACCCCCAGTATAACAATTTCAATTGAGATTTGCAAACTTCAACCCTTTCGTGGGCTTTCATATGTATGATGGAAGTGTAAGAAAATGGTATAATAATCATCCTAAGCCATATCCTAATAAATTGAGCTACTGAGATGTAATAATTATTGACAAATGGAATCATATGAGTTCCATGGCATGGGCTGTCCTAATGATGGATGGTTATGTCATTTCAATAGACAGAATCATGTGAGTTTGATGAATGTCTATGTCATTTCGGTATACCCACAGCAGAACCTTTTCACATGAAAAGCTTCTCTCAATATTTTATTATTCAATTCTGAAACTCTCCCAACAGCTCGAGTTATTGAGATGCAACGATTTTCGACAGGTAATCCTAACCCTAACAGTACATATACATAACGTTTGCAAAAAGTTGGGGACATTACCATTTTCTTCAGGAAGTCGCAGACAAACCTATTAGATGAGCGAGAGCAAAGAATAAGAAGAAGAAAAAATGCATGTTAGAAATGATGGGTCAATTTGTAGCTGAGTAACATGAAACTGGCTGGCACAAAGCAATACATACTCTGGAAACCTCTCTTGTAAGATTGAAGAGTGCAGGTCTCTACTAAGCTGCAAACAAGGATGACTGTTAATGAATAACAACTACGGTTAACTTCACAAATACATTAAAGATTGCTCAGCATGTACCTGCAGCATGTAATATAGATTGTGATATGACAGAAGCTGTGACCCCATAGCATCTTTGGTGACGAGGCTATGGATGTATGCCCGCGAATACGTTTTACAGACCTAAGCAACACCGAGATGTAGTCATTAGCAATCAGAAATAAAAACTTCCGAATCAATGGCAAGATGTATGCTACCATACCATGCAAGCACAAGTGGGATCGATTGGACGAGTATCTTCAGCCATTGCTCTGTGTGTAAGTTTGAGCACTCCCTACAGGCAATGCATCACATCAATATAAAGCTAAACAGCACACCTATGTGAAATACGGTTAAGAACTCAAAGCCATCATGCATGAACTGGCCTTGATAAGTTTAACAACCAGCAACAACATATATCTCGAGAGTATACAGAGCTTCATTAGAATGTCGAATTGTACTTGTTTGAAAATAGAAGTGTTTAAGGAAGAAATAAGTAACACCTCTGGTATAAGAGCTGTTCCGAAACGAGCAGTACGAGTGGGATACACACAGTCATACATGTCTGCACCTAAAGCACTGCAAACCACAATGTCGAGTGGATAACCAACACCCTGAAACATGAAACCCAAAATGTTGTTTGACTGAAAATGGTATAAACTAGAAGCAGAAAACCACTGGTGAACTGAACGATACTGTACCATCACATATCGTGGTTTGTCTTCAGGCAAAGAAGCAGTACACTGAGCAACAACACGCCAAAATGAATCTTTGTCTTCCCCGCCAGCAAGGCCACCAATGGCATAGCTGACATCATTCAATTAATTACTTAGGATTAGTACAAAAATTGAATCCACCAAGTTAAGGACAAGTTTAAATGTTAAATAAAACTCTAAGAAGATGAGTTCCATACCCTGGTAAATTTCTTTCCGTCAATGCTTTCACACATATATCCCTGATCATTTGGTCAGACATTGAATTGTCAGTAATTAGTGCAGAACAAGAACTAGAGAATAGCAGGAAGCAAGTAAATCAACCTTAACACAGGATCCAGACCACCTTGAACAATAGCGAATAAGTTTTGCTCGTCCGGTCTCTTGTGAGCTGTCAGAATATACTAATCAGAAACTGAAATCAATCATGAAGAGAAAACGAGCCAAACTTAAGCTACCTAAGATTGGGCGTGACTGTCACCACTTGCTTTTTAATTAAAGCGACAAGGAGTCAAATGAGAGTTGATCAAGTTACCTGCAATGCATCTGTCTATCCATCGAATGGTACGGTACATTGCTTCCTCGATTCGCGGTCCAGTGATGGTGGTTTTCACTACATCATCAAGAGCCATAATGATATCTGCACCAATTCTGTTCTGCAAAATTCACCACAAGTAATGTTTTCTGCTGTTAGTTTTTCACAATTTCGTGGTTTCTTCTATGAAAGCAAAGGCTGAAAGTACGCCTCCCACAAACACTGTCTACTGAGATAGAAATAGTTCTCCAATGATAATGTAGTCGGAATAAAGAGCAGAAGCAAGGGGCAGGGTTGTGAAACCACTGGGAATTTGTTGAGCAGTAAGACATGGACCACACTTTCCTTTGGAAAACAAATGAAATTAGTTTGGTCAGGACATGACTAAGGAGCATACCGTTTCTTTTGTTGACCATTTTAAAGTTGATGACAATGACCACTTTAAAGTTATGAAACCTTTATTAAAACTAAAATAGGGTAAGGGATGATGATTCATTGCATAGGAACTAGAATCAGACGGACTATAATGTGCAGGCAGGTGAATTATATGCACTTGGGCTTGGGCAAGGAGATTCTCATGGAACTTTATAAGAAAACAAGCCAAAAAAGGGTAAAAGAAATGCATTTACTTGGATTTGAATCGACTCCTCGGGTGTTAGAAGCATGGGTTTACCATCAACTGGAGACTGGAGAATGCCATATAGAGAATTAGCAGTAGCCGCACAGAAAACCAAAAAGAAGAAGAAGAAGAAGTAGGGATTTATTGGTAGAGTGTAGGTGGAATAATAGATTCAGGTTTTGTGGATTCTCTACAATCTAGGTGAGATTTTAAATAGGCTAAGTTTACACTTTTTGTGAATCAAAATACATGATTTTTTAGCAGAATAATGATTTATACATGTATCGTTTAGAAACACTTCTCCAAATCAGAAATATCATACAGCATGCATTCAAACAGTATACTGGCAATGGCAAGGCTTGAAATTTATGTCTGGGGAAAAGCAAAATCAGTACTGAAAAGACGTTTAATTTGTGGGAAGAAAACAGCCTTCATATTAACTATACGAAATAAACAGACATCTCTTTAGGGACAGCATCTCTTCATTAACAAGTACCTGAAACGTGACTCCATTTTCAGTTATATCAGCCAAATGCAACAATGACACCTGAAAGCATAACCACGTAGCTAATCAGATAAACAGAAGAGGCTGCTTAGGAAGTGAAGAAAAGAGATGAACTCCAAACTGAACGACAGATGAAAACAACAAAATAGACGAGGAAAGTGGAAAATTTTTAACAAATCAAACAACCATTTGGAAGCCACCAGAATCAGTAAGCAGTGCTCTAGGCCAATTCATAAATTTATGAAGACCACCTAATTCATCTACTAACTCAGAGGTTGGACGTAGCTCCAAATGGTAGGTATTCCCAAGAATTATTTGACAACCAATCTCCTCAAGCTGGCTAGTTGTCAAACCTTTTATCGTCCCTGTAATCATGAAGAGCAACGATCAGGAAGGAAGAATCATTTGAAATTATGTAATCACCCAAAAATATTGGCCAAGTGAGTTCATATTTCAGCTGACCTTTTGTTCCTACAGGCATAAACAATGGGGTCTCAGCTACAAAATGAGGGAGGGTCATTCGAGCTGCACGAGCACGATTAAATCTCGCCAAAACCTGAAGTAGCGAGTGAGCAAAACAAATTACTACCATAAACATCTGATTTAGCAAAATTCAAACTGCAGCCGAGCAGTACAATTTAGACCATAATAAGAAAGCAAGAAGCATTCTCCCTAGCCTGAAATTCACATGCAATTGACAACATTTACTTCTGAATGAACAAAACAAAATGTTGAATATCGCCAATACTTGCACTTGAACCTAGTACATTGCTTGAATTGCATGGAACTCTTATTGCTTAATTCATTTTGAAAATTTTGAACAAATACTATTTAATCTAAATATCTGGTTGTTGACATTGTTAAATTATGAATGTATCATAATATATATTTGAAATATGAAAACTTGACATGGTAACAGTAAGTAATAATATATAATCATCTTAAAAATCTTAATTGTTGTATAGTACATTTGGTTTGACACCTAAAAATCATTGTTGAATTTTGAAGCTCCCACATCATTGTTAATAAAAATTAATTACTTTCTTTCCTTTCATTAATGCTAGTGCTCCCAAATTAAATACACCATGATTGAAATAATAAACACTTCAATGTTAAAATATATTATCTTAAAGTAAATTGGTATAATTATCAACAAGTTAATTTTAACTTTAATATATTTGTAGTTTATTCAAAAACAATATAATGAATTCTCTAAATACAATTTTTTCATAATATATGAACTTCGTTTAGAGGTGTTAATACATGTTCTACCCGTTTGGCACATGATATTGATATGAATATGGATTTAAAATCGGTATAAGTATGTGTTTGAAACGAACAAGTATGCATATTCAACAGACCGGGTACAAAACTAGTAACTATTATTGCTATTTTAAGCAATATTTATCGTGATGAAAAATTATTGATAGAGTTTCTGGGTACCCTCCTGATAATAAGATATGCACAAACATTTAATTCTGAATTAAAAAGGTAAAATTAACAACAAATCTAAAGTCTCAACTAACATTCGCAGTTCAGAAACTTATACGCTAAATTAAACATACTTCCTCTACGCCTAAACAGAACGTCTGAGCGATTCAAAGGATGTTACCTCGAATCGAAGCGCCATGGCAGAGAGAATAGTCGGAGCTCTTGATCAAAACCAGCGATTGTGCAACTGTCGTGAAGAAGAACGTGAGGAAGTTACAGTATCATTCACGAAAGAGAAAAGAAGAAACAGACAAGGATGGTGATGACGAAGGTAGAAGAAGGAGAAGTAAACTTACAGAGAGCGCGAAGGCGGAGGAAGGTAGAGAGTTCCGGCGCCGGCGCGAGGTCTTTGTTTTCGGATTGTATTTATTAGTTGGGTTAGGGCTGTTGACGAGCCTCACGAGCACGTATCAAATACTTCCTCCCCTACTAGTGGCCAGAATTGTTGAAAAAATCCGGGGTTATAGCTGTCCGGGCCAGGTGCCTTATCCGGGCTCATAGCAAATGATCCCCAACTACTTTCTAGGCATTTTCGGGGACTAGCCCGCTTCCCATTATGAAAGAGGGATTTTCCTAGCATATAATTAAGCAGCTCGGAGCTCGGCTCGGAAAAATGGCTAAAAAGCTCGCTCAGAACTCGGCTCGATTGTAAACAAGCCGGCTCGCGAGCTGGCTCGATAGTAAATGAGTCGAGCTCTAGCCTACCCTGACTCAGCTCGGTAGGCTCGTGAGCTGGCTCGACATTGATTAAAGAGTAGAAATTTCTAGCTAAAAAGGTGTTGTTGTTGTAGCCCTCAGCAACACCACATTGGTGGTTTAGGGGAAAAAGGAAGCCATCAAGACTTATAAATAACAAGGTCTAGACATTTAGATGAATAGTCTCAATTTAGAGACTTGAGGTCTATGGATCATTAAAGTAAATTTTTATGGGCTTTGACCCTAACTTGAGCTTGAAAGGGCCTAGAATTTATGGCCCAATTTCAGTTCAAGCTAAGCTCGATAAGCTTTTATCAAGCTTTGGCTTGTTAACACTCATTTTGAGCCGAGCTTGAGCTGAGCCCGAGTTGAGCTCGAGCTCTAATTTTTTCTAACGAGCCGAGCTCGAGCGCACATCTTCGAGCTCGAATCGAGCTTGAGCCGAGTTTGAGCCAGCTATATTCCTTATTGAGCCGAGCCTGAGCTTGGCCAAAGCTCGACTCGGCTCGGCTCATATACAGCCCTAAGTTGGGTTACCCTGCAAGAGCTGCGGGACTGGCTGTTAATTTGAACCAAAATTGGGCTGGGCTGAATCTTTATTTTAGTGGGCTGGGCTGAAACTTCCTTTTTTGGTAAAAGGATTAGCCAGTCCACGAATGTCCATGATCATTAATCTATATGGACTTGTATAGATAAAGGTTGGCCTGTTGGGACAGGGATTGTCTAGTGGTTAATGGCGTACTAAGGAAAATGATTGTGGTTCAAATACTGACATCCTCTTGGGGAGGGGACTGAAAACATAATTACTGAATTGGTCCCCCAATATGATGATCGGTACTAGATAAACAAACCAAAAAAAATTAGAATACGAAATTTTTAATAATACATGGTTGACGGTGTTGCAAGCGATGGAACGAACTTCCCACAACACTGAGTTCGGAAAGATCACCATGTAGTGCAAAAGGCTATCATACTCTCAACCATCTTGGCACTTTTGTTAGGAGAGACTGTAATAAGGTGGTAGATGCCTTGACAAAACGATCTTGTAACTTGACCCATCCTATTAATGGGACGGCTTCAAAGTTGCATGTGTGTAATGTCATATGTTGAAGCAAACAGTTGTGAATACTGAAGAGGACGACACACTTATCATTTTTAAAGTGGCCGAGTCATAATGTAAAATCTCAACCTTTCCTGACAAGATATTGTCCGCTTTGGGCTCAGCCCTCACAGATTTATTTTTGGGCGTCGGTGAGATTCGAACCCATAACCTCCTCAAGATCAACCCCACCACTACACCACAAAACGTGTCATGTCCGGCGGCGTGGTTGTTGGGTTGGTTACTTAAATGATCACTAAACTTTGACCAAATAACCTGGTGGTCACTGTTCTTCAAAAAATTTCTTAGCACTCACACAACTTGGACCGATTATCCTAACAGTCACTACCGTCTACGGACATCCAATTTTCCATCCATTTGCATACGTGGCGGTGCCATCAAGGCAGCCACATCATCTAAACCAAACCAAAACCCAAACCTAAACACTCACCCTAATTACCAAACCAAACCAAATCTAAACCAAATCAAACCCCCCCTCTTTCCTCCTCCTTCCTCCTTCCTCCTTCCTCTTCCTCTTCTCCACCCTCACTCCCTACCACCGTCGGAATGTCACCGCCGCCGCCTCGCCGCCGACCCACCGCCGCCACCATACCGCCGACCCGCCCAAGCCTAGTCAAAGCTAGTCCATTTCCTGGGTTTCAACTCAGACTTTGTTGGTTAATGGTGAGTGTTTGATTCTTTGGGAAAAAGAAATTTTGGGTTTCTAATCTTAGCTTAGCCGGGCATGTGGGTCGCTCTTAATTGGAGCCATGGCTGCCTCGCTGTACTGTTTCTCGACTTCTAGGGAAGAAGTTCAGCCGATTCGGTGAAAACTAGAAGAAAACAAATCCTCTTCTTTTTACCTTGGATTACCCGATCTCTTCTCAGGTCGTATTGATTTTTCTCTTTCCTTTGATTTGAGTGTGCAATTTGGATCTAAGTAGTTTTGGGCTTTGGGAATCTAGGGATTTGATTACCCGATCTCTTTAATCTACCCTCTTCTTCTACTCGTAATTTCTCAACGATTTCGTGTTGGGTTTTCGATTCCAAGTTTTGGGTTGTTGTTAATCGACGATTTCCTCACCGGCGAACGCGTCTGCAGTATGCTGGACGAAACTCTGTTCTTCAACCATTGAAATAGAGCATCATCCAATCCTCTTCTTTTCTCTAGCATTTTGATTTCGGTAAAGTGGCGGGGCGGCGGCGGTGGGTCGGCGGGGCGGCGACGGTGGTCGGCGGGCGGCGGCATGGCGGCGGCGCGGGTCGGCGGCGAGGCGGCGGCTGTGACATTCCACGGTGGTAGGGAGTGAGGGTGGAGAAGAGGAAGAGGAAGGAGGAAGGAGGAGGAAAGAGGGGGTTTGATTTGGTTTGGTTTGGTAATTAGGGTGAGTGTTTAGGTTTAGGTTTTGAGTTGTTGGTTTAGATGATGTGGCTGCCTTGATGGCACCGACACGTATGCAAATGGATGAAAAATTGGATGTCCATAGACGATAGTGACTGTTAGGATAATCGGTCAAAGTTGTGTGAGTGCTAAGAAATTTTTTGAAGAACAGTGACCACCGGGTTATTTGATCAAAGTTTAGTGATCATTTAAGTAACCAAGGCCGTGGTTGTTTGTATGTGGAAGTTAGGGACAACCGCTTTGTGTTGGTGCAAGTGCCACTCTGCTTCGTGCCACATGCCATGGCTCTGTCTCTCAACTCTCATCTCATAATCCCTACATTATTCTGACTAAACTACCGCAGTAGTACTAGAGTACTAGTACAGCTGTTACTTATCCACGTGGTTTACCGCATTCCAGTTCGCACCGCCCCAGCAGAGAATACATAAAAAAACAAAGGAACCCCCCCATCCCATATGCACAGCGCACATATTCCACTACACAACAAAGCATAATGTATAAAGTAAGCTTAAAGGAACCCTCTTTCTCTCTTTCCCCCACCACAGCTGTAATTTCCCCCTATATTCATTTATCAATTTGAAAATGTTAGCAATCATAGCATCAGTGTCCAACAGAGGTTTGAGATATTGTTTCCATAATGAAATCAAGCAAGCAAGTATTGTGCATTGAAGCTCACTGGTACGAGTTGACTCTCATTTCAACAGTTCTACAGCTTATGTTGCTTGAGCTGTTACAAGCGTATAATCCCACCCATGATCCTATTCATCAAAAGTCATTCATATTTTGACAATTTCAACTTTTATTAGAAATTCTGAGAATAATAAATCTTACTATCTTCCCCTAATTCTCAATCCCCTATACCAATGCACAATAAGTGTCTACCTCCAAACCCCAATTGCCCAAATCTCCGTCTACAATTACGAAGTAAACAAGCACTTTCAGCAAAGATTTGGGCCCAAAATCAACTTTCAGCAAAGATTTATAAATGCAGATTTTGTGAAAACATTTCCATTTTTCCTAAAGTGAATAACCCCTAAGACATTATTTGAGTTTTACTTGTATATTAATTTATCCACAAATTACATGTATCATGCATAACACTTTTTTTTGATGAAGTCATGCATAACACTTGAATTGTTATTCAAGTCAAATCACTTTGAATATTGTTATTCAAGTCAATCATCAGTCAATGTTGTGTTATCTGATTCATGACGAACGGCGAATAACCCACATGAATAAAACTCAAATCACAAATTCAACAACACAAATAATTTGACCTAATCCAGGTCCAACCTATTGAGCCGACCAAAATTGTATGGTTTTTTACTTTCTTCTTTTACCCAATTTTTCCACTCTACGGCACTAAACGACACCGCCCAGCACCTAACAGTCTCTCCTCCACTTCTCATCTGAAACAAACAGACAACTACTTCCCAGATCCATACGCAACTCCGAAGAAGAGGAACAAACTACTGCATTAACACAGTTCGGCTAAATTCAAACCATTACTACGAACTAACACCTACCAACAAATAATGATGATTAAAAATTAATAATAAATGGTAAATCATATTAATAACAAGAACAAATGAACAGTGATGCTGCTATCTGTCTCTGCTGCTGCTGAATAATCTGAATCTCAACAACCAAATCTCCTCTCATCTCATCTCAATCTCTCACAGTAACAAACAAATAGACCAAACAAACAGTCACTATCCCCCACCGCTCCCCACCGATCAAACATAATCATTAATCCACGAGATATTCAACAAAATTAAAAACAGAAAAAAAAAATAATCCTACTGAATAAACCGCCTAACCGAATCCAATCAACATCAGATCTACATCAATAGAGCAGAGAAGCAAGCGGCTCCGGCGAAGACTGCTGCAGCCACACCGGCTCCGTTCACGCTAGCACCGTTTCCAGGAGTGGATCCCGCGGGAGTGGCGGCGGCGGATCCGGGGCCTGATGCAGGAGCGAAAGGCAAGCCAGATGGAGTCAAGGGAGCTGGTGGAGACATGGTTGGGGCGGCGGTGGGGGCGGTGGATGGAGATGCGGTGGGGACGGCGGAGGGAGTTGGAGCAGCAACAGGAGTAGGTGGTGTCTTGGGAGCCGGAGCTGCTTTCGGCGAGCCTGCGGGAGCGGCAGCAGGAGCCTGAGCCAAAGCGGAGCCGGCGACGAGAGCGAAGAACATCATAGCGACGAAGAAGCACCTTCCGGCCATTGCTGTTTGTATTTTTTGAAGCGAAACCCTAGAGTTGAATTGATGAGATCTGGAAGTTGTAAAGAGGCGAAAGCAAAAACGAGAGAATTCGAGAAGGGTGAGGAGATGAGGCGCAGGGTACAGCGCTATTTATATAAGGGGGAGTCGTCCTTAAGTCGGTTTCTCAATTTCTTTAGACTTTCTTGCTGGTTTCCTAGGACGGCTCTGAATTGACTATTCTACCCCCGCGTTTCTTGATAAGAGTCCCAGGTGACACGGGGATAAACGCGTACTTTCAATTTCTCGGAAGTGGGATGCGATTCCATCGCGGCGTAACACGTGGTGGTGTGAGGACAAATGTGAGTCGTCGGATGTGCTTTTTCCTCATATTCTGATTGATAGGTGGACCGCATACGCGTGGATTGGAAGCGCCTTCACCGAACGCGTATACAGATGCCCTTACCTAATTAGTACCCACTAAAAGAAGGAATATGTCTGTCATCGAGTGGGTTGGGCTGTCTCGAATTAACAATGGACCGAAATTAGGGTTACCGTTATGATTAGCACGTTGCGGGTTGAAAATTTTCAGGGGGAAATTATTTAGTATTCGTATTTGGAGTATCCTCGTCGACTCTTCACATGTTATTGCTGGAAAGGTGGTCTCGTCGTTGTGGGCAGTTTTGTGGGAATCCGAGCTATTTCGAGCTGTTGGGTCGGATTTAATTAATCGAGTTACGGGTCATTCGTAAAATTAAAATATGATTTTGTTGATTATTCATGAGTTATCTTAATTGAGTTAAGGTCTAAGGATCACATTTTGATTGATTTTGCGAGTATATTGGGTCAATTAGTTACAGGTGAGTCAGCTTACGAGTTACTCGAAGTTTTGAATTCATTGATTTTTTAAGTTTAGTGAGTTGCGAGTGTTTGACTCTTTGTCAATTTAAAACGCGAATCAAGTTGAATTGGGTTAAAACTAGACTAGATCTTGTTAATTTTTAGTTGTTATGATTTAACTAATGATTAGCGTCTTTGTTAGCCTTGGATTTCACTCTCAATTGTTTGAATTACATACATTCAATGATAGAGGCAAGTTGACTGAAATGGATTCTCATGTGTATTCATATGTATATTATGTAACTATCTTGCAATTTTATATCCGAATACAGAATGCCGATAAAACTTGAACTTTGGCCTAATTTCGAACCATTATTCTATACATGTGTGTTATCCTTAATTTACTTTTGATGTAGTAAAAAATAGTGAACAATGAAGCGTAAAACTTTACTAGGAATTTCAAATTCATATCATTACTAATAAAAGGACTCCACTTATTAGTAATTACTAATTACAATTCCAGCTAACACGGTCTTTTTTTTTTGAATCGTTCACTTGTTTCACTTAATTAAGTTTTGCTTTAATTAAAAGCGTAGATCATCCTGTTAGTGGTTAGATATTTGAGGATTGAGAAAAAGGGTGATTGAATTGAAATGAAGGAAGGAGGCAAAAAGGAGCAAAAGGCAGACAGCAGAAGCAACGGTCACATACGATTACAAGGAGCGACGTCGTCTAGTGAAGGATGGGTGCAATGCACAAAAGCGACGTCGTACCTTATGCGTGCTGATTTCTTAAGAGCAAGCTGTGATTGTGTTGTCAGCCGACTTGCTTTGATTAAGTGGTTTTCAAGACAGCTCGAGCTTAGCTTGATTAGTTTAACTTGAAGCCTATCTCACATACTCTAATTCGATTATATTTCTTGTTAAAAAGCAGTCGAATGCATAATTCTATGACATTTAAAAAAAAAATGTCAGATCTATCACAACCTTAAGAGGAATCCATAGATTTATTCGAGAAGTTGGATTGAGGCTCATTTGGCTTCAAGAAGGATTGAAGAGTATGGAGCCACATTATAAGTGCCACCAACCCCTGAGATTCCTTGAGGCACAATGTCTTCTGGGGAGGGTAGATTTGTATCCACCTGCAATGAACCGAAATGAGACCGTAAGATAATTATATACGATTAAGATGTATTATAGCCCTTTCCTCAACAATTCGAGTTGCTGAAATACAATAATATCAGTAGTCTAGACTGAGAGGTGAGAATTCACAACACTAAATTGTGTCAACCCTTAGTGTAACAATTTCACGTGTAAAAGACTTGGTAGACCTTGAAAAACTTCAATCTCGGTTTCATTGTTTGAGAAGATGCTAAGGAGATGTTATATAAACAAATTTTGAACATTTCCTAATCACTCGAGTTTTGGGATGCAATAGTTCCTGCATGAAAGACTTTGCTAAAAGGATCATGACACTGAATCGTGTTAGTCCTCTACAAACTCCAAGCTCATTTCATGGTTTGAAGGAATGTTATATAAAGGAATTATGAATCTCTCCCAACAACTCGATTTATTGAGAAGTGATGACTCCCGATCCAAGGTAGTTAAGATGAAAGAAGGGAAAAAACTAACCACTCTGTGCCAGCTTCTGTTTGTTGGAGGTGATGGTATTGATGCCTTTACAAAATAGTGATGAGCATTGAAAGCCAAATAGACATCTCCGTTCTTATCATGAAGCCTGCAATTGCACAACCAAATACCAGTTTTTATAACGGGCAATTTCACCACCTTATGCAGCTGAGCCTGTGAATCAAAGAATGAAGGAAAACTCTTACGTAAACGCTAAGAACTTGCTTTCGGGATTGCTCCAGTTGTCTTCATGCCAGGTTACATCTCTCTGTGTAAGCAAAGAAAGATAAAATGTGCATGATATTAATACCCTTCAATTGACTGGAAGCTCTATGGCAAGAAGGCCGAGATAACAAACCATCCTAACTAAAAAGGAACAAAAATGAAAAACAACAGGAAGACAAGAGGAGGGGAGGGCTGAAGGGGGTGGGGTATGGCACTTTGAATCAAACTCCAAATTCTTTAATTAGCTAAACCCGATAGATATGATAAATTATGCAGAGTCGACGGCCGAGGCAAATTTCGCAAACCCTATGAGTCAAGCTTGGTGGTGAACATATAAGAGATTTCGAATCTCTGTAGATGATTGCACTAACTTTAGGGTGAAGGATCATGGGGGAAGTAATCTAAGGACAAATAAGTTCATTGCTTGACTTACATTGCTCAGAAAATTCTCGTGTCGAAATATCTCGTGCGATAGTCGAAACTTTATCATCTCCGAGAAAAACCTGAAGTGACCCGACCTTTGTGCTTCCATCTGTATCACAGCATGAAATGAACACAGATAGCCCAAATGGTAGAGACTGAAGGAGAGGAGGAAAATGCTTACCAGATGCCACTGGAAATTGTTAAGGGAGGTGTCATGTCCATAGCTATTGTTGTTGCCATAACGAGTGTGTGCATATTCATCTCCCATTAGCATCATGGGTGTTCCCTGATAATGTGGACTTAAATATGTAAATCACTGCAACAAGGTCATTGGCCATGCTACGAAATTCGTAACAGGAAAGCTTGGGTGGAGGTGATCCAATTCTCTGCTATCTATTGCAGTAGGATTCACTTAACTAAGAGTAGTCTTCAAATAAGTGATGTCACATTTGTCGTGTGTGAATGAAGACTTGTAATTTACCTGAGATATCATCAAGGCTACATGAAAGTTCTTCATTTGTCGAGAACGTACAGCCTTGACACCAGGATCATCAGTTTCACCTACAATCAATGGAAATAGAATTACAGAAAGGTGGAAAACTAGGCAGGACGCCATAGACAATAGTGAATACGGTTGAAGTGGCCAAGAGAATTCCTGGATCGATAATGGATTAAACTATCCAATATTTGATGAAAGTGATTCCTAAGAACCACTCCATGTTGGTTTCAAAAGCTTTGAAACAAGCTCAGGAACTACAACCCCTCACTCAATTGCCCTTACCTTCAAAGCCACAGTTCCAACTGAGGTTGTCATTGCTCCCATCATTTCCACCCTCTCCATTAGCATCATTGTGCTACAAGAAGGACAATGAGGTAAGGCCAATATGAATATGTCTTAGCACCCAATAAACGAAACTGATGGCAAAGATCATTAGAAATACCTTAGAGTTGTAGGAAACTAGATCATTTAGCGTGAATCCATCATGTGCAATAACAAAGTTTACACTATGATACGGTCTGCGATTATTGACCTGCAGAACAAGTAAGAAGTGTCAACTGCTCATTCTTGCAAGCTTTCTATGTGAAATGGTTGGCTATATGAATGTGATTGTGCTTACTCTGTATAGGTCAGCAGATCCAGCAACACGAGTAGCAAAGCTCCCTTTCATGCCAGCATCACCCTGTCATATTATCAATCTATAAGGAGATTACCAAACAGAAAGGTATAACAGAAACAGCTCCCCACCCTTCAATCCAAAAAGTTAGGTTCTAAGCTTCTGTCGTTAGTCACGTTATGAATGTTATCTCAGATTCTTGATAGTAACACCTAAGCGTGACAATAGGAGGAAAAAGCAAAGAGATATATGATATGAATGACAGTAAACAAAACAGCACAAAATAAGCTTCTAGCTACAAGATCTGGTGTTCAACAAGTAGTGCAAAACAAAGTCTCACCATCAATGGTCGCATTTGACCAGCGTGCAATCAAAACTGAGTTATGTTTCATGATTTGGTGATAGAGAATAACATGTAACCTATCTGGTTTCAAATGGTAGGTTTTTACACTCCAATTTTTATGGCTTAAATCTTTATCTACGTACTGAATAATGAAGCTTAAATTTCTAACATACAACACCTTCATATAACTTCTTAGGTCATCACGATACTTCCCGTTCCATTCCGCCCACCTGCGAAAAGGCAATAACATGACTGACTTGTTCTCAATCCCGTAGTTCTGAAAAGAAACAAATTTGAAAAGTGATATAACATATAATGCGCATTGGATGAACAATTGCCCTGTTCTGTTATCTTATGAAGTACACCAGATGAAAAGTAACTCAAACACGGTTCTTTTTCCTATGATTTTTATAAGATTTAGAGAATGAATAATCTGTATATAATGCTCTTGGCCGAAGGCCTGAATATATACAAGAGCTAGCTAAACCCTAGCTAGTAGCCGTCTCCTACTATTTAGGAGATGCATTATCTCCACTATCTCTACTTACTATATTTACAGATTCTGCTGTAACTGCAGAATATTCTGTTCTATATTTAGCTCCTCAACTAACTACTCCGACACTCCCCCTCAAGCTGGTTGAAAAATATCTTCCATAGCCAGCTTGTTGACAAGATAATTTAACTGTCCTTTGTAGAGGCTCTTGGTGAATATATCTGCAATCTGATTAGTTGTTGAAATGTAGGGCATGCAGATTAGACCACTGTCTATTTTCTCCTTAATAAAATGCTTATCAATCTCCACATGCTTGGTTCGATCATGAAGTACCGGGTTGTGAACTATTGCTACTGCTGACTTATTGTCACAGTATAGTCGAATTGGTGTTGGTGTAACCAATTTTAGCTCATCTAATAATCTTTTAATCCAGATGACCTCACATATTCCGAGTGACATTGCTCGGAACTCTGCTTCTGCATTGCTTCGTGCTACAACTGACTGTTTTTTACTCCGCCATGAGATCAGATTCCCACCTAGGAACGTACAGTAACCTGAAGTTGATTTTCTATCATTAGGATCTCCTGCCCAGTCTGCATCAGTATAGGCTTCAATTTGTAGACTATCTCTCTTCTGGAACGCAAGTCCCTTCCCTGGTGACCCCTTAAGGTATCTCAATATCCTGTAGACTGCATCAAAGTGCATCGCTCCCGGAGCATGCATAAACTGACTTACCACACTCACAGCGTAGGTAATATCCGGTCTGGTATGTGCCAGATAAATTAGTCTCCCCACCAATCTTTGATACCTTTCTCGGTCCTTCACTTCACTTTCATCGCTTGGCCTCAGTTTTGTGGAGAAGTCCATAGGTGTTCCCGCCGGCCTGCATCCACTCATCCCTGTTTCCTCTAGTAGGTCGAGAACATACTTTCTCTGACTCACAAACAACCCTTCACGTGCTCTTGCAAACTCCAAACCCAGGAAATATCGAAGAACTCCTAGATCTTTAATCTCAAACTCTGTAGCCAACTTCATTTTGATCTCCTTGATTCCTGCCTCATCGTTTCCTGTAACAATGATATCATCTACATATACAATAAGAATCACAATCTTATTGTTAGGTAAATGATTAATAAATAGAGTATGGTCAGCTTGACTTTGACTGAATCCAAATTGCTTGACAGCTGCACCAAATCTCTCGAACCAAGCTCTTGGGGACTGCTTTAGTCCGTATAAGGACCTCTTCAGTCTACACACCTTTCCTGATCCCATCACCTCCTCATATCCTGGTGGTAGGGTCATGAACACTTCTTCATCTAATACTCCATTTAAAAAGGCATTCTTCACATCGAGTTGGTGAAGAGACCAGTTCATGTTAACTGCAACTGATAACAAAATCCGAATGGAATTAATCTTGGCCACAGGGGCAAATGTCTCAGTGTAGTCTAACCCGTAAGTTTGAGTAAATCCTCGGGCTACCAACCGTGCCTTGTACCTGTCGACGCTGCCATCTGCCAGATATTTCACTGCAAACACCCATTTGCACCCAACCGTATTTTTACCTTGTGGCAATTCAGTCACTGTCCAGGTATCATTCTCGACAAGAGCCTGCATTTCCTCCTTTACTGCCAAATTCCAGTTTACATCACTCATAGCTTCCTTTATGTTCTTTGGCACAAACTGATTAGTTACTCTTGACACAAAGGTTTTATAGGATTTAGACAAGTTGGCATAGGACATATAATTTGATATAGGATGGCGAGTACAAGCTCTAGTTCCTTTGCGAAGTGCAATAGGAAACCCTAAATCAAAATTGGGATCAAGGGGCTGTGATTTACCTTGGCTCGGTTCTATAGTAGGTGAGGTCTGAGCGGTGGGATTTTGTTCCACCATGGCATCAAGATCATCATTACTCGAGTTATTCGGATGATCGGCAGCAGGTGAAACTGAGATCGGTCTTGCACCTCCAGTACCTTTCCGCCTTCTGGTGTAAACCTGAAGATTAGAGTTGGTATTTGGCTTTGGCAATACCGTTTCCTGGACTTCACCTTCTGTCTTAGAGTTATTCATGTCATTGTTTCTAGACTCAGGGACAACGATAGGAAGAGTATTTTCAAATTCTGTTTCCCAAAAATTTTTAGAAGTAGAAATTTCAAATACATCAGATTTCTCCTCCTGAAGTGAAGGATCGTAAAAAGGCTGAGCTTCCCAAAACACGGTATTAACAGTGATGAAAATCCGATTATTTTGAGGATCAAAACACTTATAACCCTTTTGTTTAGCAGCATAGCCCAAGAAGATGCATTTTCTAGATCGAGGTTCAATTTTGGTTCTAGATTGTTGAGGAAGAAGAACAAAAACAGTACAACCGAAAGTTTTTAATGGTAACTCATTCAGCAAGCGTTGGTGAGGAAAACAGGTCTTAAAGACTTGAATAGGAGTTTGAAAATTCAAAACCTTACTAGGAAGACGATTGATAAGGTAGGCTGCTGTGAGGACAGCATCCCCCCAAAGATACTTAGGCACATTTTTAGAAAACATGAGAGCTCTAGCAACTTCTAGGAGATGTCTGTTTTTCCGTTCAGCAATGCCATTTTGTTGAGGGGTATAACGACACGAAGATTGGTGTATAATACCATGGGAATTCAGAAAACTAGTGAGGCTAGTTTTAAAATACTCAGTTCCATTATCAGTTCTAAGGATCAAAATTTTTACCCCAAATTGGGTATAAATCATGCAATGAAATTGTTGAAAAATGCTATCTACCTCAGATTTGTTTGTGAAAAAATAAAGCCAACTCATTCGAGTATGATCATCAATAAACGTAACAAACCATTTTTTACCAGACATAGTAGGGATTTTCGAAGGTCCCCAAACATCACTGTGTATAAGATAAAACGGTTTTGAAGGGGTGTAACCACGAAGAGGAAAAACAGTTCTATGATCTTTGGCAAAATGACAAGCATCACATTTAAAATCCGATAAACTAATTCCTTTAAATAGAGTAGGAAACAGATGTTTTAAATACCTAAAACTAGGGTGTCCAAATCTAGAATGCAACAACATAATCTCTCCATAAACAGAAGCTGAACTTGTACAGGCCAAGCTCTGACCTTTTTCAACACCAGAATCCTTCAAGTCCAGGTAGTACAGTCCGTTCCTCAGTTTACCTTTGCCAATCACCCTCCCCGAGCTCCGATCCTAAATAACACAATGAAACGGGTGGAAGGTAACCTGGCAGTTAGTATCATGTGTAAGCTTGGGAATAGATAGAAGATTATAGGATAATTTTGGAACATGTAAGACAGATTGCAAGATGATTTCTTTCGAGATATGAATATGGCCTTTCCCGGCGATGGATGCAAGATTTCCATCAGCCACTTTGATTTTATGATAGCCTGAATCGGGAGTATAAGTAACAAAGCTAAGGGGTTCATTAGTCATATGATCTGAAGCTCCTGAGTCTAAAATCCAAGTACACATTTGTGTCAAGAATAATTTACCTGAGTTTGCCAAAGGATCATTCGGGTTACCAGAATGAATCAACTGGGGTTTCAGCAGTGCAAGGATCTGCTCGAGTTGTTCGTTACTCAAGGGACCAGTTTGAGCAACAGCAGAATTGGCTCGGGGATGAGTGGTGGTCTCGGGGAACTTGTGCTTGAGGTGCGCAGGAATTCCAATGAGTTTCCAGCATTCTTCTCGAGTGTGCCTCCTCCTTCCACAGTGGTCACACTTCAAGTGGCCTTTAGGATCAAAGTCTTTGTTTGCTCCGAATTTCTGGACAGCCAGCACTTCAGGATCTGATTTAGAGGGGCTGCTGTGAGTGGTATTCACAGCCGATCCTTCCACAGCAGCTAGGTCGTCCTTGCGTGCTCCCAGCATTACACGCCTCCTAGACTCCTCCCTTCTGACCTCATTGAAGACTTCACTAATGGGGGGTAGTGGATCCCTCCCAATAATCCTGCCTCTCACCTCATCAAGCTCGGCATTCAAGGCCACCAAAAACTTGAAATCCGATTAGTATCAACAGTTTTCTTAAAGTAAGCATGATCAGTGGCTGATGACCAAATATGATTATTGAACATATCTAAATCTTGCCAAATCTGCTTCAAGACATTATAATAGCGAGTGACCGAGTCCTCCCCTTGAGTGACAGTAGCCAATTTCAGGTTAAGCTCATATACCTGAGACTGGTTTCCAAGGTCCGAGTAGGTAGAGGCCACGTCATCCCATAATTTTTTGGCTGTGTCGTATCCAAGGTAGTTTGCACCGATGTCTGCTTCCATGGAGTTCACAAGCCACGTCATCACCATCGAGTTCTCGGCATCCCAAACCGAAAACTCTGCTGCATCTTCCTTTGGTCTCGCCATTGCTCCAGTGATATAACCTATCTTTGATCGTCCTCGAATGTACATCCGAACTGACTGTGACCACCGAACATAGTTGGAACCATTCAGCTTAATCGTAGTGATTTGCAGCTGAGGTCCATCAGAAACCTGGTGGGGGGCAGCAGTCCGGGGATTCGACGCTCCGGAGTCATCAGCGATTTTGTCACTGCTTATGGATGACATCTTAAGGAAGAGAAGAGAAGAGCAGAGAAGAAATGAGCTAAACCGAAAATAGGTTTAGAGCTCTGATACCATATAAGATTTAGAGAATGAATAATCTGTATATAATGCTCTTGGCCGAAGGCCTGAATATATACAAGAGCTAGCTAAACCCTAGCTAGTAGCCGTCTCCTACTATTTAGGAGATGCATTATCTCCACTATATTTACAGATTCTGCTGTAACTGCAGAATATTCTATTCTATATTTAGCTCCTCAACTAACTACTCCGACAATTTTATATCTTATACCCAGGTAGCTTTGCTACTCTTTTAGGGCTCGTTCACTTAAGAGATTTGGATTTAGGAGATTTCAAATCTCTAGAGATTTGAAATAGCTAGAGATTTGAGATTCTCTAGCTAGTTCAAAAAGCTATGTTCACTTGGGTGATTTGGTGTAGAGAATTCTAAAAATATAAAAAATAATAATAAATATGGATATTATGAAAGACTAAAATGGCCTCATTCATCATCTCCGTTTTAATATTAGACAATTAGTTGGGGTTATTTTCGTAAAGTGAGCTCCAAATCTCTCAAATCCTCCTCAAATCTCTGGTCTTAGTAGAGATTTCAGAAAGCTCTCAAAATCTCTAGGGGCCCACCTCGAAATCTCTAATCCTCCCCAAATCTCCATCTCCAATTGTGAAGTAAACATGAGATTTCATCCAAATCTCCAGAGCAGAGATTTGATCCCCAAATCACCCCAAATCTCTCAAGTAAACGACCCCTTAGATTTATATACTCTCAAGTTTTCAGTTCCTAACAGGGCCTCACTTTTCTGTAAAATCAATCTGCTAAAAAACACTGGCTTGTCACTGGAATGAAGACCAAACAGGAAAGCTAAAAGGACTGATGGATAACAGTTGTAAAAAGATTACTTCAGAGTTCAGAATCATTAGCTGGAACTTCCGTTTTATGTTTATTCGACAAATTCTACTGGCAACATTTACACTAGATGCTTTAGTCTTGGTCGCAAACTTCCATCTTCTACGACTAACTTTGGTTTCTAGTTGTGGCGACACGTTCTCGGTGTAACTCGCCCTCGTTCTCACAGCATTAATTTTTCTAGCCAATAAAAGTTCTGATAACACTTTGCTAATGTCATTGTGTCATCGGATGCAAGGAAATGTCAGACCACCATGCATGCTCTCTTTCTTGAAGGAACCACATGTAAAAATGATAATGACACAAGTTCAAGGAATAGATTCAAATATCATCAAATGAAGATAATTAGGTTACCTATCCCAGTTTGGAAACTTTCCAACCAGATAAAGACCCCCACAATCCCAGGGCTCGGAAATTAATTTGCACTTCGACAAGACAGCATCTTTGGCAATGGCCTAGTATGTTACACAGCAGAGTCAGCAAGCTAAGCTTTTACTTCCACAAGTGGCTCAAAATAGTGGCAATAAACTTAACAAGGTGAACTTTGTAACCACCCAAAATGGATATTAATTAATAGAATAATATATAAATGTCAAAATGGTATGTTACTATTCCTTACAGGGTTTATTCCCCTCCAACAAGAACTATTGGACTTACGGTGCACCATCAATCAATTTCATGCTTGCCAACCAAGCTTCTACCAGTTTTCTTTTACTATTCCTTAGAAAAGAAATTTACTTCTACCGAGGGTTAAATGGACAATCACTACATGCTTGGAAAGTAATGCACTCATTTTATACTTGCAAACCAAGTTATAGTTCTTTACTTAGTTTGTTTGTCCTTCGATTAAGAAGATACACGTAACAACCATAGTTCAAAATTGATGTTGAAAAAATATTTTCCAAGTCTCCACCGTGAAGCGCGGTCCAAATCTAGTTTACATAAATCCTACAACAAATTAAGCATTAGCTTCTGCAGAGATGAACTTTTTAGACATTGATTGGTTAAATTTGATTGCAGATCAGCACACCACTACCTCTATAAGCACGCGGATCATTTCAAATTTGTTTATGAAGAAGCTATATGATAAAGGTTAGAACATCTGATACTGTACTGTCACAGGTTGTAGAGAAGTGTGTAACCCACGTGTATGAGTGTTATGAGGCCATAGAAGTGAACAGGACATTCTATCACTTCTTCAACAGAATTAAGCACGCACAGTTCCAATATATATCTTAAATATTTACCAATATGGCTTATCTATTGCATATGCGAAATCAACAGCACTTCTTACCCTAATAACTGGAGGGACACTAAGGGGGGAACCATCTGTTCCTCGGCAAAGGACACTAGCAAGGTCGAATCTGAATCCATCTACGTGGTACTCAGATACCCTGCAATTAGTCAGAGAATAAACTATGCATTAAAATTGGCTGCTTTGAAATCTAGCAAACTGTTTGGCATGATTCAGTTATAACTTTAGTTTACTGTTGGACTGGAGAAATAGCAACATCGTTTAGGCCATTATTGTCACTCAGAAAATTGTTTTTGAGTTAACAATAAATTGCACATTCAGGTTATTTCAGTAGAGGTAACCAATTGGTGTCGATGGTAGTCCGTACCAATGTCTTAAGCTATCCAAGATGAGCTCCATGACCACAGGATGATTACAATTCAATGTATTTCCTGGAGGACAAGGTATGGAAAACAGGATATATGTTGTATATGAGCATCACAATGGAAGCGAGTCTTGACAGTAAATTCAAGGAATGTTAAAATATGAAAGATACAATCTGAGGCAGAAACTTCAGGTACCACATCCAGAGAAGTTCAGCAGTTGGGATTTGTTATTCGGGTCGACCATGTAATAAACCTGTAGGCAGAATTCAGAAAAACAAACAGCAACTATAAATTTAGTGTAAATGGCACATATCAAGTGAAAGACTACACGTTATTATCCTTAATCATCCTACTGTTTTATAAGTTCTGTAATGGTTTAGACTTATCTAGGATATTGTTAGACTAGACAAACTACAGTAGTTAAACTCCAAGAAATAAATATTTTGTTTTCATATCACACAGTGATGGTCAAAACATAAAGCCCAAGCCAAAACATATCGGAGCCAAGCCAGGAAGTAAAAATCAGCCTGATGAGGAAGCACATACAGAGCCTATTTTGCCTCTAAATGGGCAGCTTTATTCGTCTGATGAGGCACTTGATTCCACTGAAGTCTTGACGAGGCATTTAAAGTTTCCCAAGCAACTGTTCTTAATAGAATCCAAGCTGGAAGCCCTACAGTCTCTCTCTAAGCAGAGATTTTCAGTACACTAACTTGTCCTAGATTAGCTAAAGCTTCCTAAAGAAACGACAAGCTTCAAAAGACCCAGGTGGAGAAGATTTACCATAATAGTCAACAATACATGAAGTGAAAAGAAAAGTACCTAACTTATAAGACACACTCACTTATTGGAGATCAAAATGGAGAAAGGTCACCTTATTGTCTATGCCACGAAATGAGGTGGGATAAGGATATGCATCATCAGCTTCATTAGTATGGTTATAGACGACATCCAAAATAACCTGCAGAAACATGCAAGTTGTGCTGAACTTAACACTATCCAGAGACTCCCAGGAAAATGTAAAACCCACACACAACAATATAGCATTCTGCACCATTCTGTTGTATCATAAGGAAAAACGAGGAGCTACCTCAATGCCAGCATTATGCAAGGCTTTAACCATTTTCTTAAACTCCAGGGATGCCTTGCGTGGTCCACCACCACCACTAGCATAGCGACTCATAGGAGCAAAGAAATTAATTGTTGAGTAGCCCCATGTATTGATCTATGGGAATAGCAGAAAAAACAAAACACCAATAATTAGGTTCCTCTTCAGCCACAACAGTGCAATTCATCACAATTAGATACCTCATTGGTATTGTACGACTTCATCAATCCAAAACATTACATTAAGTTGAAAACAAATTTAGATGACAAACGAGATGAAAAAGATACAAGTAGTTTAAACTTTAAATGTGAGAGATGAGAAGCATGCAAAGAAATTAAAGGTACTTGTGAACATGTATACATATTCTACTAATAGCGATATGTTACCAAGTGATCTCTGGTATTTGGGCGTCTCTGGAACTCAAACTCGTCAAATTCGAACACAGGAAGCAACTCCACCGCATTTACACCGAGCTCGAGGAGATAGGGAATCTTAAAATTAGAGGAAAATGTAACTGTCAGTATTTATAAATCCAAAAAGAAATCATTATTGTGCATCTTTCTAGATGAAAACCATAAACATGAATAGAACTGATTCAAACAAATAGATACTGAAATATAGAACTGATACCTTCTCAATTATACCAAGGTAACTTCCACGTAAGTTCGTGTCCAGGCCACTAGATTCATCAGCTGTAAATGCGCGAACATTCATTTCATATATGACAAGATCTTTCTGCAGACAAAGCAATGGATGGACGGAGGAAAATAGTAATACAAATCAGTTCGATCTAAAAGTTGCAACTGGATTAAGAACATCGAACAACAATATTAGAAACTGATGTACATAGTATAAATTATACAGGAAACAGACAGAGGAGAAGAATCAAACAAATGTCACTCTATAATCAGAAGCCACAAAATGAGAGCTTTATAAGGAAGGAACACTCTTACCTCTGGTATAGTCGGAGGCTTATAATTTCTCCCCCAGTCAAATGGCAAACTATCAAAATCATATGTTCCCCAAAATTGTGACAGCTTATGGCTAGCATCTCCAAAATGCCGGCGGCCTTCAACAAGTTTAGCATATGGATCAATGAGGACATTTGTGCTGTCAAAACGATGGCCTTGATGCCAATCTCGGGGTCCATCAACACGGTAACCATAAAGCACATTGCTCCGTTGCAAGCCCTGCAATAGTGGTTCTCGTATGAACAACAGATACACTACTGGATTTCTGAACTATCTTTTAGTGGTTAGTTGTTTAAATTACTTAAGGAAACGATTTTGCCTGCTTTTCCCATCATAAGGATGCAGGAAATTTAACATGTGAGATCACAGAGTATCCATTTTTATACCATCCTGGTCTATCTTATCATCATTTAATACCATAAAAGGAATCGATTAATAAAGTTAACAAGTTTGAAAGATGGGAGATCTGACTGAAATGGATAATTGCGTTGAAAGTAGATATAGACTTGCTCTGAAAACATGAAAGCAAAGTTTACCTACCTCAATACATATGTGCCAAAAGTCTCCTGTTTTATTTACACGAGGATCCAGAGGCATTTGAATAGTACCACCTTCTGTGTTTTCGTAATTCGCACTACGAAGAAGATAACAGCACAAGGATGAACATTCACATAAAAAAGACAGTAGTAAAACTCCAAAAAATGAATCACTGAATTCGTAAAACTGTAAAAAAGCATGCATAAGCTACCACTGAGCTGAAACCAAAGCAAACGTGCTAAGGTCGTGTGGTCACTACAAATCTTGAGGAAGTTTGCAGAATCAATCAATAACGAGGCCAAGTGAAACATGATAGATCACTCATCAAAATACCTTAAGGGTTTCAGTCACAAAGAAGATGGATCATACTGACAAGGATTACTTTTTAAGATTCAAGAGTAGATGAAGCAAACTCGGGCAAGCTAGCAGATGTCTAAAAGAAGTCCCTTATAAAATACTATTCAACAGAGTGATGTATTCAGATCAATGCAGTTGAAACCAAAAACAATAACAAGTTGGTTATCGCAAGCTGACTGATTCTGTGGTCTGGCCTTGAACAACTGAAAGTGTTACTTACCTCTGAGAGAGAGATAAACAAAGAGTAACAGCAGTAGCATTCCGGGAAAAGATGGAAAAGTTGATCCCATTATCAACTTCCGATACACCAATTGGAAATGCCTGGCCAGGAAAAACCTTAAAAGACGACGGATCCATTTTTTCAACTCGTTCCTACAAACAAAACCTATCAGTTTCCTTCCGAGGAGAATCAGTGGATTATGCAACCAAAAGAAGAAATAAGATACCTCCTCAAGAACACGCTGGTTAGAACTTTGACTAGAAACACCTGGAACTCGATGCTTTAAGCGACTCCTCCTCGATGCCTTTCTGAGAGATCCTCCTCCTCCGGGATCCGCAGTGGAGAACGAAGGCTGTTTGGCGAATTTCAATCTAAGAACACACTAAATCAAGAGTCAACAACAAACATGACAAATCATTCCACAAACTTCAAGCGTAAGATGCATATACCTATACAACAAAGCTTACCCCATATCAGAGAGACGGGAAGCTCCACCGGCGGGCGAAAGGAGGGCAGCGGCGGTGGAGAACGGTAATGAGGAAAAACGAGGCATATTGTTAGGAAGAACGGAGGAGGATTGAGAAAGAGGCTGAAGCATATTATCTTTTTTCTGCACTGATTGATGGAAATGGAGAATGGAATCGGAACAAAGAATGACGATCGTCGATTCTGATTTCGTACGAATTTGTTTGTGGTGAAGTGTGAAGAACTGACTCAGTGAGTGCCGAGTGGGGTCTCACTCGAAGCGGGTTTAACGGTGGCTTAGGGAAACGGCCGAAGTGGCGGGAGGATCCCGCTAACTATTGTTTACCACGTGGATCGATAAGCTTCTGACACGTGGCTGTGTATTCTTTTTTACCTTTCCGAGACTCTATCTTCCTCCACTGTTTATGGATCTTGCGAGAGCTTTATTTTTTTTTGCTTTTCTCTTCACGGAGCACAAAATATCTTTTGCGGAAAAGCTTCTTTTGGGCTGAAATTATTACTTTATTTAATCACGTGACCCAAATAATATATTTGTTTATTTGGGTTCATTTATAGATTACTTGGGCTAATTCGTTTTATTGGAGTCTGGTTAAGAGATTTTCTATAATTAATTAATTAATCAATATTGTTGG